>CAXIVR010000002.1:42670306-43895306 GCA_964035755.1 Teleogryllus oceanicus
CGGGTATTTCCTTCCCTTCTACACACATGCACTATACTACTAGGTACGACGACAGTCCAGTCGGGAGCACAGACTTATCCAACTGCTGATGCTCGCTGGGGATATTCCTGGAGACGGAAAATCCGCAAGCTACCTTGCATGTTCCATTGGATGAGGATCACCCCACATCACAGAATGTAATATACACTACATTTGGAATTAATTGCCTTAGTGGTTGACACTCTTGTATTCATCACCAAAATTAACAAGAAGAGCCTTCGGCGCTTGACACACTAGAGTATTCCACTCTTAATACATCAGCATTTGCGTGTGGAGGCATCGGATTAGGTCTTAGTTAGTTAATGCCTTATTTTACGTGGCGAAACTCGAGGAGTCAGGCTCGCTCTTCCTTCTGAACACGCAAATTTCGCTACGCTCCTTTCACCATCTAGCGGATGCCTCAGGACGTCCATTGATGTCTCTGACTGGGAAGTTCTAGGGTGCGATTCCCCGACGCTTGCAAGTTTTCTGACTCTAGCAAGATAGCAAGGCCGAGTTCAGCAGCTCCCTGGAGGAAAACTGTAGCGGCAGGATGTTCTGATCGTTAGTTTTTCTGTGGTTTCAGACCGATGCCGGAGCAATAATTTAAAAAAACGGGTTACAGACAGCGCGCAATCTCTCCTTCCTCTTTCTTGCCCTCTCCTCACCCCTTACCGATTAAACTTACATGCACTACACTACCACCCATTCCGGGAAACCACTCAGGAGCAAAGAACTTGTTCCCGCTGAGGCGGTGCCCCTCTGGGGGAAATTCGTAGATGGGAAATTCTCAAGCCTACATACGAGTAGATCGACGTCGGATCTCACATTCAATGTGGGGACAATCTCAGCCACCTGCAGGTGCTACAGCATTGCAGTTACGGACTAGTAACCTTTGAAGTTGAGGTGTGCGGAAAACCTAACCAATCAGTAATGTCTGTGGAGGCCACGCGCAGCTGTCTGGAGGAGAAATTCTAGCAGCCAGCTGCTCTGATCAGTAGATTTCCCATGGTTTCTCCGATCAACACCAGGCGAATGCCGGAGCAGTACCCTAACAAACGGGCCACGCACTGCGTGCGGTGTTTCCTTCCTCTTTCTTGTACTATTCTCACCCCTTACACACAGCCTAACAGTAACATGCATTACACTACCACACATGCTGTGAGACCGGTCGAGGACTTAGAACCGGCTGGGGCGATGCCCCGCTGGTGGGAGATTCCTTGTTTTGGGAAAACCTCAGCTAACCGACGGTAGGACGGCGCCGGATCTCGCCATACAGCGCGGGAAGACCACCGCCACCTCTCGAGCAAAAACGACATACGGGACTAATGACCATAGTAGATGATGCCTGGAATCACTAACAATTGAATTGAATTGGCCTTGTTTTACGTGGCGAGACTCAGGCCATGAGGCCTGCTCTTCCGTCTGACCACGCAAATTTGGTTACGCTCCTTTCAGCAAACATGGGAGAAAAAAGGTAATACTTGGGCGACGAAACAGGCGATTTGAATTTAGCTCAGAGGCATCATTTAGGCTTGAGGATCTTTTACATGCAGTAAATGTACTAACATGGGACAGCCAGCTTTACTTCCCTCTGAAGGAAGGCGAACGAAGGATTTTTTCGCCCTTAAAAATCCACGGCTTCGAACCCGCAAACTTGGGTATAGCAGTCCGATACGCTAACCGATACACCATCGCCGCCGCAGGCCAATGAGTGAGGCATGCGCTGCGTGAGTGCGCAGGCGTTCGCCGCCATGCCGGTGCACGGCGTGGGCGCGGCGTCGGCGTCGGCGCTGCGCTTCCGCTGGCGCTCCCCGCGCACCGCCTACTGCCTGGCGGCGCTGCCGCCTCCGTGCTCATGACGGCCTGCAACGTGGTGCGCCTCGCCTACGTGGGCCTCTCCTTCCTGCGCAGCTGTGAGTAGCCCTTCACCCCCAGCAACTGATTACTTTAAAAAAACACATTTTTTATTAAGACTAGTGAGAACCCGTCAAAATTTGACGGTGAGATCTGAGATAAATGTAAAATACTGTGCCCAGACTAATGTTCACAATATGTTGCATTGTTTGTATCTTCAGGTTATAACGAAGATATTCTCTGAAGTGTAGTTCCCAAAATTTTGAACACGTATGGTCCATGACCAGGTGGCAATGCAAAATGTCCTACATATTTCAATAATACACGAAATGACACAAAAGAAAGGGCACCATTATACTGACGGATACTATTTCTAAAGTTTTTTGATGTGTCATCTATAAACAAATTTGATTAGTTCTGGCATATTGCTCGAAGGTAAACTTATTTTCCCATTTAAGCAACACAGAGTAAACACGTTTGCAGAATTTTTCTATGGGAAAAAAAACAGAAAAAAACGACATTTTTTGCTGTTTTTCTCATTCCGCGTCAGTTAATGTATTTTTGGTTTTTTTGGGGCGCGTGGGCAATGATTCAAATTTCCGACATAACCTGTAAAAATTTCCCTCTTCAGTACAACCAAAAAACCCACGTCGAATTTCTCTAAAAAAACATCAAAAAAGAAAATAATAAAACTTCAACCCCACAATAATTTTACACTGAAACAAAACCCTGGCAAATTGTAAACAAATCTCAACAATCAAAAAAAAACATCAAGCAGCCCCAAAGGGAAGCAACGTGGTCCACTGCTTTTCATTAATCGATTTTGAAATAGCCACTCTTTGGGAAAACAATTGACTAATGAAAATATTTTAAAAGAATATTTAATTAATTAATTTACACCATAAACGTTGGTGAATCAACACAAACAATATCTGATACCATCAGGATAAATTCTTTCATTTAAAGGAAAATCCCATAATCGGTTCAGTGAAGCTCTAAACGAACCATGGCAGAAATTATTTTAAATATATAGATTCTCCCTTGTTACTGAATCTCTCATCGCTTTTAACCTCGATCTCCCTGCTTTATACTGATGTGTGTGTAAAAAAACGCAGTCTTTATTCTTGATAAACATACAAATTTAACACGTTCACCATCCTGTAATCCATATGAGGTTCACAAGACATAACACTCGATGGTTTTGCTACGTCCGTGAACCGCATGTGTGTCACATACGTTTACAATTGTCCCTACGGCAAACATTTCCAGTGAACTCCCCGTAACTGTAGATATTTTGGTGTGAACTTGCTAGGACGGTCATAGAATTTAGAAATGCACCAAGACGTGCCGAAAAATATTTTCATTTTTGAGAATATTACAGTAAAGTTTTCTTAGAGTCGGAAAGGTTTGGACGGGCGGAGATATTTTAATGTTCTAATAGGGACAGGGATCATTTGCACATTGTTTAATGCAACATATGTCTTGTAGTTTCTTCGTTTTTAAGATTCATCAACTATATTTTTTCCACGCTGATGGCATTATTCAGTGCAGGAAATTAAATATCTTTTACAATCTAACTCTTTATTTCACGAAAGAGTATCAATTGGTGTGCAAGACAATTACTTTCAATTGTTCACTTTGTTATTAATTAAAGATGACACTCTTTGGTGTCATCTGTTTCCAATATTAATTAAAGTTTTAAAATATGAATAACATTGCGTGATCACATTATCAGGTGAAATAAGTTCTATATCGATATATTGAAATAAAATGTAAGTAAATCACAAATAGCCCCCATAGAAGACCATCATCGAATGGTCCGCAGGAGTTTAAAAGTCTAATAAATTGAAGATAACAATGAGCAGAGGAAGGGGGGCTAAGTGTTTAGTGTGTGTGCTGCGCAGCGTCGGCGGTGTTCTGCGGGACGCCCCGTGGCGGCGTCGCTGCTGCTGCTGCAGCTGGCGCGCGAGTGGCCGGCGCTGATGCGGCGCTGGGCGGCGACGGAGGCGGCGCTGGCGCGGCGCTACGGGCCCCTGCCGCAGCTCCCGCGCACCCTGCGCGCGCTCGCGCTCGCCGTCTTCCTCGTCGCCGCAGGTGACCACGCCCCCTCCCCTCTGCCTCCTCCTCCTTCATCTGCTCTTGCACTTTTTTCTCCCTTCTTCCTCCTCCATCTCCCGTTCTTCCTTTTTCTTTCCCCCCCTCTTTTCCCCTTCTTCTCCTTTCTCCTTCTCTTCGTACTTTTCCCTCCCCTCCTCCTCCCCTCTTCCTCCTCCATCTTCCATTCTTCTTTTTCTCCTCCATTCCTTCCTCTTCTAATTTCCCCTTCCGTCCTCTTCTTTCTTCTTCTTCTTTTCTTCCTGTCCTCTTCTTCTTCTCTTTATTTTCATATTACTTCTTGTACTAATTATTTTACTTCTAATTCACTTCCTGCTCTTATTTTTCTTCTTATCTCCCATTGCCTATTATTTTACTTCCGCTTTTGCTACTTATCATCCTCATTTCCTTACCTTTCCCCCTTCTTCTTCTTTCCTCCACCCCCTCTCCATCCTTTTCATTCTTCTCCCAACATCCTCCTCTCCTTGCCTTTCTCCTTTCCTTTTCTCCTCCTGCTTACACTTTAATAAAACCGGGTAATCACTAGATTATTTCAGCTAAGGGTTTTCTAATCTGTCTTCTTCCACTTTTCCTTTATTTGGATACGTAATCCTCCATTCACAGTGGCATTCGCGTTCTTGCAGCACTGCCGGAGACTTCTGTAGATCGTTGGGGATGGAAAATACAGAAGTGGGCGAACAGCATTGCATGGATCTAAGGAGGGGGAGAAAGGAATGAAGGATCCGCCGTCTGTGGCCCGTAATTTAAAATACAGCTAGCTTCCACCTAGAATCAATCGGAGATAAGAACGTCCATGGTAGTAAGCCTCTAGAATTCTCTTCTATTCGAATTTTCTTCGAAAAGCTACCTAAACCTAAGGCACCAATCTACCTAAATAATGTACAAAATTGATATCGTCGGACTCGAACTTAGATATTCTCGCTATGTGAAGCTTGATTTCCGGACTCGCAACTGCATACGCTGGCGCTCTCGGATCAGGTACTAATATGAACACTATGCGACGTGTAGGATAATCGAATTAAATTTTATTATTATATAAAATTACGTATATAATATTTATAATATTTCAAAAGCTACTTAACTTTTGTTACAAAGTAAATCTTACATTACTTCTACACTTATAACACTTGGAGGATTATCGTAGTATGTCTTGTTCTCTTTTCTTCAATGGCAGACCTGAATGGAGACTATTACAATATTTGTTCGAACTTTCAAACGTATACGATATAATAAGACGAAAAAAGAAGTAAAAATAGGATATTCTGAGACTTCATCGATAGAAATGTAACTTGTATAAAGACGTCTTGCATGTATGTACATTTCATTAAAGGAAAAAACACGAAATGAAGAATGCAATTTGTTTTACAAACATTTAATTTTCGCGTGTTTTCGCGCGTGTTCACTGTTTTAAACAATAAATGGTGGAATGGTGAGGAATCAATGAATGTTAATGTTACAGTGTGAAATTATCTCAGGGTATGACCTGTGTATATGCAATTATTTCAAACCTATAAAAATTACAATAGTAATCTAATAATTTCGTAAAATCTTCATTATAATTCCAGACCTGTGTATGATGCAATTATTTCAAACCTATAAAACTTCCGAGACTTCTCAATTGAAATTGGTTCAATATTACGGTTTAACAATATTATTACCTAAGTATCAGAATATGTAAAAATACACGAGATACAAATATTCAATTAAAAATTAATTAATTATTGCACATTCAGTGCACCATTTGTTTATTTTTTAAATGGTTCATCTCTTAATTGTATGTTAAAGTATGTTTTATTTGGTTGCACTAATGCAGCGCTATTAGTATACCCTTTATTGGTTGAGAGTGATAATTAAATCCAGCGATTCAAGATTTAATGCTTTACACAGAGCATTGAACACAAAGTCACACATGTTTTGAAGGGATTTAATCATCCTGTCTCCTTCATTGACAGTTTAAGCCCTTGTTTCTCTTGATGAAAAGACAAAAACCTTGCCGTGAGATGAATTTATAAAGATAAGACTGATGCTGTAAGATTGTTCAAATCCATCTTTGTTTTAAAAGAGATATCATTTAAACAATCTTCTCCTTCAATCCGCTCTCATAAAGTCCTTTAAAACTTATCGTATTTTGATAACGCCTCTGACATCATTGGAGGCAACTTTTCTTCTTCTTATACGATTCTTCATATACTCTCAACAAACACTTCAAGATTTTCAGTTTACAACTTCCCACATACCCTTCTAATTCAGCAGGCACTCTGTATTCACATAGAGTTTCTTGATTCGAAAATCAGAAAAAAGTATTGTAACTGTGGGGGTCGAGTCACACAAATAATTCAACTAATTCTTAAAATTTTCAACATTTTTATTCTGAAAAAGTCCCTAATGAAGCTCTTGGAAGTTTCTAATTAACTTTCCAACTCTATAAATGGCTAAAATTAAGAAATGCGAAAATTCTGACATTAGAAAACTATCTTATAAATCATGTTCTGATGAAAAATGGAATTGGTTCAATACACCTTTGAAAATTTTAAATATTTAATGAGGAAGTTATACCGCTTTTCAGATAAAATTAATTGAGTCATTATAAATTGAGCATTTTATTTTCTCAAATATGTTTGTCTGGGGGTCCATTGAGTTTCGCAGAGGTGAAACTCAGCGGACAGGGAAGATCTGAAAATCACCCGGATATTAGATTTTTCTACAAGTATACAGCTTGTTCTAAAACTTGTGACAAGAATTTTAGAGCTGGGGTTGAATCCGTTATCGAACTGAAATTGTTCTGATTGTTTTCAGGCTACCGTTGTAGAACATAAGTAAGCGACTACTGACAAGAGATGTCCGTGACCATTTTTGCTCAAAACCGCACAAATGTGTGCCTAAAATATAAATCACTTAACCTAACAGCAGTGAAATGTGTCTTCAAATGCAAATCTGAACGTCTTACCACGAAATACATTTGAATAATCACCGATTCAAAGTCTAAGAGAGGAATATGGGTAACACGAAAAAACCAAATGTCAAATATAATAAGACCAAAAACCCCAATTTCAATATCGTTATACTTCTTTTTACCTGCTTCTAGTCCCGCATTTGCAAGCAATTGTAGAAATGGCATCCATGATCTTCCCCGATCAAATTGGAATCACATATTCTTTTACTTTTATTTATGACTGCCTGTTTCTCTTGAATTAAGGTTAAACTCGCCTTCTGCTAGTCACTTAACCTAATATTAACTTGCAATTTGATTTACTTCGAATCCATGTATAGCGCCTAATAAGTTTGCTATGGGAAATGAATCTACGATCATAGTCTTCTTAAATGATCTCCAGGATGTTGTCATCAGGGTCTTGAAATCTCAACATTTCTAGTGGAGGTGCTTCATACTCATTTGGACGTTTATGTTACTCTAGAGTTTTTTGAACAGCTTTATTTTCTATTTATTCAATTCACTGATTTTTCAGAGATTTGCATGACTTGTTACTATAACTGCGTTAGGGCGTAGGAGGTGGGAATTTCATTTAATCGAAGTTCCCTCTTACTTTGTTACTTTTTTCTTAATTTAGGGTTTCAGATGCTTTAGAAATGAAAGTCTTGTACTATAACGTCCTACTTCAAGTACGGGATCTTCGGGGCCTTCAAAATCACTTATTCAGCGTATATTGATGCATGTCCATGTTATTCCTACTGAATTTGTAAAATATTATGCTATACGATGTAGTAGCAAACTCATAATATACTCAACATATTTTTTCCCTTTTTTTATTGACCAATCCTCCAACATTTTGACTTAAAATTAATTCACCTTTTTACCGATGTCCTGTTCACCCTGCCAAAAAAGTCACCCCAAAAAGATGGTCTCCGACTGCAGCTAACTGGTCACAAAACTAAAAAGTTTTTTAATGCACCAAAAAACCACCTCAAGGCGTTATAGATAACAATAAATTGGATAAATGTCTCGTACCCACTTTTTTTGGGGGGGCTTTTCACTTTTGACCCCTTTCAGAGTTTTTGGGTTCCGGGCCCCCATCCCGGGTGTCCCCGATCCTTCTACCCCCCTCAATATGAGAGGAAAGGAAGGGGAAAATCATTTGTTTATTTTCTACCCCAAATTTTCCCTGGGGTATAAAAAATGAATTTGGAAAAAACAGAAATTCGCATTTTTTGTGAGAAAAATGATTAGGAAAAAAAAATAAATTGTTAAAGGTTATATTTTAAAAATTTTCAATTCTTTTTATTTTGTTTTTTTATAGTTCGGAAAGGATTTATTTTGAAATTCTGGAATAACCTTTTGGCAGGAGATGGCTTCTGGCCCCCAGGTGCAGTGAAAAACCAAAAAACTGCGGTGAGCCAGGTCGTCTGGGTCCCCTCCCAAAATCGTGGCAGGGGGAGAGGGGGGACAGTGGACGGGGATGGCGGGGCGGGGGGGGGTGGCAGACGGCGGGCTGAGGTCGGGGGCACGGGCGGGGGGGGCAAATCGGCCGAAAGTGAGACGGGGGGGGACGGGGGAATTTAAAAAAAAAACTTCCCTTTTATCTTAGAGTCTACAGTGTAAAAAACCCAACCCTTTTTCCTGTCTGGTAGTATAAAAATACCGAGAATTCTGTTTTTCCCATATCGTTTAAAAGGTTTTCATCCACTCAAAGGGAAAGGGAAATTTCTAAGTTTTTGGGAATTGTCGCTCTCCAAAAAAAATGTTAGCGGTGGCCTGAATAGAAATTTTTCCCGCATTTTGGATCTTTTCCAGACGATGCAACACTACCTCAACAAAATGGCTTGGGGGGCTGCGCATAAAAACCCGCGGGTGTTTCGCGTTTTTTTCATAGTGCCGCTGATGCCCCATGCTCGCGACCATATCGCATAGCGCAGATGAAGCGACTTTGCCTTGACTGAAAAGAGGGAAAAAACCCGCCTAAATCACCATGGTGACGGCCTTCACCGGAACGTCGAAAAAAGCGGTTTTTTAAAACACCCACGGACCGATGCGGAAGATCCGCTTCCGCGGATTGGCCGCGCGGATTTCGCGTCACGTGTTGCCTTTGAGCACGTTTTGACCTGCGGCAGGCGGCGTCCGGGAACGGATTGACAGCTGACTCTTTATCCCATGAACGGTCCCGTGAATTCCCGGCCAGGTGCGCTCGGCTTTTCCCCACCCCCACGCCGATCACCACGCCGGTCTGTGGAGCCTTTTGAGTCGGGGGTTTGTAAATTGGGGGTCGTCGACCCAGGGGCAAGCTCCCCAACCGGGGGGACTTCCACGAAACTCGATAAACGGAAGAAACCCTCTGCAACCAATCCGCGTAGGCTGCGGATCTTCCGCGTTGGTCTGTGGGAGCCTTAAACGCTGCCAATCCGTTGTCGCGACGCTCGCACGCCGCGGAAGTCTGAACGTGCTCATAAAGCAAAAGTGACGCGAAATTTCCGCTGCGAACATTCCGCATGTACTGCGAAAATTCCCGCGTCGGTCTGTAGAGTCTTTACTTTAGCAAGTGACTGACGCGCGTCCGTTGTCGCCGCGCTGGCGGGCACCTGCTGTCAACGTGCGCTCGGCTGCGCTGGCGGCGGCTGTGCGGGGCAGGCGGCTGGACGGCGCCGTTCGCGCGCAACACCCACGCGCCGCTCGACATCCTGGGCTACCCGGGCGCGTGCGGCGGCGGCGCTGCTGGCGCTCGTCGTGCTGGTGGAGAACTACTCGTGGAGCTTCGTCGACGTGCTCATCATGCTGCTCAGCGTGGCGCTCGCCGCGCGCTTCCGGCAGATCAACGCGCGCCTTCGCGCGCTGCGCGGACTGCACCTCCCGCAGGTATTCATTCATTTATTCATAGTAAGGTTCATTCATAGTAAGAGCGACATGAGGCGAACATGACGTATTCTCTTCACCGTAACTAGCAAGATTCGCCTGCATGAGCTTTTCTTCGTCGGAGCTGCAGAAACTGAGACGATTTGAAAGAGAGAGAGAGAGAGAGAGAGAGAGAGAGAGAGACTTTTACGTCAAAAACTGTTAGAAACTGTGTGGGACGTGCAACGGGGAGAAGTGTATTCTGTGAACGTATCCTTAACTCTGATATCATTCCTTCATAACCCAAGTTGAATTCTGAATGCAGAAAAAAAGCGTGTTTTGGCAAGAATTGTTAACAAAATATTCGCTCCGTTGTAATAAAAACTATTTTCAAAGGCAATTCAGCTATAGATTTCTGCTCTTATCCCTCATTCATTTAGGAATATGCTTCCTGCCGCGACAACTTGGAAAACGATAATTTGAATAATTGTATTTCCCACTGAATTCTAGAAGACGTGCACAGAAAATGAAGTTACATTTATGTCCAGAAGCAAAACAAGGGGCCATCTCAGCATTTGCTCAAAGGATCAGGGAAACTGGACGAAAAACCTGATCGAGATGGGGCACGCCCCAATGGGACGGAGGCTCAGGGCATCCACTAATGTCACTGCAATGCCTTTGACTGGAAGGTCCTAGGGTTTGAGCCCTGACGGTGGAAGAACTATCGACATTACCTACAAAGCTACGCCGAGTTCAGCCGCTGTATGGCGGAGAATTCTAGCGATCGGATGCTCTGATGGGTATAGTTTTCCGACATTTTCCGATCAACATCACGAATGTGGGAATGCCTTACAAACCATGCGATATTTCTTTCCCTTCCTTGTCAACCTCATCCCTTGCACTCACACCAAACAAGCACTACACGACTACATGACGAGAGAACGTCAGGAGCTTAGAGTTTGTCCCGGATGGGGCGGTTAAAGACCCCGCTAGTTAAAGATACCAGGTGAGGAGAAACCTCTCAAGAGGCATGCAGTCGGCACGGATCTGCCTTTCGGCGGGAAAAGATCACCTCTGCCCCCCGCGATAAAACTTACGCTACACTTATGATACTATGAACGTGCAGTTCGCCCGGAAACCCAATCCATCAACCCCGCAGGTAGCCCGCCTCCTTGTCACCCACTGAGGTGTCAGGGCATCAATTGATGTCACTGAAGTTCCTCTGACTGGCATGTCCTGGGTTCGAGTCCCGACGGTGGAAGAACTTTCGACATTATCTGCCCAACGGTCAGAATTCACCGCTGTCTGGAGGAGAAGCCTGCACCGGCTGCTTGATCGGTGGTTCCGTGGTTTCTCCGATCAACACCAGGCGAATGTCGGGGCAGTACCTAACGAAAGGGCCACGGGCAGCCCCGATCTTTCCTTTCTCTTCCTTGTCCCATCCCAACCCTTCTTCCCCCACATTCAACCATGCATCCTACCCACAAAACGGAGACCAGTCGGGGGCAGAGCTTGTCCCGACGGTGACTAACTGGGGGGAGATATCAGGTTAGGGAAACCGCGAATCTCTCATTCATCGGAGAACATGACCGCCACCTCCCGCAATAAAACATGCACTACACTTATGGCCTTATATAACAAACTATAACTGGCAGAGCCAAAAGTTTCGAAATTTTGGAAGGAGGTTTTAACACCCCTCAATCGCACATTCATGCCACGCCCCTCTCATGCTCAAGGCGCGCGAAAGAAAAGATAGTAGATCGAAATAAAAAAAAATTAAATTTTTGGGATACAATAAATAAATGATTAAGATCAATCCCAATCATCCAAAAATTCCTTTTATGTGTTTTTTTAAATATTCTTTAATCCGTTGGAAAAATGAGTTTTCTACGTTTGAATAAGTTTGACATTCATTGTCATTGATTTCGGTAAGTAATTGAAACTGATATTTTGTTGTTAATGAATAGTAATATATCTTTGAAATGGCACTAACGGTGACGCATCAGATCTATTGGCGCATTCTTATTTAATATTTTTCAAACACTGATCCTAGTAATTCTCAGTTTTTAAACTTCTGCTAGTCACTCCCAAAATAAAAGTTTTTAGATAATTCCTCTGGGAATAGTGTGAATTTCCTTTTCATTATTTATTCAGAAGATAATTATTTCTTTTCTACAGCTTGTTGGGTTTCTGCTCTCGTGTACCCAACGTCATCATCTGTAAATGAATTCTAAACAAAGTGTATGAATGTAAATGTACTCTAGTAATGTATATTTACTCAAGTAAACTGATTTTGTGAGGTGTACATTTCACATCATTTTTAGGTTAATTTTCTACGTATGCGACCAAATCCTAAACCTGTGCGATTGCTCTGGCAATATCGACTTAAGATCATTTCAAGATGTAGTTTTTTTTTCCACTGTACAATTGCATCTCTTTCACGTATCATGCGGGAATTTCTCATCATAAATGAAATTATTCCGATTCAAGGTTAAGACCGCTTCTTGGTTTCTGGAAATAATTGTACTTTAAACAGTTGTATATTGTAATATTTTGCGATCTGTTCTGCTTTCATGTTTCTGCATTTTGGGGGTTCTATTATTAAACGCACCAATTCTACATATCAGCCTTTATGAATTTCGTAAATAAACTTTGTTTAGGTGTTCACATTTCTTAGCAAAAAAATATAAGAAATTCTCCCGAAATATTTCATTAAACGCCAATTTAGTTTTGTCTAGCTTCACACGAAAGAAATTCCAAACTACGGCTCTCCAAGTACACAACAATTTATCACTACACCCCAAATCGTCGCCACATCGTTCTAAAACCACAAATCTTTCTTATAACTGTTTCTATACAATTAAATATACTGAATACAATAAAAATAACATTAATTTTAACAATTATACAGAATGCATTATTTAATATTTGAACTGTATAAATGTGTATAAACAACCTTAATAAGTATTTATTGCAGTCTCCGGTCAAGCCCCCATCTCGATCGGGTTTTTGACCAGTTCATCCATTGAGAAATCTTTTGGGTGGCCCCCTTTTTTCTTCTGGACATAATTTCATTTTTTGTCGTCTTCTAGAATTGGGAAATACAATTTTTCAAAATTTTCGTTTCCATGTTGTCGCGGGGGAATTTTATTCCCAAAGGGCAACATGAATAAACCAAATTTATTGTTATTCATCCTTGAAATAGATTTTATTACATGGTTTTTTCCCTCAATTTTAGAGTAGTATTGACTTAGTGTGGGGATCACAATTTTGAAAATGTCGCACAATTCACTTTTCCCATAGCAGTCATACCCAGTTTTTAACTGCTTTTTGACGTAAAATAAATAAATAATAATAAAAATGTCTGATGTTTTTTAGGCTGAATGGCAGCGCTGCGGAAGACTACAATAGTCTTCGTGCCTCAAAGGCTCTGGACGCTTATCTAAGTTGGTGCTGCTACCCTTCGGCAACAATTTGTACTTCGTTGCCTGCAGTTGCTGCATAGCATGAAGTAAGCAAACGCACGGCCGGCGCACGTCCAACTGCTCATTCGCGACACAAGACCGGTTCAGCAGTTTTCGCACTGCAGACCTTCATAACGGAATACCTCTCTGCAAGCGTTCAAACTCGAGGATTTCGTTTCTTGGAGTGGTAGGTTCAGAATAGATAGGCATACCTCCATAGACGAGTGCAGTCGAAAACAAGTGGGGGGCGAGGTTAAGGGAAAGAACTTTTCCCAGGCCCTTCGTCCATTAAAGATTTTAATTTGCATATGACATATTTTCTAGTAAATAAATAAAATTTATACAATGAAACAAATAATAATAGTAAGGTCTTAAAGAACCTCTTTCTCGAATGTATAACCCCCCAAATTGACATGTTAAAAGGGGGCAATTCAGAATTGAACATATTTAAAGGACATACAATGTTTTTTACGTAAAGCTCTTGGGCCCCTTTCAAACTTTTAGGTGGCCTTGCCCTTGAACTCATTCCTACATCAACTCACGAATTCTTTTTAGATATTCATAATAGTACATTTGGGCCACAGCATAAGATATATGATTAAAAACTCAAGATAAACCTTGGAAAGTTTCTTCCTTCTTTCATGTATTAAAATAAATGAATAGGGCAAATTATTATGGTTCTATTAACACGTTTGTACTACAACATTTGGATATTATTGTCTGCTTACTAGAAACATCCAAAGATCTTTATTTTGTGAACGTAAAATACGGGTTAGCATTATGCTATCTCCCCTAATTTAATAGCAATACTATAAGTATTTTCTATACCAAGTTACCATCAGAACATTTGAAATACTTAATCAGTTAAATACAGTGCTAACTGAAATGTTTATCAATAATGAACACACCTCTTTCATAATCCTTGCATTCTCAAAATAAATTAAAACCGAATGATACTGCAGATTCATGAAAAAATATATTTTGTTATTTTGTCTAAATACATTATTAAAGAATACTAAGTGTTTGGTATTTTTTGGCAAAAATATCTCATAATACTTTCATATGTTATTTTTTATTTATATCTAATTTATATTTTTTCTGGAGTGAGAAAAGAGTTCCGAAAATCTGAAGTCGTCTCTCAAAAACATACTTATTTACCTTATGAATTATCGTATTACATTAGGGCCCTATAATTACACAGTATTATTCGCATAATTTTAAAAGTTATGTTTTGAATACGCATCTTTAATTAATATCAATAAACATGCCATGCGGCTAATGTTGGTGCAGTATAAGAAGAACTGAACCCTCTGTATTGCCCAGGTCTGTGATCACTAGGGAACGGAATTTATTGTAATAAAAAATGAAAAATATGTACGTATATATGTACCTATTTTTTCCAAAACATATAAGAAAAAATAGAAAATAGGTAAAATAAAAATGCATTATCGTTAAATTTGTTCTCTAAGCATTTTGTAATCATAGAACTCCAATCAGTTCTTTAAAATTTTAATGGCTGAAAGTAGTTCTATCTTATGAAGTAATTTCACTAGACATCACCACATATAAGAATTTTATTCGAAATATAAAGTAGGTTCATGGCATATCTTACAATGTTAACGAGGAGCCGGTGTACAGGTGAATAGAAGGTATAGAGTGAGTGAAGGGTATATATATATATATATATATATATATATATATATATATATATTCCACCCTCCAAATTGAACAACGCGAAAAAAAAACAATTCTCTGTAAAAATATTTGTAAGTTTTCAATCGAGTAACGAATTATCTGTTTGGAACATAAGCAAGCACGTGCTTGAAATTACTTTGTTCATAAAAATCCGCTCATCCCAGACTCCCAAGTACGCAGTAAGCGGGGTGGAGTGGGGGTAAGTTTGACAATTCATGCCAGATATATAGTAATAGAAGCGCAGCAGCATTACATTTGATTTGTAAGAAAGATGTTTCTATAACAAGTATTGCAAACGCGCATCCGAAATTTTCCTTTTCGAGTTATAAATATATTAAAATGTAGCGAAATATGTAAGAAATGTGTCGTAATAGGTAAAATGTGTAAAAATATGTAAGTATGCCAAAATATGTAAAAATATGCAAAATAAAAATAGTTGTAATTCATTCAGAATATGTTGTAATCTCTAAAAAATATAATTGAATGCGGGTATCTAATTCCTGTTAAAACATGTAATTACTCGCACATGGGCATTTGTTCCAGTAATCACATCCTCCTCTCCCCAAGCAGTTACGCCACTGAAAGCAAATTTAGAACAATCGCATGAATCATTATCTAATTTAGGGTGAATCATAATTCGATGCTGTCCTCTGACAGACTGCTCCGCCATTTGCGGAGGGGTGAAGTCAAGTAAAAGTGACAGCAAATTGTGGAACTTTATGCTCAGCTGCAAGGAAGAGGCAAACCCCAATATTGAGCCGGATATTTGTCAATTATGCAGCAAGTACCATAATTTGTATGTGGGAAGCTTCAAACTATTTTAAGATGAAATGAAAAGAAAGATTCATTTATCAAAATTAAACTTCAGTATAAAAATATATTACACCTTCTCGAGAGAGATGAAATGAAAAAAAAATTTCTGTTACAAATCGGCCTTGCGTTCAGAACAAAAAAGAAAATATATGACAATAAAATGGATTTATTTTTTGAAAACATTTTGATCGTTTTAACTTTTATGTCATTTAATCGCAATACAAATTGTTCTTGTTTTATAGCTTTGTTGTCATGTTGATTTGCTGTAGATTGATTTTTGCCACGACGTTCATTCAGACAATTTTAATAACGCACTTAACCTAATTAGTTGAAATTTTAAATGTTTTGAACGAATAAAAGAGAGAATAAATCAAAGATTAATAATGATGGCTCAATGGGGGAATGGGAGCGAAAGAAAAACGGTGGAATGGCAAAGGAAACGATGCCAAAGAAACTTTTACGCAAACTTCAGTAGCGAAGTTCCGTGTACTAATTTGCATTTTCTTGAATCAGAGGGGTTCCAGACAAGAAAACGAGCTACCGACTCTTCTGCATTTGTTCGCTAGTACTTTTTATGTTAATCCTGTATCAATCCCGGGAATTCGATCAGGGCGAAAAATCATTTTTGAGAAAAATTTAAATTTAAAACTTCGATGATGTGCCACGATTTAAATGATAGAATATGTTCTTTTAATTTTAAAAATATGTTTTTTATGAAAGATTTACATTACCCAAACAAAGTTGTAGGTAGTATCTTTTCTTTTAATTTAATAAAAAGAATTAATTTACTAGGTGTTGTAGGATGTGAAAACATTAAATTATTAAACAGTTCGGCTATTGCATTTGTAATATGTTCTGTAATTCGAAAGATCACTTTTCCTCAATCCGGTCTTACACAGAATTCAAAATATCAAAAACTTTAGTGGACGTTATGCAAATGAAGCTCAGGAAAATGACTAAACAAATATATACAATAATACACTCATAGAATACTGTAATTAAACGTGTACACATGGGCGGAAATTTGGCATTTAAAACAAATTCAACACTATTCGCAACAATACTATTTTCGAGATCTTTGGCAAGAATTTCCAAATTAGACAAAATTATAAAAATGAGAAAAATAGAGATATGGTGAAAGGAAAACTCTCGTATTTAGATTGTACAAAGAAAAAACAAGTGTAATGGCACGGAAATGTGAGAAGCAAGCACAAAATAAAAACGGAAATTTTGAGGGAAAAGGAAAAGAGACCAAAATTAAATGGACCCAAAATGCATTAGGTTCTTTAAACAATTCATAAGAAGGATGATTGGAGGACAGAGAAATTCCGGAAATAGTAAAATTTCGTCAAATTAATTATGGCAAATAATATTCGCAAATGGCAATTAATTATGCCAAATAATTCTAAAATTAAAAATACCAATGAATTAAGTTTATCAAATAGAAATTTAAATAAATAAATAAATAAATAAATAAATAAATAAATAAATAAATAAATAAATAAATAAATAAATAAATAAATAAATAAATAAATAAATAAATAAATAAATAAATAAATAAATAAATAAATAAATAAATAAATAAATAAATAAATAAATAAATAAATAAATAAATAAATGGTAGCATGTGGCTCACTGCGCAGGCCGTCGGAGGAGTCGGAGGGGGCCGTGGGCAACTTCTACTTCTACTGGTCCTTCGGCTACCTGCTACTCAAGACGTGCGCCGTGTCGCTGTGCGCCGCCGACGTGTTCGAGTCGTCTCGGGGGCCGCGGCAGCTGCTCTACGACGTCCCACCGGAGAGCTACGGCGTCGAGGTGAGCACCCACGCCCTCACCCCACTCTAGTTTCCAGCTGAGCTCTAGTGGTCAGCCAGGGCATTTACTCAAGGAAGAGATGAAAGACCTTCTCATAAATGTTCTTGTTTGGAATGGAATTACCAAATAAAATAGTTCTTTTGATGCTTCAAAAAAATAAGTACGGGTATATGAGGTTATTGACTTGAATTGGGTCTTAAATTATGCCACCTTTGAAGCAAAGCGAGAACTATCGAAACAGCTCTGAGATGTAACTGCCAGCTTTAACATTACTGTTGTCAAGTAGTAATCGCCCATATCTTTCAGCGCGCGTGCGGTCAGGATAGAAAATGTTTCTTAATGAAGCAATGCAAACCAGGAGGGGGAGCTCCTCCTTTAAACTGCCATCTAGTAATGTTTCTATAAAGTAGGTAGATCTCTTCTCTCAAAGAAATCTCAGCTTGGAAAGGGCCTTATGACCAGACGCCTCTTAATTATTAAATGAAACACATTAAATGCGCCAAGGACACCAACTTCAATTATTTATGCAATACCAACAATGCCTATACTAGTGGGTTTTATGTAATTGTGACCGTTCTTGCAGTGACTCTGACTGGGAGACACAAGGCTTCGATACCAGACGGTGACGGATTTTCGACTCGAGCTGGGTTGAATTCAGTCGCGTCTGGGGCAGAATTAAATATTTCTGGATTTTACTTCATGCATTTCTTTCCAAATCTCGACATTCATTTTTGACAGCATATCGCAACCTTTTTCGACTACACCCCATATATGAGAAGGTAAAATGTCAGAAAATGAAAATTTCGTTACGCCACTCACAAGTTCAATACAGTTGCGATTGTGATTCATTTAAACATCTCTTTTTGAGACTATTATGAACATTTTCAGAGGAATTCTAAATGTTTGATAAGAGTGTCGGCCGCAGTCGCTTTTCTGTGCTCAAATGCCATCACTTCAACACCTAGAATTCATGAAATTCTGTAACACAAGAACGCAATTATGATACGTCATATCCGTCTTTAACTCCTCATTATCGTGAGTTCTTAAATAATGTTGACAGTATATTCTCTTATCTTCATCAAATTTGAGGCACTATCAACTTTGACATATTTCCACCTGTTCTCTATCATATTCTTTCTAGTTTGTCTAGAGCACGAATGAATCATTGGCAATGGATCAGAACTAGAGATGCGGCATTGATAACAAAACGTCGATGTTACCAAACATGGATATTCAAAATTAAAACATGTTTTTTTTCGCCCAGAAGGTTTATGTGCTGTTAATTTCGTTGTAACTCCACGAGATGGCGCTGTAGAACAAAACTAAATAGTCATGTCAAATGCAACCCGCAACACTCGGCAGCGTTGTTTTTTTTTTCTTTTTTTTTTTTTTTTACTCCTTTCGTTAAATAATTCCTAAACGAAGCGATCTAGAACATTAAAAATTAAAATATCGAGGCCAAAGGCCTCAAAGAACTCTTCCTCACATCTTAATCTTAGAATGATGTATATTACATTTTATTACATTGTCATTTTGCTGATTCAGCGCTTCTGGATATTACTCCGCTGCTTAGAGACGTGAAGAATCTGCAACTAAATGTGAATGAGAGACAGGGAGAGGCACAGACAAAGACAGAGAGAGACACACACAGGCAGAGTCAGAGACAGAGGAGGACGAAGAGAGGGAGTGACGGGAAGAGAGAGAGAGCGTGAGAGAGAGACGATGAAGAGGATGGAGAGAGAAAAGGAGAGGAGAGGAAAAAGACGGAGATGAAGGGCAGAACAACATGTACCGAGTTCCACTAGTTTAAAATATTACAAGAACAATGGACAAAACTGAGCCTGAAAGCCTGAAAGTCTGAACGCCCAGAACCATCTCAAAGTGTCGGTCGTCAGTTCGTCGCAGCGTACGGGAAGGCAGAGGTCTCGCGCCCACGGCGCATGCGTTCACCGACGCTCTACGTGCGAAACACGAGGAAAGACAAACCAATTACACTACAAGGCCTCGGGGTCATCTCAGGCGAGATATAGTCAGCTCGATGAACGTATGATCGAACACATCAGTTATTACTTCTTATTTAAACTTTTACAATATTGTGATTACGGAATTTTTTCCTTCACAAACGAAGAATCGAAAACGTAAAAACATCTAACTTGAAACGTAGATGTTAAAAAAACATTGGCTTTCATACATCGATGTTTAAAGAATTGATGTTTGACATCTAAGTCGATGTTTTGAAAACATCGTCACTAAATGTACAAAACTTGACGTCACTAAATGTATAAAGAAAACTAGGTGCTACAACAGCACCTACTTTCTCGCATTATTTTTTGTGTAAAATTAAAATACTATTTGAACATACATTTATGTAATTTTTGAAAAATTAAAAGACTACTTAAACATAATGATAATGTCGTGTTATCCAATCCTTTAAGCTGTTTCCGTTCAAAAAGTTTGCAGAAAATAATGAATCCATTTTTGAGAAAATCTTATTTTTAAAATTTTCTTTATTTTACTCAAAACTACGTAAAAACCGCTCGAATTTTAAAACTAGTGATACTACAGAATGACTCGTACAAGTTAGGTTTCTAATCTCATTAGTCTTTCTCGTCGTTTTCGCCCCACCCTCTTTCTAGCTGCCATCTATTGCCGCCTGAAAGGACATTTTTTCACACGTTCTCAATTTTTAGGTTTCATAATGGTAGAACTGAAATATGAGTTAATGAATATTTTAGAGGATTAAACATGGTTCTATAGGTATATTTTCATTAAAAACTTTGGACACGATTTTGAGCTCATATTCAGAGAAAATTTTGAGATTTCGAGAAACTTCATCAGAAATAATATGAAGCACTTGTGCTCTCAAATGTAATAACATATAAACAAATTCCAGTACTGTAAATATCAATGACGCGAGCAATATTTTAAAAAAACATTACAATTGTATATTTTCTGGAAAATTAAAAGAATTCATAAAAATCCGTAAATGGCATTTCATTCTGAGTATTTATCACTATCTCCAACAAAAGTTTTAAGAAAAAATTGATGTTTTTAAGGAAATGTCGTTTCTAAAAATGAGCAATTTTTAGCTCATTTTCACATAAAATGCATGAGTTTGCGTGAAATTTCGTAAGAAATAATTTGAAGCACTTGTGTTCACAATGCACGTAATGCAAATATTAATCACTCGAGATATATTAAAGGTCTTAAAGTCGTATATTTTTTTTAATTTAATTTATTTTAAGTCGCATCAACGGCTAGGTCATTAGCGACTAAATGTATGTGAATGTACTAAACAAAACACTGAGGCAACGAGAAACAGTATGACTGAGGTCACATCTTTTGAGAATCGTCCCAGGAATATAAACCTGGAATCGTACCTAAAATAATGTCCAGAACTCCTATAAAATGTTTCTGACGTACCTACTCATTACAAAATGGGTCAATGTTCATTCGACCAAAATTGATATTTCTCAATCGATCATTTCCTTCGTAGGCCTGTGACTTTCTGTCCTAAATAACGGATTAACCAGATACAACATGTATAAGGCTTTGTTTTCCTTGTTATGTTGCGAGCTTTTTTTTTTTCTCTCATCAGACTCGATTCATTTACCAGCTTCTGTTGGTGCCTTCACAGCTTCTGCCTGCATCCCGCGTTTTTCAATCAGGGGCTGCGCGTGCGTTGAATTCTCTCTTGTGTTATTGCACGCTTCCGTCTCTCAATTCACGTGCCAGAGATTTCTCTTTGGGAATCGCGCAATCTCCGAGAAAACATTGCGCACACTCGCTTCGGCCACCACAAATTACAGGGACAAAGTTTTTTTTAACTGGTTTGTAGTGCCTTATTTCCAATACTGTACCGTATTTGAAGTTTCGTCATTCACAGAATTAAATTAAACGCTTTAGTTGTAAAATGCCACTATTTATCTCTTCGACAAGAACTCAGTTTTCCCCACTAGTACTGATCTGCGCGGTGTCATTTTACTATTCGAGTGTATCTACGTTCAAAGGCAAAACAACTGGCCTGGGTTAGAGAGTGCCAGCATTGCTGCTGACTCTGCAGCGCCTCTGGCCTGGAGGTCCTAGGTTCGAGTCCTGACGGCGGCAGGATTTTCGACACTAGCTTTTCAGCTAGGTCGAACTACGCCGTTGTCTGAAGGAGAATTCCAGCGGCCGGCTGCTCTGATCGGTAGTTTCCGTGGTTTTTCCGCAGCTCCTGCCCACATTAGGCGAATGGCGGAACAGTACCCTCACAAACGGGCCACAGATCGCGCGCGATCTTTCCTACCTCTTCCTTGTCCTGTCCTCTCCCCTTACACACACGCTTACACTACCACATATTCCGGGAGACCGGTCGGGTGCTTAGAGCTTGTCCCGGCTGGGGCGGTGCCCCGCTGGTGGGAGAGTCCTGGTTAGGGAGAAACCCCGCTAGGCGACAGAAGGTCGGCGCCGGATCTCGCCATCCAGCGAGGAAAAGTCACCATCTCCCAAGCAAAAACACGGACTACACGTACGGGACTAATGACCATAGTAGTTGACATACCCGGAATCTCTATCAATCAATCAACACAGCTGAAGTCGTTTGTTAGAGCGTTCATTCAGCTGCAACACTGCAGATATTTCATCCAATTCGAGTCCAAAGTAATCCGCACCTGCCGCTGCTCGTTTTCACATTGAGGCGAACACGATTAGAAAGGGCTGCTGAAATGAGTATTGACCGGAGGATGCCCAATGCACGCACGAAGGGTTGGTTCAACATCAGCAATCGAAACTCCGCACACGCGACCTCAGAGGCAACACAGGCCTCGCTCCCTGCGCAGGGTTTTCGTTGTAGACATGTGAAGAACGTGTACTTTTTGGATAGTCGTTATTGTAGATTTTTACAACAATAAGGCATTAAAATAAATACCATATTTTTAGTTAATTTATCTTTCTCTAGTGCGTTTATATACCGAACGAAGTGGCTCAGGGCGCAGCGCTAACTTTACATTCCGGAGGCCTGGGTTCTTTCCCCATGCCCGCCATCCTGACCGGAGTTTTCGTGGTTTCCCTCCGTCACCCAAGTAAATGCTGGGATGGTTCTGCAGAAAGGCCATGAGTGCTAAACCAGAATCGCTGGCCGATTTCGGTAACTACGTGCAGTCACGAAGGTTAAGCGAATTGCAGACATCTCAGGTTCGTAGTTGGGTGATCCTCTAGGAACCCCGGGATCTAACGGTTCCGAGGCCAACTGCCCTTTGCGAGATATATAATAAATACAAATACAAAATCTTCGTAAGGCGGGAAGTAAGAAAGTACGTCGTATGCCTCTTTTCGAATTGTAAAGAAAGCATTAAATGTAACTTCTTGCTGTGCCGCCAGTTACGAATGTTAATATGTGAAATCGTGCTTCTGCTCGCGCTGATTTTCAGAAACCCCGAGGCCTTGTGCGCCGTGCTCCGGGAGCGCGGTTGGGGTCCTCGTGGAGGGCTCCGCCAAAGCAAATTTCCACAAAAAAGAGCTCTACTTCTTTAAACTTGTGGTGCATACTTTCTCGCTTTGTTTCAGGTTCGTGGAAAATCCTGCCTGTCGTTCAACCGCTTGCATTGTTAACAGACAACGGACAGACGTTTTGCCATAAACCGATTTTTAAGTTTTACGGACCCTTAATGCTGGTTCTACGTGTTAATGGAAATAATTTACTATATGTAGAAATAAGATTTAACGACTTTTATACCGGGAGGTGGCTCAGGGCATTAACTAATATCACTGCAGTGCCTCTTATCGGAAGATCCTAGGTCTGAGACCCAACGGTAGCAGGATTTTCGACACTAGCTTTTCAGCTAGGTCGAATTCAGTTTCTGGAGGAGAATTCTAGCGGCCCGCTGCTCTGATCGGTAGTTTTCCGTGGATTCTTCGATCCAGGCGAATGCCGGAGCAATAGTCTAGCAAACGGGCCATGGGCTGCGCGCTATCATGCCTTTCTTTTCCTTGTCCTATCCTCTCTCCTTACACACACACTAACATGCACTACACGACCACATGCCGGGAGACCAGCCGGGAGAGTAGAGCTTGTCCCGGCTGTGACGGTACCCCGCTGGTGAGAGATACCCGGTTGGGGAAAGCCTTGCTAGTCGACGGTAGGTCGGCGCCGGATCTTGCTATCCAGTGGGGGAAGATAATCACCTCCTGGGGAAATACACGGATTACACTTACGGGACTAACGACCTTAGCCGTTGACGCGCCAGGAAACACGAATCAACGAATCAATCAATCCACTTTTACCCACTTAACATTTTTTCTGTCGAAAAATCGCTGTTTGTAATAAAGCATTACAATATTGTTGCACACTATGTTAGTAGTGTGCGAGAAAGTAAACATATTTGTGTGCGAGAATCCGAAATAAGCATAGTTCAGCAGACCTTCCGTAGAACCTGTCAGAGCATTGGTCGTCACGGGTAACTCAGTGGATAGAGCTGCTGGGCTTAAACCAGAGACCCCTGTTCGATTCCCGACCGTGATGACTAATTTTTTGAACAGCCTGATTTATTAGTAATTCAAGAGAAGTAAGACTAGCCATCGCTGGCCTCCCGTTACTCATTAGTGTTGATATCTGGATTTTCGTGAAAGCCAGGCTTAGCTTATTCCTAAATATGTCTTGTTCACATTTATGAAAGATTGGGGTAGTAATAAATACACACATTGACCAAAATCGAGATATTAACATTTTCGACTCGCAGAAGGCTTACTGTTGCTGATATGGGTTATCTTGCTAATGCACCTAGCGCTTCCGTGTAAGTTAATGGTTGATTTCTTTTCGTACATTGTCCTCCCTTGTGTATTAACGTTCTCCTCTTCTGTTCATTTTTTTTATTTCCTTGCATACTACATATTGTAATACGAGTTGGGAGAGTTAATGCTGCAGCGAAAAATGATGATTTTTCGGAACAAAAATTCATATAATAGATTCCTAATACCAACAGGTTAATTTTTTCCCCTGTATATAGTAAATTACGTCCTCTGACATATTGTGCAGTTAGAATCCACGTTTTGTGGATTCTTGAAACCGCAGAATTGGTTTACGGCAAAACCTGTCTGTCTGTGAAGAACGCGAGCGGCTACACCATAAGGAGGATTTTCAGTGAAAGTGTTGTTCTCCCGTTGATCTGGCTGATGTTGCGGCCCCTTGACATTGAAACAGATTTTTTTTTTTAATTTTTGGAGATACTTTACAAGAAGTCTCGAGAATATTTTCAATTTTTTCTCACAAATGGCTGTATTTTTTTTTTACGTTGCCCTCAGATAGCGTATAGGACGCTTTAAAATGGTTTCGTTTTCTTTGATATATCTGAATTTATGAAAATGCGAAAGTTCACAATTTTTCGGCGTTTTCCTAAAACTACATTATTGAAGCTACATTTTTCTGTAAATAAAATGTATTGTTGAAAATTAGATGACTGGTACATTTTTCACAATACGAATAGTTTTCGAGCGATTTTGCGTGAAAAATGTAATTATAAAAAAAAGATTTTCTGAAAAACGGATCCAAATTTTTTTCTTAAAACTTTTTGCAAAAACGTCATAATGATGGAGTCTTTAGATTTTACAAAAGTTACACAAACTGTTATTTATATATCATTCACATTGTTAGTATTTGTATTACGGGCAGTTTTGTATATTTAAGTTTGTGAATACAAGAGCTTCAAAGGATTTTTCGAAAAAAGTTTCTCGAAAACTCAAATCTAACCCCAACGAAATCCTCTTCCCCCTACCCAAGTGGTCTCAAACTATCAAATTACAGTCCCGATTACGTCCTATGACATAGTCCCGAACTTGATTACCATCCTGACAAAGTTCCTATTTATACTTCAATATTGCTTCCACATGAAAATATCTACGATCAGTTCAGAAGCGCCTTTCAGAGCAGAATGAAATCTTTCTGCCTGATTCATCCTCGAAGACTTCATTAAACTACCTTCATTTTTTCATAACATTTGACCGTCTAAACTTGTCCGCCCAATCCCAAAGTTTCTACTTTCGGCATCAATCCATCTCTTAATGCATTTAGAAAAACAAAACTACATTGTTTATTCACGGTCGTTGCTATGCTCTAGCTCTCGTGATATTTCGTAATGCATGTTCCACCATATTGTCTCCAAATAAATGTTAATTTATTTTAACGTGACATATCGGTATGTCACAATATATATATATATATATATAGAAATATATATATATATATTCAAATTCAACGATTTTTTCCATCTCCGCATTTTTCAGCCTGATGCATGCAATGGAATCTGAGAAAAAACATGAAAACACGTTTCCCGTTGTTTCTCTGCAACAGCTTGCCCTAGGCTTATTTTTTATGAATCTGCGGCATTTTTTATTCTCTTCCATATGAGAATCGCGATTATTGATTTGGTTTGGGGGCACTTTTCATCACCTTATTGGTCTGTATCCTTTCTACTGATCCATTTTTAAATACTGTTTGTGTATTCATTGAGTAATTTTATTTTGCTTGCTAATTCAATACATTTTTGCAGAATCTTTTTAGTGGCTTTGGATAAATTAATATTTAGTGCATTCTCATTAAGCACATTTATTTACACGCCATGTTTGGAGTCCGAAAGCGCTTACGCTTCGCATTTCAATACTTCCCATCATCACCTCCTCAATGCAGGTCTAATGTGGCGGCCACAGTGAGTTCGAGTTTTGGCTGAAAGTTTCGTTGACCGATGTCGTACGTTTTCGACTGACGTACCAACATCACCTCCCCGCCCCACAAGGGGGATCACGGTGACGTACGTTGACGTGATTTCGGTGGAGAGATGTAGACGACCACCCAGACCCAGAGTTTCGCGGCGACACTCACGTCGTTAGCCTCAATGTGGAGACAGTGGTTAGGCGAAGCGAAGCTCCTGATTGCCGGGCTTGTCTGACAACTCACCAGATGGGCCTCTGGCGCGTCGTCCTTGGGCAGGATTGGATGAAGGAGATTCTTCGAAGGCTATGGAACCACATAGAAAAGTCCGGCGGGAAAATGATGCTTCCGTCAGGATGCCCATGTTACGGCGATACTCACGTCGTTAGCCTAGAGGTGTAGGCGTGAGGATACGGGATGGGGATCGAGCCACCAGAATCTTAGGAACTTGTTTCTGACGCATGTGACTAGCGTATTTTTTGACTCCGGTACTAGCCTGGATAGCTCGGAGCTGTGAGCTGTCAGGGCGGCCCGATTAAGGAATTGTAATTGGAGGTTACTGGATCTACTGCGTTCTCGCGGAACCCCGATACCGCCTGCAGCGCCTCTGACCGGGAGGTTCTAGGTTCGAGTCCTGACGGTGGCAGGATTTAAGACACTAGCTTTTCAGCTAGGTCGAATTCAGTCGCTGTCTGGAGGAGAATTCTAGCGCCAGCTACTCTGATCGGTAGTTTTCCGTGGTTTCTCCGATCAACACCAGGCGAATGCCGGAGCAGTACCCTACGAAACGGGCCACGGACCGCGCGCGATCTTCGTTCCTCTTCCTTGTCCTATCCTCTCCCTTACACACACACTTACACTAATATGCACTACACTACCCACATATTCCGGGAGACCGGTCGGGAGCTTAGAGCTTGTCCCGGCTGGGGCGGTGCCCGCTGGTGGAGAGTCCTGGTTGGGGAAACCCGCAAAGCCGACGGTAGGTCGGCGCCGGATCTCGCCATTCAGTGGGGGAAGATCACCGCCATGTGCCGAGAAAAACATGCACTACACTAACGGGACTAATGACCAAAAGCAGTTGACGCGCCCGGAAACACGAAAAACAAACCAAACCAATCAATACCCGGCCAAATGCGTACTTGTACGTCTGCGGGAGTTCGAATAGAGGTTAGCGTCCAGGAGCCCACCCGGGGTGAATTCCCCGCATAAAGTACTATTGCGTGATAGGCGTACGGCAGACATCACTGATCTACGAACAAGTGCCGGTGATCGCAAACGGCCTTAGTGAACTGGAATGACCTCTTCCGTCGGCGTCCGGAAACATCGTCAGACGGACGAAGATCGGTTTGGTTTCGTTTTGTCCCCCCGACATCGGCCGACCGAAATTTCGGCGAAAGTCGACTTCGCTGTGACCGCCGCATTAGACCTGCACTGGATGATTGAGGAGGTGAAATATCGATCGATCCATAGAGATCGCCTCGTAAGGAAAGGGAAGTCAGTCTCCTAACCTGGGTTGAGATACTCGTGCATGTCCTTCCTTCTGTAATGCTCCCTACACATACGATCAGTTGGCACTCATTGGTCTTGCCTTGCCTTGCAGAATACGGACGTTGTACTTTGTGTCATGTTCGGAAGTAAATCTCCTTCCACTACAAATCGAATTGTTCTCGTTTAGATACCACTTCCATCTGTGTCGGAATTACACGTAGACTATCAGTTCGGTTGACACATCTGAACTCTTTGTCACAAGCGTGCGTATAAGGCCATAAGGCCTGCTTTCATCGAACCACTTAAATGAATTTTTATTTACATAATTACAATACAGATGTTCAAACAGCAATAATACTTGTATTATCTAAGAATTTCATGTTTCATAGGAAACTTCAATGTGATGCCACTACCTGCATGAAAGGAGCTGTAGACGTCATTATATATTAGTGCATTTTACTGCAATTTGTTGCCTATATTTCAAATATAAATCATATGGAATACGTATGTCTGTCGCATATAGACACAAAAACTACTCGACCGATTACGCTGAAATTTTCGATCTTCGTTCTTAGTACCATCGGGGAGTATTTAAAGAGTGGTTTGAAATAAATCAAACTTGTGAGGGTTATATTGACGAGTTTTGCGTTTATGATGAATCAAGCGCCCTGAATAGAAGCTCTAAGAACCCGCCGCACCGTTAATAATAAGTGTAACCGTCGCTGCATATTCTGCCCTGCGATTGTGAATTATCGGCCGGAATTATTATCTGAAGTTCATCAAATTTCTCCAAGACAGGAATGCATGGCCAAACTTGACGTAGCACGTTCAAATAATAGGATACTTGACAACCATGCCCAAACCAGGACACAGAACAAACCATAGTCGCCGGAAAGTTTTTCGTCTATTAGAATTTTTCCGAAGAGTAGTGTAAAACGTGATTAACAATCATGTAACCAATAGCCTGGGAAATGTAACACACTGCCATAGCGAAGTATTTCCGTGTCCACTAGCTCTTTATCAAACCGTTGTTGACGTATTTGTGTTTGATTAATTGTTAGTGATTCCGTGTGAACTACGGAGGTTATTCGTCCCGTAAGTGTAGTGCGTGTGTGGAGGTGGAGATGATTTTCCCAAATGGATGGCGAGATCCGGTGCCGTCGACTATCGTGGTTTCCCCAAATATGTATCTCCCACCAGCGAGGCGCTGCCTAACCGGGACAAGTTCTAATTCCCCGACCGGTCTCCCGGCATGTTTGGTTGTGGTGCCAGTTGGTGTGTGTGTGTGTTGTGTGTGTAAGGGGAGAGGATAGAACAGGAAGAGGAAGGAAAGATCGCGCGCGGTCCGTGGCCCATTTGTTAGGGTCCTACTCCAGCATTCGCCTGGTGTTTTGATCGGAGAAACCACTGAAAAGTGCCGGTCAGAGCATCCGGTCACTAGAATTCTCCAGACACCGAGTGAACTTGACCTGAGTGTCCAAAGCCTACCGCCCGTCGGGTCTGAAATCCTCCCGCTCGGAGGCACTGCAATGACAGGCCCTACAGTTGCTGCCCTGAGCCACCGCTCGCGGTTTGACGTGTGTGTGTGTTCCAGGTCCAAGATCCTGCGCACGTTCGTCCGCAACACGTACCGCTGGCACCTGAGCGAGATCCTGGCGACGATCGTGAACGAGTACACGGACTGGGAGCGGCCCGTGCAGCACCCCATCAACATCCGCGACGAGACGCTGGAGGCCCTGAGCGACGCGTCGGTGGTGGCGCCGGCCGTCGCACGGCCGACTGCACTGGCGCAGCGCCGCAACTCCTTTCTACGTCTTCGACTACCAGACCAAGTTCGGCGACTACCCGCAGGTAGGAGGCCTCGTCTCTGCTCTTATGGCTCTGGTTTTAAGATGTTCCTAGCCGCTCCGTGTGGGATACATTTTACGGTCGGCACCTACCTACAAATTGGGAGGCCCCTTTGTGATGTAACTGATTGATTTCTGTTTTTGCGAAAGTAATCAACGATGAGTTTTAATACAGTCCCAGACGTGGGACACAAAAATGTTTGTTAAGTGTTAAGAAACATTATAGAGGCTGTCTAGAGGTAGAAGGGCTTCTTTGTTGCTCAGCGGTTGTTATGTCTCAGTGTTTTAAGATGTTTCTAGCGTCGCGAGGCAATGATTCTAAGTCGGCGACTACCGCAGTTACGGAGGCCTCATGTTGCAGCTTCTGGATGGTTTTCATGTCTGTGTGTTTTCCTTGTCAGGGACATGATCATTCTAGGCCGGCGCTTACTCCGCATGTAGGACGCCTCTCTGTGCTGTAGCTTCTGGATGATTTTATGTTTCTGTGTTTTACGATATTCCTAGCCCTCCTTGTAGATACATTTTACGGTCGGCAACATTTACCTACGGTCGATACATTTACCTACAAATGGAGGCCCCTTTGTGATGTAACTGATCGATTTTTTTGCTGCGAAAGTAATCAACGGTCAGTTTTAATACAGTCCCAGACGTGGACACAAAATGGGTAAGCGTCGACTACCCACAGGCGGTGGAAAGCCTCTCTGTTGCTCTAGTGACTGGGCAGGTTTTAAGTGAAGTGAATCAATGGCAAGTTTATAGATATTTTCCCTGGGAAACAAGCACTCCTAGGTTGGTGAGTACCTGCAGTTAGAGGCATTTTGTGGGTGAGATGCTGATGACTTTATGCAAAATGAATCAACCGAAGTTTAAAGACATTCGTAGTCAGGACAAACATTTTTACGTCGGTGACAACCCGCAAGTAGTGAAATCTCTTGTTCTTCACTTCGATTGAAATAGAGTGATTTCTGACGTCATAGTATGTCGCGGTTATTCAATTGTCAGCTTCGAGACGACTTAAATTTTTGATATTAAAGTTCCCTCTTGATAACCGCATCACAACTAATGATCCTGTCAGATGATACTCTATTTAAATCGAATATAGCAGCTAGATGCTTTAATGCGAACTGAATTGATAGCATGTTTAATACATTTCTATTCGCGAAACACAAACATTTATAGGTTGGCGACTACCCGCATCAAGCAGCCTTTCTGTTGCTCCAGCCACTGGGCAACTTTGTCGAATTATGGAAAACGAATAATCGGCAAGTTTTAAATATTTCTAGTCGCTGAAAACAAACATTCCTTGGTCGGCAACTACCCGCTGATAGATCGACAACGATCTGCGAATTGACGTTACTCATGATGTGCCTACTTGACGTTATGCGAACTTGTATACAAAACGAATCACGTGTTTAAATAAATGCTACCACGCGTTCTTTAAGAGTAGAAAATATGCGTTAGACATATATCATTTAGAGAAAAACTGCAATTGAGAGATGAATTATTTATCTATGTTAAATATGTGACTTGTTTTTGATGGCTGTTGTAATATTACGTAAGACAAAGAAATTTATATTACAACGCAAATAAATGTAAAGTTACAATCTTAGAATACTTATTTCTCTGAAACACAGTGTTTTTTCTCATATTATAACCGTTTATTGTCCATGTGTCTGCATGAAACGAAGTCACTCCTGCAGACAATTAAAAATTCTTTATTTCTAGTCAACTACAGGAGTTGATTTTCTCATCTCTATTGCTCGATTATTATATTTACGTCTTTCAGATAAGGTAAAATGTCAAATTTCTTGGTAAGAAATTCGAACATATAGTATGGTTCATTAAAAATTATTGTAGAATTATTGGATAGAGCACATAAAAAAAATTTTAATTTTACTGAGAGCACATAAGAACAATCAGCTTGTCAATGAAAGTAGATAATATATTGTTCAAAAATTATTCCTGCTTGTTTTTTTATTGATTGTTTATTTTTATAGAAGGATTTTATAGAAGGTTGTGTGTTCTTCTACAGTCGGATATGTGTTATTGCTGCCTGGCTTATGCTTATATACTATTCATTGCTGTCTGGAACTACGATGATCGTCGTAGAGTGTTCTTATGTAGAAAACGAGAACACCATTATTAGAACGTATGTAATCGTTTCCCGGGATTTACTGAAAGGAAATATGAATAAATCTGAATACAACGTTTTTATGTGAAACTGTAATTTAAAAAAGCATATATAATATGGTTTTACTAAATCCGCGTAATTAGATATTCAATAAATTTATTAATATATACGTTAATCGTCATATGCATTTTCAGTTAGACATCTTAAAATTCCTTCATTGTTTTTAATTTATTTTTCGTAATGAAAATTTGGCGAGTTTGAATTGCACATCTATAACAAGAAGTATGTTTCTGATTATGTTATTTTCAAACAAATATCTAGCTAAACTATAAATTCAACCAATAATTTTGTACGTTACACGTTTTCTTCCTAAAATAAGAATTCAACATACATTTGTGACAATTTGGAATTGATATGTACTTATACGTAGTATTTTCGAAACAACTTTGGTAACAGTAGGACTGTTGTACGCCTCATTATTTATCTCCTTCTAATATTCTTTAACCAAATGAAACGGATGTCTCTAACGGCTAATATACTCAGTTGTATGTTAAGTTGTTCTCTTTTAACAATAGGCATTGTTTTATTGTAAAATGATCCTGCTTAGTAGGAAACGCTGAGTGTGAGCTTTATCCTGTCAATACGTATATTCAATTCTGCAATATTTCATTTCCGGTAAGCATAATTACTAATTTTACTCCTTTCAGAATTATTTAGAAAATACTTTTGTTTATTGAATTTAAAATCTCGATCCATTTCCTAAGGGATGTGCGAATGAAAACCGAAATTATCTCCAATTAGAAAACTTACTTCAAACGTTATTGTATTGAAGACACAAAGTTATTGTCCGGTGAGGGCACGAGCCATAATTGTTGCCAAAGAGCGAGAGAGGACTGGACGGTTGCAGTGAGTTCATCCCGCTCTTGTGACACAAAAGCAAAGAGCTGCCTTCCTCAAATGTCGCTGCTGCATACGAAGCAGTGCGGGCAAGGCGGGGTGGGGCGGGGTGGGGCGGGGTTGGGCGGGGTGGGGCGGTGGGCAGGGTTGGGTGGGGGGTGGGGCGGGGGGGGTAGGGCGGACGGAGTGAGGCAGACGGGACGGGCGGGCGGGAGGGAGGTGCCGTTGCGGGAGGGGAGGGATGTGGCGCGCCCGCTCCAGCTCCTGCCCGCCGCAGACGCGTCGCCTCCGGCCTGACAGGAAGCTTTCCCGGCCCCCGGCCGCACGATAACCGGCGCCGTTCCCGCCCCCCCCCCCGCCCTGCCCGCCCAACGCTCGCCCCGGCCTTGAATCCCCGCGGGCGCGCTTCCGCTAGCTCGGCGCGACCCCGCGCTGCCCTCCGCCAACGCCGACATCGCCACTGTAGACGCGCTCGCCAAACCATTCGCTGCTGTCAGCTGAATCGCCATAGTCACGTTTGATACTATCACCACCACCACTGTCATCATCGACATCACTGTTGGGCTTATTATTAGCTACGGCTCACCCTACGTCACCGATAAGACCAGCGACGTCTTTTGACATGGAACCACGCCCGCCACAGCTGTTCTCTACAGCAGGCTGAGTTGCATCCGTTGCATTTTGTTCTAACACTAATACTACCGTCATCGCCATCGCCTTTTGTTAGGCTTGTTGCCACTTAGCAGGATCGTCCGCCAATGCTGCCACTCTCAATGCCGTCGCATTTGCCACTGTAACTGCGGTCGTTAAACCATTTGCTTCAGTCAGGTGAATCGCCGTCGTCGCTTTTATACTATGACCACCGCCACTGTCATCATCGACATCACTTATTATCAGTGCTAGCTGGCCTTTCGTAACCGACTATCAGCGCCCCTTTGTGCCTGTAACCACGCCGACTTCAGCCATTCGCTGTAGGAGGTTGAATCGCCACTTCTTTGCTTCTAGTACCACTGGCTTATCTTGGCTTTGTTAAGCCTTGCTTATTGTCACAGGTAGCGAATTCTTCTCAGCCGCCGCTTTCGGCGTCGCCCTAGCCACTGTAGCAGCGCTCACTGTAGCCATTTTCTACAATCAGTTGCATCGTCATCCTAACTACAATCATATCATCACTATCATCGATATGATTGCTGTGCTTTTCCAATTGTAACCACAGCAGAAACTTGAATCACCACGGTCGCTTTTGCTTCTACCACTAAATTCACTGTCATCATCGTAGCCTTTGTTACGTTTGATGCCACCGCGAGCGGATTGTCCGCCAACGCTGCCGCCGCCACCACCACCGCCGCCGCTCCACCGCTGTCCACATTTCCACGGTAACCACGCTGACCATAGCTATTTGCTGCTGTCATTTGAATTCCCAACGCCGCTTTTGCTTGTATAACCATCGCCATTGTCATGGACATCATGGCAACGCTGTCACCACTGACTGACCCTACATTCCTGACCCTGCAAGCGAGATCTCTTCGGCTGTAACCACGCTCAACACAGCTACATCACCCTCGTCACTTTTGTTTCTTCCACCACTTCTGACATTGTTATCATTAAGGGGCGGAATTTGATTACCTAAAACATCGCCAAAAGTATGAATACTGTGGACTGTTCTTTACTAGGAAATCTGTCTTTTGTTATCCCGAAATCGGACAAACCGGCAATGGCGCTGATATACGTTACAAGAATTGCATATAATGGCTTTCAAAACAATTTCTGTGTGAACACATCGAATAGGCTAATGAGAAATTCTGTGAAGAACATTTGTTGCATTTCGTAAATATCATTTGAAACAAGTACCATAAAAATTGACATTAAAATCGATGAAATTAGAAAACATTCTTTAAAAATGACGGGAAAATGTAATAAATGACTTCTTACTCGAAATCGACAAAAATGCAAATACAAATGGGTAATTTCCTTTTGTCGTAACATAAAATGAATTTCTATACTAAACAGCATTGTTCTAATGGGGAAAGGAAGAACATTTCATTAAAATTCGCCTCTTAGTTATCATCGTCACCTTTGATGTGCCTGTTACAATTGGTAACTGGTCCTCCATCCACACCACCTCCGGGATTTTTGCTACTGTAGACACGCCTTCCACCACAATCCGCACCTGTCAGCTGAATCACCACAGTCGCTTTTGCTGCTGCCAGCTCTTCCACTGTCATCATTATTGCTTTGTCTGTACTTATGGACTCTGGAAACTTTCCATCCGCCCTCACCGCTTCCCCTGCCATAGCCAGAGAAGCCGCTTCAGCCACTGCCATTCGCTGCCGGTGCATGAACCGCCACCGTCGCATTTACTTTTACGACCATTGCCAAGGCGTGTTTTGCGCTCACTTTTCACTTACGGGTACGGGTAGCGGAGACTGGGTTATGCGCTGTGTGATGTTCATTTGTCCGTCACCATAGTGTCGTAATGCTGGGTAGTGAACTTAACCATTAAAGCGCTTTCTTACAAAAGTGAATTCGTGATTATGCGGTGGATAGACTCAAGGCGGTTTATCGTGAACGCGAGGGCCGAAGGTCCGAGCCTGGTGATCCGTGTGATTGAAGGTGCGTGACTTGGATCAGGACGAGCAAATCGAGAAAACTTGCCTTTGAACATAATTTGGCATTATAATGTGGCGAAAACAAAGCATATGCGAATGTGGAGTATGGGTGAGTATCGGCCCTATCCATGCCTTTTTCATATTTACTCCGCTTAGGTTGTTACTATGATTACAACTAGTGGTGGGAATGGCGTCGGCGAACAAATGCACATCTTACTCAGCTCATAACCAAGTCTGCGTTAGTATTTCCACGAGTACTGGAGTTCGAATCCACGTTGTATCATGTGGAATTTGTAGTGAACAAAGAGGGTTTGTAGCCGTTTTTTTCAAGGTTCACTCGTTTCTCCAACCCCTCAATCTACCATTTCTCAATAATTATTCAAATTAATAAGATATGCATTGGTTCACACCAGGTATGGCAATCACTCTTGTATTTCTCGGTTTTCTTTTACACATCGTCTCACATCCAAAATTCTGTACCTCTGTTTACCACCAACCCTCTTTACACAAAAATGCACATTTTGCGAGCTTATAGGCTGGTCCATCTCCCAAACATTGATGCTACTTTTTAACCACCACTGCTCTACGTTTGCACTCAACGAGAGTGATCATCATCTTTCGTTTCAACTCGACTTTCGAATTCCATTCGTCTCCCATCACATCCAACATCCACTGTCCTCTTCAGAGCTGTCGTTTGGTTCCTTTTCATTTCGCTTGCCCTCGCGTTACTCTCCCAATTAGTCTCTTCCATGATGCCTCACTGTCACCAAAGGGTCCTGTCCCACTATTTCTTCATCCCTTTGTTAAGCCCTTCTCACCACCTCCTTAGCTTTCAACGATGAACACGCCAATTCTGACGGCCTTGTAATCATTCCCACAACATCCTTTTCGACAATCTCTCTGAAGCCCTGGTTAATTTCCACAGCAACCGTGCTATTGATACTCCATGTAATGCTGTGGTCACCGCACCTCCATCAAAGAACCCCGCGGCACACCTCCTTTGATTCTCAAGCTCGTAATTCCTTTTTGGCACATACAGGGTTTCAACATCTGCGTCTCCTCCATTATCAAAAGTTTCCTTTGACAGCACCGCAGGGCAGGTTTGCTATGATCTCTGATCTGTTGGTGCTCCCCATGTACCTTCCACACGACCCTTCTCGTCCTCAACTAACCCATCTTTATGATCTTTTATCATAATTCTTCTCTCCCAGAAGTCAAGATGTTGATTACATCTCTGAGAAACTCTGTACCGAGAAACGACATCAAATAAGGATAGAATTTTAATCCCTAGAGATTGCAAAATCGAGATCTGTAGAGGTCGAAAATGGTAAATTCAAAAGGAGCGCATCAGAGAAGCAAAAATAAGAAGGAAATACTGGAAGGGAAATCAGAACGTAGTCTACATGTTCTGTTTTAGGGTTGGTTTTCTTCAGTAAACTGACTAAATTAATTTATTGAAATCATTGTTCATTATATACATTGAAATCATTGCTACATGTATTAATTAATTTCCTCATGCGTTTACTACCTTTAGAAGTTGTCATTTTGTAGCAGCTCACGGGACTTGTGCGCAACGAAAGCGATAACAATGGTCGAGCGCTATGCGCACAAAATTAAATTGGAAGTTAATAGGTTACACCATGAATCATGTATTTCTTTACTTTTATATTCAGTGTTTAGTTAGGATTATCTAGAGTATATTGATGGATATAACAATGTTCAAAATAATATAGAAATTAAATTTCTTTGCGATACGATAGGTTTCTTTTCATTAGCCCAAGTATTTACTCCATTTTATTCATTACATTTATTTATTTATTCCATTTGATTTAAACAGGTAAACGCCCATTACATTAAATATATTACATACGTTCACGCGCATTTAAAATCATTCAATAATTTGCATTTACTGTGGTAATAAATTTATTTTTGAAGTAAAAAGTGATCTATATTATAATTATTTGCAAATCTAGCCATGCGATTCATTAGACTATAAAAGTATATATTGTTTCAAGGTACTGGTTAAACGAATATAGTCTCATCAACTCTTCTCAGATCTCGTGGGGGAATTTTCCAGTTTAATTTTAAAAATATTATATCACAGTAAATTTTATTTACAAGATCATAGAGAAATAAATAGTAAAGATAATTTCGGTGTGATTGTAATAAAATCACACATAAAATAGTAGATATTTGTTCATAATTAAGTGATATTATTACTGAAGGAAATCCAAGTTTTCAATTTACATGATTTAAAAATCAAATAATGAAAATAAAAAATTAAAGATAAATGAAATATATTTCGTTTGTCACAAAAAGATATATTTATCTGAAATGTAACCTAGAACTATTGACTACCGTATCGTACAATAGAATCCAGAAATTACACAACTCCAAAATTCGCAATATTACCAATGCGTAGAACATAACATGTCTCTCATTGGGTAAATGCGTGCATGTTATCTTCTCACAACCGCGCTGTTTACGATACGCGTAGTGTATTGTGCAGACCGCAGGCGGTGGCGTTGAAATGCACAGCACGTCCGAATGGCCAGCCCGCCTAGAGGCCGTGTATCTCCTCGCACGGGCTGCCAACATCGGACAGGCCGCCCGCAAAGGCAGAATCCATCTGCCACGCGACTAAGCAGATTTGCCTGATTGGTTGGGTCCCTTTGTCCGCCGTTTTCCCGGGTTTTGGCACAAATTATCGTCGCCCTCGTCGAATTGAACTGAAGAGATTATTAAATAAGCCGTTATAGGTCAGTGTCATGACTTTATTCGCCTATTGAATTATGCATTTGTTTCCAGGCATTGTCTTGTCATGAATCCACTTAATTTACTTTTAAAAGATTTTCCCCGAATTACTATTCCGTTGGTTTACTTTTCAGCCACAAAGTAAGAGTGACGCTCGCTGTTGCAAAAGCAGGATTGGAGACTTCAAAAGTGTTTTTAAAAATATAAAAAAATAAAATAATTAAAAAAATAAGTAATGAATGAAATGAAATACATAAGACACTGTACATTGGTTAACTTAATTATATCCGTAATTGATTTCATATCGACATGTACTGTACATTCTGAAATTCAATTTAGCACTGTACCACTAATCTACAGCCATCTAATTATTTTTTAAATTATTCAATTATTTACTGCTAGCTTAGCGTGACTTTTCCACAGGAAAAGGTTCTTGTCACAAAGGTATTTGTATTATGCAAGTTCAAAATGAAAAAAAAGCTTGAATAGTGAAATTTGCACGACGAGATAGTTTGAAGTTCGTGCTATGGAGAGTATTATGTAGTAATGTGCAGATTTAGCGAGTTTAGCTTGTTCTACAAAACAAAAATGTCGTGCATGTTACTATCGCCAACTTTGAATGAGCAAAAAAGTTTATTGCTAAATTTGTGGGCCAAAGGACACACTTCTAGAGAAATTCACAGGGACATGTTGGGCGTGTATGGGGACAACTGATTGGACCGTAGCAATATCTTCAGCTGCCGTGCATTCTTCCAAGAGGGCTATACTCCAACCAAACTGAGTTCTATGAACAAGTCATATTGAAACTGGTAGCACGCTGGCAGGAATGTGTTGATACAATTGGCAACTATGAAGAAACGTATGTCAAAAATGTAAGGTGATTTCTTGTATTTTGGTATCAAATAAACATTTGGGAAAAAAATATTGCGCGTTGCTTTCCCATCTGCCCTCGTAGTTTCCAACGATTGAAAGCTTCCGAATATGATTGTGCAAGCGCGTGAGCGTACGAGTGATTGAGTGAATGCAAGAATCCCTCGCAGCATCCCATCTTTAAACAAAACCTCGTTCTCGAAGTCAAAGAGTTGCAGCGCTTTTGGTGAGCGCGGTTAGTCAGCCTTATTTGAGGCGCACCATATTATTGTGGCTTCTCTTTGTTCACCGCTTACTTCATTGAAGTTAATAACTGTAGGCAAAGAGACAGATCTTCGAGAGTTCTGTTTGTAAACCCACGTACTCTTCTCGTTCATCTTCCTCCGCATTTTGCCTCGCCTCCAGTAAACCTTTGAAGTCGTACGAGCCTCGCTGCCTACTCCGGCTGGCGTTTTGAGGCTGGTTAACAATCGGCTCATGGCGTTCTTACGCGGTGGTGGTGGTGGGGGCGCATCTCGAGTCGGCCTTAAACGGAGGGTTTTTCTGTCAGTTGGTGCACCCCAAGAGATTCCTTGAGTTTATACAACCTTCATCGTACGTATAATATGTAGAAAATTGCGCAAATATACAAATATATGCGTTTTCTCATGACTTTAGGTGCTGTATTTGAAAACATATTTTTCTTGAAATTGTACATTCTTCTACAAATGAGATGGGAGAAAAGATGATTGTCTCTAAAGTTTATTTGATCAATATAGTCGTACTTTGGAGATAAACCAATTAATCACTGATTTTAGTATTCCAATCACAATGCATCTGGATTTTGATAAATCCTGTAAAGGTTTGTGGTTTTCATTGAAACTGAACGTTTATGATGTATAATTTCCCTTTTCCAGCTATAATTACTTTTTTCTTAATATCTGTCGTCATACTTCGTTCGGGAAAAATATCTTCAAGGATTACTTGTCCTTAGTGTAATTTCTTTATCTTCTTTTGATGTATCTTTTCAAGATCATTGTGCCATCTCAACGAATGGAATTGGATTTTTTTATACTATCGCGACCTTTACAGTTTTGATCCTTTTAACTTCAACGACTGTGGACGTTCTTGAAAGCCAAATTGCGCATTAATTTTACTCGGCACCAACAAAAACCACCACCACTTTCTCTTCCTTTGAGCTTTTCCCTTTCACAATTTTCACTTCTTTTCTTCTTCTTGTGAATATGTCTGTTGGGTTGACTGTGAAATCGATTCAAAGCTGAAGATTTCTTTGGACTATTTATTGGATTACGGACTTTACGAAGATCTTTACAGACTATAAAAGATTCGCTTATTGGATAAGAAGTAGCACTCGTGAACATGTTAGATAATATGATATCCATTCTTCCGATTCCTATTTCGTATTGTATATCATTGTCAATTATATGGACATCACCCCATTTTCTAAGATCACTTATTCTATCTATAAACTTAGTAATTTAAGTTACAGTGACTTAAAGTGTTTTATTAGAATTTGATGTTTTCATTTGATGCTGCGATAGGAATAAAGGCTGGAATTTCGAAATGATTAATGAAGCACTTTTCGTCAGTAAATCGTAACGCATTTAATTTAAAGCCATATTGCGTTATCTTATTTTAGTATAATGCTTCAAACCATACAACATTTTTATGTCCGATTTTAAGTTTCATTCTGACTGTGAACAACTGACTAATTCCAAATTCTGATGTTAATTATGAACCGAACTAAATCTCTGCAAACTTGAAAGAATGTGTCATCATTTCTGGGATAGAATCAACATTAATATTTCCTTCAATAAAGCAAAATTCAATAGTGCTAATAATATAATGCATAATAAGTATAACATAACAAATTTTCAGTGATATTAGTGTCTAGGTACTGTACTTTTCGTACATTAAGTAACTCTGAAAATGAACTTAATGTAAAGTAACAATAAATTTTCAGAGATTCTCGTAGGTACAGTCGTTAGACAGAATTTCGGCATTGTTTCTTAACGGGGGGATTTGCGGCGGCCGAAACGGTTGATGACGTAACAACCCGTACATGAGTCAGCGTCAGAGGAAAGGGGTAATGGCCAGAAGAACGTTTTCAACTCCGCTGCAAAAACGGTAGCGCCGACGCGACTAAGGGAGCGGATATATCGACCACGGCTGCAAACCTACAACAAAGGAACCGCAATAAGGATATAGGAATACCCATTAGAAAGCGAGACAACAGGACACAGAGAGAGATGGGGGAGGGAGAGGGAGATGGACCCGACGGGGAAAGAGAGACGAAGGATGAAAACAACCCAACTGCGAGCGCCACGGTCCGTCGTTCTGCTCTTTAAATCAACCCTTGTTTCCGTCCGGTTAGCGGGGACAGAGAGAGCGCTCGTTTGTAACCGGAGTTTTCCTCGACGGTGAGTGCGCTCTGCGAAGGCGTTTAAGAGGATGTCTTCTACTTTCGGGGAACCCCCTCCACCACCCACGCAGCCTACATCACGCGGGCGACGACGCACAGTAACCGAAAATCCCGTTCCAGGGAAACACGCGCTGCCTGATGCATAAAGAACCCGACGCACGACATGTCCATCTCACGTGCTAAGAGGATCACCATGAACAATTTTGATGTCCACTATAATGGAATTATCATGAAAAGATTCGACTGTGGGATCAGGAGCTGTTATTTTGACACATGTATGTTTGAAGCTGGTCTCGTAAATAAAAGATCGGAGATTAGGCGTATTTAGTAAACAAACAGTATTGCCCAGGTCGTGCGCAAGTTTAATGGCAAAATTTGGAGGAATAGCGTACGAGAATTGCAGAAGGATTGTAAAATAAAACTTGGATTATTACATTAACAAGTTCATTAATTTTAATTTATTTATTTGAGTTTGTTTCTTTTAAATTTTGGATAGATATGAGAACGATTTGCATTTTGTTGCGTTGCGTTTCCGCCTTGCTGATGAATAACTATCCCAATATTGATTAGGAGCGTTCTTTAATCACTTTATGGTACACAAATCAGAATTATGGAGAGTTTCAATTTGTTGAAATTTAAATAAAGTTAAAGCAGATATGATAATTAGCATTTTTCTATGTACTATTTTCATCTATTCCCGGAACTAGCTCTTCACATATACTTTCACTACTCCACTCCCCCCCACACCCCCTTTTACCAGTCCGATTTCAGCCTTCACCCATCCAATGCCTACGTCGTGCGTCCTTCAGCCCCCCCTCCTCTGGGCTCTGCCTAACTTCTCCTCCGCCGTCGCTTTCATTCGTCGCCCGTCAGGCGGAGCGCAGAGAGCTGGAAAGCGGCGCCTGCTCACCGCTCACCGGAGAACGCCGCGACCGCCTCAAGCCCCGCCCCCTCTCCCCTCCCACTCCTCCTGCTGCTCGAGTTCCTGCCGACCAGTTTGAAAACACCATTATGGCGCTGGGTGACGGGGCCTTGCCGGAAGTTTTGTTCTCGAATTTGGGGTATTTTGTTTCCCCTGCCCCCGAGCGGAGTGGGTATTTAGCTAAGGGTCGTAACATGTTTCAGTTGAGGGGGGCGATCTTGTTACCTTTTAAACTGCTGTACTTCCAGTTGAGTGCGTAAAACAGGAGTAACACTGTTCTTCTTATTTTTAAAGAGTTTCAATAATACATATGACTAATTAAACTATTGTATCATCAATAGTTATAAAATCAAGTTAAGAAAGATTCCTTATTTAATTCTCATAATCGGATGATTATTTGGAGAATTAAAAAACTTTAGTAGTAAATAATTGTCTAAGTAAAGATAATTATTTAATGAACGGAACGCATTAATTTTAATGAGACGAATATCGAGCAGCAGTTTTCGTTAAAGCAGCAGTAGCAGCAGTTTCCGTTTTGAAAAAAGTTTGGCGTACACATTTGACAGAATGGAAGCTTAATCTTCACCTCTAACAATCTAAGAATGTTTCTGGTAATAAGGAAAATGTTTTAAACGTATAAAATGAAATAACGTTGAAGAAGTGTTTTTTACAGGAGACGGGCGCGATGAATAACAATAGTTCATAAAGTAGATGCTCCCTTTAAACTTTAATGTAGAAGTACTGCACAAAAAAGATTTCTTTTATCGCCGAAATTCTGTTCAAATACGCCAAGGAAATTGTACTACCTCAATGAATATTTATGAAGCGATATGTTCATTAGCATCCCTCAGCGTTAAAAAAAGCGACCGAGAAAAAACTGCCAAAGAGTAAAATGTAACGAAATAAAAAGGAAGAGGCTCGCCAGAATGCTGTTACATCGATCCTTCAAAGTGATGTTCTTGAGTGTTGCGTGCATAATGTATCATTCATTTCACCTACTTACGACTCTTCTCTCTTGGCGCTGACACTGCGGTGGTCTCGGTGGGAGTCGCCCGGAGCCACACTCAGAAACTACTCTCCAGCATTAGCAAAACCGGCGCATTCTTCTGCGTCCGTGGACAAAATGCGAGCGAGCCCAGCGCGGGATGGGGCAGGCGCTTAGGGAGCCACCCATAGGAGCAGTCGCGAGAGAGGGATAGAGAGTGAGTGAGAGAGAGAGAGAGAGAGAGAGGTAGGAATGAGATGCAGGAGATTGGGGAATAGTTTGCGTTGGGGACCCACGCAGTGTAAGAGAGAGAGAGAGAGTGGGATGGAAGACACAGAGGTAGGAATGCGATGCTCGAGGTTTGGGAGTAGTTTACACAGGTAATGGGACGTTGGGAGGTCTACCCATAAGAGCAGTAGAGAGAGAGAGAGGAAGAGAGAGAGAGAGGTAAGAATGAGATGGCAGAGGCTGGCGTAATAGTTTGCGCGGGTAGTGGGAGACGCTGAGATAACATGGAGAGACAGGAGTGGACGAACATCAAGTGAGAAAAGAGTTGGTAAGAGATGAAGAGGACTGTGTTCGAAGTTGGAGAGTTGTAGAGATGTGCGAGGTGGAGCGGAGATGTGAAAGACGGTGAGCATGCATTTAGAGAGCTTCCGGTGGGAGACGTATAAACAGGAAAATGTGGTTTTAGGAGGGGAAAGTAGAGTAAACTTGGGATGAAATTTTTTCAGGGGGGGGTTTTTGGGGTGAAACGGGAAGAGGTGAGCAGTAGACGGAGTGTTCATGTGTAGATGAGCAGGCGTTTAGAGGCCTTGTTACGTAAGTAGGATAAAGCGGAAGAGGGATAGTATGAAACTGAGTAAGCAGCGGTTGGTGGTATGAGGAGAGGTGTGTGAGGAAGACAGTTTTTTTAGCGTAGGGGCCACAGAAGTGGGTCACAGTGAGGCCGCACGAGGACGGGGAGAAGGAGGAGGAGGAAAACGCCAAAGAGATGGAAGGTGAGATCAGTAGGAAGAAACGCCGCATATTGTTGTTGGAATGGAAGGTGTTCCCAAACAATGTTTTAGGAAGCAGGGCTTAGGAGGGTCTCTGGTGAATGAGGCAGAGGGGAAGAAGAGGTCAAAAATGTTTAGAGAGTGGGACGAACTGGAATAAACAACGCATTGTGGCGCTGGGAGGGAAGACGTTCCCGGACGGTGTTTGAGGGCGCAGTGCCGTGAGGGCCTCTAGCGGGTGGGGCTGAGGAGGGTGAGACGAATCGGAAGAAACAACGGATTGTGGCGCGGGGGAGGGGGCCGTTCCAGGGCGGTGTTTCAGGAGTGCCGAGAGGGCCCCGGGGGGGGGCGAGACCAAAGAAAAGGGGCCAAAAGAGTTGTGGGTAGGTGAGGTGTTCCTAAGCAATATTTTAGGGCTAAGGAGGGCCTCCGATTGATGAGACAGCAGGGAAAGGAGAGGTCAGAGACGTAAGGAAGATGAGGCGAATAGGAAGAAACAACGGATTGTGGCGCGGGGGAGGGAGCCGTTTCAGGAAGCAGTGCCGAGAGGGCCTCCAGCGGGCGGGGCTAGAGGGATAGTCGGAGGCCGAAGCGCAGGAGCGGGGGGCGGGGCCAAGGAGGGCAGAGAGAGGGGTCTCCCGCGAGCGGCGGCGCACGGAGCGAGTGAGCGGGGCCGGACGCGTTTTTTGCGCGCGTTGTCTGCGTGGGCGGCGGCGTGGCGGGAAGGGGCGGGGTGGGGCGGGCAGCGCCCATTAGCTGGGCCGGGTATTACTTAGCATCCGGACGCCGCCTCCTCGTCTGCTGGCGCCCGCCCCTCGCGCCGGGCCCCGCCCGGGGCTCAACCCCCCCCCCCCCCCCCGCGTGCCGTTTTTAGCCGCTCCCGCAGCTCGGGATGGAACCGTTGCGTACCGCTGCCATTTGCTCTGGGCTTACTCTCCTCTGCGCTGGCCTCTCGAGTCTGTTTCTGTCCCTCGCTACCAACTGTCTCAACTTCAAGCTGACATTAGTCATGGTATTTGATGCGTGCGAAAATGTGTAATGTTTTATTTTTGTCTCACAGATGTTTATTTATCCACTTAATCCTTTAAGAGTTCTTATACATTGTAACTAGCGGCATGTAACTGAGTGGGAACTATATCTACGATCTCGGAATTAAAAACATGAATATATTTTGCTTTCTCTGAAGTGCAGGAGACCGAAATTTTGTGTAGTTTTATTTCTAAGTACAACCAAGGCATATGTAAATATTTTGATCCGTAGATTGGATAGGCCTGAGAAGCTGACTGCACAAAAGCTCCTGACGGGGCCGAGGCATACCAGCGGCCTTGGTTAACGTGTACGTGTTGTTAGCACATAGACATCTCCACGCCGTATTCTTGTCTTATTAATTTGAGATGTGCAATTTCTGATAGTCACCCAGAAAGAGACACTGGTACGAGGTGAGCGCACACTATTATCTGCCCCGACCGGAAATCGATCCCGAGACTGCGTCATGGAAAACGAGCACACTGACCATTGAGCTACCAGTGGGGGTTATATTAGATTTGTAGGGAAGGGAAATTCACTAACGTTTAGTGGCTAATCTATTTTTATTGGTTGTTCAGATGGCAATACTTGACAGATGGCAATGACAGATGGCAGGTGGCATTCACATGGCAATACACCACAATAGTGAAAGTTTACTGAGAAATCGAGTTAATTCTTATCAATAATATTATTTCTAAGAAGTCCACGTTAGACAACTCTCTTCCATTTCTGATTTTCACTACAAAACGTGTTCTTCATGACTCAGAAGCTATCGCTGTCTCTTCAAATATTTCTAAATCCACTGATTCCACCGCAATTGTCGACACAATTACTACGTTTATTCGTTGTCGACAACCTCTGTACTTCCTTCAACACCACTAACTTTCCCATGTTCATATCCCTTACCGTCTTCTCTGACACTACAATCGACAAAAGCGCAACATCATTGTTCCTAACATTCTTAGAGCTGAACGACACCGAGCGCAATCAAAAGAACACCGCGAAGGGAAATGGAAGAAAACGAGAATATTATTTGGACAAAAAAATTAAAATTCTACAGAAATATTTCATCTTTCTACATTATGTTAATTACATGGCTAGGATATATTACTATGTAACTTCTTCCTTCGTAATCACTATTTCTTTTAAGAAAATCTTAGGTAATGGAACTTAATATATTTCAAGGATTTATTTTTAAAATTATCATATTATTGTAAATCTCTAACCAAAGAAACTAACCGACAAATATTTAAGAAAGTATGTAAGTTATGGATATATTTTCACAATACATGTGATTCCACAGTGCTTTAGAAAAGACGTTCTTGTTCTCAAAATTAATTCCTGACTAATATTTTGCGTCATCACAAAAATAAAGCTTCTTGGTACATTCTTCTTGGTAGATTTCATTGTTTTCCAGAGTTCAAGGCGCCAGGAGAAAATCTCAATGGCACATTTTACTCACATTACACCCAGCCATAGCACAAAAAAAATTGGTTATCCGGTAATTAATGAACCTAAATATCTAAATATATTTTCATTACACATAAAAACATAATCAGCTAAGATAAGAACTGGAAGGAAATAGTATATTCAATATGAGAGAAGTATTACGTATCGAGCATTAATAATTAATTAGTGCGAGAGAGCAATACTTTTTATTTTTTTGGAACAACAGTGTATAAAAACAATGTTCTGAACACGGAAGCAAATATGGGGTATAAATAAAAACAGGATTGACGATGGAGAAGAACCAGCAGAATAGTAAATGAAGGCGAATGAACACACTGGCATCAAGCGGAGGAGGCCAGAGTACACGTAGCCGGCAGCGGGCGAGGCCTTGGGCCGGAGAGAGCAAAGAGCGACGGAGGACGGGCGGAGCAGTGGAGAGCTCACGCGCACACAAACGCTCGTAGGTCCAGAGCCACCCTTCCCCCCCCCCCACTTCCATGGGCGCGACCTGGTAGGCGCGCACTCAAAATACTGCCATTGCATGCTGCTCGCCGCGACCTTCCCTGGCCGTCTAGCCTCCACCGGCCACCGCTGTCACTCCCTGGCCGTCTTCCCCTCGGCTGCTCTTCTCCCCTGCTCCCCCCGCCGCCTTGGCCGGTCCATCTTAACCCAGCGTTACCCGTCCACTGCTTATGACTTAACATTTCCCGCCCACCATTCCCCCCTCATCATTCCCAGTTCACATGTCCAGTTTATCACAACCAGTCCACCATTTCTCCCCCATAATACCCCACCCACCGTTTCTCACCTACCTCCCAGCCACACTGCTCGCCTGAGCAGTGCGTGTGCTCTCCACACACTGACTCGTCCTTCTTCGCCACCCGGTCCGTGTTTATCGTACCTCCCTCCCCAGCCACTGAGCTTGCTGCCTGCGACTCGTACACGCACAGTGAAACGCGGCGCAAGGTCACCTGAGCTTCTGCCCCGTCCCCCTGCACTCGCTCCCCGGCACGCACCTCCCTCCACACCTTCCTGGTGGGGGTTTACTCCTTCTTCTGCCTGGTGTCCGTCCGTCAGCGCCCAAAATGTAGGTCTTTTTCTGTTCGTTACTATCATTCGGCTTCATTTGTTGTAGCCACGACCTATGAATTCTAGCCTTTCCATTTATAGCGTGATGTGAAACTGTTATACTTTACGGGGTTTCTTTTTAATTATTCTGGTCGTAAACATTCTCTCCGTTGAACTTGTTTTCTATTAATATACAGTCTGAGTCACGTAACTTTACCTCCTGCAGTTTTTAAGCCGTTTAAAGTCTCTCCAATTCAGTTTTCACGGATGTGCATGTGGGAATGAGGCTAATTGATACATGTATTAATTTTTGTATTATCTCATTATTTTATGAGATATTGAGATAACTTTTTTCAACAGTAACTGTACATATTTTTAATATATCATGACGTACCTGAAAAGATATACATATTGTCATTGTTTGATATGCATCTTTTAGATTAATTATGTTTTTGTATTCTACTTTAATAAATTTTTTTTGTATATTAGTCCGCACAAGGTCATAAAAATCCCCTGCTAACGCGAATGGGAAAAAATGCTGAGCAAAAAAAATTAAAAAATTCATCTTTTTATCTAACATTTAAATATATACCTTTATTCTTCTTTTACGCTCATCATGATCCCTAAAAATAATATTTCCATTTAAAAAAACAAAGTTATCTCAATATTCAATATCAAATGTAAAATAAAAATGAATATATTTATTTATTACCCCCTTTCCCTCAAAAATTTTGTAAAAATTCATTCAATAATTTCAAACGTCAAAAACTGCAGGAGTCTTTCAAACCCCCCCCTATATGTGTATGTATGTATCTTTTTAAATTTCTTAAATATTGTGTGAATTTTATTCCCCTAGAATCTTCTGACAAATATTCCTAATATTATTTTCCCCTCAATTTTCTAGGACTTTTCCCTTTATTCTAATTTTTTTTATACTTTTCTTATCTTCTCAGGACTGCTCGTTTTTTCTTCTTCTTCCTTGTCCTGACCTCCCTCTTACACACTTTAAACTAACATGCACTAATACCACAACATGTCGGGGGGGCGGGGGCTTTGCAAAGTGCGGGGAGATATCTGGTTGAGAAAACCCCTAGTAGGTTGGCATGGGATCCCGTCATCCAGTGGCAAGAACCCCCGCCCCCTCCGATAAAAAAACGTGCATTTATCCGAACTAATGATCTCAGAGTTGACGCCCGGAATCACTGAATGTCAATAAACCCACATCGTCTCATTTTTTACGCACCTTTCCTTCCCCCGACACGGTTTCCTCCCCCCTTTCTCCTCACGCGCCAACATCGTCCCCCGAACAATGGCACAGTCTTTTTCAGGGCCTTCCCAAATCCCTCAATACCCGGGGGCAAAGCTCGAGGGGGGCTACTTTGGAGGGGCTAGTGCGGGACAGACGCTAAGGTTCGCCAACTTCCGCACATAAAAAATTGGCTAATTTGGAAATTTAAAAATTTTTAAATGTTCAATTATTCATTATATACATACAAAAAAACCCCTGAAGATAGCGTGAAACCCTTTATGCAAACTTTTGTAACATTACGCTTGTCTGCTTGTCTCAAAAATTTGCGGCCTCACGCAATTTGGCAGCGTTCAATTTAGTTCCGTAAAGGCGGCTCCCCTATTCGGATTTGGGGCAACGACTACCCTCGTCCAATCCTGAACAGCTGATGTGTTCGGAAAACGTTCGCTTTCTTTGATGTGTCCAAAAGCCCGACACGCGGTGGGTAGGGCGAGCGCCGAACGTTCGTTACTCGGCAAATAGCAAGCAACTCATCCACGCTACTCGGGATTCGTTGCTCGCTGTTCGCCGAATAACGAATGTGTGAAGCCACCTTAAGAGGGTGATGGAAGACGTCGCGCCACTATAATGGTCTCCACCGCGTTATATGGGAGTTGAAAGATTATTTTCTTAAATATTATTTATTCACCTTGTTCCTCAATGTTATATCTTTTAAGGGTTTTTAGATTACATAGTATACACAATCAGTTTTTCAACTACATTTCATCGTACATGAGCCTTGTTTGAAAACAATAATATTATAAACTAAATACTAAGGTTACCCAGGAAGGCTCCTTCAGAATGGTACATAGAATATTTGGAGTACAAAATACATTTTGAATGTAGGTATGTTGAACCTAGGTCGAATAATCGCTGTCTGGAGGAGAATTCTAGCGGCTGGCTGCTGTGATCGGTAGTTTTCCCTGGTTTCTCCGACCAACACCATGCGAATGCCGAAGGAGAAACTAAGAAACGGGCTATCTAATGTGTAGCACTCTGTCCTTCCTCTTCCTTTTCCTATCCTCTCCCCTTACACACACACACACACACACACACACACACACAAACACACACACACACAAACACACACACACACAAACAACACACACAAACACACACACACAAACACACACACAAACACACACAAACACACACACAGCAATAACATGCACTCCACTATGACATATCCCGGGAGACCGGTCGGGAGCTTAGAGCTTGTCCCGGCTGGGGCGGTGCCCCGCTGGTGGGATAGTCCTGATAAGGGGAAACCCCACTAGCCGACGGTAGGTCGGCGCCGGATCTCGCCATCCAACGGGGGAAGATCACCGCCATCACCGGAGAAAAGACATGCACTACATTTTACTAGACGAATGATCTAAGCTATTGACGCGCTCGGAATCACTAACCGACCAACCGAGGGCAGCTCCGTGCCGCCTCGACGTCGATTGGCTGCCGGGAAGGCGGCGCAGCGTAGCCGTCGAGCGACCGCGTCGCAGTCGCCGGCGCTTTATACGCTGCCGAGTCTGCATTAATGATTCACACGCGGAATCTAATGTGTAGCATAAAGCGAAAGGACGCCATAAGAGCTTTTGCTTTGCAGAACGTGTTTGAAATGTGGGAGTCGTTTATTTTCGGGTTTTCTGTAAACAGAGTTTCTGTGAAAAGAAGACGTAATTGCTTTGAATATAATATACGTCGACGCAGGTAACGTCTGTTTAAAACTGTGGCTCAGCTCTGTAAAACATGGATACATCATGAAAATGAGTTGAAATACAGATCTCTTCTCTCTTAAAGGAAACAATATTTAGGCAATCACAAATCATCACTTTTTAATTCTTTCCAAAAGACAAGTAAATAAGGAGGCCTACTGTCTGATAAAACATTATAATTAAGTTATGACTAAAAATGTTTAAACTTTTAAACTTTTATTACTAGCTGCCCCTTTACAAGGAAGAGATGTAGAAATTTTTCAACAGAAAAGTACTATACACTACTACTACACTACACGACCAAAAAATGTTGTTTCATGTCGTTCACTGCTTGGTTACCAAAACTGATAAAATAAAATATATTTAAATATTCTGGAATAATGCGATCATTTTTTTGTGAACACGAAGTTAAGTATGTTTCTGAAAGTGTAATTGAGATGTTACATTTTTATCACGACATCAACTCCATCTATGTTGTAATGGGCTCTTGTGAGATATCCCGCTTAACTTAAAAACATAGTTGATGAGATACATTTAAAATATTTTAACTTAAAATTCGTACCCACATTCATTTAGTTCTTGAAAACTACGTGATAATAAACAAATTATGGTAGGTAAACGCCTATTGTTTTAAATTTTTTGGATATTAAAATTTTTTTTAAACTATAAAATATTTTAAAAGAGCAAAGTGGTAACTCATCTAGAAACCCCTTCCTTTCATTTAATTTTAGTTATAATAGAACTTTTATATCATCCAATTTGTTCGAATAGATAGCTAAAATTTTCTTTCAAACCCAAACCCAAAACGTTATAAAACATAATATGTAATATCCCGGATTGTACTATTTACGTCCCAACAGTAACTAATATATTAAAAATGTAGTCGGAGAAATCGTACGTTTTGGCCCAAGCCCTAAATTTGGTGAAACATTTCTACCCGTGAAAACATGCTATAACTTCTATTGTAACCGCTTGTCATCGGCTACACTCATGACAAATATTGAAGTGACAATACCCGACATCTTCCCCTACAAATTTTCCCTGGGTAGCGAAGAGATGGCGTTACCAAAGGGAAAACAAATTTCGGGCTTACTTTCGCCTAGCCAATAAAGAACTTTTGTAAAAATCAATGTGGCATAAAAGGGCTTGACTCAAAAGGGAATTGTCTTTTTTTTGGATCGAGACCTGAAGTGATTAGAGGGGTCTTTTCCCACCACAAAACCGACGAGGACACGGGGAAAATACCCGAAATGAAGCTTTATTAAAGGTAATTGTCAAAAAGTATTTTCATGGGATTAATCACTGTGATATGTCAAGATTACGTAAAATTCGATAGGAATATTAAACAAGTAATGCAACGAATGTAAGAAAAACAGTGGTAGTGGACTAAAATGAATTTATAAAAACGTTTACATTCTCGTTGCTGGAATATAGAAAAATTTTTTTTTGTAACATAGGGCGTGTTTCTTTTTTTTTACAGTTTTTTTAAATTTTATTTTTGAGCAGTTACTTATTCTATTTTTATTCTATTTCATTTTTATTTTAGGATTTCATTTCAAAAATTCTATTGGAAAATTTTTGATAATTCAAAAGCATAGTTTATTCAAAAACTGGCTAAACTTTCACTAAAAAAAAGTTATAATTTGGAGTTTGGACTCGCATCTAACGCGCCCAAATCCCCCCTTCGTGAAAGCTGTGGTTTAACTGGGCGTAAAACGAGGGAAGGCGTACGGAAATACCCCGATTTCATCGCGGTGGGCGGCGCCCCAAACCGTCGCAGGACAACGGCGCCCTTTGGGGGAATGAACGTCGCTCGACACCCCGTCTACTCAGCGGGGGACCAACGGAGAATTCGCCGGTCTGAGTCACAAAAAGGGCCAGAAAGAATATTTACAAAATTTTGCAGTTTGGGAAAAACTTTCAAGATAAATTATGATTCACAAATTAAAACGTTGAAATTTGGGGCTTCCCTCAGTAACAGACATTGATCGGACAAGTTTTACTAAATATTAGTCTTGATAACCAGTAAATTTTTTTTTGCAGTCGTAAGAAAATCAGATCTAAAAAATTTTTTATGTTTATTTTTAAAAGTCGTCCTTGGGGAATAATTCTTTATCTAAATTCATCCCAAATTTGACTTGTTTTATTTGAAATCATTTAAGAAAAATTGTCATGTAAAGGTTTTGAACATGAATAAAGCTTTAAATTGTTTCTGGTAAAACGTTATTTCATGAACAGTCAAGAGACTTTGTAAAACAAATTTTTTGCACTGCGGGGAGTCACGCAAAAAGCTGAATAAAGTGTAAATATTGAGTGTAGTATTATTTAAGATTAAAAAAAGGTATTAGTGAATTTTGGTATATTGTTTGTATGTTTTTTTTACAGGATGGTTTATTTAAATTGTAATTGTGGGTTTTTCTTTAAAGAGATAATTTTTTTTGAGAAGTGTAATGTATTTACTGTTTGTTTCGTGTAAATGTAGATCAAGTCATATTATTCTCAAAAACTGCATTTTAAAGGGTGGGAGTTAGCTACCATTGTGTAATAAAAGGAGAAGTAACCCGAAAGGAGAATATGTAACTTGGGGTGTACGAAGGATCATATTGGAAAGAATATATTTTACTTGTTCTTTAAAACTATGAAATTGTGTTTGTTTGTTAAATGAATATTAGTTAGAAAACGAACCCACCACCGATGGGAATTATCCATAATTTGAGGTTTTCCCCGGGTTTTTGTGTGACGGTGTAACCCACGCCCAAAAAAAAATAAAAAAAGATTTTTTTGAAATTTCCCGGCGTACTACGAAATAGTTAGGAAAGATCCCTTGACGGTTACTTTTTGGCGCCCAACTGGTTTGGCTCGAAATTATTAAATTTCGTGGCTAATTTATTAACAAACCCAAAATTTTTTAATAAATTTTTTTAGTCTGAAACTTGGTACAGAAGTTTAGAAATTAGGGTTTTGAAGCATCAGTAGTTCTTTGAAATCAAAATTTTCATTCCCGACTGGGAAAAAAATGGCAGATAAAATTTGATAGAGCTGGGAATTTTGGGGAAAATCTCGCAAGTAGTGAGGGGGAAACCCCGAAACTGAAATTCCCAAATAGCAGAAAAACCCTGGGGAGAGTCTTTTTTACAGTTAGGAGAGGACGGTAATTTGCTTCAACGCCAAAACCTTCTCCGACGGAATAAACATCTACTTCAGAGATGATTTTCCCGGGCGGAAGCAGATATTCTTAGAGCTAATGATATGATGGCTAGGCTCATGGCACATTCATGACTCAAATCGAACACAAATTTGATTTCGTTAACGCTCAATCAAGTCAAAAAAATGAACAACTTGCTGAAAACCTAGATAAATTAGCTAAACAAAACGAGCAACGGGAGGCGAGTGGGGGTTGGGAATTTCAACAAATTGCACTCCAATTCGCTGAACAAAACGAGCAGATTACAAAGAAAGTAGAAGAACAGGAAGCGCGTACAGTTGAACAAAATCGAAAATTAGCAGAACAAATTACAGCTAAAATTGAAGAACAAAGCGAACGTATTTAGCCAAGTTAGGGGAACAGGACGAGAAAAATTAACTCAACTTTCTAGAATCTTATCAAACGGACTGAGGCATTAAATTAAAATTCACGCGGTCATCTGAACAGTTAAAGCCGAAATTAAGGAGGACCTTGATTTTTCAAATTCAACAGATTATTTTAATTTTTAATTCTAAGACAGATTTAATTGAAACTAAGGTTACTCAAGTTGAAAAATAAAATAGACAAGACGGTCGAAGAAAAAAAAACAAGACCATCAAATTATTTCTAAAAAACAAGTAACCTTACCCACGATGTGACACAGATTAAATCATGCGTACGAGAAAATAGTGAGAAAACCCAAATTTTTAAAACCCAGAAAAAAACAAGAAGTAAAAACGAAAGTTGCAGATAAAAAAGGAGAGGGGGGGTTTCCATCTTCTTCGGGCATCATTCAAGGCACCATTACTATTCCTCCGGGTTTTTAACGTTTAGTGCGTTAGGAAAAGAAAATCCGTGCATGTTTAAAAAAGGCGGTGAAAATTTTTTTATGTTATAAAATTTTTTCCTGAAAGCAAAAAAAAGTCAGAATTATCTACCAAATGTTACAATCTAGTGCGAAATTGTGGGCCCGATACATTAGATCCGTTACCAGCTACGTTTCAAAAATTTTAAAGGGGAAAAATTCTTCAATCGCAAATTGGAATTATTGAGACCCAAATTAACTTTAGGTTAAATTTGATGAAAGTCCCCGGCGAAAGGGACGGTTAGCATGCAAGATTATGCAACAGAAAATTTGGGGAGTCTTGGTTATACGCCACCCTTTTCCCAGAGAATGAAATAGTATTTTTTAATTGATCGGGTTTTTCCCGGTAGGCATACAAAATTTGTTGAAGAGTCAATTACCGATTTTGGAAAAACCCCATTTCCCCTTGGAATTGTACGATGCCCATATGAAATGACAAAAAAATTTTAAAACCCCAAAGTCATCACCCATTCAAAGTGCTTTTTGATTCCGCGAAAAGAGGACACGGTAACAGCAATAATAGTAAGAAAAAGGTGAAGAACAAGGCTACAACAGAGAGGAAGAGAATAGTTCAACCCGACCGAAGCAGGTAAAAATTCACCCCGGAAAGGGCCCAAGTAAACCCAAACCAAATTTTTTATCTCAACTCGATAATTAAACAATGGCAGATATAGTTGGAATCGACGCCCGTGATTAAAAATTGATCAGGGAAATTTAAACAAAATGGGTTTGCCCGAATGGTCCCCCAAAACCCCATTTTTCCATTGATGTCGAAAAAATTGATTTTCCCAGGTCCATGGCAGTTATACTTTCCCCGCTTTGGAAACGCAAAAATTTTTTGCAAATTAAAAAGATTACGAAACGCAAATGCCCATTGATAGAAGTAGAATGCAAAGGGAAAAGATCCTAGCATTAGTCGACACGGGATGCACTTGCTCGGTAATAGTGGAAAGTTTGTTAAAATTAAAACTTTCAGGGAGGAGAAACCAATACCGAAATTTCCCCTTGCGGAAGTCGTATCTGATGGGGCGAAAAAGGGAAAAGCCCGGGCCTACCCCTACCAAAAAAATTATATTGCCCCCAAATGGGAAAAAAGGTATACGAGACTGTCTGTATATTGTAAAGGGGTTATTGTCCAACTGATCCTGGGGTGGACTTTCTCTATAACCATAAAGTAATCATTGACATGGCGAAAATTGTTTCCAAAATTAAAAGGGGGCATAATTCACTATCATCCTTTTTGATGAAGATGAACATCTAATATACCATGCAACTGTATCAAGGTCAAAACCTTCCCACTTTTTTAAAGAAAATGATGTAAGAAATAATGGAAACAAACCGACAACAACAGGAAGAACTGTTAAAATTGTTAATAAGATAAACAATTTTTTAAAAAATCCAGAAGAGCCCATTAAAGATTTTGAATTTCAAAATTGAGCTAACTGATGTACGACAATTATCCTTGTTTTTTGAAGGACCATACGGGATATCAGAGTTCGACTCCCAATGTGGCGGAACTAGTGGATGACAATGGACGCAGCACCCGGAAGATTTAATTTTATAATTTAAAAAGAAAATTTTAAAAATAAAGTAAAAAAAAAGCAGCATAGAACGCAAAAGGGAAGGGAAAACAACAATCCTGTGAAGATTTTTGGAATTTTCTATCCGGGGAAAAAAACTTTTTAAAAAGGGAAAAAAAACTTTTTGTAACCGCTTGTCATCGGGTACACTCCCTGACAAAGAAATATTGGTAAAATCCCGACATCTTTTCCCCACAAATAGTTCCCAGAGTAGGGAAAGATGGCGTTACCTGAAAAAAAATTTCTGAACGTACTTTCGCCCTAGCCAATCAGAACTTTTGTAGAAATGCGAATTTGGGATGAGGAAACCCCCCTCGGACGAGATTGTCTTTCTTTCCCGGGTCGAGACGCTGGGAAATGATTAGATGGGTACTATTCCCCCACACAACCAGGGACCGTGGGAAAAAACCCCAAATGAAAAATTTTTTAAAAAGGGAATTGTCTAAGTATTTTTTATGGGATTAATCACTGTGATATTAAGATTCGTAAAAATTTGGTAGGGAAAATTAAACAAATAATTCAACAATTAAAAATAACAGTGATAGTGGACTAAAATGAAATTTTTAAAACCACGTTGCTACATTTCTTGCTGGAATATAGAAAAGATTTTTTGTTAACATAGGACGTGTTTCTGTTTCTTTTTTACAGCTTTTTTAGTTTTTGTTTTGAGCAGGTACTTTTTCTACTTTTTTTTCTATTTTTTTTATTTTTTGGGATTTCATTTCGAAAATTCTATTGGAAATTTTGATAATTCCGAAAAACATAGTTTATTTAAAACTGGCTCAACTTTTTACTAAAACAAAGGTTATAATTTGGAGTTTTTGGGCTCGCATCTAACGCGACCATCACCTTCGTGTAAACTGTGGGGTTTTAAATGGGGTGTACAACGGGAAGGCGTACGGAAATACTCGATTCCATCGCGGTAGGCGCGCAAGGGGTCGCAGGACAAAAGACGACCTTGGGGCGTGAACGTCGGGTCAAAAAGGGCCTCCCACTCAGCGAGGGGCCAGCTTGGAGAATTCGCCGGTCGTGGGGTCACAGAAAAACAGAAAGAATATTTACTAAATTGCAGCTTGGAAAAATTTCAAGATAAATTATGATTGCACAAATTAAAACGTTGTAATATAAAAATTCCCCCAGTAACAGACATTGATCGGACAAATTTACTAAATATTAGTCTTGATAACCAGTAAATTTATTTTTGCGGGGTAAAAAAATCAGTCTAAATAATTTTTTTGTTTATTGATAAAAATCGTCCTTGTGTATAATTCTTTATCTAAATTCATAAAAATTGACTTGATGTTATTTAAATCATTTAAGAGGGAAATTTTCTATTAAAAAAAGGGTTTTTAACATGAATGAAAACTGTTAAATTTTTTCTGGTAAAGCGTTATTTCATTTAACAGTCAAAGACTTTGTAAAAAAATTTTTACTGCGAGTCACGCAGAAAACTGAATATTAAGTGTAAATATTGGGGTGTAGTATTATTTAAAAATTGAAAAAAGGGATTAGTGAATTTTTGGGATATTGTTTGTATGTATTTTTTTCAGGATGGTTATTTAAATTGTGAATTGGGTTTTTATTAAAAGATAATTTGTTTTGGGGAAATGTACATATGTATTTACTGTTTGTTTTTGTGTAAATGTAGATCAGAGTCATTTTCTACGAAAACTGCAGTTTAGGTAGGGGGTTAGCTACCATTGTGTAATCAAAGGAGAAGTAATCACGTAGGAGAATATGCGGGGAATGAGTGTACGAAAAGGGTCATTTGGAAAGGGAAAATATGTTACTTTTCTTTAAAAATATGGGAAAATTTGTTTTTTTGTTAAATGAATATTAGTTAGAAAGAACCCCCCCACCGATAGGGGAAATTTTCCATAATTTGAGGTCTTCCCAGGTTTTGTGGGGGTAATCACGTCCAAAAAAAATAAATAACAGATTTACTTCTGTAATTCGGCGTACTACGAAATAGTTAAAAGGGAGATACGTGACGGTTTAAAACTATGGAGACTGAATTTTAATTATTGTCTACACCGATGATTTGCACTGCACTCTTTCTTATTAACTATGTTCCTCAACGAAAGCAAAGTCAATAATTATACCAGAAGGAACATACTTTTGGAATATGCGAATCTTGAGGATATGGGGACTAGTCGAAACAATATAAGTTCTGACCTCAAAGCTTTTTTGCATATAAATGTAAAAAAGTGAACTTATCAATGGTATTAATTTGAAGCTCAAAATATGAAAATAAAGAAATATATCTCCATCATCAGTTAAGTAAATCCAATTCCAAACAAATATCGATTAAACATGTCTGTTGGTAAAAGGATGTTTATTTAACTGTTATTCCGAAAATGGCATAGTGTGTCTCAGCAAAAACACGACACACGTCGCACATTTTGCGAACTCAAATTTCCATAAAGTGCACATGCGTTTCTGAATATTTTTCAAATAAATGTATGACAATAAAAAAAACCAAAATAATAATTGTTTTATCCGAAATGTAGGAAAGGCATATGTTAAGTAGTTCACTTATTTCACAAATCTTGTGTGTTAATTACATGAGCTGTGGCTAAGGTGTACTTACAAAATCACTACTGTCTGGCAACCAAATTGGTTCAAAGTGAAAGCTGTGAATTACTACAACACTGTTTTTTCTTTCACATTGATAAGTATTATTTATCAAATAACAAACACGATTTTAAGGGAAAATTAATTTTTTAATTTTACACAGCTTTTACTGGTGTCAATAAACAAGGCATGTTTTAAGTTTTCGACATCTTTCAATTTGTGACAGTTGGCAGCTAGGATAGAATGTGCAAGATATGTATCCAGTGGGGACTTTCAATGTAGTGACCGCTGATACAAGAATGATACACTTCCACAGAAAAGGGGGAAGGGTAACTTTTGGGCAACAAAAACAACAGGGGAATTTAATAGGAACCTTTCTTTATGCTTGGGTAAATATATTTTTTCTCTTGGATAAACCATGGTCTGATTATATTATTCAATATGATGTTGTGCGGCCAAAATCAGCATTTTCCTTAAATTTAATATTTATATGATTGAACCAATACAGCAAAATTGATATAAAGGGAAACCCAAATTTTTAAAAATATAAGTGATTTCCCCTTTTAATCTTGAAAACAATTGGTGCGGTTTCATTTTTAATATCAATTCTGACTTCCAAAACGAAACCCTCCCCCATTTTTTGTTTTTTATTAATTGATGAAGTTTAAACCTTATACTGATGGTAATGACAGTATATTGATGAATTTAATCAACAATCTCGAAAGTAATTGTACTAGCATTGATAGGGTTGGTTATTATAAAACTTACACTTTCACCCACATTTTCGCCTGACTGAAAATATTTAGTAAATAAAAGGGTTTCATTGGATTATAAAGTGGATTCTCATGTTTAAAAAAATAAATTGGAAACAAAAAAAAGGTAATCATGATTGTCTTGTATATCGATTGTTTCAAGTTAAACGATGAATTGCATTTCAGCAAACTGTTTCAGCTCAAACAGCGGAACGCGGTGTCGTAACCTGTCCTTGCCCCTGTCCATTCGAGCAGGACTTTAATGACCGCCGCATTAAAGGAACTGCATGTACCTGACGGAATTGTTTCCCCCGCTGCTAACGAAAATAACCACACGCTCAAAAATTTCCCCAAAAGCCATCCCAACACCCGCGAAAATGTCCGAAACATTCCGAAACCTCCAACTCAAACCCAAAAGGGGCCCCCAAGCGCGCAGGCGTATAATCTGAGTTAATCCCCCCAAAACCCGTCAGGATCCGCCCGGGGAAACCCAATCCCAAAAGGGGTAAAACAAAATGGCGGGGGAAACTGGCGACCAGCACCTTTAAAAGGGGGAAAGAGAGAGAGGGGGAAAAAAATTCCGTTAAACCCTGCAGAACAAATTCGCGCCAAATTTCCTACGCGTTGCGCAGTGACTGGGCGGTGGAGACGGCGGCGACGGTGGAGGCGGGCGTTTGACCGAGAGACAAATGAAGCCGTTACAACCGCGCAAACCTTTTGTTTAAAACAGCAATCGATTGCTGTGGGGGGGACTGCAAGGGGGGCGCTTGAGGGCCTGGACTGGGGGAGGGGGGAGGGGGGGAAACGGGCTGGGGTTTATTCCGGGGAGGGGGCGCCGATTGCCTGTAAAATTTGCGCGGGGGCCCCCAAGCCCGGGGGGGAAATCGGGCCGGGGGCGGGGACGAGGGGAGTGGACTGAGCGCTGGACGACGAATGGGGCGACCGGCGGCCGACAGCCGGGAGCTGAGTGAATCCGTGTTATCGCCCGACCGGAGGTCCGCTGAGCGCTAGGCGAGGCGTCGCTGGACGTAAACGATATCTATTAACGACGATGTTCTCGATCCGGTAATTGGCGGGAAAATACTGATAGAGCGATTAAGAAACATTCATTTCCGTTATTTTTCTCTTGTGTTCGAAAATCGTCTCCTATATTATTTCAGTAGTATAGATACCTTTTGCGGCTCTCACACGAAACCAATCTATATAAACGAGGTCTCTAAAGAAAGAGAATTTCACGGAGACGTGACGAATTGCACTTTGACTTTAAAAATATGATTTTTTTAAAAAAAAAGCATTTAAATATTCATGTCAAACCCCCCAACATTCTGCTGGATTTTTGAATCTATATTTTTAAATAAGTGCTAAACGAAGCGTTTTATAGCCTTCAAAGCTATAAAATTTTGAGATCAAAGGTATTAAAGAAATATTCCTCACATCGTAATCTACAGAATGAACATTCTATTCGTTTTTGCTGGTTCGACGCATCTCGATTCTACCCCATCTGTTTTAGAGCCTGTAGATTCTGCAACTATATGTGAATTTAACCTGCAACTATATGTTAATTTGATCTTCTACAGGACTCAATTACTCGGGTATTCCTCTCTGCTCCGTAATAACTTTAAATAAGAATAGTTGATATATACAAGTGTGTATTATATTGTTATGAATTACAAGGAGGCAAGTGACAGAGAATAAAAAGGTCTTGAAGAAAAATATATACTACAGACTTAAAATAGAAAAGAAAAAAAGGGAAAAGCTTGGGGTTTAACATGCGAGAGTTCTCGCACGGGGAGGCTAGTGACGATACATTTTAGAACTATCTGCGTACAAATTCATTAAAACATCTTATAGCAGAATCGCAAAAATGATACCAAATCTGAAGTGTTTGATTTTCATTTCTTCTGAATAAGATTAGTCTTGTTAAATTATTTAAGAATAGAACGATTTGTTTAAATTGCCATTGCTTTTACCCAATATATGGGATGCCTTCAATAATAGTTAAAAAAAAAATTTTTATTTTATTTCTCAGCATTTAAGGTCTTAAATTCATTCTCAGCATTTAAATTGGATCCGTAGCGGCACTTTCAAATTTTATGCATTGACATTTTTATTTAATAAGGTCTATGAAAACTGTGATGAACATATTCAACCAACCAAGAATATTGTAGATAACTATTATTAGTATTACATCATAGATGCAGTATATACTTTGTTTTTTATCACTGCGTTATGGATTGATTGATTAGAGTTTCGAGCGCGTCACCTACTAAGGTCATTAGCCCTGTAAATGTAGTGCATGATTTTATCGCCAGAGATGGCGGTTATCTTCCCCCGCTGGATGGGAAAATCTGGCCCCGACTTACTTATCGGTTTGTGGGGTCTTTCCCACCAGGAATGCCCCACTTGCGCGGCACGGCCCCAATCGGAACAAGTTATAAGCAACCGATTGGTCTCCTGATAAGTGTTGTAGTGTAGGTGATGTGCATGAATGTGGGTGCAAGTAAGGGGTGATTTTAGGACAAGGAAGAGGAAGGAAAGATTGATCGCGGTCCGTGGTCGGTTTGTTAGGGTACTGCTCTGACATGCGCTTGGTGTTGATCGGAAGAACCATGGAAAACTACGGAACAGAGCAACCGACAGATAGAATTCTCCTCCGGATTGCAGTAAACGGCAAAATGGATATATTATCGGCTAAAAGCGTATCTCTTACACTCACTATATTATTATGTTCATTAATCCTTGATTTCAATATATGCAGAATAATAATATATATTTTAAGAAATATAATAATTCCTTAACATACTCATTAATAATATATTTGAATAAGGTCAAGAAACTATAACAATTAAATTTCACACTACATTGGAAAGAAATAATGCTAAGTTAGACTTTTAAATTTAAATCATTGGAAAAGACACATATTATCGTTTTCAAACATGTATTCATTAACAGCTTAGAGGGCTTTAACAAAAAGGACTTTGCCATCACCGATGACAACTGTCTTTCGATTTATCAGCTAGGCGACATCGCAGTATAAATTCATTAATAACATCTACTTATTTTAAAACTAGATGTTAACTAAGCAAGCAATACTTGTGAATTTCAATTTGTTATAAATACAAATTCGTTCGAATTGGCTATAAATACAAACAAACCAGTAGAAATAAAATATTTCGAACGAAATAAAAAAATGTTCGCGGAAACGAAACTTACGAATATTTCGTCTCAGACAGGAAGTAACCTTTCCACGCTTCATGTGAAAAAAAAACGGCGGAAGTGCTACAAAACCTCAATGGACAAAGATAAGAAACAACTGAGCACACGGAAACCCAAAAGGCCTCTTCCGGGAAGACCCGTAGATATAGATGACATCAAGAAAGCAAATACCCACAGAAAAAGAAACAATAGGGATTCCCGCATAAAAAGGCGAAAATCCAATATGAGGGAGGCAAAAGAAGAAAGCGAGAGCGAATAAAGAGCAGCAAAACGAATAGAAGCGAATAAAAGGGCTGCAAGGCTGCAATAGGGATGAGTGGAGCATTTCACTTTCATGGGAGAGGCCGCAGAACAGAAAAGAGCCGCGCCGCGCCGCGCCGAGGAACAAGGCGAAGCCGCATCGCTGCACCCGGCCCCGCCCCGCCCCCGCCCCATGAGCCGCCCTTTCGCCGCGCCCCCCGCCCTGACCCCGGCCCTGCCCGCGCCACGCCCTTTCCACTACCGCTACCCGCCACCACGCCCGCCCCTCGCCCGCTACTCGCACGCTTCCCGCCCGCTTCCCGCCCGCCTCCCGCCCGCTTCCCGCCCGCCTCCCGCCCGCTTCCCGCCCGCTTCCCGCCCGCTTCCCGCCCGCTTCCCGCCCGCCTCCCGCCCGCCTCCCTGCCCGCTTTCCCGACCCGCTTCCGCCCGCTTCCTGCCCGCTTCCCGCCCGCTTCCCCCTTCGCCCACACCCCGCCCACACCCCGCCCACACCCCGCCCGCTCTCCGACCGCTCCCAGACTCTCACCCACCTCAAAATTCCCGATCAGAGCAGCCGACCTTCAGAATTCTCCTCCAGACAGCGACTGAATTCAACTCAGCTGACAAGGTAGTGTCGAAAATCTTGCCAATATCGAGACTCGAACCCAGGACCTACCGGTCGCAGGCACTGTATGACATCAAATGCACTGAGACACTCCCGGTCTGAGCAATCGAGAATTGCCACACATGTAAAGTTAGTTGTGGCGTTTTTCCGTCTGGTGCAAGGCCCCGTGGTGCAGAGGGAAAATCGAGTACGCTGCGGCCGTCATCGCGAGAGGGAAGGCGCCGCTGGCTGTGCTGCGTGGTTGCGTTGGCTCTGCGTACTTGTTCGTAGCTCCAAGTCGCTGCACCACGTAGGTAACAAAATGGAATATAACTTTCTGCGAGGCGATATTTTTCGTTTTATTCAAGAATAAATTTTACCTCCACAAACATTTGTCGTTATAAATGTATTAGAAAGGGAAAAATTTCGTCTTTCGTAGCAACGCAATTATCTAAAGCTTTATTCACAATGTCAATGGCGTGCTCTTTTTGAAACGCAACCTTTCAAGAATAAATGGCGACAGCGTGTCTCCAACTATCGTCTGTCTCCGTCATCGTTATCCAAATGGGAATGTTGTGTGGAACCATTGTGTTCACCATTGTATGCTCCATAATCTACATTCGCATACAGTAATTATCTCCACAAGGGACTTTTTGCTCAGTCACATGTCCCAAACCCTTTTGCATTCTTTTTTAAGAATCGCTGTTCACGAGGAATTTGTCATATTTAAAACTATTCACAGTTTTTCCGCTTTTTCTCTTGTTTTATCTGCCTCTCATTTCACCTTTTTTCTCATTATTAGCTTCTTCATTTTCTCTGTATTCATCGTAGTGATTTCTACTCGTGACGTTAACTGTAAATTGCGTACAAGTACCGTCATATTTTTATCTCAGACCTCAGAAAACATTTTTCTACACGATCCCATTTACCTTTTTTTTGTAAAAATAAATGATAAAATTGGTTGCGTTAAATTTCATGAAGGAAATAAATATCTAAATAGATGGAATTATTGCAATATTACAATTGCGATGCATAAACGTTGAAAAATGAGAAAAAAATTACTAATGCAATAGAAGATTCTTGCAAGTATTTATTTGTTTTTGAATATCCAATACTGATATTTCCCATTTAATGGCGGGTATTTACATAATATGATTTTTCTTGGATATATCATATATATGTTAATATTACAATATCCAAAAATGTTGTCATCCACGTCCGTATTTAAACCTTTCATTTTTTACTTTTAAATCTAAAGAATAATATTATAACGCATGATGTTATAACGCATTTAGGGATGACAATTCAGTAGCCAAAACGATGTAAATGGAAATAAAAAACAGAATCTAAAAGCTACGGTGAGCTATTGTGAGTGACGAGTGACGGAGAAAATATTGGCAAATTCCTGCAACCGTTCTTACTTCATCACAAAGAATCCAACACCGAATCACGTTTAGTCGAGCTTCTAACGGTCGCCAATCACGGCTTTGAGAAATTACGTGGAATGAAAGACAGGCAAGGGTATTAAGGACCTACAGCTCATACAACTGCGTCCGACTTTATCAACTCGCGTCACAGTCATTTGCATTTCCACCAATCGCGTCCCTAAACTTCCGTGGGGAAGCTGCAGAACGACTGCGCGCGCGGTCCGCTGCGTCGGCGATGCGCGACCGGGGGACGGGGGTGAGGTGGCGGGGTAAGGGGGCGACCTCGGCGATGGAGGACGCAAGGGTGCTGGAGAGAGAGAGAGAGAGAGAGAGAGAGAGAGAGAGGGAGGCAAGGGAGACGGATCGGTGGGGTTGTGTAATGGATGCGGGGAGGCTGCGCGGACAGTGGAGTTGACGGGGATGGCGGGGCTCATGGGGGCGGATTTTTTTTTGATTATTTTTTTCGTGTTTCCGGGCGCGTCAACTGCTTTGGTCATTAGTCCCGTTAGTGTAGTGCATGTTTTTTTCGCGGGAGATGGCGGTGATCTACACCTGCTGGATGGCGAGATCCGGCGCCGACTTACCGTCGGCTAGTGGGGTTTCCCCCTAACCAGGACTCTTCCACCAGCGGGGCACCGCCCCAGTCGGGACAAACTCTAAGCACCCGACCAGCCTCCCGGAATATGTGGTAGTGTAGTGCATGTTTGTGTAAGTGTGTGTGTGAGGGGAGAGGATAGGACAAGGAAGAGGAAGGACAGATCGCGCGCGGTCCGTGACCCGTTTGGTGGGTACGCTCCGGCATTCGCCTGGTTGTCGGAGAAATCACGGAAAACTACCGATCAGATCAGCCGGCCGCTAGAATTCTCCTCCAGACAGCGACTGAATTCGACCTAGTTGAAAAGCTAGTGTCGAAAATCCTGCCGCCATCAGGACTCTAACCTAGGACCTCCCGGTGAGAGGTGCTGCAGTGAAATCAGTTGATGCACTGAGCTACCGCTCCCGGTGACGATGGGGGGTGTGAGTGAAAGAGTGAGGAAGGTCCGGGGGGTGGAGGCATTATGTGTGAAGTGTGCGCTGTAGAATGCTAGGGATGCGGGGACGGCGGGGGGGAGACGGCAGGAGCATTGGGTGTTGATGTGGCGAGGAGGGGGGCGAGGCAGGAACGGGACGGGGGCCGGGCGCGCGGCGTCGGCGCAAAGGCGGGGGGGGGGGTGGAGACGGTGTAGGAGAGCAGGAGGGTGGCAACGACGCGAGCGGGAAATGAGGCATCGGGTGTGATGGGTGCGCCAGTGACTGATATGGGTACGGGGACGGCGGAAGGGAATGGTGGGGAGGCGTCAGGAACGGTGGGGGTGGTGAGGACGGAGAAGGGAAGCGAGAGGGTGACAGCGGCGGGGTGGGAAATGAAGCATCGGGTGTGCGAGGGGCGTCTGTGCCTGTGAGGGCTGCGGGGCGAAAGGGGAGCCGCGAAGGCGTGTAGGCGACTAGGGCGGCGGGGGAGGTTGGGGGCGGGGCGGGAGGCCGCAATTCAGGGGCAGCGGAACGCACGCACAAAGCGGCCGGCGTCCGCGGCGGCGGCGGGCGGCGCGCCGGAATATTCAATAGAGCCAAAAAGTCGCTGCGAATGGGGCACGCGCGCGGCCCCCTCCCGCCGCGGCTATAAATCCGAAAAGAGGGAGACAGAGGCCGGCGGTTGGCGGGAGGGAGAGCGGCAAACGGAGCGACGGAGGCAGAGAAGCCCAGAGCGCCCGGGCCTCTGCCCGGGGCGCATTCGCCGATGCTGCTGCCGCCGCCGCCGCCACCGCCACCACCATCACCGCCACCTGCCACCATCACCATACCGCCGCCGCCGCCATTACCCCGCCACTACCGCGCACACGCCCCACCGCCCCACACGCCCCACCGCCCCATCGCCCCATCGCCACCACCGCCCACACCCCCCGGCCCGCCACCCCACCCCCACCGCCCCACCATCCCCCACCCCCACCACCTCCCACGCCCCACCATCCCCACCGCCCCCACCATCCCCACCGCCCACCAGTCCCCCGCCCCCACTCCGCCCACCGCTCTTACCCGCCCCACCGCCGTCAGCACACGACCGCGGCCGCCGAGCTCCTGGGCAATGTCTGCGAAATCGTTACGCGCTTAATTTTTGTTTGTTTTCATTGTTCGGACATTTGGAAATAAATCCATTCTTCTAACCTCGACGTTGCCATCGTTTCTGCGAAGTTTTTTGGAGTTCACCTATACTGACGGATGTATTCGCCCTGAGAGACCTTTACATTCACAACGATCTCGGTCGTATTTATCAATTTTCACTTTGTGGCTTTGAGGGAGTGTGGGATTTGATTAGGGTGGGAATCGTCGGAGAATTTCATTTGACCGAAGCAATTCCGGGATCTTTTTTCAGGTCGTATGGCTACTGTTGGTTTTCTGTCTCCCGACCTATATTTTTCGAAACCTCTTTTTGTTTTGGGAGAATATTATCTGTGAGTGTTTCGTTTTACTTTAACCGTTGTGCCATTCTGGTACATTTCAAAATACTTCTCGGCTGAATAATTATTTCATTAGTTTCATATGGGTATTAAATCGTTATTATATTGTTCGAGGACCCTTGGGTAGCAGACAAAACTTATGGATGGTTTGAGCACGGCATCCGATCGATTTTGCTATTCTCCCTTCAGAGCCACATCCTTCTTTGCACGACATTTAATCAGAAATTACGAAGAAGAGAAGGAAGCTGGTTGCATAGCCATCTAATATGTGGGAGAGGGCTAGATAGCTTGTTGAGTCGCAATTCTCGCTTGGTGAATTCTCCGATATATAAAATCTCTAAAATATATTAAACCTCGCATACGAGTACTGTTTTTCTTCTGGATTAGTTTATGAACTACCACATATCGTCAGGCTCCCTTACCAAGGCGGTGAAATGTTCATCAAATAAAAGTTTATGCATTTTGTTTTGCAAAAATTTCGACAAAAGTTCCCCGTCATAAATAGAATGTATACATACCAGACCTGCCTTGTTGGAGCTACGAATAGAAACAATGAAAAGAGAAATAACAGGCTCTCAGCGCCATATAAAATAGAGCTTCCTTTGCACTGCAGTCTCTTGTTGAAGCCTTTATTTCTATTTCTAAAAGAGACAAGCGTCTAAAAGAACCTAAAAGAAAAGTAAAACGTGTGTATTTGAAAATGCTTATTTCCTTATTATTCAAAAATGGCTACCACATGTAGAATTTAATTCTTGGCTACTTTTTATTTACAATGGGGATCTTTCAACGGCTCATTAGTTTGTATTACGTACATACTCATTCACATTCTATTACACTGTTAAATCCACATTCTATAGATGTCTCAGAATAAGTGTTACAGACTTCTAGGGCGTGTTGAAGAATCGAAAATGATCACTTTTGCCCCAGCCTCACGACTTAGATTCTTTTGGTGGTACTCAGTATACGTGTTATGATTTTGTAACAAAATTATTTATGCAAATGCCACCTTTAATGTGCAATGTTGTAATGTGCTATGTACCTGAATGACTTAGAAATAATTTTATTTATTAATTTATTTAGCATTTATAATATAACCTAATTCATAATTTCAGATTTCAACTACAGAATTATTGATTTATTTCGAGTTTGCAATTCCAATATTTTTTTCTCCTCTTCACTGATAGATCCAACAATACCTTGGACACAATACTAATAATGACAATAGCAGTAAAAGTAATAATAATAATAATAATAATAATAATAATAATAATAATAATAAATACGTGTTATAATAAACCTAACTTACTAAATTAATAAAGTTTACAAATATCATTAGTTCATTTTCATTAGTTGTCTTCACTATGTGTGAGAAGTTTCCACAAGCTTTTATCTTTTGCTTTTCTTGACCATAGCTGTAGCTCGTATTTCATCGGACCATTACGTAAATCATATGTAATTCCAACTTTCAAAAACCAAATTTCTGATTTATTTCGAGTGTGCAGCACCAAGATTTTCCTCCGATCTTCCGAGGTCTGCCTCACGTTGCTGTGGCGGCCCGCGCCTGTGCGCACCTGGCGGGCGTTTCGCGCTGCGACGCCCCCTCCCCTTCCCCCATCCCCCTTCTCCCCTCTCGCCACGTTCCATCTCCGTCGCCCGTTGACGCTCGCTTTTGTTGGCCACGTCCCACGCGGAATAAAGGTGCGAATAAATTATCCAGCGCGTGGGTCGCGCGGGCGCACAGAGAATGCAAATTTCAACGCGAATGTGTACATTATGCGGTAAAACCTTAAATAATTATCAGTGCTGAAGAAAGGTCGAGAATACAGAATGGGAAATGTGTAATATAAGGTGAGTTTCGTGTAGATTGGAAAAATAATAATTAACGTAATCTTGATTTTTAAAATCTTGTTTAGGTTGAGTCTACACTCACGTCATGAAAAATACACCAGTTGAATTAAAATGCTGTCTTATACTTTCGTGCATTTCTATTCTTCCACGTAAAATTGCGTGTGTATGTCACAAATTTCTAAATTTGAAAAACACACATTTGCTGCAAAGCAATGCATTAAATAGAATAGAATTGGAGCAGCTGCTGTCAGACTGATAACAGCCGTACTATTTTTAGAGTTAACGTTAGATTTTTTATGATTTTTACTTTACAATTTAGGATAGATACTCTCTTTTTAATTATGCTGTTAGCAAGACTCTTCAAGAAAGCCCCACACTGGGATAATACTCGTGACTATTAACCAGTATATAAACTTTTCGTGGTGACGCGACAATGAAACTAGTAAGAACAAGATTATAAAATCAACTTTACAGAAACATTGACTCTTTCTAAGAACCTTCTTAATTCTCATTATGGTATTTCAGCTGTTAATCCGTGAGATCCTATATCACGTACGTGACTTTGAAGTGGCCTCACACACCACTCGCATTGACCATCATAACCCCAACTGTTCTCTCGATAGATCACACAATCAGTCGCCGGCCTTTGCCGCTGACACAACCTAAAGGCGCGACTAAATTATCCATCAAAGTGCGCGCGCCGGCCGCGAGAGAGCAACCGTGTCGCGACCCGCGCTCGCGGGCCCGATACAGCTCCGCCGGTTCGCGGCCTCCGCCCCCTCTGCGTAAACAGCCTCGCCCCGCGCCCGCCGCCGTCACCCGCGCCGGCAGCGCGCCTAGGGGACACATCTAGATTGGCTTGCTAAATAATTTAATTAACACCGCGGAAGCTGCGCGCAGGCGGGGCGGCGCGCGACCGGCACCGGAAACTAATTTGGCGAAGGAAATAGAAGTTTCCGCGGACGCCTCCACCTCCTCCGCCGCCGCCGCCCCCGGCGGCTCCGCCCGCGCCCTCGCCGGCGCCCCCGGCGCGCCCGCCCGCCTCATCTCCTTCACCCCTTCCCGCGCCCCCGGCCCCGCCCCCGTGGAGTTCGATTCCCGAGCAATTTTCCGATCGCCGAGTCGCTGAGTGGATTTTACTGCGCAGAAAAATAACTCTCCGGCGACGGCATCGCCGCCGCGCCGCGCCGGGCGTCGCCATGGAGACCGAAACCGGCGCGGGCGAAAATCCGCCACCGCCGCCGCCGCCATTGCTCGCTCGACGAAGGAGCCGCCCGTGAGAGGGGATGGGTGCTCACCCCCGGCGTGGGGACGGGTGGATGGGAGATGGGGACGCGAGGGTCGGAGCTAGGGTTGGATTGATCGGAGACGGAGTGAGGGAGTTTGTGTTTGGGATGGGGTTGTCCGGAAGGGGGGAGGGAGGGTAAAGAGGGTCAGAGCTAGGGCTGGGTTGAACGGAGAGGGAATGAAGGAGTTTGCGTTTGGAATGGGGTTACCAGGGAAGTGGGTAAGGGGAGGGGGGTGGTTGACGGGGAGGGGGGGGGCGTAGGTCGCAGTCGAGGAGGGGGAAGGGTGAGTGGATCGAAGGGAGGGGAGGTCGCACACTGGGACGGGTGAGTCGACAGCGGGAGTGGGTGGGCCGAAGGAAAGTGGATGCTGGATCGAAACGTTAAAGGCGAGGAAATTCGTCGAAGCGAGGCTAGGCGAAGGAATACGAAACAGCTTGTAAGAGGAAGGGGTCACGGCAGGAAATCGACTCTGCAAGATGAGACGAACAGAGAAGTCATAAGAGAACACACAATTGGAAATCGAAGAGAGAATTCTAAGTGCTTGCACAAAGCAGGGAGAGAGGAAAATAAATGGTAGGCCTAGAACGGACAACAAAGATTAATTAAAAGGATAATATAGGAAAATTAAAAAAAAAGACATCTTAAATAAATACGAATAAAGTTAACTGTGAAGAAGTTATACTACCGGATGGAGAGATAAAGATAGTAAATTTAAAAGAATAATGGTAGTAATAAAAACCATATATTGATACAACAAGACGTGATATATATGAATCTACGAACTGTGGTTCAATTGTATTTGGTGAAAAGAATACAAATACAATAAAGTGGAAGAAAATCAAATAACAAGACGGCGTAAATTTGACTGAAAGTCTAAAATGCCCAGAAGCAAATTATTTATTTAACAAAAATGTATCTCTTCTGCTATATTACTTAAAAAATAGTGGCCAAAGCAGAATGGTGTAGCTAGAATATTCCCAAAAATCAAGCAAGATAGCAAAACTGGCACATGAAAAAAGTAGAATATTCCAGCAATAGCAGAACATGATAACGTAAAGATGACAAACGAGAAAAGAGCATTAAAATGAATCGTAAATTGTGAATATGATAGCATTGTGTGTGACATTTGGATGTTTTAGCATAAGCAAAAAAAAAGAGTCTTACGCTCCCCCCCTTCCCCTACAGATGATATCATTGGTAGGTTGCTTTTATTATCACATGTACGCAAGATAGAAAGGTATTCATAATGACTCAAAAATGACACGCGACGGAAAATTATAAACGGGATGTCATTGTGAACGTAATATGCGTAGACAGACACCCATGCATAGTAAAAACAACTTTATCACAACCTGGGAAACATCCGTGCCATACAGGAGGTCCTCATCCGCGGCCTTCGTCTTCACTCATTCTGTCGCCGCCCCAAGCTGTGCGTCAACGAGGCGGGCCAGTGCCCTAACAGCGTTTTCCATTCGCCGCACTGGTGCGCCCTCAGTGTGCGCTCAGGGAAACTTTCGTGTTCCATTTGACCGCTAGGGCGCACCAGTGCAAAGGAGGGCATGTTCCATTCGCACAATACACGGAACCAGGGCGCACTCGGGGCGCCCTAACCTGCTCTGTGGAGCTCGCCAGTGCAGTCACTTGCACCGGGCCATTTTGAGGTTATGTACGGAAGTTATAAATGTTGATTTGGAGTCGTGGTGGAATTGTGAGAATCTTCTGTCACGCAGGGATACTTTGAATGATGGAGTATATTATGTTTTGCAAGAAATGTGTAAAATTATATTTTGTGACTTACGGAAAGTTCGGAAAATCAGTTTATGTTTACCCAAAATTCAACCTTGATTTATGTTAACGAATCCAATTCTATTTAGAAACCAAAATGTAGGTATGTCTCAATTTCGAAACTCTAACAAAGTAAAATTAAAAATAGTGGCCTTCACAAAATCATTCAAATATATGTGCAAGAAATGTTTCTCGCACGCCCGTACATAAATCAGCGGAAATATTGATGTTATATTTTTATGCTTTTCAATAACCAAACAATTCTCCAGAAGCCCTTAGTTCCAACATCTAGTGTACTATATACATCACTGGCAAAACTCAAAAAACCAAATTTCGACATATTCGCACTTGAAGTTTTTGCTAGTTTTTAAATAAAGAAATCACACGTTAATAATTTATAAATAAAGGCGTATGAATTATCAGACTTCATACAAGGTCTGTTAAAAATAATAATAATAATTATTATAAAAATTATAACAACGATCATTATTCAAACTTCTCGTTTTTCAAGTTCTATCAGAGTGGCAAGCCAAGAAGGGCTGTCTATAATATAATTGCGTAGCGCGCACGCACTGACCCAGTTCCGGAATCCGTTTCATTCGTGGCTGCCCTTCACGCGTGTGGGGCAGCACTGTTGCGGAGCGATGACGTTTTTGCACTGCACTAGGGTGGGATTCAGTGCAATGAAAGGAAAACGCTGTAAGTAAATATTAAAATGTACCAAACGACGTAAAGAACACATAAACATACACACTAGTGATCCGACATCCACAACACAATATTGATGATACCCATCATCGATGTTCACATTTAAAACTTGGATGATTTGGAACATGGATGTTTTAAATTTAATTTAGTAAATCTTAACAATAAATTCGTGCGTAACAGAATTTAATTTGTCAATCTTCATGTTTAATAATTAATAGTAAAGATTTCATTGAAAACAAATTTAAAAAATATACACTTGAAAAAGCAGAGCCTCAAAGCCTGAGCGCCCAAGGTCTTCTCAAATGGGTTGAGTTCACCAAGAAGGGTGCAGAAAAATGTGGTGAGGCCCTACGCGCACGGTTCATGAACTGACCGGCTCTCCATATGCAAAATACACGAAAATATCAGGGCATTAGAGTCATCCGTCTCACGGTGAAAATACAAGAGTGAGTTCCTCCGATGCACCGATTTTAGCTGGTTCTGTGCATCCCCAGTTTGCGTCAAGAACCACGTGACCACAGTATGAGCACCTCGTTTGAAAAGCCAGACCAGACACTGGCTGTCAAGTTGCATGGAGAGCGGGAAGTATTGAGAAACATTTTGAAAGGGTTGAAAGTGACAATTTTCGTCGGTACCCAACCAAAAATAACTCGAAGGAGTACAAGATTCAATATTTAAAAGAAATGCTTCCCAACTCTGTTTCAGCGTCTTGTAACGAGGTCATAATTTTGGTAACTGTCTGCATTTAAAAATCTCGCTAATATTGTGACGCAAAGTGGTTCTGAAGCTAATTGGCTGAAGTCCGATACGATGTGCAAGAGTCTACCCCCTGGTCCCTTCCGGAATGATAGTCTGCTTGATGAAGGTAGTACAAACAACATTCGTTTGGTTCCATGACGTAAACTGACAGTGTTTGTTATGACAGTATTGCGTCAGTTATTAATTCATAGTTTAACTTTCGCAAAATTATATTTATGGAAATTTTTCATCAACAAAGTCTACACCGAAAACGAAAACACATCGAGCACAATCACCGATGTTAACAAAACATCGGCTTATATGTATCGATGTTTACAACATCGATGTTTCTAGATAAACATCCTTGTCTTGAAAACATTGACATCGTTGTCAAATTTCTAATACACACTCATCAAGAGCAAACGTAATTCCCGTTCGGGCCATATGCCACGTGACGCCGGGAGATTCAAGGAGAGCGGAGTGAATGATTGAATGATTCATTCATTCATTGATTGATAGTGATTCCGGGCCCGTCAACTGCTAAGGTCATTATCCCCGTAAGTGTAGTGTACGTTTTTCCTCGATCGGTGACAGTAAAATTCGCCCGCTGGATGGCGAGGTCCAACGCCGAGCTACCATCGGTTATCGCGGTTTTCCCTAACCATTTATCTCCCACCGGGGGCTGGGGCTCTGCCCCAGCCGTCACCAGCTCTATGCTTCCAACCGGTCTCTCGGGATATGTGGTAGTGTACTGCATGTTAGTGTAAGTGTGTGTGTAGGGGGAGAGGATAGGATAAGGAAGAGGAAGGAGAGATCGCACGCGGTCCGTGGCCCGTTTGGTAGAGTACTGCTCCAGCATTCGCCTGGCGTTGATCGGAGAAACCACAGAAAACTACCGATTAAAGCAGGCCACCGCTAGAATTTTCCTCTAGAGAGCGACTGAGTTCGACCTAGCTGAAAAGCTAGTATCGAAAATCCTGCCGCCGTCAGGACTCGAACCTAGGACCTCCCGGTCAGAGGCGCTGCAGTGACATCAGTTGATGCACTGAGCTACCGCTCGCGGTTTTCCATGTCGTGAGAAGATTGTGTTCATGATGCGTGGGTGTGTACATTACGTACGCAACGACCTCCTGTTTATAATTTTCCGTCTCGCATGCGCCGCCGCACGGGTCTGGCGGGCGGCAAAAGTGTCGAGGGGCGAGGCGAGAGCTGCCGATACGAGAAACCGGCGCCGCACCGCCACGGCGGCGTGTGGGTGGCAGGGGGCAAGCGAAGGGAGGGGAGGCGTCGGCGAACGGTGAAGCTCGAACGGGTCGGCGCACATTGGGGCCAGAAAGGGGGAAATTTGGCAAAAAGTATTTTTATGCCGTTTTCGGAATTTTTGGGAATAAATAACACGTTGTATAATTATATAATGAGTTATTTGTTTAACATTCATTTTGCAAATATTTACGATATTTCTTATTTAGATAACCCCAAAGTCAGAACTTTCATCATGAGACTCTTCTTCAAGATGTGAATTTGTACTTGAAGCCATTTACATCTGTGTAACTTCGAGGTCCAATGCCTTTGTGATAATTTTTTTCTATTCTATTTGTGAAATTTGTGGGTCAGATGGAATTAACTGCCTGAGACGCACTTCCTTTTTTTCTTCCAGGTTGTACTTTTTCTTCCGTTTTTTTCTTCTTTTCAGTATGTTTAATAACATCAAATCCTCCTTGTTAATAAAGAGCTCTCAGTACCAGATCATAAAGGAAAAATAAAAAGTAATACTATAGGTAGAAAGAGTAACAAAACTAGATGTGCTTCATCACAAACAATGTACCTTTACGCAAAATGAGGCTAACATGAGCAAACTTTGATTAATGTTTTGAAAACTAAATTAGTTCCAGAATCAGATGCAGTTAATATCATATCCCGCAAATTCCCAGAAGGGATCTAAAAGGCAATATGAAAAACCGGATTTCATTTTTATTGTGGCAAGTGAATTTTCTACATGAAATTACTAAATTATTATTTCAGGAATATGTTATTTTTTTTAGAAATACAGATTTAAAATACATATCTCCAGATATTGCATCTCTTGAACGTACTGTCCTGCTAGACGAGAGAGCAAACGTTTTGTATCGAAAAACACACCTTTCTTTTTATTGCGGGAGCGAAGGAGTGCGTTGCGCACTACTGTTGCAAGTTGAACCTTGTACTGCAAGGAGTGGCGTGATTCCCCCTTCTTTTCCTAATCGGGGAACTATGGAGGTGACATTTTACTAAACCTTTCATGTGCGTGGCAATGATACGGAGCTTCTGAAGCATATTATGATTTTAATCTTGTGGCCAACTTTCCCCTCCTCTGGCCCCACTGTGCCATGGCGTGGGTGAAAGCGAGGGGTGAGCGAGGGAGGGGATGAGACGTAGTCGAAGGATGAAGCTTCAACGGGTCGGCGGCGGGACGGAAAGGGAACGGGAAAATCGGGTCCGACGCCGCCTCCGACATCTGCATGAGCGACAGATAGGGATTAACGGAGGATTTCGGCAAGTGACGGAACGCGGGCGGATACATACAGGACGCGAGACGAGACCGCTGGGACGGAGGCGGAGATTCGATCTCGACGGAGACGCGACTGGAAATCCCAGACGCTGCAAGCGCCCTGGACGCGCGTTCTGTTATTGACAGCGACACGCAATCCCGCGCGCAAGTGAAATGCAGATAAGAGGCACGCGCGGGAGGAAAGAAATTAGAGGAGAGAAATACCCCAAGTGAGGATCGCCTACGGAGGGGAAAAAGGTGTAACGTCCGCGAATGAATGGAGGGAATGGGTTGGAGAGCGCCGGAGGTTCTGCGCGCTTAAGAAGACCTCCGCAGCGGATTCCTTAAAGGAAGTTTCAATTGCGAGGCGAGGTTCGTGATGAGTTTTCCTCCGTCGTTACGTTCGATTGTGATGGAAGAATCGCTTTGGATGGAAACGATCTCGGGAAGCATTTGTGACTCGAGAGGGAAAAATGCTGCGACCGATTGAGGAAGATCCGACGGGGTGAATGCGGCATGGCGTCTCTTCGTCGAGAAGTACAGAGGTACACGAAGTGAGCGTTTTGATCCTTGGAGTTTTTAGTTTCTGCCGTTGAGAAGTCTGCAAATAACAGCTGCTCTTTCTGTTCTATGGAGGCTTTGCTGGAGAAAAGCGGTGTCTTTCTGTAATTCTCGTGCCTATACAATGAGGAAGATGAAAACGTATTTTTCGATACTGTGCTACTAAAATAATTATGTTCAATTTCTTTCTGGTTTGTATTAGCCTATGCGCTAAAATTGCAAGTATCGTTCGAAATTGAAATTCGAAGAATATTATTTAGATTTGCATACGCATTTAGAGAAAATGAGTGTAAAATTAGTAAATTTATTCTGAGGTTAATATACACATTTTTTCTGTTTACTTACAGTCGCGTTCCGACCGACATCACTCAATTTTTTCTTAAATATTTTTCAAAAATTGTAAACTCAAAAATATTATCAAATAATTTGGTATTTAGATCTAGGAGTGAAGAAGAGAAGAAGTTTGCATGTATTATAGAGATTTTTCGAGGAAATATTGAGATATAAAGCATAATAATGAACTTGAGGTTCATAGCAATGCAAATACTGAAATATGAAAAGTATTTATGACGCGAAGAAATATATTACCCTCGGGGAAATTACTTGAGTTGTGTAATTCGCCTTAATCTGGAGTAATTTCATTCGTCCATAAAACATCATTAATAACTGTAAGATGGGTATTCGTAGAAAATTACCAGAGACCAAGGCATTATTTTTAAAATATTAGTTTTTTAATCAAACAAAAACAGATCTTTCTCTTTCCTTGAGTTTCTTAACTTAGGTACGGCAAGATTATGAGCGAAAAAAATTTAAGACAGAGTATGTTAAAACATTTGTTTTAAAATGTATTTCCTGAGATGGCAATATATTTATCATTTGATAACAATAATAAAATTTTGACTATTACCAATTTTAAAATATAAACAAAAACATTATTCAATAATAGAGTAAATTACCATTTTCAATAATCAAGATTAAGTGGTCATGACTTTTTTGTCCATAATTTTTATTATCACCTGTCGTTTGACATCTTAATGCAAAAAGTATTTACTTAACAGTCGATAAATTTTCAGGTTAGTAAAGGATCAAATCTTACCTGGAAGAAATGAACGTTCATTCGCATTAAATTTAAAAAAATGTTCAACATTTTTCAAAACGTTCCAAAGCCACTACGGATCGCGGTGCGCCAGGAAGGGATGCGCGGGGGGGGGGGAGATGGAGGGGCGACGGGGGGCACGAGGCAGCCGCCAGGGGGAATTTTTGCGCGTGCGTCGCTCGGCTGCCCCGCGCCAGTTAAATTTATGCCAAATTAATTCTGACGCGAAGACGTCTCGCGTCTCGGCGCCGCTTCCGAAACAATACGCCTCCAGCGCGCCGCCGCCGCCCCGCCACAACTACAGCTCCAAAACCACCGCCACCGCCTCCTCCGCTACTGCTACAACTGCCGTTGCCATCGCCATCACCACCGACTCCGAGACCGACATCGACAATGACACTTCGACAGCGATACCGACTTTGAGAGCGAATCTGACATCGACAATGATATTGAAAGCGACATCGACATGGGCACCGACATAAGCAGGGTTACCGATATCGTCAGCGATACCCCCATTGATGAAAATACTCACAGCGACCCCATATCGACACCGACACCGACACCGACACCGACACCGACACCGACACCGACACCGACACCGACACCGACACCGACACCGACACCGACACCGACACCGACACCGACACCGACACCGACACCACCGTCATGGCCTCTGCATCGCCACTCCTTTTATCAACTGCACTTCTTTCGGCAGCACCCCCGTTACCATTTACAGCGCCTTCGATACCAATCTCACAGTCGCCGTTTCTTCCTCTGCTACTGCCAGCAACTCCACTGTAGAGTATGAATGGAAGCGCGCAGCAACCAACACAAAATGGAGAAATGGCGATGATAGCGGAACCCGTCTTCGAGGCGGTAGCCGGTAGTGACTTCAGTGACTGCGGTTTCGCTTTACTCCAATTTAAATTAGTATCCCTTCCAGGTCACGAATTCGAATGAGATGGAGCCACTGTCATCCAATCGGGATCATCAATTCCAAAAATTTAAGTCGTAACGAAGTTCTAATTTGGATGTCAGTGTCTCCCGCTCCTCCAGCTCGTGACCTTGAAGGAACACTACATTGAAATCGCAGTTGTTTGAGGCGGTGACTTGGGTGGAGGCAGTGTGTGTGTGGGGGGGGGGAGCGTTACCCTCGAAGGGCAGTGGTGGTAACAGCGGCAACAGCGGTGGCGCCGCGTGATGTCCTGGGGATGTGGCAGTCAGCGAGTGTGACGGGCAACGCAGGGGCGGCGGCAAACATATGGTCGGCGCGATGTCTGGGGATGCGGAGGCGCAGAGCAAGAGTGGGGCGTGTATGTGAAAAGACGTTTTGGTGTTAACGTCACTCGTGTCGCACCGTAACAGTATCCCAAAGGGCTCGAAAACGCTTGGTTTTCTCTTATACATTTTTGACATTTCGTCGTTGATGATAGACAATCTCCTATGTTAAAAAACAAAATTTTACAGGAGGAAGGAAAAACACTTCTTGATGTTAATAATGTACTAAGTTTAGTCATTTTAAATTTTCTCTTTAATAGTATTAATTATTTATTTATAGTACTCTTGTTTTTGAAAGCAACTTACGAAAACCTCCCATGTGGCTCTTACCACATACGAGATTATTATCAATATCAATAAATCTAATCTAATATTATCAATAATTTGAAAGGTCACCTGGGAGTTTTTTTTATTTTTTATCTTAAGATCACAATTTCTTGTTTTCTTTGGGAATTTTCTTTTCAAACTAAAGAACAACCAAATTATGAATCATTGAAACCAAAATGTAAATCGCCAATTCGATCACATAAGAGGTCGTCCACCATCAATGTTTATTTGCTTGTAGCGTGTTTATGGACTAAGACCGTGGATTTAAAAAAAGTCAATAGTGGAACACCAACACAACTGCCCTTCGTCGGTAAATACTTGAGAGCAGATGTTGTCAATATATCGATAAAACGAGTTCCAAAATCATTAAAATGTTACTATCTATTTACTTTCTTGATTGTTATTGTTTGCACGTAGCGGTAGCGTGTATACGATTGCTATCAGTGAGGTGTAAGAGTAAAATGAAGATTGGCAGAGGGATGTCATGCTGTATTCGTAGAAAACAAGCAAGAATTGTTATCAAGTATTCATACAACTGACAACGGAGGCAAGAGAAATCAACTATACTTGTGTAGTACATATTTGTATACTTAGTATATAGATAGATGACGTAGAAACAATATATTGGCACTAATATACCATATCAGTAAGAAAGTCGGTAATTAAAAATTAAAATTATAGTAATTGGATACTGTGACGATGCATTGGTCGATTAATATGTATTAAAACAACAAAACAATTAGCAAAGTGAAGAGGACAGAAAGCAGTAAAATTCGACTTAAAGCTCTAGAAAGGACATACCGCCACACAGTGTGGGAATGCGGGTGAAAAAATCGTGAAACCAAACTGGCATTGCCCCGGATGCAAGATTTGGTCTGTAATGGACAAAATGAGTCATGGAAAGTGACAGGAGAACAGGCAATACAACGGTACGGTAGTCAGCGGCTTAGTTCTTGGAAGGAAAAAACTCCTTGAATTCTAGGAAGAAAAGATGCGACTGAAGATTGCTGAAATTACGGCGCAGACGTTTAAGAAAATATTTGATGACGGGGAACGAGGAAGGATGAAAATACATCCAATCAAATGAAGATAGCTGTTAATAAGTTAATAAAGTTAAGCTAAAGAGTAAATTGAAGAATCGCATAATTTAGAAATCAAATTAGAAACGGAGGGAAGCAATACTAATTATGTCACATTATACCATAATTGCAATAAGTCTTGTTTGTAGAAGATGTCTGTGCAAAACGAAGTGCAGCAAGGAACATGAACACTGAAGAGCGTGAAGGAAATTACAAGAGTAGAGGAAAAGTGGAAGTATGGCAAGGAGAGAGAGAGAGAGAGAGACAGAGAGAGAGAGAGAGAGACAGAGAGAGAGAGAGAGAGAGAGAGAGATGAAGGGACCAACACTCGAAAATGGGATAGATTCATTGATTGATTGATGTTCGTCCGTCAATTCTATGGTCGATATTACTCCATAGTGAGTGAATGGTTTAGAGTGAGGTGGCGGTGATTTCCTCCGCTGGATAGTGAGATTCGGTGTCGACCTGCACATCAGCTTTCGTGGGATTTTCCCAACAGATATCTCCTCAAAGACCTGGGACATAGTGTAAAGTTCTGACTTTTCTCCCATGTGTGGTAGTGTAGTGCATACAAGTGTGTGTAAGTAAAGAATGAGGATAGGACAGAGGGGAAGGAAATATCGCGCGAGATTCGCGACCCATTTATTAGGGTACTGCTTCTGGATTCACCTGGTGTTGATGGTAGAAACCACGGAAAACTACCGATCACAGTACCCGGCCACGATAATTCTTCTCCAGACAGCGGATGAATTCAACTTATAACGGGTCAGGAAAGTCTCTCCGTAGTGGTATATTGCTGGCGAGAGTGTTTGACATCAGAAATCATCTTGGTAGGACGAGTTGCAGCTAGTAACAAAAGAAAACGGAAATTGTATGCTCACCACAATCGTAATACATGCTGGAAATGTTGTTCCCTTCACTTGTTTCGCAGTGGTGTGGTTGTTCCCAATATAAATGCAATTCTCAATAGGAGACCCTGATTGGGCTCAGTGCGAAGAGACTTTCCTGGCACACTGTAGTTAGTGAGCAAAATACTCCTCTCGGCGCCCTAGAACCTCCCGGGCAAAGTCGCTGCCGAGACAGCAGCTATGCTGGCTCTGAGCTGCACCCTGCCGGTCGATAAAGGGATGTGGCGGCAGGCGCGGACGGATGCGAACTGCGGAGGGCTGTGGAGAATGGTCGGCAACAAACTTGAAGATCTGCGGCGCTGGGTGAGATGCATTGAGCGATGATAGGTCCCACGCGCGGGGGATGTGCGGGGTGATGGAGGGCCAGCAGAGTGAGCAAGGCCCTTCCCTTCTGCCGCTCGCAGACAACACCGCGCTGAAGGGCGACGCGGAGAGGAGTTGTGGCGTCAAGTGTGCGGAAGCCAGTGACGGGTGCGCGTCGGACAGAACGACATATCTCTTAATATTCATTGGAGTTTCCGTTCACTCTTGCTGCCTTCACTGACAGCATGGGTTGTCGTAATTCGTGTAAAAATGAAGGAAGAGATGAAACAACGAAGGATTAAATATGTGACAGTAAAATGTTTGAAATGATGTAGACTCTGAAGTTTAATTGAGGCAAGAAAATGAACACAAAACCGACAAACAAGTTTAGAAAAGAATAAAAATCACCAACACAAAAAAGAGTCAAGGAAGAACATACTATTTTACATAATATTTTTAGATATCTGAAGTAATCGTGTATTTTATGCACACCTCCTATATGATGACATATTTATTATTATTATCCTACGTCTTCTCAGCTATTTTTGCTGGTAAAAATGCTCACCCTCTGCAGAGAACTTTATCTTATATCTGGACTGAAGGTAAAAACTTTCTTGCGATTTTTATTATTATTATTATTATTATTATTATTATTATTATTATTATTATTATTATTATTTTTTTGTTTGTTTGCTTCCTAATCGTTTTCACGGAAGACAAAGTGGACAGCGTAGGACCGGCCGCGCTTTGTACGTAAATCTCTTTTCTATCGGAGGCAGATATAGCCGCCTGTAAGCCTAACGGTGAGCAAATAGAAACGAGCAGCAAAGAGTAGATTTCCACGGGCGAGAGGCGACGGGAGTTAAGCAGCGAGGAGCGAACAGTGTGTGGAAGCCGCATGGGGAGCGGCGGCCTTCGAATGAGATGGAGAAGGCGAGGGCATGCAACGGGTATTGGGAGGAGGCATGCTACAGGGGCGATAAGAAGTTCGCCGTGGGGTGGGTGGGGGGCAAGAGCCAAGCCGATTGTGGGGAAGTGGTGGGTGGAGGCTAAGTGAGGACGACGGAGGACCAGCGGTGTTGCGCGAGCGGTGGAGGGAGCAAGACGGTCTGAGGCGGAGATCGAGGATGGAGGGCGATGAGCAACGAGCGCCGAGGGGCGAGCGGCAGGACATTTCAAGGCGGCGGGCGGCTGGGGACACTGGGCAACTGGGCACGTGGGCGGCAGGCAGTGGGCAGGCCGGGGATGGGTACGGCGGCTGCTTGGGGGGCGTGGCAGGGAGTAGGCGCCACGCAGTGCGCGACGGGAGGCGTACAATGGGTGGGTGGAAGCAGAGGACGGCGGGGACGAGGAACGGTAGGAAGGGTGGAGTCGGCTGGTGTGTGGCGGGTGGTGGGCAGTGGGGCGAGGGATGGCGGGCGGCGGGCAGGGGAGGCCCGGTAGCGGTGGCGGCGGATGGCGGTAGGCGGCGAGGGCGGGCGGTGACGGGCGGCGGGCTGCGGCCGGTGGGCGGCGGGCGGCGGGCGGCGGGCGGCGGGCGGCGGGCGGCGGGCGGCGGGCGGCGGGCGGCGGGCGGCGGCGGCGGCGGGCGGCGGGCGGCGGGCGGCGGGCGGCGGGCGGCGGGCGGCGGGCGGCGGGCGGCGGGCGGCGGGCGGCGGGCGGCGGGCGGCGGGCGGCGGGCGGCGGGCGGCGGGCGGCGGGCGGCGGGCGGCGGGCGGCGGTTGGCGGCGGGCGGTGGGCGGTGGGTGGTGTCAACGCGCCGGAGCGATGAGTCCTTTGGGAGCGCTCGCGGGAAGCGAGGAAGAAAGGGAGGGGGGCGCGTGGTAAATATTCGGCGTCGAGGGCGCTTCTTGGGCGCGAAAATATTTTCATCATTCTACGAGAGCACATGCGCTCGTTGGAGACCTGTTTGAGTCAACATACATGCCGTCGAAGAAGATGCAGTTTGCTGATTGGAGTGATTGTTGTTATAAATGTGATATAAAGTGTTCATACAATGAATATTAACTAGAGAAAGGCATCAGCGAAAATGTTTCCAGAACAAAACACACGAAATATTTGTTTTACAAAGAAACATGCATGTTCCTCAAGAATAACTAATGAAATACCCTATTCTAGGAATTTAAAATTAATGATATTTCAAACATTAATCTTCAATAATTTCCAGTCTACAGCCTATCATCTTTTCGCCAGATGTCAAGAACATTGTTTCAAACTTATTAAAATAATTTTTATTTATTGCTTTGATTATTCTTTAAAAAAACTTCTTACATTTCACATTAACTTCAACAAGAAAATATCGTACTTTCCATGAAGGATTCTAGCACGCCGAAACCATTATTGTAAAATCTCAATTTTAAAATCGTAGAATATATAGTATATTCAGACGATAATGATTAAATTATAATTAAACAAGTACAAAAAGGACCTTAAAACTTGAGCTAACGTCTACCGCCTTACACTTCAATATTGAGGATCAGTAAAAAATTTCTTCATCTTGTGAATGGCATTTCTCCTTCACACATTTGTGTTTATAAGTCACTGAAGGTAAATAACAGTGGATAATGTGAATTTACATTCAATATAAAAGGTTGAATTTGCGGAACTCATGAGTGAACTGTTGAGACAAAAATCAAATGTTCGTTGTTTTCGGTCCAAATACTACACACTTGTTTTTTTGCCAGACTTACCTCAGATCTTAAAAATAATTTGTTGACATTCGTATATAATATCATTTTTGCTTACAGCTTTTATTAGTGGCAATCCGCAAGTATGTTCAGACGTTGCATTTATTAACTTTATCTCCAATTAACACGCTATCAAACTTTGCAGATCCACGTTTTAGTATATCAGTTTAAACAAATATTTATGTACGACAGTGCAAGGTATTTCTAACACTCCGAATAGGTTTTTCGCTTCATCCGATGTTCCAATGAGAGAACGCGACATAGCTGAACCATGGGGAAACTAGTAGATCGTTGCGCGCAACCTCGGCACTCTCCGTCAACAGGTTGCGCGCCCTGGGGAATCCTAATTCTCCAATTCCGGGGTGGACGGGTGCAACCGCGTGCGCTCCTCGACTCCCCAGGGTGCGAAGCGGACGTCCCCGTCCGGTCCCCGTCCCCGGATCGTCCCCGGCCGCCCGCGCGCCGCCGTCCCATTCTCGCCGCCACGTCCCGCCTTCCCCTCCAGGCGTTCCCCAGGGGTCGCTTTGGACGGCTCCGCGGACTGTCTAATGGGCGGCGCGGGGCGGAGGGTGATTGGCGGTGGCGGCGGCCGCGGAGGCGATGGGCCGTAGTGGAAACCGCGGGGGGGTGGCGTGGGTGATGTTGAAATGGAGAGGGGTGGAAGGGCGCCGCGGCGTCGCAGGGTGACACGAGGCCGCTGGGCAGAGTGAGCAGCAATGGCGGCAGTGCGAGTAGAGCGGGAGAGGGTGGAAGGTGGTTGGCAGCGACGAGACTGTAGGGGTGGGAACCGGGGGGGGGGTGGGGAACGGGGGGGGGCAGTGATGAGACTGTCAGGTACAGAACGGCCGGGGGTGGTGATTGGCTCGATGTCCCAGGGGACGGGGATGGACTGAGAAATATTTGTTTCAAGGGGCCGGGTGGAGCAAACCACGGAGGTAGTAAGACGGTGGCTTGGGTCCAGGGTGATTCAGCCGCGAGGCGATACCTGTGCTGTGGCGGGGCACGGCCGATGCTGACCAAAACCGTAGCAAGAGCGAAATTGGAAGAGGTTGGGGCGCGGCCGGGGCTGGGGTTGGCGGGCCAGGGCGGGACTGAGTATAGCCGAACAGGGCCGGAAGAGGGTGGGAGGTCTGTGTATGATGGGGCTGGTGCAGAGGGCAGCGATAACGAGGAATGGCCAGTGAGCCCTTGCGGGGTTGGCGGATGCGAACGGAGATAATAGCAAGTGCGGTGGAGCGGAGAAGGTAAACGAGAGGCCAAGGAGGAGCTGGGATAGGGGAAGCCTGCGAAGATACCAAGGAAAGGATGGGGAAGAACAAACTAGGCAGGGGCGAACGCGGTGGCATCGATAACGAGGAGAGGTTGAAAGACACGAGGGAGTGTCTGGGGGAAGGAAGAATAAGTGCCAACAAGGAAATATGTTAATACAAGCTTTTCGAGAACGTGGTGCCAAGTTATAAATAAAATAAAATAATTAAGCTTAAAATGCTAATAATATATTTTAACGAGTAATCATAAAAATTAAGAAGAAGAAAATAATGTTTAAGTCTGGAATAGATAAATCGTGCTCCCTATATGAATGGTGGGTAAATTAAACAAAATTTGAATTAAAAACTGGCTCTAAAATCACAAGGATTAAGAGTAATATACCGACAAAGGCGGGTCAGAGCATCAACTTATGTCATTGCAGAGCCTTGACCGGGATGTTCTAGGGTTCGAATCCCGACGATGTCAAGACTTTTTACACTAGCTAAACAGATGACAAAAACATTCACTAATCTTACGGGTCTAATGGCCTTGCTGAATCACTAATCAATCAACTAAGAGTATTACAACAAACACTTCTTTACGGTGTTTTTTAGTCTTTCTATAACCTTTAAAAGTAAAAAAAAAATTAAAGAGAGAATGAAAGAAAGAAAGAAAGAAAGAATGAAAGAAAAATGTATTCCACAACAAAAGTTTGCATGTAGAAACACTCCTTCTTCTTCTACTTCAGGCAATGGACATTCAATTCTCTCTCGGAATCGATGGCGGACAAAACGAGAGTCCAGAGGTTTTCCCTTCGCCATTTCCTCCGTTTCCGCGATTCTCATTTGTTATCCGTCATTCATCATGACTTGCTGGCTGTTTAATTGCCAACTTCTGAATTTCAAATTTCTGTTGCTAACTTAAGCTAATGAAAGAGAATGAAAGCGCACTCCAAACTTTCCTCCCTAGCCCGCTCCGTACCTACTGTCGAGGGATATTATTATACCTACCTCAAACGAAAGACAATCTTATTTAATCCCCAAGTCTATCAAACGAGATAGAGAGTTCCAAACCAGGCTTAAGGAGAACAATGGTTAATCGATTTCTGAGGAGCAAAGCGACCGAAGGATTGTTGAAGCACCTTCAACAAGCTTCTGCTGAGGAAGTAGGAGCATAATACTGTATTCCAAAATGGTAGTTTCATATTGTATTGTCTGTGGTGATGCAATATAAATATAAATGAAAGAATGCAATTCTCTAAACTAACGAGCCTAAATTTGTCTGATAACATCCCTGATTAAATTATTGGTTAAAACGCTGATAATTCAATATTTTTATACATTATGTTAGTGCGTATATCAACGCAATGGCGCTCTCAAGTGTTCTATCAGTATGATTTACCACTGCCTGCAGTAGAAATCTTTGTTACATAAATATTGTTTTCGTATTGTTTTGGTTGCTAAATAGAAGTAATGCTCAATTACAAAGAATGTAATGCAATATAATACAAACCTTATTAGGGATTGGAGTAGTGGTGCTAAAACAGCAAGTACTTTATGCCCATATTTTCAAGCAAAATTACGGGAAAAGTACTCAAATTTTCGAAACATTTTACGTGACCTTATTTCAAAATCTATCTTTAAGGAATATATTTCATTAAGATAAAAATATCTATCTTCTTAATTGTAGTATAAGGAAGACGCCGATAACATTTTGAACTTTTGTGATTAAAAAAAAGTGTTTTTCACCATCACTTGCACCATTCTCTTAAACCGTTCTTTACTTTATCCAACAACAAAATTCCATAAAAAGGGATGGAGTCATTTTTTAAAAACATTAAAAATTCGGTTACACCATGTGTTAGAGAATTGTTTTCTATATTTAGCAATTGAATTTATCTACTTTTTCGGGCCCTGTAATAAGAGCTTTCAGTCGAAAAGTAGCCGTTTTTTCGCACAGCATTACATAATTTTCTCTCTACTCCGTAGCGAGAAAGTAGAAGGAGGATGTGGTGTTACTGAGTAGATGATAATTATTCTAGCGGAAAAAGTCTTTTTTTCCTGCAATTAAATTTATACTAAAAGTTGCATACCAATGGGGCATCAATGATAGACCCCAGCATATTTTTTCTGAATCTTTGTTTAGGTGAGAATCTCTTTTTATCATTTTTTAGGAATTTTATTGTTAGAATTTTTCTAACCCTTAATGATAGTTTCGTTTTTCAAGATTCATCGGAAGTTTACAAATGAATTCGAAACCGTCATCTTGCGTAATCGGTACGTGGAAATTCCGGCGTTCTCTTACTACCAGACCGGTCCAGAAACACGTTGCAAATCTCTGTCGTTCTAGATTTGTGCAATCCGGGGAAACTAAACCTTTCAAACAGATATTTTCATCCGTTTTCCCATAGAAAGGCCCGGAAGTACAATGTTCGAAACGTATACCTTTGTAAAATCTGAAAATATTTTGGCACTAACTTGGAGAAAATGATAGTTATGTATTGATCATCACACGTTCTTGCGGACAATAAATTCCTTCAATTATTTTCCGATTTATTATGGGGTCCGGCGTTCAATCTCCTTGTTGGTGATACGGTTTCATCGGACTGTTAATGTTAGTGGTGCATTGTTATATTGAACAGCAATGCCATTTAAAATATCAGACAACCCTTAATTTCGACAAATTGATATCAAAATAAAATATACAATAATATCAGATATTTGAAGAATCGAAAAGTATTCAAACCAGGTAAAATAAAGTACATCAACACAACTTAAGAACGTTGCAGGTTTCGGGGTCCTCGTCAGGTCACATACATAAACAACTAACAACTATTATTTTATTAATAATTATACAGCAAATTAACGCAGACATCTACGGGCTACCTGATCCATGCAAATAAAACGTCCTTTAGTCTATATTCAAATAAACCGACATTCTTGTGCAACCAAATGAACCTTCTACTCTTCCACTGCTTGGGGCGGTTAGCATTCGAACCGGTGTCCTTGGGGCTGAAGGGGAACGCTTGTCCCTGCGAGCCGCAGTTGGGCTGCGGGAGTTTAAGAGAGGCCCTGTCGAACGGCCCCGCGGCCAATAATGGGTGGGGGCCGGGGGGGGGGGGGCAGGTGACAGCGGAGGCGGGCGCTGGGTGCAGAGGGTGCATGCGGAGGAGGCGGCGGTGGAGGTGGGCGCTGGGTGCAGACGGGGCATGCGGAGGAGGCGGGGGAGACGGCGGAGGCAAAGGCGAAGGTAGTGGACGCGGAGGTGGAGGAGGAGGCGGCGAAGGCGTAGGCGCAGGCGGCAGTGGAGGCAGGGCTGAATGCAGTCGGGAGATGCGGAGGCAAAGGCGAAGGCGGCGGAGGAGGTGGTGGAGGCGGAGGTGGCGCTGGGTGCAGACGGGGCATGCGGAGGAGGCGGGGGAGACGGCGGAGGCAAAGGCGAAGGTAGTGGACGCGGAGGGGAGGAGGAGGCGGCAAGGCGCAGGCAGCGGGAGGCAGGGCAGACGGGAGATGCGGAGGCAAAGGCGAAGGCGGCGGAGGAGGTGGCGGCGGAGGTGAACGCGAAGGCGGCGGAGGCGGTGAAGGAGGCGGCTGAGACGCAGGCGCAGGTGGGAGCGGTGGCGGAGGCAGTGCAGGCGGTGGTGACGGAGGTGGCGGGGAAGGCGGTGGTGGCGGGCAGTGAATGCAGCGGAGGCGAGGGTGTGGTGATAGCCACGGCTGCAATTGAGGTGACAAGCCAGGCAAGTGGTCATGAGAGCGAAGAAGATCTATGTGACAGGGGCGGCAAGAGCAGTGTGTCCCTGGCGCGGCATCTGAGGGTGACGGTGGTGAAAGTGGTTTGTGTAAAAGGGACGGCAGAGCCAATGGATGTAACGGGGACGGTGAAGCGGGGATGAGAGTGTAACGGGGTAAAATGCGGCGGGTGTGAGAGGCAGCGAGGGGAGAGGGCGGAAGGAGCGGGGGGGGGGGGTGGTGACAAAAGAGACAAGTGGTCGTGAGAGCGACGAAGGTCGGTGTGACAGGGGCGGCAATGGCGGTGAGTGTGCAAGGAGCGGTGAGAGTTTCTGTGGCGCCACGGATGGGGCAAGGGTGGCTGGGGGGCATGGATGCAGCGGAGGCGACTGGAGAGGCATCTGTCGGTGAAGCGCTGAGAGTGTTTTGTTTGTCAGGGAGGGGAAGCGCGATTAATGCGAGGGGGGCGGTGAGTGCAGCGGAGACGAGGGTGAGGCGATGGCCTCGGCAGTGGGAGTGGTAACAAGGGGGAAGTGGCGGTGAGGGGTGACGGTCTGTGTGACCGGGCCGGCAATGGCGATGGGTGGGACGGTGGCGGTGAGAGTGCACCGGGGGGAGGGGGGCCATGTACAGGGAAGGGGGGGGGGGGTGGTCACCGCCAAGGCAACGGCTGAGGGGGTGAAGGGATGAGGGCAGCAGGTGGAGATTCGCCGCCGGGCAGCGTGAGCGGCTGGATCGGCGTCGGCGGCGAGGCACAGAGTTGATTTGATTTGAATCGATTTTTTTCGTGTTTCCGGGCACGTCAACTGCTTTGGTAATTAGTCCCGTTAGTGTAGTGCATTTTTCTCGGGATATGCGCGGTGATCTTTTCCCGCTGGATGGCGAGATCCGGCACCGACCTACCGTCGGCTAGCGGGGTTTCCCCCTAATCAGGACTTTCCCACCAGCGGGGCACCGCCCCAGCCGGAACAAGCTCTAAGCTCCCGACCGGCGCGAGGCAGAGGGGAGCCAGCTGTGGGGTGTGGTGAGGCGGCGGCAGCTATGGAGCAACGTATGGTGAGCTTCAGGGGGGACGTGGCAGTGGGGGGGAAAGGGGGGGGGGTGCGGCGACGGCGAAGCCGAACGTGTGTGACGGGGCGGCAAAGGGGGAGGTAGCTGAGGCAATGTGAGTAGTAAGGAGCGTGAAAAGGTTGGTAGTGGCGGTGGCATGGCGGTCGTGTTCCGAGATAGTGGGAAGACGCGAGGTGCGAGGGTGGCAGGGGCGGCGCCGGCGGACTCGATGGATGCAGGGACGGATGCGACAACGTCGGTGACAGCAATGCGTGTGGTGAAGGCCAGGTGAGGCAGGGGAACGCGGTGGGAGGAACAGAAGCGAAGACGCTGACAGGGGATGGGACGACGCGGGCTACGAGACAGAGGGAGGCGGTGGCTGCGATGGGTTGGCCCGTTGATTGTTAGTGATTCCGGGCACGACAACTACTAAGGTTACTAGTCCCGTAAGTGTAGTGTGTGTTGTTTCATCGTGAGGATGCGGTGATCTTCCCCCTTTCGATGTCGAGATCCGGCGCCGATCTACCGTCCACTAGCGGATTTTTCCTCAACCAAGTATCTCTCACCAGCGGGGCACCACCCAAGCCGGGACTACCCCTAAGTTCCCGACCGGTCTTTCGGCATGTGTGGTAGTGTAGTGCATGTTAGTTTAAGTGTGTGTGTGTGTATGTGTGTGTAAGGATTGGACAAGGAAGAAGAAGGAAAGATCGCGCGAGTTCCATGGCCCATTTTTTAAGGAACTGCCCCTGTATTCGCCTCGAGTTGATCGGAAAAGACTCGGAAAACTACCGATCAGGGCAGCCGCCTGCTAGAATTCTCCTCCAAGCAGCGACTGAATTCGACCTAGCAGAGAGGTTCGTGTGGTAAATCGTGCCGCCGCCGTCGGGACTCGAACCTAGGACCTCCCGGTCAGAGGCACTGCAGTTGCATCAGTCGCTGCACTGAGCCAGCTCTCCCGGCGACTGCGATGGGTGTGGCAAGGGTAGCGCGGGCGATGAGCATGTCGAGGACACGATGGTGGCTGGAGCGGCAGCGGAGTTGGAAGGGGCGGGAGCGGGGGCGTGGGGGGGGCGCCCGGTGGCCGCCCGCCTATCGATTGCCTCTGGTTGCGCGCCCTGGCACGGGCGGCGCTGCCACCGCCGCCGCCGCCCTCGTCGCCAGCCCGGCCGCCAGCAACCGCCGCCCCTCGCCGGCGCCCGGCGCTGTCACCCACGACGCTGCAGTTGTCACTGACTTCGCTCGCGTCGCTTGCACGCGTTGATTATGGCCTTCTCAGGCGTCGCTCCCCACTTCCTCCCCGACTTTCTCTCTCGTCCCGTCGACCTCGCTGCATGAACAGCTGTGGAGTGTACTTTCACGTAAAAGTTAAAATGTTTCTGAGCATTCATCGCGTGCTCGGGGCCCCGTATTCCGTTCAAGTTGCATCGTTGTTCCTGTGATTTTGTCACGCTCGATACCGCCATGTTGTCTTCCCAACAATATTCATTTGTGATCTTCTCGACTTTCTTGGTCAGGCATATATAGTTTTATAACCATGCTCAGTTATATTGTTTCTGCTCACGTTTTCTAGAACATTTGGAGAAGGGTTTCCTTTACCACATCCAAAGAACGATTCCTTACCCCTCTCCAAAATGACTTCCCTCACTTTCACTTTCTCTTCTGTCACGACCTATTGTTTCCTCATCGTTTTCCCATCGCGAAACCAGCGCTGTCTTTCCCGTCACTGCTTCTCTCATCGCCTGCCCCCCCACCACACTCGCCTCTGCAACCCTCACCACTTCCACCGCCGTCACCACGTCTCTCGCCGCCTCAGCCTGTTATCTGCCTCGCTCCGAATAACAGCCATAATTTATGGGCTAATGGGACGGGAGTGGTACGTCTTCCTCTCCGCAACCTCTTTGTCCTGTCGAAACGAAAATCTCTTTCGCGGTGCGTGGCGTGGATGCGAGGGAGGGGGCGAGCGCCAGGCGGCTGCGGGTGCGAGAACGCGACGCGACGCGACGCGACGCCCACCGCGACAGCTCCATCAGCGGGGGGGGGGGGGGCAGCCAGCGCCGCCGCAGCGCGTGTCTCGTTTGTCTGCGGAGAAGAATCGCGGCGCGGCGCCAGGCGAGGGCGGAGGTGAGGGGGGGCGGGGGGGGGGGGGGGTGGGGGAGGAGGGAGTGCGGGGGGGGGGCGAGGGCCGTGGCGAGGTGCGGACGGTGGTGCGAGGCGTGGTGCGGGAGGGGTGCGGGGCGGTGCAGAGGGGGTGGTGCCGTGTGAGGTGCGGAGGGAGGTGCGGGGCGAGGTACGGGGTGAGTTGAGAGATGAGGTGCGGGGCGTGGTGCGGAGCGAGGTGTGTGGTGAGGTGCGGGGCGAGGTATGTGGCTTGGTGCAGGACGTCGTGCGTGGCGAGGTGCTGGGTGTGGTGCAGGGTGTGGTGCGAGACGCGGTGAAAGGCGTGGTGCGGGGCGAGGTGCGTGGTGGTGCGTGTGAGGTGCGGGCGAGGTGCGGGGCGTGGTGCGGAGCGACGTGTGGTGAGGTGCGGGCGAGATACGTGGCTTGGTGCAGGACGTCGTGCGTGGCGAGGTGCTGGGTGTGGTGCAGGGCGTGGTGCGAGGCGCGGCGAAAGGCGTGGTGCGGGGCGTAGTGTGGGCGGGATGTGGTGCAGGGCGAGGTGCGAGCTGAAGTAGGGAGCGTGGAGCGTGGGGCGCAGGACGCCTCCGCACCGATGGGAAGAAGGTGCTGCCTTGCGCGGCGCGTGGAGGAAGCTGCCGCGGCGTCTGTTCCTGCTCTGGCGCTTCCATCAACTTCACCGCCCGCGGCGCCACCCTCTCTCGCCCTCTCCCGCCCTGTCCCGCCCCGCAAGCGCCTTGCACACCGTCACAGTATGCTTGAACTTTCCGAACGAAGAAGAAGTTCTCATTTACTAAAAATAATTTTACTTGTTTGTATAAATATTAAATTAATGGTATATCAGCGTATTAGATTGCTGTACCAAAGTTTGGGGGATCAAATCTGATCAAAGTCGTGGTTTTTTTTAAGGACGAAACTATTCTTTACACACCTTACTTTGGAGAGGAAGTAAATCCAACTGTTCCTTGTAGATTTACTGCACGTATCCCCAAGCCTAAAAGAAGCCCCTAAGCTAATTTCTTCTAAGATCGTCTGTTTCGTCATTCAAGTGATGTCTTTTTCCTTCGCGAGATGTTGAAAGAAGAGTAGTAAAATTTGCACGGAAAGAGCAGGCCTGAAGGCCTCAGTCTCTCCAAGTAAAATGAGGCATCTTTGAATTTAAATGAATAATTAATCATAACTGCGAATTGTGTGCTGAGGAGGATTAATCCTTGCTTGCACATTTTCCCCTGAGACATTTTTGTCGGTATCTTGGGAAGTATCATAAAAAAATTTCATATCAGTATGTTGTTGGTATCCGTATGGTGTTAGTACTATGAAGTAGCTCGCAAAATAATTTTAGTAAATATCTAACGACAGAGTTCGAGTCCTAGGCGGATTCAAAGTCGTTCCTATTCGAAAATAAAACGAATTTTATTTAAGATGATAAGTTGGATTTTCAGAAACGCACAACTTGCAATATAGTTGTAAAATAAGCATCCGCACTCTCTTATAAAGACTTGTTGATATTTCTGAAAACGATGATATAAAATATAGCATTAGCAAACATTTAAATTACTAGGCGTAATAGTAGTCGTTTTGACAAAAAGGTATATAGTACTCAATAAACGTCTGTTACATCGAAATTTCATTTATTCAGTTGAATCGTCTCAGAAACAATTTCGAAGTCAAAACTAAAGTTTCCATATTTTCAAAGCCTTAAAAAAATATATTACAATTCCATGCTTCTTAGTAATTCTGTTCATTTTTCTTATTATCAATTGTAGTGTCACAATTAGAATTTTTCTGTGATGGGCTTTAGCTGAAGTGATTGCACGATGTCATATTTTCTTACAATACAATTTTTCATTTCTGCGCATTTAAAAGGTGTTTCTATTATTAAATTATAGTTCTTTACATCAAAGTCAATTGACACACTGATTGGCTTCCATGACTTCAAAAAAATCTGTAAAAACATTCCTTGACATTGGTTTCAAGATAAATGTGATTGTCTTCTGCGGAATAGGACCTAAAGCCACTTGAGCCCTCTACCCTTTGGGTGCGCTTCCGATCAACCTCCGTGCCACCGGCACAGGTGGCTCACTGCATGAACTGACGTCACTGCAGTGCCTAGTACCGGGAGGTCTTAGGGTTCAAGCGCCAACAATGGCGGGATTTTCGACACTGAATCGATAGCTAGATCGAATTCAGCCGCTGTTTGGAGGAGAATTCTAGCGGCCGGCTCAGGTCGGTAGTTTTCCATGGTTTCTTCGATCAACACCAGTCAAATCTCGCAGCAGTTCCCTACCCAACGGATCATGGACCGCCAGAGATACATCCATCCTTTTCTTTGCCATATTCTCACTTTTTACTTAAACACACTTACTTTTACATGCACACGTGTCGGGAGAACAGTGGAAAGACTAGAGATTGTACCAGTTGCAGTGGGTCCCTGCTGAGTAAATATATTTAGTCGGAGAAAATCCGCTAGCCGACGTGTATATCGGCGCTGGATCACACCATTCAACGGGAGAAGATCCCCCCCACCTCCCAAAAAACACGCGAAACTAATGACCTAGCAGTTGACATGACCGGAAACACCAAATAATCAATCAATCAGTCAAACGAGATTCTGTTTACGTGTTGTATCTCCGAGACGGTTGCTTCTACCACCGTGCATCAGGCAAGGCTGAGAGTGCTTGATTGATTGATAATTAGCGATTTTGCGCGCGTTACTTACTATGGTCATTAGTCCCGTAAGTGTAAGACGTGTTTTTTTCTCGTGGGGTTTTGGTGGGCTTTCCCTTTCGCTCTGTATGTCGAAATCCAACGCCGACCGACCGTCAAGTAGCGGGGTTTCCTCAACCAGGTATCTCCCACCAGCAGGGCACCGCCTCAGCCGGGACAAGCTCTAAGCTCCCGAGAGGTCTTCCGGTGAAGTGCATGTTAATGTATGTAAGGGGTGAGGCTAGGACAAGGAAGAGGAAGGAAAGATCGCGCGAGGTTCATAGCCCGTTTGTTAAGGTACTGCTCCAGCATTCGCCTGGTGTTGATCGGAGAAACCACGGAATACTACCGATCAGAGTAGCCAGAAGCTAGAATTCTCCTCCAGACAGCGAGTTCGACCTATCTGAAAAGCTAATTTTTAAAATCCTGCCACCGTCGGGACTTGAATCTAAGACCTCCAAGTCCGAGGCGCTCTAGTGACATCAGTCGATCCCCTGAGCCACCTCTCCCGGTGGGAGTGGTCGAAGGGGGCGTGGCCGAGGGGCGGGGCCTGACGGAGTGCGCGCCCGCAGGGACCGCGATGAGTGATGAAAGGAAACGGCGTGCGAAGAAAGGTGCGGCGCTGAGGAGGGACGCAGAAAAATGTGCGGCACAGGCAACGTGGGCGCTGAAAGGATCTTTCAACGCGGTTCACGGAAGTGATGTTTTCTGCTTCAATGGTAGGAATAGACCTGTCTACCTGAACACGAGAAATCTAGTTTTTTGTGTTATTCTTTTGTTTCTCTTTCTTCATTTGATTTATTTATGCTTTTAGAGATCAATTAAGAAAAAATTTATCTTTTCCACTATTTCTTTATAAATAATTCGCCAAAATGCATATTTTTTCTTCAAACAGCGAAATTGATCAACAAATTGATAAATATTGATATTTTTTTAATTAATCAAAATTTTCTATTCTAGTGAATGAACTAGAATAGTAAAAGTACTGTGAAAATTAAATTTTTCTTAAAAAATGAAAATTTTAAAAAAATTCTGGACATTTCAGTTCATATAACTATATTCTACACATTATTATTGAATTTATTGACATATTTTTAACGAATATTTGACGAAAGTTGGAGACAACATTAAATAATGCGCGCCGCAGGCATTGTTGACTGGAAGGTCGGTTTCGTATCCCAGGAGAGGATAAAAGCTATAACGCACAGGCAGCCGGTTGCACGCGCTGTGGAATAGGCTCCTCTGAGTGGGAGAGAGCGCTGCTGAGTGATGACCGCCTTCAGCCGCGCCAGCAAGTGGCTTCGGGGCCACGCAGAGCGGTTCTTCGCAGATGTTGGAACGAAGACTTGACGAAAATCGGAGAAAACATTAAACAATGCGCGCTGCAAGCATTGTTGCTGGAAAGTTTGTTTCGTATCTCTGGAGAGGACAAGGGCTACATCGCACAGGCAGCTGGTTGCACGCGCTGTGGAATAGGCTCCTCTGAGTGGGAGAGAGCGCTGCTGAGTGATGACCGCCTTCAGCCGCGCCAGCAAGTGGCTTCGGGGCCACGCAGAGCGGTTCTTCGCAGATGTTGGAACGAAGACTTGACGAAAATCGGAGAAAACATTAAACAATGCGCGCTGCAAGCATTGTTGCTGGAAGTTTGTTTCGTATCCTGGAAGAGACAAGGGCTACATCGCACAGGCAGCTGGTTGCACGCGCTGTGGAATAGGCTCCTCTGAGTGGGAGAGAGCGCTGCTGAGTGATGACCGCCTTCAGCCGCGCCAGCAAGTGGCTTCGGGGCCACGCAGAGCGGTTCTTCGCAGATGTTGGAACGAAGACTTGACGAAAATCGTGAAAATTAAACAATGCGCGCTGCAAGCATTGTTGCTGGAAGTTTGTTTCGTATCTCGAGAGGACAAGGGCTACCATCGCACAGGCAGCCGGTTGCACGCGCTGTGGAATAGGCTCCTCTGAGTGGGAGAGCGCTGCTGAGTGATGACCGCCTTCAGCCGCGCCAGCAAGTGGCTTCGGGGCCACGCAGAGCGGTTCTTCGCAGATGTTGGAACGAAGACTTGACGAAAATCGGAGAAAACATTAAACAATGCGCGCTGCAAGCATTGTTGCTGGAAAGTTTGTTTCGTATCTCTGGAGAGGACAAGGGCTACATCGCACAGGCAGCTGGTTGCACGCGCTGTGGAATAGGCTCCTCTGAGTGGGAGAGAGCGCTGCTGAGTGATGACCGCCTTCAGCCGCGCCAGCAAGTGGCTTCGGGGCCACGCAGAGCGGTTCTTCGCAGATGTTGGAACGAAGACTTGACGAAAATCGGAGAAAACATTAAACAATGCGCGCTGCAAGCATTGTTGCTGGAAAGTTTGTTTCGTATCTCTGGAGAGGACAAGGGCTACATCGCACAGGCAGCTGGTTGCACGCGCTGTGGAATAGGCTCCTCTGAGTGGGAGAGAGCGCTGCTGAGATGACCGCCTTCAGCCGCGCCAGCAAGTGGCTTCGGCACGCAGAGCGGTTCTTCGCAGATGTTGGAACGAAGACTTGACGAAAATCGGAAAAACATTAAACAATGCGCGCTGCAAGCGTTGTTACTGGAAAGGTCTGTTTCGTATCTCTGGAGAAGACAAGGGCTACATCGCACAGGCAGCCGGTCGCACGCGCTGTCGACTAAGCTCTGAGTGGGAAAGAGAAGAGCAGAACGATTCCCGTCCTCAGTTGCGCCCGCAAATGAAGCGGCATGGGCTTTTGCCCGTGTTCCGCCGAAGAGAAAAGTATCTTATAAATAAAACAAGATGAATACATTGAAATATGAACATAGGCAGAAAATGAAGCAGCATGGGCGCTCATTCATATTTCTCGCACCGGCGACTAAACAGACTGATGAAATGAGAAGCTTATCGTATTTTTTAATGAGTAGTGCGACGATGTTGCGTTTCCTATGGAGCAAAATATATATATATCTTTTCAAACAAATTCAATGGCAATGTTCAAACAAACACGCAATATGATGATACCAGGAATACTTATTATGAAAGGAAAGAATAAATAATGTTTGTCCATCGTTGATTACTATTTTTACTTGTCACTAAACATACTTTTTGGTGTTTCAGGATTCTATAATGATTTAATGATTTGTAGTGACTACTTAATATAAAACGGTTTATTACAGAAGTTGTAAAAAAATTGTAATTGCGGTGTATAACGATCAATAAATGTGAAATCAAGTTTTTGGGTTGTAGTTTTAATCTATTGACGTTTCCAAGCCCATAAATTGCTATTGTCATTAGTGCCGTTAATGTAGGGAATGCTTTTATCCCGTGAGTAGGCGGTGTTCTTTCCCCGCGGAGATATAGCACCACCTTACACGTCGTGTTGCATGGTATTTGCACTTCCACCTTCTAGGGAAGTACAAATGAACTTACCTGGTTGTGAAATGAGTTCATGTGATGCAGTACAAGCACATTTATTGGCAAATGACCGTAGTTCTCTATGCGCGCGGACGCTGAAAAGTTACACAATGGTTGAGATGATGATGTCAAGCGACGAGTCGCCGCATGAGGTCGACGCCCTTCTCCGCTAGGGCCGCCCCATGAGATGGCTGTAGGCGAACCGAAAGAGTGGCCAACGCCGCGCCCAAGGTCCGTATTCCGTCTCCCTCGTTGCTGTTTCCCGTGGGCTCACGCAAGAGCAGTCTCTTCGCAAACACGCGGTGGCGCGAACTATGGAAATTAGCGGATTCGGTTCCACGGCCACAGTTCAGTTTCTGGCGTATTTGTTGTTACACACGTCCGATCCCTGAATACACGTCTCTGGTTTTGTCCGTCACACATGTCTGTCTCTGCTCAGTTCCTACACCCACGACCGTCTCTTTTCACTCCCTGTAAGCTTCTCCCAGATCTCTGTCAGTCTGACGCACTCGATATCTTTGGGTACGTCCGTCTCCTCTCGTCGTCTTTCCAGGATCCACCTTTCCCCTTCGTCACGTGAACAGTCTCGTCCATATTATTGGTCTGCGTCTCGTGAAGTTGTCGTGGTTCATCCCTTTGGTCACGTGAACGGTGAATCCTGGACCTCTACTCTTGGTCGCCCCGAGTATTGCGTCAGTCTAAGTGGTTCCCGTTCCCACTTGTCACATCTACCACGGGGAATCCCAAAGTTTTTCGTCAATATCCGAGTGGGGGAAGTCCCTTCACGTATTTCACCTATGCCTCCGTCAGTGGTTCCCCGAAAGTGTGTTATGCTTTGTGTGATCACCCGTTCCTGGGTTGGTTCGCCACAATATGGAATGCTGCTCGTGATGATCTGAGCTTTCGCTCTTATGATCTGCAGCTTCGGTGAAAATGTTAGAGCACATTTTAAGATGCTCTTGTTCTTAAAGCGGATAATCGAGGTTCTGATTATTTAGAACGAAGAAGAATATGATGCGGCAGTGGGCGCTCGATCCTGTTTCCCACACCGACGACTAAACAGACTTTGAGTCATCTAATGATGAGAGAAATTTCTTAGGAATGTAGTATCATAAAGATGAGAAATGATAAATGACATGATGATGAGAGAAGCTTATGAGAATACTGACCTGAAGTTTGCTTCATATGACGCTTAGAATTATGTGTCATAAGTAATATCACGAAGTGCTGTGATATTTGGTGTGACTATTTAATGAATTAAGACATTTCAAGAATCGAATGAATAATTAAAAGAACAGGAATTACAAAGATAAGAAACATTACTCAAAATTACAACCGGATTACGTGAAACTTTCATTCAGCTCCGAGTTATCACAACCTCCTGGAATAATATATAATGTATATAGCTAAAATACGAGTATAAATAACAGTTTAATGCAGAAAATGATTTCAAATATGTTTCGATTTTATGGTAATAAAACTTTCAAAAAACAATAATATCAAAGCTACTTACAAGAATATTTTTTTCCGTCTTGGTATTCTGTGGAAGTATTTGAAATGGATGATATACAAGCTGGATTAACAGTGAGATTGCTCAATTTCGAATGGATTGAACACACATGTGTACTCATTAATGTTTTTTCCTGAATGATTTTGGTTGCAACGTTCCACATAGTTTTGATAGCATATTCTTTGTATTCTTCACAATCTAATCTTCGCATAATAATTGTCTAGAATATGTGTAATATGTGTAATATTCGTAGTTTGTTCAATTCATTTGTATTTTCTTTCTTCACAAAATTCTTGAATTGTCTCCATACATTTTATTTGTTTCTTTTGCTGTTTCTTGGTATTGAATCTTTAATAATAGATCCTATTTCAGAGTTTTAAACACTACCAAAAGACACATTTTAATATTATATTGATACTCACAAGCTATTATGGACCTAAAACAATTGCTATCATTGCCTTTAAAGGTAAATAAAGTGATTACAACGGAGTTCAGAAGAAAAAAAAAGTGATAATCACATGGTGATAGACATCTGAAATTGGTTTAATTTGAATATATTCTCACTTAGACGACACGAGCAGACAAGAGTAAAATAGGCAAAAAAATTCAATTGTAAGTTTCTGACAAAAATGTTTTTTTCCCGATTTTAAGAAAAGAATATGTAATTTAATGAGATGGATGGAGAACAACATATTTTTGTTAATCTATTTTTTTATTTCTGATTTTGTTATCTGTTATATTAGTAATGTATGAATATGATCATTTTACTGAGTCCGGAATTCATTCAATAACTACGAAATGGATATGAATTGGTTTTTCATAAAACATGTTTAAAAAGTGTATTTGCAACATATGATCAAGAAATAAAATATAAGAAACTCTTAATTATTTATGTAGATATGTGGTTGGAAAACGGAAAAGTATTAACATCTTACGATTATTACGAAATAATGGGAATATTTTGTTGGTTTTCGATGAGGATTTGATTTAAATCTTGTACATATTTCATTAGATCCGCATCAACTTCCATTTCGCTGTATGAAATTGGAACCAGTAAACTTCCCTTTAAAACCATCTAGTTTCCTATAATAGACGTAGGAAAAGAAAGAAGCCCAAAAATCCTAAATGGACAGTTGATAAAAGAAGCAGATGATTCTATAGGGACCAGGAGATGTAGAGCAAAAACAGGCATCGAGAATGGAAATTTGAAAAGCTCACATTTTTCTTTCAACCACAATTATTTCCAAGCTTAGCATCGACGATTCAAGGTGAAACAGTTTAAAGAAGGTTGTCTGTGTTTGCCTGTTTGATTCTCTTGTTCTGCAGTAAAGCTTGTATTTCACGCACAAAATGCGCTCGTGGAACTTCGGTGCGAGAAGATTGTACTTGAGCGTAATAGAGCAAACAATAATAGCCTGGCGTGGCGAGTCGCAACTTGGATGCACTCAGACGAGAGGCTGCTGCACCTCAGAGCCTCATAACACCACGTTCCGCTACCACCTCTTCCAGTCCCCTGGAAAACGCTCTAATGAAATTCTGTTCTCGCCGGAGCTCCCTGCACGGTTGGCAAATTCGCACTATAAGAAACAAACTCATTGAAATGATAAATGCCAACTTTCAACATCAAAACTAGTCCATCAAAACTAGGTACATGGCAAATACCTAAATGCCTCTTTACTAACATAATTATTACTAATTACGAGAATTTAATGAAATATTCCGCCAATAAGTTAAAATACAAAGTAACAAACCTTCTGGGAACAATCATTAGTCATGTAAATACTACATGCAAACCTGAAAATTAACTTGGTAGTAAATGAATATTGGTACAAATTGGCGTTTCTAATCATAACTGTTAATTCAATGAATAAATTTAAAATGCACTTGTTCATTTTGAGTAAATCAAATGAATGCAAGTAAATAATAATTTCAATTAAACTTTAGCTCATATCTGACTGGAAATTATTATGTAAAAACACCCGCAAAATATATAAAATGACAAAATTAAAAGGTGTCAGATAGAACGATAAATTTCGGTATGATCATCGGCCCACTTAAGTTCAGAGCCAACACCGCCGCTGACTGGAAGTTTCGAGGGTTCGAGTCCCGACGGAGGCGGATTTTTGACATTAGTTACAAAGCTAGATCAGATTCAGCTGCCGTCTGGAAAAGAATCCATGCGATTGGCTGCTCTGACCAAAAGATTTCTGTGGTTTCTATAATCAATAACAAGCAAATGCCGGAGCAGTACTCTAACAAACGGAATAGGTCAAGAACAGTATTGTTTTATCATCCTTGCGATAGACGCGGGAGAAAGATGCAGTTTACGGTAAAAAAACTATAACTACTGATAGAATCTTTTGTAAACTACAAAATGTCATGATAACAAAATACTGGTAACAAAAAATTATCAATACTCTATATTTTTATACAAAAGTATAATATTTTATACTTGAACAATTAGAAAATATTGATATTGACATTGTAATAACGAGATCATCTGTTTTGTGAAGGATAACAATAAGGGGTAGAATATCGATTAGACATTACCGAGTCTAGTATCCGAACAGAACCAAAATTTTGCATTTTTAAGCGGCCTTTCTGGAAAATTAATTTTTTTTTGGCGGAATGCATCCATCTAAAGTAAAGGTATGCTAATTGCTCATTGAATTTTACATATTGAATTCAGAATTCTAACCCGAAAAATTTGAGAAAACTACAAAAATGTTATCATGGACCACTTCTGATGCACTAACACTAAATATGAAAAACATTTTCAGAAAAACATATTCTATTTTGTGACAGTTGCTAGATACTCGTAGAGGATGGAGTTGGTTGACAATGTGCCTACAAATTCCAATTCAAAAGTGACAAAAGCCGCGAGTGAGATTTTTGAATTACGATGGCTATAGAGGTGACAAAGAAACTGAATATTCAAAAAGGAAACTCATAGACGAAAATCAAAAGATTGGTTTAAGATTTTAGTTGATATTTCTTATAATTCCTTACTAATAGAGAAGAATACAATGAACACACTCGGACTGGGGCCCTGCGTTGCAAGATCGTTGCATTGAAGATACTGAGACTTCTGTGGGAAGTTTGTTGGGTCGAGAATGTCACCTGACACAAAGCTACTGTTTTTGGAAGATACGCGGCTGATGTAAGGATCTGATTGTCAACAAGCCCCAGTGGCCCTTGTATTCCGATATGACACTATTTGTGGTAGCATGCATTAAAAAGAGTTAAAGAATTCTATTTTGAGTTTCTTAGAGTATTCTTTTATTGGTTAATGCTTGCACCAAAATTTACTTAATGAAAATCTTCCGTGTTTTTCATTCTTTGTTATTTAACTTTCCTTTCGTTCCCATTTAATGTGTATTATCTTCCTCAGTTAATTAACATTGGACTCTAAAAACTGATTGTATCCAATAATATAAATGGAAAAGTATCTTACATCCTTTGCATGCCACGTACTTGAAGTCGTAATAAACCGTTGTTGTTGTTCTTTCTGTTGTGTTGTTGCTATTCTTCTATTTCTTTTTTTATTGGATGTCTTACTTTATTTTCTTTTTCTTTCACTTCGTTTACTTTGTTTGTTCAAATAGCACATTAAAACGAGGAGCATTAGATTTTTTGCGTTTTCTCTCATTATGATCTTGATTATTATTAGCGTATCGGCAATTTATGACTACACTACACGTTGTTCCAAAGCCCAATCATATTCTATCCTGGAGAGAGACGTGTGTAATTTTGTGGATCAGCTTTTTGGCTGTATCCCTTGGTAAGACAAGGTTCTTAAGCCTTGAATTATGAATTACGAAGTTACAGGATGGTGATAAGTGATCGGGGCATTTTTGAATCATTCTTTGATTATTGACATTTTGAGCCTGTATGACTTAGGAAAACCACGAACACTCCGGTTAGGATGGCCGGCCCGGAAATGAACCCGGACCTCCCGACTGCGAAGTCAGCGCGCTACGCACGGAACCACTTCGCTCGGTTTATTATTATTATTATTATTATTATTATTATTATTATTATTATTATTATTATTATTATGTGGTTATTACATGGTTTGAGGGGTCTCTAGGCATACCACATTCCTAGCTTTGCATATTTAGGACTGTGCGAACAATCCGGCAGTTTTCAAGAATGACTGACTTTTGAGCTTTTGGGATAATTTTATGAGGATGAAGTCCTATTTTTTCTAAATAATTCTTTAGATTTTTGTTAACCAGACCTGTAGCTGTTATTACAATTTGTATAATTTCAACAGACTCAAGTTTGTATATTTCTTTATATTCTATTGATAGGGGAATGTATTTTGAGATTTTTTCTGTTTCTGCTTTATTGGTGTTGTGATCTGCAGGGTGTGTAACATCAATAATGAATGCTTTCTTTTCCTGTATGTTGTGTAGTAGAATGTCTGGTTTATTTGCCGGGATCGTTTTATCAGTATGTATTGGAAGATCGTAATACATTTTGAACTGTTTACTTTCTATGATGGATTTGGCTTTGTATTTATAATGAGGGATGATTTCCTCTTCTGCCAGTAGAGCATGTTTGGTTGCCAGTGCTTGGTGTACAATATTTGCAGTTAGGTTGTGCCGATGTAGGTACTCCGTGTTGGCGAGGTTTGTGCACCCAGTGATGAGATGGTCTATTGTCTCTGATGATCGATGACATACTCAGCATTCCTCATTAACTTCTAGTTTTTCAATAAATCTTTTGTAGTTATTTGTTGAAATAACTTGGTCCTGAATTGCTTGAATGAAACCCTCAGTCTCTCCAAATAGAGCCCCATCTCTGAGCCATCGCACTGAGGCGTCTTATTATTATTATTATTATTATTATTATTATTATTATTATTATTATTATTATTATTATTATTATTATTATTATTAATTAATAATAATAATAATAATAATAATAATAATAATAATAATAATAATAATAATAATAATAATAATAATAATAATAATAATAATAATAATAATAATAATAGCGTGCGTTGGCTTCTACATCCCCTCTTTGTCCAGTGCATGGGCCAGAACGCGGCGCGGAGTATTGCGCTCGCCGCTGGTGATTTAGCGTCGCCCGGTTATGGACGCGCCGCCGCCGACCTCCTTGGCATCTCCAAATTGCACGGACGCGCACCCAATACCGATCCCAGCGCCGCGCCAGCGGCCTCTCCGGAGCCTATTCCTGCGGCGCGACGCGGCACGGCGGTGTCAGAGGTATCCTTGTCGCCCAAGATTTATCCCCGGCGCCCGGGCCGCCTCTCCCGGGCATGCCACCGGACGCCACACGCCCCCCGGCGCCACGCCCCGCCCGCACCACTCTGCACCATTCGTTCCCAACTCCAGCCTTCTCCTTCCCTGGCGTCCCGATTTTCCCAAACCCCCCCTTCCTCGCCCTTCCAGGCTCACTTCTCCAGCCCCGCCCTGATATCCCCGTTAGTCCTGCTTCGCCAGACTAACCCTGCCAACCCCCCCCGCCAGTCGCGCCCCGCCAAGCCCGCCCCGCCAGGCCCGCCCCGCCAGACCGACCCGCAGCGCCCCACCAGACCTGTCCTGCCAGACCCGACCGCTAGACCTGTCCCCCCAGACCCCCCCGCCAGACCGCCCGCCAGACTAGCCCCGACAAGCCCGCCCCGTCAGACACGCCCCGCCAGCCGGACGCCCCGCCCCCCCCCGCATCCCTCCAGTCCCCCAGACACGCCTTTCCACCCAACCTGTAGTCCATATCCCTCCGGTACCCGCCGCTTCAGAGCATCATTCTCCGTCCCGTCTCTTCCTCTGTTTTGCCCCGCAAAATTCCTCTCCGCCCTGCCTCGCATTTGGATCAGTGTAAATCGGCTAACTTCCCCACATTTGCCGCCGCCATCAGTTTCAACGTTTCCGCCATTGGCACCAAACGGGGTGCGCCCTATCCCGAAACGCCTACCCTCTGAACAACGGCAACTCGGAAAGCAGTGTGAAGCGCATTCGAATTCAACTGTGTGCTTATACCAGGTCTAATAACACATTTATTTACCATGTTTATGGCAGTTTTGAAGTAAAAATTCTAGTCGACTGAAGAGACACTTCACATATCTTTTTCAGTTCATCTATTCTTTTCCCATTGTTTAATGCAGACTTATTCGCCTCCGCTACTGCAATTATGCCGCTGCGAGACTGGTTACTCTATGTTCTCTGCCCGATAGGAAGTCATTGACCGTTTTCAAACCTAGAATTACCGCCGCATATGTTTCAGATAGATACAGTTACATATTTGCTTCGTGTCGTGACAAATACTTTTCATTCCCCTTTGTTCATTATTGAAAGTCTTTACTCCATCAGCATGATCTTCTATATTGTTTTCATTATCCGCAAACTGTTATATCTTGTGGATTCTCCTCGTGATGTTACTCAGGCAAGAGTTAAAAATATCTTTCTCTGAGTCGTCCGTACTGAGTATTCTGCACTTCTCTTGTCATTGACCGGGAGAGGTGGCTCAGGGCACCAACTGACAACACTGCAGTCCCTATGACCGCGAGCTCCTAGGGTTTGAGTCCCAACGGCGGCAGGATTTTTGCTACCAGCTTCTCTGCTAGATCGAACTCAGTTGCTGTCTGGAGGAGAATTCTAGAGGCCAGTTGCTCTCATCTTTAGTTTTTCGTGGTTTCTCCGACCAGGCGAATGCCGGAGCAGTACTCTAACAAACGGGCTAAGGACCGCGTGCGATCATTCCTACCTCGTCCTTGTCCTATCCTCACACCTTACACACACATTAACATGCACTACACTACATGCCGGGAGACCGGTCGGGGACTTAGAACTTTACCGGCTGGGGCGGTGCCCCGCTGGTGGGAGATACCTGGTTGAGGGGAAACACCGCTAGCCGACGGTAGGTCAGCGTCGGATCTCCCCATCCAGCGTGGGATTATCACCACCACTTCCCTATGCAAAAACATGCTCTACACTTACGGGACTAATGATATAAGTTGATGACGAGCCCAGAATCACCAATCAATCTGTAGACGCTCGCACTCCACCAGTACACCTGGCCCTTCCCCGAGCGTGTGAGTCCCCCTCTCCATTGCCCCACTCCCCCGGATGCTCCCGCCACTGCTCAGTAGGCAGAAATGACCTGCATAGCGCTCGTTTGAAAAACAAACTATTGGTGTTATAACAGCACATACTTTCTCGCAATTTGGTAACTTTTGCCGTTTTTAAGCGTTCCTTGTTCTATTAAAAAGAACTTAAACTTTGAAGAAGTTTCATGTAAAGAAACACCAAAAATCAAAATATGTGTTTCAAATTCGCAGGGCCTCGAGTTCGTCCAGATCGGATTGGATCGAGCAATGTCGGAAAAAAATGTTTGTATGTTTCAGCCGAAAGTAATTGTCGCAAACAAACATGTGAAAATACGGACAGAGAGATGTTTTGCTGTTTAGCAATATTGAATATCAGACTCACAAAACGTGCGTTCTGACCACATAAAGTGTTAGAGGAAATAATTTACTATACGTAAATATTTCATTTCAAGATTCATTCATGTTTTTGATATCAGGGACCCAAAATTGGGGGTTTTCTGTCCAAAAATCAGACTCTAGACTAGTGAAAGCTGAGAAGCATGAGGTCCACTGTAGTGGGTCCCAGTTTATAGATTTGAGCAGCCTTGAGTAAGACAACGATGTTTTAAGCCGCCTTTTGATCGCACATTTTATTGTAATAAAGCACGCCAAACATAGTATTAAAGAACCAACAAATATATACATGTAATTTCAATAGAGAAGTACATCTTAAAAATTATTTTAACATTTGTTTTCTCTTAGAATTGCCTTGCTCTGATTATCTCGAAAAAAGTCCGCTTGAACAGCTATATTGTCAGTTACGACGTAGCTGCTGCCACTTGTCGAACTAGAAATTACATAATTTTAAAAAATGATTAAAATTATAGACCACCCAGTTTTTACTCAGTTGCAGTTCGATGAATCGTACTGTATGTCAACTAAATCTTAAAAATTCTAAATACTATCAAATTTGAAATCAGTAATACAAAACTAATAGACACATAAGATTTCCAATTTTTAGAAAAACGGATATACAAATCATCTTAGTAAGTAGAGGTCGTGCATACAAATTATGTAATAAATAAAAAACGAATAATAAAATGTATTATTAATTAATTCCTTGCAACATGTCAAATATCACAATTATAATGAAAGTAAATGTAGATGATGGTGAATCCTTTTGTAATTCTCCCTTAGTTGCATTGAAAAATTAATTACTTATATTATAAAAATTAATTAGAAGATCTTGGATAAAATATGTGTGACCCAAATCAATATTTTGTACGTATTATTTGAACCGAAACGCGTGTGAAGTTTATTCGGTGCATTGCAGCCCGTTGTCGTGTTGATTCGATGTTTTCCACCAGAAACATCGATATTTTAATTTCGATGTTTCCTTTACATTGATGTTTTTTTGCAAAAACATCGATTCTTTTTAATTTTTTTATTTCTTTAAATAATGGAGTTTAAGCACGTTGTAGACTAGCAGCAATCCACAGAAATATCGTTGTTTTATGTCATCCTCTTTATCATGCAGCACATTTTACCTGTGCAATCTGAGGAACGTTGGGAGCTGCTCGTGTTATGAATGTATGTTATCGCCAGGCGTGTCATTGCTTGAATCGGCAGTAAAACACGAAATCGATAGCAAAACACGATGTTCTTTATTGTTAATTTTATCCTTTACAATCGATAATAATTTTTACATTCTACTAACATGCCGGTACACAAACAATAATATATATTCCTTTTACGTAATGTAATTAAAAATTGATAGAAAAATAGCAAGTTTATTAGTCTGTAATTAAAACATCGATATTTTCTCGTCGATGTTTTCATCGACATAGAAAACCTTTTAGGGATGTATCGAAGTTTTGGTAAATTTGCCATCACTATCTCGGACCCTCGAAGCCTTCAGCCAGTACGCGCCTCTGTTCTGTCGTTCTTCTTGACGGCAAAGCTGCCGTTGCCACCTCCGTTGCCACGGTTGCTTTGGCCGCTTGTGCAGTCACTTGCAGCACCGCCGGAGACCCGTCGACCGCAACAGGCTCGTCGGCATGTTCCGCATTTCAATATCTTCTCATTCATTGCTGCCATTGCTTGCAGAAACACTAGAGCAACATTTTGGTGCCGTAGTTCTACCATCTACTCTAATATAACACAACATTTCTACAACCTGCGGTACCTCCACCGGTTACATTTTTTTCTATTTCGACGTCTCTCAAAAACGTTTCATGGCGCCCTATCAACATTGCAAGCATCTTCAAAACCATTCAATTGAGAATGGAGTCACTCTTTTAGCAGACTTCTCCGACATACACAGTGACTGAGTATGCGACGAATCCACACATTCACATGATTATCATCAAGTGCAAGTGTCCAACAAATTCCCTACATTTCCTCAAATACATTTGATAACCACCCATTTCATACTTGAACTTTCACATCTCCGTTATCATTTACAACTCTATTCCCATGGCTCGTGAAGTTATTTGGCCTTCATCATCGTTGTTATTGCCGCCCCACTTTCGAGCAATCCATCTCCACTTCATTCACTGCCGTATTTCTTCCTGTTTCCACTCCACCGCCACTTTCTAGCCATTCCACCCTCCTAACCGCCCCTCGCTCTCCCGTCCGTCGCCTCCGCTCCGGTTATCGCGGTGGGCGTGCGGCGAGCGGGCCTTAGTCGATGCAGCGCTGGGCGATCCCGCCCCCTCCGCCGTCGCCACCGCCAGTCCACCAACCTCCGCCCCCCACCCCAGACCATACTTCAGCCACTGCACCGCTTCCGCCGTCAACGCCCCACCTCGGCCCCGGCACCACTCCCCACCACCTGCGCCTGCGCCACCGTCCTCGCCCCGCCTCTGCTCCCGCCACCGCCATCGCCAACGCCAACGTCTCCGATACCGTCCCCGCCGCCCCACCCCCACCGTCCCTCCGCCTCCTCCCCGTCCCCGCCTCGCCACCACCAGTGCACCGCCACCGCCCCGCCACCTCCCGCCACCACACCGCCACCGCCTCCGCCACCGTCACCGTCACCGTCACCGTCACCGCCACCGCCACCGCCACCTCCACCGCCACCGCCACCGCCTCCGCCAAGCCAACGCCACCGCCACCGCCACCGCCACCGCCACCGCCACCGCCTCCGCCTGCTCGCCGTCTTATCCGCACGCTCCGGTCTCCACACGTGATTTGCCACCGCGCGAGCTATAAGCCGCATGTGCCCCGCCGCGCTACAGCCCCTGCCTTCCCCCGCGGCCGCGGTTGCGCCTGCCTCTACCCGCTTCTTCTGGGCTCTCGCTGCCTCTCCTTGCTCCTCGTCACCTGTCTTCGCTGCTCTTCGGTTCTCTCTGCCTCTTCCTGCTCCTTTTCGGTTCCTTCATCCTTCAATACCTTTGCCCCCCCTCTTCCTCGCCTCCAACAGATTCTTCCCTTTTGTTACATCATCTGGCCGGATCTCCTTATCTCCTCTCACTTCCTCGGGGTCTGTCTTCCTTTCCTCGCTTCTTTCCGCTACTCTCTGCTGCTATGAGCTGCCTCTCCCCTGTCCTCTCTGCGTCCCTCCACCTCTCGGTGCCGACTTTCCGTGACTCTTCCCGTTTCTTCCATTTCTCCCCGGCTCTCTCTGCCTGCTGTCCGCTTCTCCTCGCCTTCAGTTATTCTCTTCCGGCCCCGACCGGAGCCTGCGCATCGTCGGCAATCGGCCCCACGGGGCCGCACTGGGGATGGCCTCGAGGGCGGCGGGCTGGAAGCGGAGCTGTCAGCGTTCGTAGCCAAGATGCATTGCGGGGACTGAAATGCTGCGAATATCGCACATGGGGAAATGGTGGTTGTAGTAATGGATGCAATTAGAGAGATGGTAGCGACGTTAAAAAGATGCCTTCAAAAACTGTGAGCTTGACTTAGTACGTAACACAGTATAGTGCAATGCCGTACAAATGTGTCAGCCACATTGAAAATATCGACTTTCCTCTTCCCCAATTCGGAAGACACGTTGCTTGGCGATCAGTCTTTTCGAATTCGCCATATTTTCTGTGCCGTGACTCAGGTCATGAAGCCTGCTCTTCCCTCTGACCATGCAAATCTTGCTATGCTCCTTTCACCGTCTGACAGAGAAAGGAGGTATCTCTGTCAGGCGACGAAACGCCAAACAATTTTAATTTTGCCCAGAAGCTTCTTTTAGGCTTGAGGATTTTTTATATGCAGTAAATAGTCGCTTAATATGCAGTAAAATGCTATGGAACAGCCAGCTTTACTTCCCCTCCGAAAGAAGGCGTACAATGATTTTTTTCGCCCTTAAAACTCCATGGTTTCGATCGGGTTTGAACCCCACCAACTTAGGTATAACAGTCCGATACGCTAACCGTTACATCATTGAAAACGTACCGCCTTCGACATATTAGTACCGGAGTTCAAACACCAGGTGATGCTTGTGAAATTTGAGGTTGAGTAAGTGAGTATGCGACAGATATTTTCGGAATGTTCTCATTCTCTTGCATCTCATTCCACAATTTTCCCGCCATAATATAGGCTGCAAATTTTATATATTTGTATTTTCTTAAACATATTGATTTTCATAAAGAACAAAAATTAATTTCTTGTTGATTGGAATCACATCTTTCTGTATATTTTTCAGCATATTACTAAGTTCTCAGCATATTTTTACTTTAAGAGCACTTAAAGGATGGAAAATGTTCCGCAAACCGATGTGTAGGACCATGTCGAATCTAATCATCTAATGGAGGAAGATCACCCCCCCTTCCTCGATAATGCATGCACTACACTTACGGTACTAATGACCATTACAGTCGGCGCGCCCGGAATAACGAAATGATGACAATGAATCAACAGGGCTGTTACCGGGAGAGGTGGCTCAGTAAATCTACTGATATCACTGCAGTGCCCCTGACCGGGAGGTCATAGGTTAGAGACCCGACAGCATCAAGATTTTCGACACTAGCTTGTCAGCTAGGTCGAATTCAATCGCTATCTGCAGGAAACGTCTAGCAGCCAGCTGCTCTGATCGCTAGTTTTCTTTGTTTCTCCGATCAACATCAGGTGAATGCAGTACCCGAACGGGCCACGAACCGCGCGCTATCTTTCCTTCCTCTTCCTTGTTCTATCCTCACTTCTTACATACGCTTACAGTAATACACTGCCACACATGCCAGGAGACCGGTCGGGAACTTAGAGCTTGTCCCGATTGTGGAGATGCCTCGCTGGTGGGAGATACCTGGTTGAGGGAAACCCCGTCGACGGTAGGTCGGCGCCGGATTTCGCCATCCAGCGAAGGAACATCACCGCTACCTCTCGATGAAAAATCATGCACTCACTTACGAGAGCAATGACTCCAGTAGTTGACGCGCACGGAATCACTACCAACCAACCAACTGGGCTGACTTAATGGGAAAAGTGGGTTCCATCCCCCGGCGCACGGAATGTTCTCATCCGTAGCTGCATAAAATATTCTCACCTGCGCGAAGAGCTAAGGGGGCGGCCGCACGCAGCGAGGGCCGCCGCGGGCAGGCGAGTGACGCAGTGCCGTGTCCCGCACGTGCTAAACGCCCCGCGCGTGGTGCCGCAGCGGCCCGCAGCGCCACCTCCGCCGCCGCCTCCACCGCCACACACTGGTCCGAAACGCGTTAAAATGACCGCTCATAAAAGTATAGTAATCAACGAAACGAGTGGATAAAGGGGGATGTAATTGAATGAGTAGTATGGTCAGGAAAATGAGCGACGATAGAAGCGAGTTTTATTTGCCAAGAGTGCAATTATACCCCTTTATCCACATTTACGTTCTATTTTTGTCGTTTCCATTTATGAATAATTTAAATTTTGAGAAATTAAAGCACATCTTTACAATTCGAGACATATCTTGAATGACATCATTCGGCTTCTGAAAAATATCTCTTATATTTGCTTCTGGAAGGTACTGAACATATTGCGCATAAAATATTAGAAGCTGACAAAGTCATGAAAACATTACTTTTCACAAAAAGTAAAGACGGGTATGAGATTGAATACATGTATAGATTGGTAAATTATAAAACTAGTCACTTCTGACTTTGTTTTTCTGAAGCGTCGTTTTTAGTACGGGTAAACACAATTGATGTTTGCATTTTTTATATCTGCTCTAAGACCAAATGTTTTAAATGTTAAACATTTAATTTACTCACGTTAAATATTTTATGTTGTTCCATTAGTCAGCCAGCTTAACGTTACTTTTCCAATTTAGTTTTATTCATTCGTTGTTTATATGTAGTTAATGTAGGTACGTAATCTGTGATGTAAAGTTTTGTTGGACTGGAAATATCTAGGCTACGTCCCTGCTATAGTTTCTTAATTAAACGATTTGTCGGTGGAATTTTAATTGCACACGTGTTATTAACATACAGATAATCAATTATTTTTCAAGGAATTTTTGATCACTTGTAGTTAACTAAACGAAAAGAAATAATTATTATTTATGATACGAGTGAAAAAAAGGAATATATAATTTTGCGAGTGGGAATGGTTGTGCAATAAGGCCGTGAGTACGAGTGACAGAATCTAAGAGCAGTATAAAATGACTTTTACCACGTGTGTCATACACTAATTTTTAGACAGCAATACTTACTTTCATTAAATAATTCAAGTATACAATTCACTTATTACATTAATTTCAGTAGAAGGTTACGCATTCAGGCGAAATTATTCTGTTTTCTTTGTTGCATTTACAGATTCTTCTGAATCCTTGAGCACTTTCAGCACTCGTGCTAAAATTTGAACTTTTGGAATGCTCGACCTGAAAGGATCACTTTCAATAGTGTCTGACTAAAAAATATACTTTTGCTTTTCCTCCCTATGCTAAAATACAAGGAGGAACAATATTATCATCACCTCAGCAATATGATCTTAAATTTTTGGTCATAAAAGCCGCATTTAAAGTTTGTTTGGTTTATATCTTCGCACACTCGTCAAAATTAATGACTGTTGGTGCTGTTCCTAAGTTCGTTGAGATTGGTGAAGGTGGGAAAGAGATTCAATTTTACACCAGAAAATCAAGATGTTATTGTGGATGGGTAGATGTGTTACACATAACTGTCAGTTTGGAGCTTTTGAGCTGAAACTTAGTAATACTTAGTAAAACTTAGTAAATACTTCACGGGTAAGATCTAATTGTGCCGATACGGACATCACTAAACTATTTTAATTTTTGGAAGTAGTGCGTATATGAAATTTCTTTAACATTTTCAAACTTTTCTTCAAAATGTCTCTATTTGTTTCTTTTCTAATAAAAGAAACTACATTTATAAAAATAATTTAGTTCCGATTTTATTTGAAATCATCGATACTTTTGAAAATTGCAAAACGTTTACATTTATTTTTGAAGTTGCCCAACTCAAATATTAAAGTCGAATATTTCTTTCTGCACTCAATTAATCTCTCATTTTTACATGACATGCAACGATGTAATGCACTTTTTTTAAAAAGATTATTCATAATTATTGAGCAATAATACTATGAGAAGGAAAAGTTTCCATATGCTGCTCCTATTATAAACTCCTGATATCCCACTAAGTTATTAGGAGCTGAGTGTGTAATTTTGAATCCACTGCATAAGTCGCAAATTTCCTATTTCCAACTATACTTCTTGGGAACACACAATTCCCCACACACTAAAACAGTCATGTTCCTTTAGCCAACTCTCTGTGGCTATTGCCAACATTAACCGGATACATTTAGAAATGAACGTCGTCCGCATAGATTATTTCACATCTCTGGATAATCTCCGAATAAACAAACTACTCTTAATATTAGTCACATTTCTAAATTCAGTCGTGACCTATGCGATCGCTGTCATTTCGACCCACTGTCTGTCGTAGCGTCCTGGAGCCACCAGCGGCCGAATAAAAAGTGAAGGGATTTCCCGTCGCTCCCCTGTGCATTAAGGGAACACACGAGGCTGTGAAAATCTAAGCAGCGGGGGCGGGAGCGGGGGCGGGGACGAGGGTGGCCGCTGAGTGGCGCCCCCTACCGCCCTCCGACCCCACCTGTCCCCCCCCCCCATCTGCCCCATCTTGTCTGACGCGACTCGCAAGTTCACAGTGGTTGAAAAGCGTTTCTATGCAGACGCTAGCGATGGAACTGCTTCTCCTCAAATGCGAGTTAATTTTCGCGGAGAGTGAAAGCGGAAATGATCCGTAAATGGAAATTAACGATGTAGGCGATGATACGATTAAATGTAGCGTGTCATGAATTAACATATTTTTTCTGTAACGCATTTAAATATTAATAGAAGAATAAATTACGTCACCCCCTTTTAAATATCACAGAAGACTGTGAGAAGAAGAAGAAGAAGAAGAAGAAGAAGAAGAAGAAGAAGAAGACGAAAAGAAGGAAAATAAGATGATATGTATATTTATTAATCGTCTGAATTTTCAACTGAATTTCTTGACGCTCAACTTTAGGATGGATAATCCTTTACCATGAAAGAGAAGGAGAAGTGGTAAAAGTTACAAATAATTCGGTAAAGAATACAAACGTAGTAATTTACAATCACTCCGTAATATAGTAGGCAAGACACCCAATTCTGAACAAATTTCTTTAATGAAGCTAATACTAAGGTTGTGTCAAAGAGCATAAGAGTTAGTATTTATTTTCAAGTCTCACTTAACAAAATAGAAGTCGGGAAAAAGATTTGGAAAACAATATTTCTTTAAAATGTATTTTTTTTTAGAAATTCACCTAAACTTTGTCGTCTCATGTGAAGCTTTTATAAACATCACATGCAAGAAACAATGATGCAACATAAGGTAGCATACGCGCAGCTGCGTGAATCAGATGACTATGGGGTTTTACTTAGAGAAATTTTAGATAATTTTCTTTTAACGGGTAAGAGCAAACAATATATTGAACCTCATCAAAAAAATACACTGATTATTAATGAATAGTATCATTCTTCCAAGACAACTGTTCCCGATCAGTCACCCAACATTACAATTCAAGTTTACGTACAGTGGAACCACTACTTTCAACACTCCCATCTTCAATGCGCATAATATAGAACTCCTTTTCATGGTGCCAGATGATACATTACACTTTATTCTCGTCCGTCTGTCGCTCATCAGAATACTATATCAGTGGAATATCTGTTCGCATTTTATTTCAAGAACCCAAGAATGTCAACCTTACAGCAGTTAAACCAGTGGCGGCTGCTTCTTAAGGGCTCTAGGACGGTGCCTTTACAGGGAGCGGTAGCTCAGTGCATCAACTGATGCCACTGCAGCGCCTCTGACCGGGATGTCCTAGGCTCTGTCCTGAGGGGAGACGGATTTTCGACGCTGGTTTTCAGCTAGGTCGAATCCAGTCGCTGCCTGGAGGAGAAATCCAGCTGCTCTCATCGGTAGTTTTCCGTGGTTCCTCTGATCAACACCACGCGAAGGCCGGAGCAATACCCTAACAAATGGGCTGCCGACTGCGCGCAACCTTTCCTTCCTCTTCCTTGTCCTATCCTCTCTCCTTACATACACACTCTTACACTAACATGCACTACACTATTACATATTCCGGGAGACCGGTCGGCAGCTTAGAGCTTGCCCCGGTTGGGGTGGTGCCCTGATGGGGGAGATACCTAGATGAGAACTACCACCGATCGACCGACCTAGTTGAGGAACCCCACTAGCCGACAGTAGGTCGGCGCCGGATCTCGCCATCCAGCGGGGGAAGTTCATGGCCATCTCCATGCAAAAACCATGCGATCACTGCCATCTCCATGAAAAAAACTTGCTCTACACTTACGGGAGTAATGACCCAAGCCGTTGACGCACCCGGAAACACGAAAAAAATCAATCAACAAAACTAAAGAAAGAAAGTTCGTGCAACCAGCAGCAGGAATGCCTTATTATTATCTGTAAGCAGAAAGAAAAGTGAGTTTTGTTCTTGGTTAAGCAAACGTAGAAATTCTCGTCCTCGTTACTTGCACCATTGAGTAAATACTGTTTCGTGTAAGCTTGCACGAATCAACGTATTGTGATGATCAAAGAACCAAACTATATATTTTCATCGAAGAAGTGATACACTTTTGTGACGTCACTGAATATGTTAAACAATAACAAATGTAACTAGTAGCTTTACAACAGCACATACTTTCTCGTACTACTGGAAAAAATTACTTGGAAAAATCATAATATTTAGTACCGTATTACTGGCCTTCAGCTACCTTTTGAAAAAACTAAAAGGCATGACTCTAATATTGAGAAATTTGCTTTCAGAAACAATTTCCCAGAATCGATATTGAGCGTAAAGGATACGATCAAAAAAGTTTAAAAAGTTCGCAATTTTCGAAATATAAAAAATAATATAAAATATATTATTAAACCACATTATTAATCAAATCGTTCTCAATTAGCGCAAAAAATAAAGATTCATCTTTGAGCCATTTTTGAGACCATCTTTCAGGTATGAATTCTGTCACATAGCCTATAAATGACTCTTTACTTACACTAGAGCTACATGAATTAATTATGTAGTAATGAGAATCCACCAAAATTGACGAGAACATAGAAAAACCCACAGAAGTGGCTGTTTGTAAACCTAAGAATTTTGAATTGTCTCTCAATCCTTTTTGCTTTTCTGTCTATCATAATAAACCTGTATTTCGGAATAAAAGAAAATATTTTTGTTTTCAATGCATTTCTTTAAATTACAGAAAGCATGTGCATTTTAATTGTTTTAATGTAAATCCTCAGAAGTATGTTCAGTAAAATAACCTAAAGCATATACACTGGTGAGCAAATCACCTAGCGTGATTTTTTTCAGGCTCGTTGCAGGCAAATTTCTGTAGCAAAGCTTCACCTGGACTCGATTACCAAGGCCTTTTTTAAATATAACTATCACCTGCTACTCACAGACTTGCCTGCGCCATGTGTCGAAATTATGATCGATTGCAATTTGCAGAAACAATCCCGAACAAATGGCGGCAGATAAGCGTTAATTCTATTCATTTTACATTCTGATTAAAAGTTAGTATTTATACTATAAAAGTGGTGAGAAACAGCAAACTATAACACATCTGACGCCCAATAGCTTTAATCTAGGACAAAAATGACGAACTTTGGTTTCGTAGAAAGCTCAAACTCCTTTCGAAACGATAACTCTTAGTGTTTTAAGTATTACGAAATGATGTATTTAGCCATTATATGTCTCGTAAGTGGCAATTGACTTCGGCGCTATTAGATCCTGGGGTTCCTAGTCGGTCATCCAAACAGGAATCCTCGATATCCCGAATTCGCTTAACTCTCGTGACTTCGATTTGGCTAGCGACGCCGGTTTAGCGTTCGTGATCTTTCAGAAGAGCTATTGCTGGAAGACCGAGGGAAACCTCGAAAAACCCGGTCAGAATAGCTGGCACGGGGATTGAACCCGGGCCTCCCGAATGCGAAGTCAGCGGAATACGCCCCGAGCCACTTCACTCGGTGTTGAAAAGTGATACTACAACTAAAATTTGAAATTCTCAAAACAGCCCCTTTCTATAAGATGCTTCTCCTGATGCAAGTCTGTAGCGTTCACTGTGCGGAGGCTACGTCGCGGGCGCCTGCATTTGGAGCGCGCCTGGGAATTAGATTCGGCGGAGGCGGCGGCGAACGGCCGCTGCTGTTCTTTCGTCTCCACGGGGTGGGGGAGGGGGTGGGGGCGCCGATCCCACTTGCGGGAAGGGACGTCCCGAGGGGTTGGGGCAGAGGCGTGACGCGAACGGGGGCGTGGCGGGGGCGGGGCGGGGTGGAGCGTGGACTGGAACGGAAAATAGCACGCGCGGGGCAGGTAGAGCGTAGCGCGAGGGTGAAGGTGTGAGGGAGAGGAGAGAGAGGCGAGAGAGAGAGGCGCAGAGAGAGGAGAGGAGAGCGAGAGCGAGAGGAGAGAGAGAGCGAGAGGAGGAAAAGAGATGGAGGAGGTGAGAGAGAAAGGAGCGACCGAGAGAGAAATGCCAGCAGGCACGTGTACAGGGGAGATACGGCAATCTGGAATCTGCGACGATTTACTACGTGACGCTTACGGCCAAATCTGGTGTACACGTCTTGATTTTGGCGCGACATTGGCCTGTTTGAAGGGGTCTACGGGTGTTCTATTTTTCCAGCTGATAGTCTGCGATTTCGGTTGTGGTATTGAAAACATTTTTTCGCCGGTGAAGAAACCCTCTGCAAGGGAAATATTTCTACTCTATTTAACACGCATTGTACACTACATTTAATTACGGGTGTCTAAAAAACACTTCAATAATTGTTTCTAGCTTTCTCTAATTTGAAAGTACGTGAAGACGAACTCAACATATCTTTGCAGGAGACATTTTGTTTAACGAAGGCATTTTGATTCTGTTCAATAATGTACTACTTCAGGGGATAAACCATGCAGTATTTAGCACCCAAGATCAAAGTTTGTGTTGTCAAACTTCTAACTTTTCAAAACAAACTATTATTGTATTAATTTTCTGATTTAACAAAGAACATCTCCTTTTTCCTCTACATTCTTCTTTTACGCAGCAGCCGATACTTTGCAAAATTTAAGAAATAAATTTCCTTTCTCCAAATGTTTATTGTAATTTCGTTAATGTGTTCATTCATGTTGTTTGAAATATTTTCTTTTTTCCTAAAAACTACGTAATCAGTTCAAATTATTCGATATCTCTTAACAGGTTTTAATTATTATTTTTAATTCGTTTTTTAATTGTTATGTGTATCATCTGATTGTTATACGTGTTTCATGGAGTTAAATGATGAATTTTTATTTAAAAACCTCTGGACTACTTGTAATGCCTGAAGTCAAGTAAAGATTAATATTTAAGACTATTTATTCTACCATTATGTTAATCTAAACTGCTTTACTCTCATATTTCTAAATCACTCACAAAAACTCATTTTAACTTTGAAATTCAGCCATTATAACCGTTTTTTAAAGTATCTGCGTTCATAATTGCTTTGTTATCGGCTCCATAGTCACTGGCTTTTATCGGCAATAACAGTTTCAGAAAAATTATGAAAGAGCCTTTTGGGAAGAAAAGCAAATGTCCGCCAAGGCAAAGGGAGGAAAACAGACATGGAGAGGTAAATGCCACTAAGAGTCGTTCCGACCCGGCCGCTGAGCGCGCAGAGGATTGCCGTAAGGGCGCGGGTGAAACGCCGAGCGGGAAGGAGGCGGCCGTGGAAACGAAAGAAGGTCGTCGCGCTCCGCCACCTGGAAGCTTCGTCTCGCCAGGAGAGCCCTGCAGCAGTCGGCTGAGCCATGCGACCACCCGCGCCAGGGAAACAACTGAGCTATACTTGACCCGGTGCGGTAGCTCAGTGCATCAACTGATGTCACTGCAGTGTCTCTGACCGGGAGGTCCTAGGTTCGAGTCCTGACGGCGGAAGGATTTTCGACACTACCTTTCAGCTAGGTCGAATTCAGTCGCTGTCTGGAGGAGAATTCTAGCTGCCGGCTACTCTGATCGGTAGTTTTCCGTGGTTTCTCTGATCAACACCAGGCGAATGCCACAGCAGTACCCTAACAAACGGGCAAACGGACCATCGATCGCGCGCGATTTGCCCTTCTTCCTTGTCCTATCCTCTCCCCTTACACACACACACACACACACACACACACACACACACACACACACTTACACTAACATGCACTACACTGCCACCTATTCGGGAGGCCGGTCGAGAGGTTCTAACCTCCTTCTTCTAACCACTTCTCCTAGCTGGGGCGGTGCGCCGCTGGTCGGAGAATCCTGGTTAGGGAAAAACCCCACTAGCCGACGGTAGATCGGCGCCGGATCTCGCCATCCAGCTAGGGAAGATCATCGCCATCTCCCGAGAGAGAAAAACATGCATTACACTTACGGGACTAATGACCAAAAGTGTTGACACGCCCGGAATCACTAAGCAACCAACCAATCAGGAACTATATATGGGTTTTTCTAACGTGGCAGCTGAGGGTGGTATCTCCAAGATGGAATTCGGCACGAATTTTTGTGTTTTTCTTGATCCTGCCTCAAGATGTCTTATGATCGCGACCTCATCAAGCAGTGCTGCGAATGAAGCGTCTCTGGCGGAAGAGCTGAGAATGACTCGAAAAGTCGTGCCCAATTCCATCTTGGAGATACTCCCCGCAGCCGCCACATTCGAAAAACCCAAGTATATTGTCATATTTAAATACCAAGTGGGCCAAAAGTCACTACCCGTTATTACTTCTACTGTTATACAGTGGCCGTCAATCAATATAAGAGACTTTTAGAGAAGTAGAACACATGCAAAGATTGGCCTAGTACTGAACGGGTAACACTTGTTAAGGTTTAGAAGATTGCATGCTTGAGTCATGAGCTACGTACGGCGAAGAATATAACAATGAGAGGTTATTAGCAATGAACTGTACGAGGGACAATCAAGGAGAAGGTCTGAAATAGATTGTCTAAATGGTGTTGGAAAAGACAATGAACCCGACCGACTAGTGCCGAAGGCAAAGAATAGAAGAGGTTGGAGAGCTATTGTTGAGGAATGAAAGGGCAGTGTTGTAGGGCAAAGTGAAATAATGACTAACAATATAATTTAGTTGATCCTTTTGTTTTAGCAACATGAAACTACGTAGACTTCTCCTGAATCGAATTTCTAGAATGGATTTTTCTTAAGTCGTAGTTTTGCACCTTGGTAAGCATTCAGATGCGAAGACTCTTTATTGTAGTATTTTTGCGCTATTTTACTTGATGAAGACAACGTAGATGCCTTATACAATGCAAATTTCTTTGTTGTGGTTGAGCTGTTTTGTGACACAATTTCTTTGTTCTTCTCTAGTAATTAAATTTTAATAAACTTACTCGAAAAATTATTGGTGGATACAAATATTCGCCTGCGTGCTTTAATCATTAACAGACAACGACTGCATTCCCACAAAACATGACACCACATGTAGTTCTTTTATTGCAACTACCAGTGGGAATTTTGCGGTATTCATGTCAACGCACATTTTGCAATATTTTATAAATTGCTGATCAATTAATTTACAGAGAATAAAGTAGAAAAAATATTTAATATAATTATTATCACTTTTGTTCCAATCGCTCGGGTCAAATAAATTTCTATACTGCCCACCAAATACTTTAATATTTAGCATATATATCTGCGGTTTATGAATTCAAAACTAAAAATCGCAAATCACGAAATATGAAACAATAGAAAATTACTTTTTAGAAACACTCTTTTTTGCTTTTGACTGATTAAAATTAAATTATTTTCACATCATTAATTAAGAGTACACGCTCAATTTAATCTGCCTGGATATTTTTTTATTTAATAACTGTTTCACAGGGCATCGGGTTAGGATTCATTAAAAATTATGAGATTTTGACACAATAAAAGCAATTTTCTATACCGCACACATGCATCGACATTTAACTGGGGATTCATCAATGCTGTTTATCAATACAACTATGTTGCTATCTTTACAATTATCAGGGCATTCAACGTTCGCACTTGATATAATTTTCCACGTTTTGGGTGTCTTTCGCCTAAAATTTTTACTTAACATATTTTCGTTTATAAATTGCGTTATAATCAACTATTAAAAGAATAGTTGATTATAACGCAATTTATAAACGAAAATATGTTAAGTAAAAATTTTAGGCCAATGCTTGAAGACAAGCATCATATTACTTCTACATACTACATGTAAGGTATTTTTGAGTTATTTAATTATGAGGCTCAAGATATACGCAAAGGAAAATTCTTTGTCTTTTAGACACGAATCTTCTCAAAATTACACTAGAATTAGAAAATACTAATGCATAATATCCAAAACGTAAATGATTTAAAACGCGGAAAATTCGAGAGAGAAATTCGAGTTTCATCTGGCCACCAGGTGATCACCCACAGCCGTGTCCTGGCAGCCTGTAAATGAAAAACCGCGCGCCGCCTCCCTGGCGAGCCGTCCGTCCGTCCGACCGCCTGCCCGTCCTGTCCCGTCCCGTCGCCTGGAGTGCTTCCGCACGGCCTCAGCGCGCTGATACCATTCGGCTCCGGGCCGCCGCCATCATTTAACACCGGGCGGAGTTGGGCGTCCGCAGTCGGGACAGCCGTCGGCCCCGCCCCCGCCCCCGCCCCCGCCGCCGCCCTCGCCTCCGCCTCGACCGCTCTCGGGCGTCAGGGGAAGCGTCCTCAGAGCTCGGCGCTAATTAAGTAGGAAAAATAATAACGAGCGCGCCCGAACGCCATTAATCACCCGGACAAAAGTTGGGCGGCCGCCGCCCCGTTCTGCCGGCCCCGCCCCCCCCCCCCCACCGTCCACGGACTCTGCCATGCCGTCCCCTAGCAGCGGTGTCGTCCCTTCACGCCACTCTCCTCCTACTATTACCACTTCTCCTCTTTACCGCTTTCGTTTCCCCATCTCCAACCGTCCCCAAAAGATTCGACTCTCACCGCCGCTAGCAACACCCACTCTCTCATTTCTCCCATGTCCCCCTACCTTTCCATCTTCGCCGGTTGGTTCTCCGAACCGCGACCTTTGCTGTTCCCATCAGCCGGCATGACCCTCCCGTCCTCTATCCTCACCTCTCGTCGCACCCCCTTCGCCCCCGCGTTCATCAAGGGCACCTCTCGTCCGCTGGAGCCGTCCCCGGGCACCGCAGGTGATCCTCTTCTCCGCCTCGTCGACGCCGGCGGTCCCCAAGGCTCTTCTCTTGGCGCGCGCACACTGGCACGAACCGGATTCCAAGGCACATGCAGCAATAAATAAATAAATAAATAAATAAATAAATAAATAAATAAATAAATAAATAAATAAATAGTAAATATAAATAATTATTAAATAAAATAATTAATAAATAAAATAAAAATCATTATTAAATAAAAATGGTTAAAAATAATTAATAAATAAAAAAACTAAAAATATCTGAGGGAGAATATGACGTCTTGAATTGCATGTAACATGGGGGGAGTAAAGAGAGTGGTGGGAAGTCTTTTTAACGAGAGTGTAAATTTACAGTTAATAAAATTGAGCAAGTGTCTACAGTTGTCGTTGTAAGTTTATTAAATTATTATGTTGGAAAATCAACGTTAATTTAATTTATGAAAACATCAATTTGGTAAAAATACATATCAGGAAACAGTGCCAAAATAGGCGACGCAACTTTTGCAACGTTTTACATTCTGTGCATGAAGTTAGCTTTACACATTCGTTATTCGGCGGGCAGACAGGAACCTCTCTCCAAATCCCGAGTGTGCGGATGGATTGCTTGCTGTTTGTCGAGCGTCGAACATTCGCTGCTCGCTTTATCCACGGTGTGTCGGTCATATGGACACATCAAAGGAAGCGAATATTCGCCCAGCACATCAGCTGTCCGGGATTGGACGGGTAGGAGAACGCCAATGCCCAATAAATGCACAGTCGCCTGTAGGAGCCAATATGCATTGATATAAATAGCACTCTAGCTTCTTTCGTCAGAACAATTATGAACTTAAGTCTAAAAATTTGTTTTTCCACAGTTTAGCTTTCTTTTATATATTTACAAAAAACTTATTCGCCAAACACTTAGTTGCAAATCAGAATGTGATACGTATCACTGATAATACATCTACATCAACATCTCCTATATAACCATCTCATACAAAATCTACATCATACGAGCCCCCAAAACCATAATAGCAGTTTTCTCGAACTTGCATGCCAACATTGGTGAAGGATACGAAATCAAAACGAAATGAAATGAAGAAAACGAACGGCAGATGAAGAACTAACATCAATTATTTTTAATTACATCGGACCACTGTACTCCATCCGTATCCAGGCGCCGGGGCCGGCTTCACAATTTCACCGGCAACGCGTCGACATCTCGCCCCCCCGCCGCGCCGCGGCGCTGACGTCGCGCCCGCAAAGGCTGCGCTCCTTGGAAGGATGCTGTCCGCCGGAGGTGAGGTCGCGAACTTCCGTCTCTCGAGTGACGGGCGACAGCAGCTGCACTATTGGCCTGCTCCAGTGAGGTTTCAAATAATTACGCCTGGGAGAAACGGGGACGAGTACGTAGGTGCGAGTCTTTGGCAGTGGCGGCTGGTGCCCCATCAGACTGGAAATTGCACCTCCATCGAATGACGGAAATAGTATAAGTGAAATAAAAGTCTATATTGAAACACTACTTACATAATTTTGTGCGTATAACGGTCAGCGTACGTATAACGGTCAGCGAACCGGATTGTTGTACCCGAGTTTGCGGGTTCAAACACGATGAAAGCCGTGGATTTTTAAGGACGAAAAAATCCTATGTACGTCTTCCTTTGGATGAGAAGTAGTGCTGGCTGTCCCATGTAGTAGATTTACTGTATGTAAAAGATCCTCAAGCAAGTGGCTAAAAGAATCCTCTGAGCAAAATTGAGATTCGCCTGTTTTGACGACCGAGACAATACCTCCTTTCTCCGCTAGATGGTGAAAGGAGCGTAGCAAAATTTGCGTGGTCAGACGGAAGAGCGGACCTAATGGTCCGAATCTCGACACGTAATAAAAGGTCGTAAAATCGATCGTAAAGTAAGGCATTACCTAATTAACTAAGGCATATACACTTCCCGCGCACGTGGTTCTGGCATTGATTTCCACTGGGCATTTAAGTTCGACATCACCACATTGCAACCAGCACTACTGCTTCGACATGTTTCACAATTTTTTTAAATTTTTTTTTTTTCGAAAACTTCACTATCCTGGAATATTTGGCAATGATGAAAGATCTTCGACACACATTCATATTCACAAGAACATTCACAAACCACAACAACCAGGCAGCCACACTAGCTTCCGCGAGACACTATCCTTCTGCCTGGTTGCCCTACCAAAAGGCCGTATATTCCCCGTGTTAAATCGAAGGGCAAAGAGTAAAACAGTAAACCCATTAATACAACCAAGAGCGTGGTGCAATTCCTGGCAAGGCATCAGACACAGGAGAAAGCGCCAGTTGGACGCTCTTTGGTTTCAGACTGATGTCATATACATCAATATTGCTGCAGTATCTTGAAAATTGAATGTCATTAAAAAAAATATCCCTAAGATATTATGAGATTTGTTTCATTTTCTGGAGGTTTTGCAATCGTGCAACCAAAGCATGAGCCGTCACTGGTCTTTGGCATCCTTAACATGAATCCAAAAATAATTTTTCAATTATCATTGTATAATTCCGTAATTTGATGGCTACAACCCGTTGCAAAATGATACTCATTACGATACAGATTTTATTATGATACAGGTTCATGACCAATTACAGAGAAGTTTACAAACCATGTATTGCCACTTCAATAATAATTGAGAATCGTTATAATAAATGTTACGTTCGATTGTGTACATTAAAATTGCATTTGATATTATATTATGTTTGTTCGTTTTAATTTATTTTATTATCAGTAATTTTTATGTGGAATATTATTTAAAATAAATTTGATCGTAATTTCACTATTATTCTATTTTACTAGCGCAATGCTAAAGGTAGAGGGAATATTTGACCGACTTTAAGATCTCAACGTAAGTTTTTTGTGTTATGTGATAATGCCTTGTTTTTGTCCTTAAAACCGACCAGTTCTTTATTTTGAAGTGTGTAGTGAAATAGTGGATGAATTGGCACCTCCAGAAGTAAGAAATAATGCGAAAATGGTGATGCTGGAATTATTGCAATAACTTTTGTACTCTCTCGCAGATAGACTGGTAATCCAAAGCCACCAGCGGCAGGTAGGGTAGCTGTCTCCTAGGTGGCCTTGGCTAAATCCTGCATGTCAACTGCCACGAAACGATTCAATGTAAAAGTTCAACTAATACTACTACAATTAGTCGTAGAAAATGTACCGTATGAAACTCAATGTAATGGGTATTAATACACTCGTGTGAAAATTACGATACACGCTCGTGTAATATCGTAATATCATACTAGTGTATTAATACCCATCATTACATCATCGTTTCATAATGCACTATTGTCTTTTTTCTTTGTTCTTATACTACATGGTGTTCTTTCTTCTTTCACAGACACCTTTTTTATATATTTTTTCATTCACGCATCATTCATGCTTATTCCAGTATATGCATAACCATTCATTCACACTGCACTACACTTTGATACACTTGAACACATTGTTCGCCACGGCACTGATTTGACTCAAAGTGGGCGTGGCACTCCGGCCCATTGAGAGGCGTGGCAGCTGGGGTGCGGCGTCATGTTCCACGGCGTCCCGCGGCCAATCTTAGGTGCGAGTCTAGAGGTGAAGATTCGTAAGCCAAAGGATTGATTGATTATTTCGAAATATCAGGGGCGAAAAAACTGTTGCAATCAGTAGTCCCGTAAGTGTATTGCAAGTTTTATACCGGATGTGACGGTATTTTTCCCCGCTGGATGGCGACATTCGGCGCCGAAGTACACATCGGCCTGCAAGGTATTCCCCCAACTCGGTAATATCTTGAAACAGTGAGACACGACCCAAATGAAGACAAAATTAAAGTTCCTGACTAGTTTACCGACATGTGTGGTAGTGTTGTGTATGTAAAGTGGAAATGTGTGTAAGTGGCGGGTAAGTTTAGGACAAGAAAGAGGAAGGGAAGATCGCGCACTGTCCGTGGTCCGTGTGTTAGGGTACTGTTCAGATATTTGTCGAAGGATTCCAGTAAGTATGTGTCCTGACAGTAACGAATAGGGGCACTAGTTAAGTGTTTGGATCGCCCAATGCCTCTGTCTGAATGATAATTCAAGATTTGTTATGTATGAACATCCTTCCTTCCAATTCCAAATAAAAGAACTGTAACCCCACCCTAATCAAATAATCAAGAATCTTGCGGTATCTTCCTTCAATATCCCGTCCCTTCTTTCTTCCCCTGAAACGGGCATAAGGGCCCGTTCTTCTAAGGTATGCCTGCATATATCTAGAAAGATAACGGCAGCACTGCAATACCGCGGTTCCACGCTTAGGCTCCCTACGAGGCTTAGAATTAACCCTTAACTGGTAAAATTATTTTTTTTCTGCCGTATCTTTTTTTCTGCCAATGGTGTCTGCAAGGCGCCGCAATATTTTTATCAATGCCTTCGTCATTATTATACTGAATGTAAATGTTTACATTCCTCAACTTCAAAGACAATTCCTAAAATGTATTGGGCAATAAAATATCCAAATAAATGAGTATGGGTGAAAATATTAAAAACAAACTATATAGCTATTCCAATCCCGTAGTGGTTGATAACTTTTTTTAATAAGATAATCCTAATACATTTTATGTGGCCAGGTCTCCTCTTAATAAAGATATCTTAATAACAAGCTACCATATTTTAAAGAAAAACGCTAAAGCTACATATTTTTAACTTAGATATATAATTCTAGAAATTTCTACTAGGAATAAAATCCCCAAAACATTCATATTTGTTTCAGACAGTTTTGATTGCTCTCTCAAAATATTGTGGGTATTCGTGTTCTCTATCATAAACGATATCGTAAGCCACTTTAGTAAACCGGATTGATTCAGCTCACTGGCTGTAACGCGCTGGTCCTTGTTCCAGGGAGCATTTTCTGATTTTGTTTTATTTGGACGTCCATTTACAAACGGATTTTAATAAATTGTGTGCATGATACGATGTCATTAATCATTTATAACATCTCGAAATATTCAGTCCGCTGTCTTCTACTGCACGCTAACGCGACACGGATCTGAAACGTCAAAAAATGTGCTTATTTATTTTCATGTTTAATGTTTATTTTATGTGGCTCCAAGCTTGTTGTTTGTAGATTTGTACGTCGATATGAAAATGCGGTGACGGGTGAGAAATGAAACGAAAGATAATTTCTGATGTTAACTTAAGGACTTTCATGATGTTTTGTACGCGTTCTGCAGATAACTTACAGGAATGTAAAAGATCTGTGTAAGGTTTATTTTTACACGAATTGTAGTAATTTCTTAATTTTGTATTTCAAACTGTATTATCTTATTAGAATTTCAAAAACCAAAGAGAAAAGCAAGATAAACGAATTTAAATCCTCCATATTTTCTATGCTACTTGTATTTTTATAGTATATTAAATTTTTATTCACCTAAGTTTTATCTCAAAATGAAAGAATAAATTACCAAACTCTCTTAGTTTAATGTCTGATGTCATGAATTGTGAGGAATCCAAAGTCTTCTCTTCAAGCCAAAGAAGCGATGTACTAAGCTTACAAAGTATCTGTGTTTGGATTTTAACTTTCACAATGTCCTTATACACACGACGTTTTCGCGGAAAAACGTTTTTATTTTTTTATCCTCGAACAATCTTTTTGCTTTATTTGCCTGCTCGCACAATATAAATTCACAGATCTCACAAATATCACACATTTTGAGCATGTACTGTCAGGCGTCACACAGTATTTTGTCTTCCTCGAAACACGGCGGAGGCGTGCCTTGAAGCTTGCATGGTGGATGTCCCCGACACACCATGTGAATTAATAACGTTGCTTTTAATCTTTCGAAAGGTCCAGTTCCGAGAAAAAAGGAGTCGGCTGCTCAAATTCTCATTCCACTGCCGCCGATTTAGCCTTGTTGCGAAAGTAACGGACTGACACAGAGGAAGATGACATTGGAACGGAGCTCAGCTACGACGAGGGAAATAGACACACTACACTGAACGCGTGAATCGAGGCGAATAGCAGAAAAGAAGCCATTTTTGGAAGATATCTCAGAATTGTTCAGAAAGTTCCAAGAACAGGAAGATTGCGTATAAAAAAAAGTTACATTAGGCTCTACAGCCTTTTAATAATTAATCATTTCCTTTAAAATGGAACGGGATTTTGCAAATTGACAAAATTTGATTGCACAATCGACTGTGGATATATTGAAATCGGATATAGCGAACTTTCGGTTATAGAAAACTGAAATTACGTGAACTGTTCCGCATACATACCTATTAGCCAAAACATTTTCAAATATTGCGGACACTCAACATCGGTTGTAGTAAACACAGTTAATACAATTTCCAGACAACAACTTTATTTCATTACCCTCGATTGCATACAACACCAAGTTTTCAGGTAGGGTTCTTGAGTTATTTTGTAACATATATGGTAATTAAAAGGTATTAATGAAACTCTGCCACCGAAAAAATATCTTCACCTCATCAGTGGTGGTAATTTTGTCTCAAGTCTTCATGGGCGCGGATCACAAGCTGAAAACTAATGGAATCAGATCTAGCCAAGACATCGTGAATGTAGTGAAATAGTCTTTTAGAACAGAAAGAAAGTTTATGATGACGAATAGAATACAAAAGTGACAAAAGGACTCCAGTGTAAAAGACTTTGAAGAGTATTAAGATTAAATGAAACATTTTGAGTCTGTAAACAATCTACAATGAAATGTAAAGAAAACTCAAAATTATTGAAAGTTTAAATTCGCGGCGAAATTTTACCGTGTCCCTGAAATGATAAATCTAGTCATTTCATCATTCATCATTCAAAACTGAATTATAATTGGGAGCTGGCTATAGTAAGTAAACCCCTGATGGTTGGCTGTTGGCTATAGTGAACCAAAAATGTTATTCCACAGAGTTCACTGTAAACACAGTCGATTGTATATGCATTTCTTCGCTGTCCAATTTTTCAGTTCATATTGCTCAAAAAGCAATTAACGAAAAACGTTATTGTGCAGAGGACAAAGCTCGAATGAGTGTTCTTTGAAACATAGGAGATAATAATATCCTTTCCAGTCGCACAAGAACTTGCAACGATGCAAATGATCCATGAGATACCCCTATCATATTTTTCTAATGTTAAAATAAAACGCAAGAATTTCTTTTTATTGTACAACTTAACTTTTTTTAAAGAAACTCGAAAATCAGGATAAAAGCCATGTCTTAGAGAGCGCCATTATTCAGTAGGTGGCCGAATTATTCTCAGAACATACTCTATTCCTGCTTATTTTCCCTACATATCTGTGTTGCCGCAGATATCTAGGCAAAGACCGTTTTCCCCTTGAGCTTATCAGGAAGACATTGCGTTTGCTTAAATACGCATTTCATCTTTCAAATGTTCAGTGCTGGTGGAATTGTAAACACGATTTTACCGTTTCTTCAAACAAGTGAATATATATCATCTTGCTTCTCTCTATAAAACAAATCTCGTAAAACGTTTACTAAAATGTTTTCATCTGGCATTAATTTGATTGTAGGAATTGTAATATCTGGAATACAATTGACATTTTAGACAGAAAAATGACAACCGTGTTTGAGCATAAAATTAATTATTACTCGATAAATTTATTTTTTAATTATTCAATTACTGCTAATCTGTTTTGTTGCCTTCCTGCATTACTTATAATTTTCAAATAAATATCTCTGTAACGTACATCAACCACCAACACAATAAAAAGATTCTCCCCTCCATCTAAAAAATCATGCGAGTGCCCCTCTTCTTGAAACTTTAGTTGAGGCCTGTGATATTTCTGTCAAATAAAGAAATTCACAAATCAAAGACAATGAACAATGAGACGTATGGTGTCAAAGAGGTTTCAAATAAATGGAAGGGAGATGAACGAACTTTTTTAAAATATTGCCATATCATCGACATTCATAACAACAAATGAAGCATTATTGACTTTCACGCGGCGAATGATATAACAGCAAATCATGCGACCATTGGAGTGTCACTTCCTTATTAAAGGACAGTGTTACATCAAATGCGAAGCCCATGTTCTCAGTAAGGATCGGATTAACACCTTAAGAGACTAAGAGTTATAAAACTATGTTTCCTGATAATATTTCAAATATTGAACGGAAGCTATCGAATTCAATATGAAACTATGAATATGTACTATAATCTTTGCAAGTTAAAAAAGTCAATATTTAAGTAGTAAGTACAAAACATTAGGAGTAATTTAAAGTAATGTTTGATTATATTTTTGTTCGGTAAAAATTTTTTAAATGCTCTATTAAAATTTTGTATTGAGAAATAATTTATTCGAGTTTTTATCGTTAATAACGTGCATATCATAAATATAATGTTTACATATTATGGATTAACTTTTTTCTTCAAAAATTACTAGGCCTGTGGAGGCTCTGAAAGGCTGTCCATAAATTACATAATGGAAATTTAGAGTATTTTAAATACTCCCTCTCCCCCTGTAACGCACCCATAATGCCAGCTTGAGCCCCCTAAATAATTACGTAATGCTTGCGCAAACACCCTCTCCTTGTAAATAAAAAAAGTGAAAATAAATTATAGTAGAGCAAAAATATTGTATTCATTTTATCTGTTTTGTATATTAAATTTTATGAAAATAAAAGTTGGAGTAAATTGTCGAAACTGACTGCACCTAACGATAAAATTAAGAGCAATTTTTGAGTGAAGGAAGAACGTATAGGCGAGAAAATTTCTTATTACAAGCCGTCCACACGCTGCCGGTGTGGATGGCGTATGGGCAAAAGTTTACTGCATGAATTTAATTGAAAATATTGTAGATCAGTTTGAATACTTTCTTCGTAATCTTACGAATTCAATAAAAAAGGATGAAAATATATTTCACTTTTTTGTAACAACTTTTAATAAATTTAAATGATTTATTTTTAAAGCAAATTAATTATATAATATTTTAATGTTTTAGTTTAAAATAAAAAAGGAGATTTTTACATTTTCAACAAATGTTAAAAATGTAAAGAAAATATAAATGTTACGTAACACTAATCGAATACTCCGCTGCCCTTACATAACGCAGCGTAAAGCTACATTAGGGAGCTTGTGCACCCTGGAACGTTGAAGCACTATCGATCTTCTGTGCATGCACAGTTAAGTTTCACGTCACTTTGGTGCATCTGCGCATGCGCATAAGATCCTTAGTCGGTCCGCCAAGGCGGGCATTAACACTCTAATAGAGAGTTTGTGGACACCACAGTGGACAGCACTGAAGTGATGCGAAACTTGAACTAAGCATTCGCAGATCGGTAGTGCTTTAACGTACGAGGGTGCACAAACTCTCTATTAAATCCCCTCCGCCCCTATTTAGCGCTACGTAATTTATGGACGACCCCTATTTGCAAAACAGCTCAGGTTGGCAAAACTGCTGCAAATGCAACCCTACCCTGCGCCGCTAGCCCGGTGGCGCCCTTCAAAAAAAAAGGTTGTCGGACGCGAAAGGCCCCGGCCCCGGCTGCCCTCTCGTAATCGGGTGCGAAGCGAGCGAGCGCCGGGTCAAAGGCCGCGGGCGCCCACGGGGCGCTTGCGCGGTGATGGCGCCGGGGTAACGGGCGTGGCGCGCGGCGATAGACGCGTCAACCGGAAGAACGGGCGCGCCGTCCGGCCAACAGCAGGCGCACCCGGGGGGCTTGGGGCGGCTCTGTGTGTGTGTGTGTGTGTGTGTGTGTCTCTCTCTCTCTCTCTCTCTCTCTCTCTCTCTCTCTCTCTCTTCTCTCCCCTCTCCCTCTCTCTTTCTCTTCCTCTCTCTTGGGTTTAGGAAGTTAAAAAATCCATTATTTGCCCACATAAATAACTCTCGATAAATAGTACGATTGATTATTGGATTATTGATGGGTGTTTCTCTTTTCCATTGGTTGATTTAAATTTTGTTGTATGTTCTTGCATACTACACGAGATAATTTTAATAATAATTTTTAGTCGCTGTCCACCTTAAATATCATTACATCTCAATGGACATTGCATTATCTTACATAAGTTTTCTGTGCAATCCGGCACATATGTGTCAAATTGAAAGGCTTATTTACAAAGTGTCGTCCATTCACGAAACCCAATTTTTTGGGAGGGGAAAGTTTTCAACCGTACAGTTTATGAGAGGGTTTTACGGTTTTCGGATACGGCTTAACGTAGGAGAAACGTTATTTTAAACGCAATATTAGCGACTTAAAAGTACCGATACGTAAAACTAGAAATCAAGCGTAAATGGATACACATCACTTTTCAAATAATCTCTTCAACTGCAAGTAGAGATTGTGAGGGAATACTTCATTTAGTGTGCCCACGAAGGTTCTAATATTGTCAGGAGAGATACAAGGTTACGGTGCCCGTGCAGGTTTAATCTTATTGGCCAGCTTTTCCGTAATTTACTCATTTCGCGACGCCGTAACACCGATCCAACATTACTGCCGTCCGCGAATCAGAATGCCGATGCAGAGGTTACATCTCATTTAAGAGCGGCAGTTTTTGCTTGATTTTCATTTGCGCCTTGATGGGCGACAACAACACGGAACGGTCGTTTTGCCAGGCCGCCGCCGGCGTGTTCGCGCCAGCACGTGCCGTTTTACACCTTGCCCGCGCACACGTGCGGCGCGCATCCATCTCTAATGGGCCCTAAAACCGGACGCGACGCGCGGACAGGGCTAGCCGCAGCGCCCACCGCAGCGGCCGCGCCCCGCCCGCCCCCCTCGCCCGCCTCGCGTCACTCCCCGCCCGCCCAGTGCTGTAACGCTCTGACCCGCGCCGACCAGCCTACACAGACCATAACAGCACAGCAAAGCCACGCCCTGCCCCTCCACACCCCTCCCCGCCCCGCCCAGCTCTGCCTAGACCAGTACAACACTGCCCCGGCCGGCCCCGCCCGGCCCCGCCCGGCCCCGCCCCGCTCCGCCAACTCCACTCCACCTCGCGTCACACCCCGCCCGCCCAGCCCTGCGCCGCTCAGTCAGGAGTAGAGTTCTTGCTGCTTGATCGATCGACCGATCGACACCAGGCGAATGCCGGAGCAGTACCCTAACTAACGGGCCACGGACCGCACGCGATTTTTCCTTCCTTCTCCTATCCTCTCCCCTTACACACACGCACACTAACATGTACTACACTACCACACATGCTGAGAGATCCGCTGGTTGAAGATACGTGGTGGAAGAAACCCCGCTAGTCGACGGTAGGTCGGCGCCGGATCTCGCCATCCAGTGTGGGAAGATCACCGCCAGCTCCCTATGAAAAAATGTTTGCTCGCCGCCCATCGCTCCGTCCCGCCTCGTTCCGTGGGGGTGGCGGAGGTGTGGGTATTCTGGTGAGGGCGGCGGAGGCGGAGGTGGAGGCGGTGGCAATGAGGGTGCCGGAGGTGGGGTCGGTGTCGGTCGAACCGCGGATGGCCTCTTCGCAACCCCCGTCAGCCTCTCCCTCCCTTTCTTATAGCCTTCTCTCTTCCTCAAAGAAATTCATAGGAACTTGAGTATCAAAACTATTTTAAACGTACTCGTACCACATTAAAGACATATGCAACTGTTTTGATGTGATGATGTAAGAAGGAAAGCCCTTCAGATTGTCAGAGAATATTTTATTATTCTAATTAGATATGCGATAAAAAAATCTCAAAACATTCTAATACTGTAATGTGTAAGATTCTTTACAGAGAAGAATAAAACTGCCAAATTGTTTTTAGAAATCGCCGAAAATTTTGGCATTTGATTTTATTCGTATTCTCTGCAAGAGGTTTCTTCTTAGAGGAGGTTTTAGGGCAAATTTCCTTTCACACCGTGAACTATACGTCCAATAGAGTACTTAATTAAGTCAGAAATTTCAACACATCTTCACTAAACATTGGTTCTAGTTCCTTTTTCCCTGTTCCCTTTCTTGTATTCATTTAATTCCATATTTTTTCTCAAGTGATCGCAAAGTGTTCCTTTTTCCGCATTGCTGATTTTATTTTATTAGCCACTCCATCGCTGGGATAACCTGCGCTCTCAAGACCACTTCAGCGGAGAGCGCATTTCCTCAAGTGAACCCCCCCCCCCCGCCTCCGCCTGCGCCTCCGCCGCCGCCTCCGCCTCTTCGGCCTCCGCCACCGTCACCGCCCCCCCTCCGCCGCCGCGGCGTCACCGCCACCCCCACTGCCACCGCCTTCGCCTCAGCCACGGTTACAACCCCCGCACCCACCCTACGCTGCCGCCATCACTACCCCCCGTAACCACCCCTTACACCCGCCACCACCCTCCACCACCCCTACAACCGCCGCAATAGCCCCCGCTCCCTCCATCTTCGCCTTCCTCCCGCTGCCCGTGGGCTTCTCCTGGCGGTCATGAAGCGTCTTCATCTCCGGAGCGCACGGCGACGGCCCGGCGGCGGCGGCCCGCGCAAAAAGTTCGGACAACTCGCGAGCGCCCGGGGTTGCTTTGTCCGCCGCCCACCTCCCACCCCGGCCTCCGCCGCCACCATCCGTCATCCGGCCGCGACCCGCGCCCCGCGCCCCGCCTGCCCCCCACGCCCCGGCGCGACAGCGACGGCGCGGAAACCCGCCCTTAATTTCCTACACTCCTGCCAACACGCCGGATAAAAAATTCAGCTTCTTGAGGGATGCTGCTTCTTTTTAGCCGCGTTGCAGCTCGCAGCTGTTACCCCGCGCACACGGATTTTTTTCCGCACGAGGCGCAGGGCGTGGAGCGGGGGTGATGGCGGCGGAGGGGGAGGGGCGCGGGGAAGAAAATTGCGCGCAGACATGTGTCGGGTGAAGGTCGTTTGGCGGGGCGTGTTGCGACCCCTCGCGCCGTCCACCCCCACCCCACCGCCCCCGCCCCCGCGTGGGATGTGCCGCGGCGCAACCGCCCCGTTTCGTCGGAAATGGGAGTTTTTAAAAATATATATATTCTCGACACGGAAAGCACATTATTGCACGCGGGCCCGTGCGCGACGGGGCGGCGATGGCAGTGGCGATAGCGCTGGCAATGGGGGTAGCGAGAATGCTCGTTCGCTGGAACAGTGGAAGAGGGGCTCTAGAACACGGACGGGACTGTGTTAGTACTGGATTCCGCGATATTTTTTAATAGGAAACAGCGTCAAAAGTTGCATTAAATTGCAGAACGTAGAAACTACATTCATTTTCATTCAGTGCAAATTGTGTGAAATTTGGGAACACCGGGGGTAGTAGTTTCAGTCAGTTGTGAAATATCTCACGAATAGCTCGTTTCTAAAATTCGAGCATGTGCGTGTTGTCGACTGGGAATTGTTGGACTTTGACGAACTTCCTGAAACATGTGAAACATACATTCACGTTTATCTTTTAATTGCTGAAAATGAAACTCTATGTCTGATTGAACTTGACAACGGCTTGAGTACTAATAGTCGGTGTGTCTAATGCGACATAAAAAAGGAAAAATACACTAAACATACACTTACAACATAATTTTTTATGAAGTCAGTGAAGGATTTCATTGATTAAAGTGATTCTTGCTAGATTGATTTAAATTTTCTATTTTTCTAGGATTCAAATTAGAATACCAAAAATGTCTACACGTACTCTACAATATCCTACTTTTCAGATTGACTTCGAAAAACATTAATATCAAAGTTCACTTCCCTTATTATAAGTTATAAGTTCCAAATACTTAAGAAAGTCTCATGACAGATATGACTTAATTTATCTTAATCATTCAGTGTCAGTTCATTTGTGTCACCCGTTTGTTTTTTGTCAACATGTACCCAAATTTTCAACTATCATAAGAAGCAATAATTCTCCCACTCTTCTTACTAATTCATTTCTTATGCAGTTATAACTTCCTTCATTCAGGAAATGCTTGCCGTTTCCTTTTATGAAAAACACTTCATTCCTATTCTTCTATTGATGTTACACTTTCCCATAATTTAGATGCTAACCCTTTGGTAGATCTCTACTGAATTCCGTAAAAAAAAAGACTCTTTTGTAGTATTTACTTAAGTAGTGACATATATTGCATTTCTCTTTCTTAAAAGTCAGTTTTATTTACATTTTTACCTCTTTTATTCTTGGCTGATGTATTCCATTACATCATTTTACCTTTTCCTTATCACTTCCTTTACACTTAATAATTTCAAATGTAATCGATTATACTTTCATTTTTGCGTTCAGCTCTCTCAAAAATTATACAATTAAGTATTCGAAATGGGTCACGTTTCTAATTTTAATCCTTTATATTTCCTCTTTCATAAACATGCGCCGACAGACTTTCCGGAATGTTCACTTAACTCCAATAACGGGACTAATGTTATTCCATCTACATCAATTATGACGCACCCAGCGTCATCAACCATTGATTTACCTAGTTACTCATTTCAACATCTCGCGGAGGCCTCTTCTCTCAACGCGACCCTTTTCTGCTCTCTCCTCTCTCCTTGCCTCGTCTTCGCCAGCACCTCTCCTCTCGACGAGCCCCCACCCCTCCCCTTTCGCCTCTCTGACGCACTGCCCGCCCCCGCCGCTGCGGGAAAACAATTTTATTATGCAATTACCGGCGCGGCGCGCGGACAAACAGCCCTAATTGGACGCCTGCAAACATTTGAATGGGCGGAAGCGCCGGCGGCCGCGTGCGCCCGAGGATAAATTTATCAATGAAACTATTTAAAAAGTTCGTTTTCTTTCTTTACCGGGAGGGCCGCGGCGGCGAAGAGGAGTGTCTTTCATTGCCAAGTTCTCTGGCGCGTGCGCTCCGAGTTGGCGTCTTCTTTTGTGCGCGCGTTGCGCTTTTGTTTGCGCCCGCAGCGGCGGCGGTGGAGGCGGTGGACGTGGCGGTGGTGGCGAAAACAGCGCGTCCGAGTAGGGCTCCTGCCTCGCTCGCCCGCTACACTTCTCCTGCTCCTCGCAGCAGCGCTCGCCGCCATCTCAGGTCCAGCATAGCCCCGCCCCGCCCCACCCCGCCCCCCTTTGGAGGAGGTCCTGGCGTTGTCTCCCGGCAGGTCGCTTTGTGTTGTCTAGCTGTCCCAATCGTCGCCATGTTCTCCGTGTTGCCAGTTTGTTTGGCGCATCCTCGGTTGTGCTGTCCTGTGCATCTCTGGCGACTACTGGTCTCCCCGAATTTATCTTAATCTCCTTTCTCGTCACTTGTAATACTTTCGCGTATTAAAAGTTTTGTAAAATTATTTGAGTCTTCTTTTTGTCTTACATATGAATTATATCTTCATATGATTCTCTCTTATTCTCTCTAGCACGATGACATATCTGACGTTTCCAAATCTAACTACAAATGATATTTCTTGTGTTCCTTCTAACTGAAAAATTGACTGACGGTAGAACCCCTGTCTGTTCGACCATCCATCCGTCTGTAGTCAACCTTATTTCCTAAATCGATCAGCCAACCTTATTGCCTAATCCGAGCACGAGACCCTGCTAATTTAAAACGGATATTTGTATATTTTTTTTTTTAGCGATGACATTTCATTTAAATCTTTAAAAACTGTTTTAAGTTTTCTCAAAAATGGCATCCAAATTTTTCATGAGTTTTTGTGGATGTTTTCGAGGAAAGAGCAAACTACACTTCAAAAATGACGCACGTCTCACTTTCTTTAAACTCTCTGCATTTTCGAAAATTGCAAAAGTTCAAAAATAATTCGTGTCTTCTTACAAGTAAAATATTGATAACAAATATTTTCTTCGGTGAAATACTTTTCAAAGATTTTTTTAAATAAGAATATATTCAACTTTTCGAAAATGTTCATTGCATAATTTTGCGTGGAATATAGGATTTTCCTAGGAAATATGCTATTTTTAATTTTTTCTCGAATTGAGAAAAGTGGAGTTATAAAAGTAGCGTGGATTTAATTTTTGTTGAACTTTATGTTTTCGAAAATAGAAATAAATTCACATTGCCAATTTACTATGTTCTTGAGAAATATTTCTGTTCTAAATATTAAATGTTTATAAAAGGCAATGAGCAATTTTGTTGCGGACACGAGTAGTTTTTGCGTAATATTAACTTAAAATAAAAATACAGCCACTTTTAAAATGTACAGCATTTTGCTGTATACACTGTATTTTCTCATAATCGCTCCAATTTTTTTGTTTATTTTTTCTCGAATGCAAAGTAGGCATATAAAAAAGGCACAGTCACCATTTTCGTATAACCACCTGAATTTTCGAAAACGGGTAAAATTTTATAGTAATGCGAGAAAGTATGTGCAGCACTAGTTAAAGAAGCACTACTGCCTATATAGTTTGCTATAGTGGATTTTCCCCTCAGCTTGGCCCTGAATTCCATTGGCTTCGTAAGTTCGTTTTCTTCATCATTCGTCCCTTAACTTGTGTTCGCACCGTATCTCGTCTCAACTGAAGATTCAGAGAATAAACCTACAACGGATTTGAAAGGAAACTTGACAGCAGCTTCATTGATTTTCGAGAAGCGGTGAAATTGCATCGTTATCACCGAATAATCACGTCACTTATACATACTTAAATATTGTTACAAAATATCCCACATCCATGAAACATATTTCGCTATTGAAGTTGTATGAAAGTAGTCTATTAATGTACGCTTATAGAGAAAGAAAGCACTAACGTATATTTCAGTGAGGGCAACTGGAATCAATGGGCAGAAAAAAAGAAATACATCGTTGGTCACCTTTGTTCTTACTCATTAATTATAAAATATTTACAAAACAGATCCACTACGAAACAAACTTAAAAAAAAAACACAGCAACAGAAGCTTAAGAACAGTAGCGGTTAGCCAATATTACCTAGGATACAAACTTCCCAAGTGGCATTGACCCAGCAATTCACTCGGTTTCAATATGGCGAACATAGCACGAATGACCACACAGAATGATGGTAAGTTTGTATTCTATAATTTATTTATTCTGTGACTCTCTCTGAAGCCTCAGCAGGAATGCGGGCGTAGCAGGCGCCTTGCGTTGCCTCTCGCGACAGTCGCTTGTTTTCCACCTAAATGTTTCTCCTGTACTACGGTTGTTTTGAACTTTTCTTCTTTTTTGTGTACTCTCTACCACTCATCTCTGCACTCAATGCTAATGATAAATAAAGTGACTACGTGTACTTCTGCAATGTTACAAACACTAACCTCTAGAAAATCTATTTAAAGTAATTAATTTATATATTAGATAACTGTTCATAATTCTTAAAAAAAGATTGAAATGAACAATAGTTACTCAGTGTTCTATTCTCAGTCTTCATTGAATTTGAATGAAAAATAGTAACTTAGTGTTCTACTACTGAGTTACTATTTTTCATTACTTTCACTCACATTCTTCTTTTGATATTTGGATAATATCGAACTCAAATGTACCACCTCTTCTCATCACTCCCACTGCACTCTCCCAGCTCAGCCTTTATTCCCTCTGCTGACACGAGTCCTGCACAACCGCGTTTGTGGTGCGGCAGAGAAGCGTTTCAATCCGGCCCCCCCCCTGCTCCTACTTTGTCCCCACGCCCCGGCCACCCCGTTGCACCCCTCGTCATCTCCCCCCCCGCTCCATCACCACTGCTGACGTCACCATTGTCCCCGCCACACTCCCGTCTCCCCTCCTGCCTCCACTCCGGCCACCGGGAGAGATGGCTCAGTGTAATTGATGTCACACTAGCTTGTCAGCTAGGTCGAATTCAGTCGCTCTCTGGAGGAGAATTCTAGAGGCCGGCTGCTCTGATCGGTAGTTTTCCGTGGTTGCTCCGCTCAACAACACGCGAATGCCGGCGCAGTACCCTAACATAGGAACCAAGGTCCGCGCACGATCTTTTCTTCCTCTTCCTTGCCCTATTCTCACCCCTTACTTACACACTTACACCAAAACGCACTCCAAAACCACACATGCCGGGCGACCGGTCGGGAGCTTAGTGCTTCCGGCTGGGATGGTGCCCCGTTGGTGGGAGTAAACCTCGCTAGACGACGGTGGGTCGGCGCCGGATCTCGCCATCCACCTGGGGAAGATCGCCGCCACCTCCTGAGGAAAAACATTAACTACACTTACACGACTAATGTCCGTAGTAGTTGACGTTCCCGGAATCACCAACAATCAATCAATCATCAATCCATTCCGACCCACTCCTGCTATTTTATTTCTACCGCCACCGCCCGCATGCTTTCGTCTCCGCCGCCGCCACCACCACCTTCGCCTCCGCGACTCTTTGCCGCTGCCGTACCGCTACGGCCGACTCCCCTCCTCTCCCCCCCCCTCACCTTCCCGCCCTTTCGGCTATTTCCCCTTCTGTCGCCGCTGCCACGTCCTCCCGCCACCTTCTCTGGCCCCGCCCCCCGTGGTGAGCCACCTCTCCTGCCGCAGCCGTCCCCCTTTCGCGTCTATTTCCCCTTCCGTCGTCGCTGTCGCGGCCCCCCCGCCGCCACCTCCACCCTCACCGCTCTCGAATTCGCCCCCCCCTCACGGCCCCGCGCGGCCGCCCCGACGCCGCCGCCTCGTCCAGTTGGCGGGGGGGGCTGTGGCCAGGAAATGCCAGGTCGGCACCGCGACCTCCCCGCCGCACCGCCCCCCCGCCCCCGCCGCCGGCGGTGCGGAGCCGCCTCAAAGAGGAAACGTCGTGCCGCCCGCTGCGGAGGTCGCGGAGAAAGTCTCGTACGTAGGGTTGCCAACCGTCCTGCATTTGGGAGGACAGTCCTCCATTGATTGTCCTCTTGTCCTACTGTGTGTTCTAATCGTCCTCCTTTTAATACATTTTTAATATTTGCTGTCATTTATTTTATCACATGACTAGCCTCCGCTACGTTGTATCGTTACATTTAGAATAGGTAACATGAAAATCCTTTTTCTCAACGCTGACACACGCGTATGACATACGCATGCATGATAGTGTCTCTGTCTAGCGACTAAAATCTTTGTTTTTTGAGACGCTCACACCATCTTCATCTGCATTTTGTCATGCATCTGCATTGTGAAAATGGAGAGAAGAAAAACAAACGGGAGCTGATGTCAGACTAAATTAAATGTTTATAAAAATAAATATATTCATGCGATTTTGTTGTGTTTTTTTTTTTCTTTTTTCTCGCTTATCGAGTGTCATCCCATTTACATGAACATTGTTGGCAACACTACCCTTCCGCCTGGTTGAAGTCGTATTCAAAATTTAAAAGATAATTCAAAATACATAATCGAAACTCGTATGTTAATGTTAATGCCAACCATTCAATTTAAAATTACAAACAGAAGGTTTCGAAACCTAGTTTGTTTTGGTAATCTACAATTTGCTCAGGTAATCTACATTTTTTTTAAAAAAATTGTTAGAATTATAAGTTTTAGATAATACAATGTTAATTTATATTCGACGAGTTGAATAAGTTAAACGAAACGCATTTGGTAGCAACCTGTCATGTAGCACGAATGACCACCGAACGAGTCTAAAGGTTGGTGCCAGAATGACAGGAATGGAGGCGGTAATACGGTTAGTACGGGAGTTAGAGGAGAAGTGCTTGAAACTAAATGATGGCACTGCTGTCTTTTTATCAAATAATAATGATTAATTATTTCTATTTGAAAATGTTAATTGTTCTTAAATTCAACGAATAATATTTATTAATTTGAATATAATTAATTGGGCCTTTTCAATATAACTTATATTATATGTGTATTACATTCCTTAAAGTATATTGAATATTTGGAATTCGATTCCATCCAGTTGGTTTGAATTCAATGCAACTATTCATGATACTCTAAGTTTTATTCATTAAAATAATACCATACTATTACTATGATTTTAATTATTTAAATAAATGCATTGTAATTTCTATTTGCATAGTTGGATATTCTCAAGGACAACGCTTTGTAACTTCATCACACGTTCTATCACCATACAACATTCTTTTTTTAAAATGAAGTGGCAACTATCTAGGTTTGGTAGTTTTCATCTTTTCTTTAGCGCTTTCTTGAACCAGAAAATTAGACCATCAATCAAGAAGGCGAGGGACCATTCACTCTATACGCGAATGCGTGAATTACAGAATATTCAATAAACAATAATACTTCAAAATAAGTCTCAGCCTGTTTTCTTATTAGTTATTTGAGACACGTGTTTTTTAAAAGAACAGTTTACGATGAAATGCAAAATATGCACAGCAGAACTTAACAAACTGTTCCGTAATTTTGTATTTATTCAGAAAAGGAAAATCCAAAACGTTTAGTGAAAATTTCATTACTTCAATACATATTCATATTTTCCTGTTCACACTTGCTTGTCCCTTTCACGCTCTCGAAATGTAAATTCAAACCGTCTGTCCAAAATGATGGATGTGTGTATGGACTGTGTGAATGAAAATGAAGTGTAAAACGAAGATTTGGTAAGAAAATAATTCTTTGCAGGACGTACTCAGGAGAAAATTAGTCATTGTTGAATTCTTAAAAAGTTGTCAAAACTATAAATGTAGAATTAAGTTATTGATTATATTGTAATTAAAGATGAATATATCTTGTGAATAATATGTGTCACAGTTCAATTATTTAGCAAAAACAGTTTTATTTTTTTCATTTTTATTTTTATTTTCTCATGCGCCTCTGACTCAATTTTTTCAGGTCACATTACCAATTACTAAAATGTGGAGATGGCTTTATGACACGAGAGTTTTGTAACTACGGTCATTAGCCCTTGCGCAAACACGAACACATGAACGATATGAATATTCCTATCCAAGTGGGATTCTAACTCGCCACCTTTAGAGCGGGAAGTTTGTAACTGCGCCCCCGCCTGACTGACAATTGCTACACTGCTCGGCAAGGATCTTCACTTAGTTGTATGAACAATGTTTTAGCAATAGAATGAAAAACACTGCCCTTTTAAATTAAAATTTAATCAAATATTTATAAAACGTGTAGGCCCGTTTCCTAATTTACCCTCTGATATTATTACCATAATGGTCACGTTAATGAGGTAAGTAATCTATTGCCGTGACAACCAGATATAATGTAATAGAATGAATTTCACACATATATGAGGGAGTGACTGTCATCTCTTCCATCTGAAATATGGAGGATGCAAACTCATAGCATGGCACATTCCCATTCCAATGTCACTACCCGAATTCAACAAATTCCCATAATCAATTAGAGACAAAAGTCAATTATGCATGCGTCTAAAATTAATTATTACCCTCGTGCATGTGTCACTACAATTTTATGCGATATTAACGGTTTTCCACAATCTGCTCGTTCTTGTATGCTCACGGAGTCGTCCCTTTTTTCGCAGAAACTCAAGCGACAAACTTCCATGAAAAGCCAGAGGCTTTATTTCCACGAAACTCGCCCTCGCAAAAAACGAGCTCGTCTGCCTGGCGTGGCCCAGCGGGCGGATAACTAAGCGGCAAAGCGACCTGTGGACTGAGCGGCCGGCGACGGCCGGGGGGGGGGGGGGGGCATAAGGGGGGGGGGGCGCGGCGGGCATTAGGGCGGGGGGCGCGGGGGAGGCTAATTGGAGCAGCGATTGGAGCGCGGCGCGCGGCACAAGGCGTAATTGAGCCTGACGTACGAGATCCGCGCGAGGCCCCGCCCGCGCTATGCCGGCTCCGTGCCGTCACTCGGGTTGACCCTGCCGCCAGGCCAAGCGCCAGCTGCGGGAGCTCCGAGGTAACGACGATGCGTGTATGTCGATGGCCGACTCCCGGGTTGCGGGTTTTCGATGCGAGCTACTCGAGTGTCGAGTTCTGACTCGTTTGCGGCGGAATGCTAGCGGCCGGCTGCACTAATGGGTTGATTTTCGAGATTTCTCGTGTCAGTAAGAGGCCAGAGCTCTATTTTAATAAAATGAATAGGGTCTGCATCCTCTTCCCTATCATATCACCACCCCTTATACAAACTTACAATCATAAGGACTATAATACCACATACGTCGGGAGACGAGTCTGCAACCCAGTGCTACAGCATTTCCCGGCTATACCGATGCTCCAATAGAGAACATATTTGAAAGGAGAGAAAACATGCAAGCCATATTCGTCTCCCTCTCTCTCCCCCTCTTTCACACTCTCTCTCACACTCTCACTATCACCCTCTCCCTCTCGCTCCTTCCCTTTCCTCTCCCTTTCCTCTCTCTCTTTACCTCTTTCTCCTCTCCTCTCTCTCTCTTCTACTCGTGCTCCTCCCACTACGTCCGCCTTTAACAACGTTCTACCCCTCTAGACCGTATGGCTTCCTCCTCAAACATCTCTCCTACCTCTAGAATCCCCTTCCAACCCCATCCTAATTACTCCTGCCACCCCACTCCCCCCCCAACCAGTCACGTGTCCCCTACCTGACCCAACCTAATGTCGCCCCGCACTGCCAATATTGCTCCCCGTACACCTTTCTTGGTGACCTAATTTATCCTCTCCTGTCCTTGCAGCTCACTTCAACCCATCGCCACATCACACAACACAGACCCTCACTTTATTCCACTGCCCCACCACTTTACTCTTCAGGTCCCAGGTTCGAGTCCCGACGGTGGCACGATTTTCGACACCAACTTGATAGCTAGGTCGAGTTCAGTCGCTGTCTGTAGGAGAATACTAGCGACCGGTTGCTCTGATCCATACTTTACCATATATTCTCCGATCAATACCAGGCGAATAACAGTGCAGTACTCTAAGAAACGGACCACGGACCGCGCTCGATCATTCCTTCCTCTTCCTTGTATTATCCTTACCCTTACACACACACTTACACTTACATGCACTACACTACTGCACATACCGGGAGACCGATCGGGAGCTTTGAACTAGTTCCGGAGGGGTCTTGGCCCGGCTGGTAGTAGATACTTTGTAGGGGAAAGCCCCGCTGACAGTAGTTCGGTGCCGGGTCTCGCCATCCGGCGGGGAAGATCACCGCCACCTCCCGATGAAAAACATGCACTACACTTACAGTACTAATGACTTTAGCAGTTGACGCACCGGTATCACTAACAATCAATCAACCAATGTACAGCTCACTCATCTCTCAAAGGGCCCTCTCCTGCTAACCAACTAGCTCTACCCTCCCTTCTCCCACTGCAATGCGTCCGCTGCCCTACCCTTCCTTCCCCGTCTCCGCTTTGCCTCCCTTTAGCGACCTGCACCGCGCCCGCCTCTCGCGGAATCCCCCTCCCCTCCCCCCGTCCCGCCCTCGCCAGTGGGGGCCTGGGGCACTATCGCGTGACGCGACTGAGCTGCGGGGTAACGAGGCCTGTGATGCGCCCACTGTTTGCGCGCGATGGACATGGAAGATCTATGCAGGAGCGCTCGCCGTCGCCAATGCGGGGGTTTCTGGTTCGAGTCTTAGAGAGAGATTGCACCGTCGGCTGATGGAGGGAACCGTGCGGTGCGCCGCTCGGCCAGCTCCAATGCAGGGGTTGGCTGCATACGCCCACAATCGGCGATGATTGGGAATCGCGTTCCCAGAGGCGGACAGAGAGCGTCATAGGGGCGAGGCAGAACCCGTAATTGTGTCGGTCTAGTATGTCTGCAAGTGTATTCGCTCGCGAGCGTGTGAATGTGGGTTTGCACGTTCACATTGGATGTGAATTGCAGAGGATCAAGACTGGGGATTGACAGAGTAAAAATATATAATTCAATAGTGCAATTTACATATGGCTACCAACCTTTATGAAGGGCACTTTATATTACGTATGCAAGTGTGCAAACTGTAGGTCGCTTGAGCACAGTGAATAAGAGCAAACACGAGATTTCAATTCTACAGATCAGCCGAATACTGTCACAAAGGCATAGAAATGCTCGTATAGCAACAATTTTGAACGGGTCGTGACGTTTGATTGTGTATATATGTACCCGTGACAACAAGTGACTCATTCTTTCAAGTTGCAACATGTAGCTTTGATTCAAACAATACATAATATCACTTCTGCTTGCACTATCACAAAAACAGGTAGAAATACTGTACCCAAAATTTGTAGTTTTATTATTATTATTCATTTATTCTGCCTTTGTGTCAAATTTCATCTAAATCTGAGGTGATGAGGAAAAATGACTAAAGTTGATTTAATGTGGTATGATCCTTTTACAAGTGATTGTGACTGGTTGAAAAAGTAGAAACTTAAAAACGATGTAACCGCAGAAACAGATTATTGTTATCAGAAAGTCGGGCATAACAACAACAACAACAACAACAACAACAATAATAATAATAATAATAATAATAATAATAATAATAAAGAAATACAAACAGTGCAGTCTACAGAAGAAGAAGAATGACGCGAAAACTCATGACAATTTTGCCCCATCCAACTGACGTGAATAAATAGTTGCAAGGTGTGCAGAGAGCATTCACAGAAGAGATTATACAGAGCACAGAGTCTTGCCTATGTTCGTCTGTTTTGGAGTGAATCCCCACCCTACCATTTTCTAGTTCTTGAAACTAAATTTAGCTGCTCTATGCTAAATTCTTTCCAAATGTTTACACTGCGGATTCCTATAAATTGATCCATATTCCATTTTCCAACAAAAAGCGATAAGAAAGAAATTACCTTCGCATTTACTGTACTCTTTTTTAATATGCGCATTACAAAATGAAGAAATCTCCAAGCTTTTCCTACAACAAAATGTATGTGACTTTTCCAGCTTAATCGAAGTGCATTTCTGAAATCGAAATGCATTTCTAGGTGCTTCCACAAGGAAGCTCTTCGAATAATGTCGTTACTTAAGCGGTAATTTGTTACGCTGTAATTATGACCTCTGCCAAAAATGATGGATTTGCTTTTAGAGCTATTTATGGTCATGCCATTATATTCTGGCCAGTAATATAACGTTCATGATCCCGTTGAACATTTTTTTTTTTTTGCCATGTATTATGCAATCGTCTGCAAATAGCTGAGCATTTGACATTAATTGCGCTGGAAAATCATTAACGAACGCTAGAAATAGAAGAGGTCCAATGATACTCGCTTGCACAGGAAGATAACTCTTGCACAATTTGGAATTTCTGTTCCCTATCTCGTAGAAACACATTAATTCACGCCACCACCCTGGAATCGTTGCCTGAATTCATTAATTTCTGAACAAGTCGATCGTGTGGAACAACATCGAATGCTTTGGCAAAATCTATAACTACTGTGTCTACTCTCCCGCCCGCGTCAATTTCAGTTAGATCTGCTAGATTCTGAAATAGTGTGACTACCTGATTTTTGCATGAATAACCAGTCCTGAATCCATGTTGGCCAGAGAGAGACATTGTTTGATTTCCCATTCTCGCTTAATGTAATTCGCAAGTAGATACTCCATAAGTCTGTAGAACACTGACGTGACTTACCAGCCTATAATTACTTAGTATAGTTGTGTCCCCACTTTTAAAGATTGGTACTACAAAAGCTAATTTCTAATCTTCAGGTACTTTTAAATTGTTCATGAACACGTGAAATATTCTAATTAATAACGGTAATATTGCTTCTCCTCCTAGTTTAATTATGTCTGTAGAAATGTCGTGTGAACTTCTTGACTATTTTTTAAAATAGATTTTACTTTATTCCTTAGAACATTTACTTAATATTAAATCGATATCTACCAAGACCTTTGAATGAGTGGATGGTCTCGTATTGCTTTTGAAACCGAACTGAAATACTTATTAAATGCACTAAGCTTCTGACAATCATCTAAGATGAGTCTGTTTTCATGTTCACGAACAACTGGGATATCCTCTTTCTTTCCCTTTCTTCTTTGAACATATTTGTAAAATCCTGTCCAGTTATTTCCTTTCCGTATTCTTTATACATGCCTCCTGAGCAATTTTCACTTCTCGCTTTAATTCTTTTGAACAATTTCGAAAAATATTCATAGGCTCGGTACTGCGTTTTCTGTTTTTAAATGCGTTTCTCGTTATCCTCTTCATTCGCCTAATTTTTTATTTGTAGTATTCTGAATGCGGATTACATTTTAGAATTTTGCATGGTACGAACTTTTGCAATACTTAGTCTATAATATCTTTGAACGCGCACGATATTTCTTTCATACCGCCTTCTGTTCTCGGAAAGCTATTGTATTGATCTTTAAGAAAGTTCCTCTACATTTTTTTAACTCATTCGCTTTCGTTCCTGTCGTATTACATTTCCTTGAAATATTTTCGTCTTAGTCAAGAAGATCCGCTTTGTGATCACTAATTCCCTCAAAAACTTCACAAAATATGGATAGTTTTTTTGGGTTAATAGGTAAACATCCAAAATCGCGTCCTGCCACGTCGCACTCCGTAATGCCTGAGCTAATCCCTTATCCCAAACTAGTCTGTTAACGAGTGTTTGGACTTTTCCCTCCCTCACAGCTCTCTCACAGTTTTCGCCAGTAATATTTAATAGCGTTTTCCATTCGTTGCACTGAAAACCACCCTAGTGCAGGGCAGAAACGTCATCGCTCCGCAACAGTGCTGCCCCACACGCGTGAAGGGCAGCTACGAATGAAACGGATTCCGGAACTGAGTCGGGGCATATGCGCTACGCAGTGAAATTATACACAGCTGTTCTTGGTCAGTCACATTGATGGAACTCGAAAAATAATAATTTTGAATTATGATCGTCGTTATAATTTTTATGAAGTCTTTTGGCAATTATTACTTCTTAATTCATAAATTATTAACGTGTGATTTCTTTATTTAAAAACTACGAAAACTGCAAATGCGTTTGAATCGTAATTTCATTTTTCGAGATTTGCCAGTGATCGATATAGTACTCAAAATTTTGAACCGAAAGGCTTCTGTAGAATCGTTTGATTACTGAAAACAAAATATTAACATGAACATTTCCGCTGGTAAATGTATGAGCGTGCGAGAAACACTTCTTGGCATATATATTTGAATAATTTTGCAAGGGTCACTATTTTTATTTTCACTTTATTAGCGTTTCGAAATTGAGACGTACCTACAACACTTTAGTTTCTAAATAGCACTGGATTTGTTAATATGAAGTTATTCAAGGTTAAATTTTCGGAAAACACAATCTGATTTTCCAAACTTCGTGTAAATCACAAACATTATTTTAAGACATTTCTTGCAAAACATAATATACTCCATCATTCGAAGTATCCCTGCGTGAAGAAAGATCTCAATTGCCTTCACAATTTCACCACGAACCTAAATCAGCATGGATAACTTCCGTACCGAACCTCACAATGGTCCGGTGCACTGGACTGCACTGACGCGATCGTAGGTGCCGTTTAGTGGGACCTGGGTCCGTGTCGATGTGCGAATGGAACACGCAGTTCTTTGCACTGGTGCGCCCCAGCGGTCGAATGGAACACGAAAGCTGCCCTGAGTGCGCACTGGGTGCGCACTAGTGCGGCGAATGGAAAACGCTATAAGTCTCCTCCGATAACAATATGATGCCAATTTTCATTTCCTTTTCTCTGTATGATATCTTCCAAAATTTTGTAGCCGTCACCCGGAGGCCTACAGCAAGCAATAAATTCTAATAAGGTTCCTGAAGTAGTAATTTCTATTCCCATCACTTCAAACTGCTAACGACCTAATCTAATCAACTACTTATGTCTGCTTTGACGCAAATAAAGACACCGCCACCTATACTATTTCTATCCGTCCTAAAGATCTTGTAATCAGAATGAAAAATTTCCGGGGATCCGATTCCCTGAGTTAGCAACGACTCAATCCCTATCACTATGTCGGGATCACAGGCATCAGCTATATTCCAAAACTCTATTTCTTTATTGTTTATATACTACGACAGTCCACCTGCAACAACCTAATGAATCCCTTTCTCACCTGAATGTGTACTCGGGATTACGCGTCCGTCGAAGCCGTCACCGCCGCCTCCGCCGCCTCCGCCGCCTCCGCCGCCTCCGCCGCCTCCGCCGCCTCCGCCGCCTCCGCCGCCTCCGCCGCCTCCGCCGCCTCCGCCCCTCCGCCCCTCCGCCCCTCCCCTCCTCCGCCCCTCCGCCCCTCCGCCTCCCCGCTGCCGTAGCCTCCGCTGCCGCCGTCGCCTCTGCTACCATAACATGTACTCATAAGTACAATAAAGTGAAGAAATCGCCTCTAATGTAAATATTACTCACGTGAGAGGCAAGTAAAAAAAATTGTAATAAAAAACAATAGAATAGAGCAATATGGCGTGTATGTCACCGTATGGGGTTTATTTGGCTCTAACCCAACCAATCTTTTAAAGAAAAAAATTGGAGCCGTTTTTGAGAAAATTTTAAAAATGTCCGGGGAGGTTTCATGTAAAGTACCCCCAAATATAAATGAATGTTCTCAAAATTTCGAAGCTTCAATAGAGCCCGATGGACAAGTGTTTCTTCGATTTGGAAAAGATCGTACGAATCGTTTAGGCACTAGTAGTGTTCACAGACGGACAGACAGACAGACGAACAGACGGACGGACGTTTTGCAAAAAACACTTTTTCGGTATTAAGGGACCCCAAAACGTAAATTTATGTTGAAATCTCGGAATCGACTTTCAACATAATTACATAACTTTCTCTATATTAGGTATATTATTATGTACTTACATATACGAGAATACGAGAAAGTAAATAGATGTGCTACAGAATGGAACAGACTTTCTCGTAAAGTTTTATAATTTCCTTGGTGTGATCTGGCGTTAAGGTCTACTCCATTCTCTGGCCATCTATCGTTGACCAAAGACCTCTGTTTTTTACATTTTCTCAATTTTTCCCTTTCTCTAATATTACTGAATAACTGAATAATATAACTGAAATATTACGTCAAGAATATTAAAGAAGAGTAAAACCTCGTTCTAAATAGAAATTTTCATTGAAAAATGTGAAGCTGTTTTTAAAAAAATAGCCAATAATCATTACTATAAATACGAAAGCGTTCACAAATGAACAGACAGACAGACAAGACAGACATACAAACGGATGGACGTTTTGAAAAAAACAACACTTTTTCGGTATCAGGGGACCCCAAGACGCGTATAAACCATGAAATCTCGAAATTGATTTTTCGCATCATTACATAACTTGATACTACGTATATTAATAATACCACGTACATTAATCTGTATATGCGTATGTATACGAGAAAGTAAAAACTACCCTAACTATCGGCTAATCGTTTGCGTCAAACTGAGAGTAAATAGTTGCATGTGCTCGCCCCATTCATCGGTGCGATCTATAGAACCACAAACCAAAGCTTTCAGATTTGCGACATTTACAAGTGGTGGAAGTGGAGGCGAATCAGGTCGGCGGCCACCCGACGCGCGCGCTCGCACGGCGGCGGCAACGGCCACATCACGCGCGTCCTCTCCGATTTACGTGTCCCTCGTGCGAGTGCCTGGCCCACGCCGCCTCCACTAACACGACCGCCAGCCCGCCCCCGCCCGCGCATCCGCCCAGCCCACCGCGCCCTCATCCGACCCGCCAACGCCCACCTCACCAATCCTCCCGCCTCGCAAACATCGTGCCTCAACCTCGCCTTCAGCCTACCCTGCCCACCCCACCCAACCCTTCCTTACATCCCGCCCTCAACCCGCCCACCACCCCGCCATTCCAACCTCGCTCTTCACAACCCTGCCACCCTTCACCCTTCCAACCCGCCCTTTCAACCCCGCCCATCCAACCCCGCCATTCCAACCTCGCTCTTTCACCCCCAACCTGCCAACCCCGCCCTTCCAACCGCCGCCCTCCTCAACCTCCCCTGACCTTCCAACCCCGCCCTTCCAACCCCACCCCCCCCTTCTAATCCCTCCCATCACACCCTAGCTTTGCCATCCCAACCCTTCCCCCCTTCCCAATTGCCTCCCCCAGCGCTCCCCGCATCACCCCGACCCGCCCGCACCTCGTCCCCCCTCCCATCGCCCTCTCCACCCGCTCACTCGCTTGCGCGCGCGCCCACGACCGGTCGCCCCGCCCATTACGGTAATGGGCGAGCGGGCGAGTGAGCGCGCGGGCGGCAACGATTGTGCGTGAGCGCCGGGGCTGTCACGCGCGGCCCCTCCGCCGCGGCGCCACCGCCGCCCCGCAGGTCGCCAAGTGGACTCGTGAGTGCCCCTAAATCGTCTGTCGGGGGTTGTTTTCCGCCAGGGGCGTTGTCGAGGGAAGAGTTTTCTTTCGCCTGCAAACTCAGTTGATATTTCGAATACTGAGATTTTTTTAAAGTGTAAATATTTCATGGATTTATTTTTCCATGCATTACTATCCAGAACTAATTTAAATGTATTTGTGTGTTCCTTATATATCAATCTTGAACGAGGATAAAAAGGTTTTTGTATATGATTTTGGACCTCATTTTTATCGTAACAAATTCAATTATATTTAAACAAATATGATTTGGTAGTGATGGGGAATATTGTGCATATTTAGACCTTTACCAAATTTTCTTTGGATATGTTGTAACGAGTTTCACGGTGAAGAGCTCTATGAACTCCACAACTACAGTCTGGTCCAAAGCAATATCACAAGCAAGTAAATGGACGTATTATTTCAACTAGAACGAATGTGATGGTTAAATTTACCCTAAAATCAAGCTATTTGTGCTAAATGTGTTATTAATAAGGGTTTATCTAGATATTAGTATTTAGTTCCAGCAGCTCAAGCCGCAATTATTTATTTAATAATATGTTTCCAGATAAGAATGCACATATTTTAATGTGCAGATTATTTTGAGTTTTCAAAGTTTAAATTAAGGGCTGCACAGAGAACCAAGAGTTTGATTATTTGATGCCATTTTGGGAAATTTTACTCAAAAAATTCATTTCAGTTTTCAATTCTGACAATGTTCATAATTTTGAACCTCATTGCTTTAATTAACACATGATTTCAGAAACTGGCAGATATGGAGATATTTAGGATTATGTTTATCAATAGTAGTACTATTACTGTGAATAAATAATGAGATAAATTAAGATCGACTTGTGTTTAGTACCTGTGTGTTGCAGAGAATGGTTTAACTTGAAGTAGGGAAATGGAGAAATTGTTTGACCAAAGTGTTCCTTCAAGACACTACATTTCACACAAGAACATACTACGAGTAATTTCCGCTTCGCCATGAATATTTTGATTTCCCATAACCTTATTCCCTGCTCGAAATCGTATCATCTTCGAATAAGGAAAGACCATTTTCATGATGTTCATGGTATTCTGATGACCTTCATCCTTTCTTTTCAGCTCCAATTTTCGTCTCCCTTTCAACAAATAAGAATGTAATTTCTATGTAGTAGGCGCCGTTCTCGTGCCATTCTCATTGCAAACTAATTCTTATCACACCTGGTGAACATTATTAATTTGTAATTATAATTTTTACAAATTAATAGTTTACTGATTTGTAGTTACGTCAAATGCCACTAATTTGAGCACATCTGTAAAACAAGAAAATACTTAAATTTGCTCAAGACTTTATGCATTTGCAAATGCATAAATAAGATCTTACTTTGTGCATGTATCACTCAGTTTTTGCATGTTATGTTAATGCAATAAGTCAATATTCATAACATTGTCTTCGCATTGAGTTAGGTCTTGTTGATTTCAAAATGTAAATTTATGACAGATAATGTCCTGATATGTTTTTATTTGTAAAAAGTAATATTACCTAAATGTAAATTGTATAGAAATAAATTTGAACTAATTATTTTTGTTCTATTAAAAATGGAAGTATCTGTCGGTTGTCCCCTCTACCGAGACAACTGTACATAATTGATTATTCGTAATGTGGATGCAGAGCAGTACTGAGCAAGTCAAGTTCCCATATTTTTATTTTTCTTCTAGTTGTTCTCTTTCTCATCTTTCTCCTTCTTCCTCTCTTCTCCATCGCATTCTTATCTTTCTTCATCTCCTTATTTCCTTTCTTCCATTTCTTATTTTCCCCCTACTTTTCCCCTTTTCCTTTTTTTTTTCGTTCTCCTTCGCTCTGTACTTTCGATTGATTGTTTATTTCGTGTTTCCAGTCTTGCATCAACCTCTTCAATAATAATAATAATAATAATAATAATAATAATAATAATAATAATAATAATAATAATTTGGATTTGCAGGGATTCTCACAACATGAAGTTTGTAAAGCTAAATATTACGCATAACGCCTAGTATAAGACAAACGCGTGAATCAGGGTGACAGCGATTCAAAGAGCTCAGCTAAATTCTTTATATTCATGAAAAACAAATCAATTTCAAAAATGGAATCTGGTTTATGAGATTCTTATGTTGTAGAAATTGGGCGTCTCTATCTTCTATCTACTGCATCTCCTAACGCTTTGAACGCAACCCGCCGCCCACCCCTTATCATCCACCCGGGGTCGCCCACGCTGCTTCGCTTCCCACCCCCAGCCCCGCCTCGCCGCTGCGCCCCATCCACGCGCGAAGCGGCGCACGGGGCTATTGACGGCGTGTGCAGACGCCCCCGCCCCCCGCCCCGACCCCGACCCCGCCCCCGCCCCCGCCCCGCCCCCGCCCCGCCCCCCGTCCCGCCCCCGACCCCGAACCCCGAACCCGACCTCCGACCCCGACCCCGAACCCCGCCCCCGACCCCGCCTCCCGCAGACTTGTTAGTACTGGGCAGTGTATTGTGAAAATAGATATGAATCATAAAATTTCAAATTTGAAAGAAATTAATCCCCAAATGTTTGAAAGTGCCTACATATTATTTTATTGCATTAAATCCTACATGTACAGCAATTGAAACTGCAAGTGTCGGTACTTTGGTTCAATAACATCGAAGCGTTATTACTCTGTCTTGTTCTTGATATCGATGCCAGATATAGTATCAAATTAAGAATAGTATAGTAGCGTATTTTCTATTCATTCAACAACGTATGCCGCAAATGAACAGCTGTTTCATGGAAGTTACCGTGTGCGAGGGTATATTCACTCACAATGTAAATTTTATTTTTTGCTTGTAAATGCAACGTAAATTTAAAAATCTTGCACGTTATCTCATTTTTACTCTACTGAAATTACCACCAAATTTAAAAATACACTGTACATCATTGAAGCCTAGAATTTTGCTCTAAGTGCTGGTACTCTTACTTTAGTTGGAGAATAGAAAATAGTTTGGAGGAAAAATGCAATGTTAGCATTCATTTTTTCAAGTATCGTCTTCCTGAAATTTGCAAGCACGATATCAATGGATCTAAATGAGGACGATAGCTAAGTTGCTTCAAAAACGATTCAGAATAATATGCAGTGTTCAGACGAACGTGAATTATATTTCTTATGAAATCCAGGATTGTAATTGCTGAATTCAAATATTTATATTTCCTATGGCTCAAAGTGCCTTACGATCCATTTATAGGTCTCAATATTGTCTTGCGTAACTTTAGCATAACAATATATTTTTGGAATCCGTTTATGGAATATTTATAAAATATTTCTAAAATTTTGAATTTTCAGCCTTAAAGGATATTTTCATTAAACATACTTCGATACGATATTCTGTTTATGCGTAATTTTTAATTTGCATGCGATAATTTTTTTTGGGAATTCCAAATCGATATTAAGTGACGACGCATTGCTCTGATAAAAGCATGTTGTATCGGAATTTCATACTCAAATTCTACACTTACCATGAATATGGCTTTCAGAACGATGGGTTCTCTTGGATTTTATCCCTTCATTCATTATTTTTCACTATTACCGTGTATATTTTTCTCCCATATCGGAAAATCGCTGTGTAGGCGTTTCTATAATTGTGTTTTCTTTCCAACAAATCCTGAGTATCTAGATTTATTTCTTACTGAAAGCATATATTTGTAACCACTTCTACTCTTCAGGATTGTAATTGTTTTATGTAATAAAATATAATTAAATAGTACTTTTGAGTACTCCTGAATGGAAACCTTTACTTTAGTGTACGGCTTTTTTTTTTTGAAAAATGTATCTTTGTGACACGCATGCGGTAAAATGTACTTTGACATACACGTTTCGCAAAGAAGTCAAGGCCATTTGTACTGGATACTGTAAAATAAACAAAAAACTGGGACGACATGAATCAACATAGTTGCCACCTTGATTATTGAGAATGATCCAAAAGATTATATACTTTTATGTTACCAGGACTTTGTAGTAAAAAGTACGTAACTCGTACAAAAGTTTGTTTGACGTATATATTTCAAAATGACGGGCTCAGCTATCGGCACTTGGTCCGCCAACATTTTCTTCGTACACGAATGGTTCCTGTTGGGGAGTAGATAAGGAAATAACTACTTTAGTACTAAAGTATGGAAAGTGATACAACTTTAAGTTATGTGTTGCTAGAAAGTATTACTTTGCACTTCGCGTTCATAAAAATAAAACTATTGTCGGGACTTATGCTCCAAAGTAATTACAACATTTGGGTTCCATAAAGGAAATAAAATGCTGAGATGACTAATTGGAGCATAGTTGCCGTCTCGCATGTGAATGAAAAAGACTTTATAGACTATAGCACTGTTTCAATGATACAAGAACTCTTTACCGGTTGAGTTTATCTCACACCTAGCATTTCCGATGGTTCTGAACGGGCTCTGACCCGGAGATCTTAGGTTTCGAGTCCTGACGTTGGCGGACCCGTCGATACTAGCTACTTCGTAGATCAGTCTGGAAGAGATTTCTAGCATTCTTATAGACAGTTCTCCATGATTTCTTCGATCAATACCAGATGAATTTCAGAGCAGTTCCCTAACAAATGGACCATGGATAGCATGCTTTCTTTCCATCCTATCAACCCCTTTTACAAACGCCCTCACTACATGCATTACACTACAACACATGCCAGAAGATCAGTCTGGCACTGAGAGATTGTCCTGGCTGGGACGATGCCTCGCTGGGAGGAGGGGAATCAGTGTAGGTTGGCTGATTTCTCCAACAACTGTTTCTATACAATTAAAGACTACTGATTTTCAAAAAGAAAAATAATGCTTATTATAATAAAACAATGAAATATAATAGATTATTTTTTATTGTATAATTTAAAGAAATACTTAATATTCCTGTAACAAGTAATGTACTTCAGCTTCCAGGTCAACGACCCCCATCTCGATCAGGTTTTTGTCCAGTTTCCCTGATCCATTGAGCAAATGCTGAGATGGCCCCTTGTTTTGCTTCTGGACGTAAATGTAGCTTCACTCTGTGTTTTATTGAGCTCTCCTTTTCCTTGTAGTGGTTGGAGTAGAGCTGAGGGTGAGTTACTATATATTTAGAAATGCAGAAAAATCAAATCTGCAGTTCGTTAACCGTTGCAAATATTTTTTTCTATAACGCGGGAAGGAAAATGTCTAGCTTTTCAAATGTTACTAATCTCGTTTTGTTTTAATTTTATCATTCATTGTTCTTTCAACTATTTATAGTCAAAATGTTGGGATGGGATTCTGTTACTGAAGAAAATGTGCGCAGGTAATCTTCTCCCCCATACGTCATACACAGTGTTTACTGTTTTTTGACCAAATAAATCAAATCAAATCCATCGGAGGAGGAACACCGCCATCTCCCGGAACAAAACGTTCATTAGGCGAATTGAACTAATGACCATAGAAGTTGACATGCTCGGAAACATCAATCTAATAATCACAATACTTTCGAAAGTGTCGTCCTTTTAACATTTCAACCGTTCAATACATTTAAATGTTTATGACTTGGTTTCTGTCATCGTCCGGAAATACTTTCTGCACAAGCAACGTAAGTAATTATTGCTGAACTGTTACATTATTTTTCTCTAACAAGTATGTTCCGATCCACATCGAAACACTTCTATGTCTATCAAAATAATCACTCATCCTCATGAATGGCATTTTAAAATAATTTTTTGATAACAAAAAATAGTATACTTTTCTCTTTAAGTGTGATTCTTTGAAAACGTTCACTCTGTATTAACAATGTCCTGGCAGCAAACGTCCAAAATTCGAAAATAAGCTTTTAAGACAATATTAAACATATTTTGTCTAATAAACTACTTGGATATTCTGAATGGCTGAGTCGCATAAGCACTCAAAAGTTGGCTGAAAACTGCTTTCTAGGCAAACATTTGCTTTGCAGAAGCATAGATACCTCCAGAAACATGTAAATTGTTTATTATTTACTAAAGAAATGAATATGCTTATTCAGAAAGAAAAATTAACAGAAATAAAAAAATCGCCCAATTTACAGAATTAGACTCCTTTTTTATTTTCGGTTATTTTTTCTTTCTGAACAAATATATTCATTTCTTTTGGAAATAATAAACAATTTACATGTTTCTGGAGTGTTTCTATTCTTCTGAGATGCAAATTTGTGCCTAAACATATTTTTTTTAACCAAATTTTGAGTGTTTATTGCGACCCAGCCATCCAGAATATCCAAGCAGTTTATTAGACAAAACATGCTTAAAATTGTCTTAAAAGCTTATTTTCCAATTTGTGACGTTTCCTCCGTGGACATCCTGTACTTATAGCGCAACCCCTCTGTACGGAACGCGTGTGCATAAGTCTTAATACAGCTCCCCACTCATTTAATTTTAGAGAATTTCACCCGTTGCTCGGCACCACAGAACGCGCAACATCGGGAACCATAGCGCAAGCAGGTTGCAGTGTGCTTGCAAGCGGCAGCCTTGCAGAGAGTTCCATTAGTGAACAGTAACATCTGCGTGTGACGCAATGCAGTCCATACATCGCGACGCTCACATTCAGATCAAGACAATTATGTGTGGGCGCTTCGATGCCTCTGTGATGGATCCTCACACTTCGATCAGCACGACTGTTTTCTCGACAGTCTCTGACCGTAAGCTGAAACGATTTTGAGGCCAGGAATCGATAGCGGTAGACTAGAACAGGAAGGATGGAAGAAAAAATACGGGAACATCCTCAATCGCAGATCACACAAATCACGCAAATACGGGCAGATCACACTAATCACAAGGTTTTTCTCAATAAGGTCTCCCTAATTGTTAAACTTTTTTAGTTATAATACATTTCATAAATATGTATTCATTTTTACAATTTCCGCATATATTGCAAAATCCTCAAATTCCTTTTTTCTTGAACTGGAATCGCGTCTATGGTGTAGTTTATTACGATCTTGGCATAGACAACGCTACTTAGCCTTGTATACATTTGGATCTCCTTCGTAAATCAATTGACTAAAATTAAATACCATTAAATCACAACATTAACCCGTTCAAATTCAATCCTTATAAATTGTTGTTTTAGTGTTAAAGTGTTATTGAGTTAATTCTTTGAGAGGTGCTAATATGCAACCACGTTATCTGTAAAATTCTTTATAACACTGTTATATTCGATGTTTATAAAAACTCTTAGGAATGAACCGTGTATTCTCAATAAAATAGAGTAATAATAATAATAATAATAATAATAATAATAGAGTGAAATTTATTAGAAAGCTTATTGAGATTTATAGACTATCGTCTAATACAAAACTCTTGGAGTAAGTTACTTCAACTTACTTGTAATAGTAGCGAAAATTGAACCCCTAACTCAACACTGCATAGAATCATTTTTTCATGTTTCATTATTTTGTATATAAGAAAAAATATATCAAGTAATGTATATGTAAAAAATAGTTTTGGTTTCTAATTTGAATAATTGTTAATTAACGCTCTTGGTGGTGCAATTTAACGATTAAGCTTTTTTTTTCTAGAACATTCGTTTTGCAAAACGCACTTGAATCGACAGCTTTCATTCCACAACGAAAGGGGTGTTCCGCGCAATGCATCTCACGTTGGTTCTTTACCCTGTCGCAATATAAGAATGTCGAAATTCGTGACAGATCGTTCGAAAGCAAGACAGCGTTCATTTTACGAAATCCACCCCGGTGCCAGAATTATTTTTTTCCTTTTTCTGTTCGTCAGAAACGTTGCAATCAACTGACAGCGCTAGAACATGTGGAAAGCGCATGCACAAATCCGGCGACCGCAAAACGTCACAACTAGATTACGATCTCTGCGGGTTGCGGCTGCGCTTTTTCAGATTTGGGTTCCTGTAACAGAACATGTAAGCCAAGGTTTAACTTTCAAACAGTAGAGACGAACAGTTGTGTTTCACAATTTTTCTTGTTTTTTTTTGTTGTTGTTGTTTTTTGTATAGCTGACACACCTTATTGACAATGTTTGGAATCTAGTTGAATTAATTTGACACAAAAATGTAAATATTTTTTAATATCTAAATATGTAATGAAATGTGTCTCTCATCGAAAATGTTCTCACTCCGAAATCGTAAGCAATCATTATACCCGCAATGTGGATAAAAGTGGCTGGAAGACGATAAAGTAAAAGTTTAAATATTTTTTACCCAGGACGGAGATTCAACTTTTTTTGCTTTTCTCCGACAAGATAATATAGACTGATTCAAGATGTGAAAGATACAAATAAATTATTGTTGTTATTATTATTATTATTATTATTATTACTATTATTATTACTGATGTTCTCTTTTGATCATCTACTCTCCTTTCTTAGGCAGTCAAGTACGTCACTATTTTTTTCTGTCCCTGTTCTTACAAAGCTTTTGCAACGTTTGACTAGCGGCTTTATCGATCTGAGAAGTCAAAAGAAGCTTGTCCTTCATATACACCCATCAACTGTTCATAGAAATTCGTTTTAGAAGATGGATAAACGCCTCCCTGTGTGTTCACACATGATATGTGAAACGTCACAAAAACTTTGTAACGACAAGAACAGAATAAATAGTGACGTCATTTATTATCTTTAAAGCCTATGAATACAACTAAAATTAAATAATATCGCATGTTAAGGCTTCAAAATAGTTATTAACAAGTTTTGCGAGAGCAGTAGCAACACATTGCGCCACCGCTTGTAGAATTGTATATCGGCAAACGATTCTCGTTCCTGGAATATAACAATTATGTTGTAAGCAAATACAATCGTTATAATATGTTTACAAACACTCAATATATCAAGAACAATATTATATGGCACCTGATTGGCTTTATATTCACGTGTTTTTATTAAATCCCCGCATCGACACCGTCAGCTGATATTGTCTGCACGCGTTTAATGCGCGCGTGCCAGCATTCATAACATTCAAAGATTATACATTATTGACCAGCGAAATTTGTCAATAAAGCGCTGATTTTGAATGACGAGTAACAACTCTTGACTACGTGAAAACGCGATACTATCTACCCCAAGTAGAAACAATACGACTGCTCTTGGCTCGCCTTTCAAGAAACAAGCTTGTAGTAAGCAAAATGCCGTCAACTGGAAATTGAAGTTCCTTGAAATCCTAGCATCTTGCGCTTGTCCAGTCAGTGCTACGCTCTGACGGTGAGAAGTCTGTAGTATGATAGAATGGTATGATTTCGTGCGTTCTTCTCTTTGCTTCCAGTGTCGCGGTTTACGAAGAAAAAAAATTATTTCCAGCGCGTGAGACACGAAAATGCGTAAGTCAACACAGGATTTGTGTCAAGGGGGGCTTAAAATTTTTCATTACAGGTTACATGCCAAAATTTGAAAGAATGCGAATGTGGTAACATTGTATTGCAATTTATTCCGAGGATTGATATTCTTCAATTTTGCGCTGAGCGAATCGACGCTGTGTAACAATTCAAAGCAGCGCATCATTTTCCTCGAACACATCAACACATCTGTTTAATTGACAGCACCGCGAGAAATAAAGCCCCCGAGCAGAGCGTCTAGAACAGGTTTGTCCAACAGGCGGCGAAGGGGGGAGGTGTTGCACGTGGCCCGCTATGGCCCGCAAAAGTTTATTAGGCAAACGTCCTAAATAGTCCCTTGCATCCATTTCGGACGAGAACATTGGGCGCCAATTGTACGCCCACTGTCGAGGTCAACACTCCCCTTGATGTAATATCGGTTAAGTTTACATCTAAGGATTTTTGTAGAATATTTAGAAATTAAGTTTACATCTAAGGATTTTTGTAGAATATTTAGAAATTCAAAATCATCCCAATGTGTTTCACTGCGTTATGCATGGAACCACCTGATATCACGCACGGTTCCATTATCTCCACTACACATACATACCATTTCAGAGCAGCCGACCAAACTGCCGAGGTCAACATTGCGGGAAAGTCAGTCCCGTCCGAGTAATGAAAATATGTCCCGCAACACATTACAGGTTTTAGTTGTGGCCCTTGAGGCCTTGCAAGTTGGACACCCCTGGTCTAGAACAAATAAACCGTGGCACCCGGATCGGGCGGCTGAGCGGGGCGGGGCGAGACGCAGGAAGGGAAAACAGAATTGCTGGTGAGGAGGCTAAGCCGATGACTGCCACAATGCAGTTGGATGAGTGAGTGAGTCGGCGAGTAATTATGAATTCGGGCGCGTCAACTGCTACGGTCATTAGTCTGTGAGCGTTTCACACGACGGGGAGCAGACAGTGAAACCAGAGAATTAGATGCGCGGGGCCAGTGGTCACCATAATGCGCTTATGTGAGAATCGGCGACTATTTAAAAATTTGGGCACACTCCACAATTAAACTATTAGACCCCTGATGCTTTCTCCGTCTATCAATGTCCCTCTATCCCACCGGCCACTGCTCCACCTGGTACCATCTTTGAACTGGTCTACCGGTATGTGTGGTAGCGTAATGCATTTCAGCGTAAGTGTGCGTGTGAGGGTGGAGGGAACACGAATGAGGAACAAACGATCACGCGCGCCATGGCCCGTTTGATAGAGGACTGCTTCAGCATTCTCCTAATATTGATCGGAGAACTGATTTCCGATCAGAGCAAGCGGCCACGAGAATTCTCCAGGGATTTAATTCGAACAAGCCATGGCGCTAGTGGATGAAATAATTGAAGGCATCTTTGTTACCTTAGATTTATTCAGAGATCTGGCTTTCCATGGATTTTCTGTTATCAGTCTCGCTATATGTGACGAAATTCGGGAGACATTCGGAAGTCAATTAGCTTTGATGATATAGTGGTTATTATGCCGGGCTACTGATCCGAAGTTCCCGGGTTCAAACCCGATGAAACTGGGGGTATTTTTGGGGTGCTCAAAATCGACAGCATGTAAAATAGCTCCTAGGAAAGGCACTTGACCGATTCTGACAAAATTAAATCTTCTAACAATTTAGTAACAATAAGAATTGCGATTTGAATTACTCGATAAAATTGAGGGTATTGTATCTTGGCCTGCGCTATCTGGTATACAAATCAAACGTCAAAATTGGCACACTAGTACCACTAGGGAAATCAATGGCTAACTACCCTAGGTATACTTGCTGAGGATAAGTCGGACAAGAGGGCGCTAGGGGCTTCTGGAGACTAGCCTACGCACTAATGGCACTAAAAGAAGAAGAAGAGGAAGAAAAAGATGAAGTCGGAAGTCCGCCACCACCGCGATTCGAACCCTGGGTTCTGCCGGCGAAGGACGTTGGACGAGAGCGTCGTTGCCTCCGCGCTATCTCAGCGGGTCGTCCTGCTGCAGGGGCGAGGCGCGGCGCAGAAAGTGAAAACAGAGAATTAGAGGCGGGGGGGGCGAAGGGGGTGGCCGCCGCAGTGCGGTTTGGGCATAGGCGTGGGTGGGGTGCATCCAGGCGAGCTAGCTTATGGCTGACCGCGGCGCGGGGCGACGCGGCGCGGCGCGTGGTTGCGCGGGTGGCCCGGGGAAGCGGGGCGGGGAAGCGGGCGGGAAGCGGGACGGGAAGCGGGCGAAGCGGGGTCGGGGAAGCGGGGCGGGACGGGCGGGAAGCGGGCGGGAAGCGGGGCGGGAAGCGGCGGGAAGCGGGGCGGGGAAGCGGGACGGGGCAGTGAGGGAGGCGGCGCGTGGCGACGCGTGACGTCGGTGCGTGGTAGGTCGGGGCGGGGCGGCGCACCGGGCCGGGACGATGCGGGCCAGCGTGGCGCCGGGGCAAGGTGGAGCGGGGGGGGGGAAGGGGGGGGGGGGGGGGGCGGGCGGCGCGGGGCGTTTCGGGGCGGGCGGGGGTGGCCGAGTGAAGTAATGGCGGCGGTGGCGAGCAGCTTAGCAGCGGGCTGCCGTGGAGAGCAAGGCCTCCTGTCACACGCCGCTGACGTCACGCGACTCAGGCGGCGCGCGATGAGGTCAGGAGATCCTGGGAAGAATAGTCCTGTGATATCGAGGATGCAGAGAGCAGCGTGTAACATTTCAACGCTTCCAGAAGAACCAGAGAATGTGGACTCATGGGCTTCGTGACGTCAGTGGAATGAGTGTGATGGTGAATTTGTTAAGTCGTCAGTTAAGCTCTCCCCGTGGCAGTTGTTTTATGAAATATTTTGAATGTGAATGATTCATGAGAGACGGCCGTGTGAGCATCTATTAGCAGGTCCCATTCCTCATCCTTTACTTACACACATTTACATTAACATGCATTACACTATCACACATCCCGAAAGACTTATTGGAAGCTTAGAGCTTGTCCCGTCTGGGGCAGTCCCCCGCTGGTGGGCGATACCTTGTTTGGGGAAAACCTCCTTAACCGACGGTAGATCGGCTCTGGATCACGCCATCCTGCGGGGGAAGATCACCGCCACTGGCAAAAACATGCACTACAATTTCGAGACCAATGACCTTTCTTCGCGCCTGGAATCACTAACAAGCAACCAACCAACCTTGGCTGGCGCTTTTCTCAGCTGCCACCTGTGTGGCTCCACCTCATGGTTCCGGGAGAATCGACCACGGGGCTAAGGAGGAATAAATTGTAAACTTTAACATTTTTCAATGTTGGAAATATTTTTTTAAAATATTTTAAGAGAAATATTGCGTCTCACGCAACCAAAGCAGACCCATTCGTTGCATTTGAGAGATTACTGGACTAAAAAGAAGGCCAAAAATTGTTGAATCCGCGTGATCTTAAGTAACCCAATCGCGAAGAAGAAAGATTGTTTCTTACTTCACCTCATTTATTCATTTCACTTTTCACTATTTTATACAGTTGTTAGTGTGTTAACCTACTAAAATGATTAAACCTTTGTTTCAATTAAACTATTCGTAGTGCGTCTTTTCTGTTTCCAGAATATTACAAAAAATGGTTCAATGTTAATGTGCGTCCCACAATCATGCCCACGAGCCCGTACAGTTGAAAACCTTTGCTCTCCCGTCTGCCATGGAGATATTGCCTGAGTACGCTGCTGGAGAGACGCATGAAATTAAAACTTCAACATATCGGCTCTTAACCTAGAAAAACGTCAGTGGGGCCTCGAAATTCGCTTCAATGCTGATCGGTGCTCGAGAAGACTACAGCTATGCGTTCGGTTACTGTGGTGGTATAGAATGTGATCTCCTCAGAAAATAATTGTTGTTGGTATTGTATGTAATTATAAAATATTATAGTATAATTCAATAAATTCGCTCACAAGGTTTCCATTGACAGACAGTTTTATACAAAACAAACATTTTTAATTTGTGTATATACAATCACATCATAAAAAGTGTATTAGTAATTGCAGAGGGATGTTTCGGGGGACTTGTTTTTCGCCATCCTCAGGCTAGACTGTGTAAAGGAGAAAATTATCACATAAATATGTTATAAAGAATATTAATAAGAAATTATATTATATTGTATAAAGTATTATAATGTTAAAGATTACTTTACAAAAATGTTTCCAGGGCCGCAGATAAATATTCTGTATCTTTCATATGGCGTACGTATTTCACATGCTACTCCTATGAAAACTTATTCAATGATGGTGACCTATCATATGACAGTATAAAATAAAGTTTCCTCTGGTTTTAATTTTTTTAAATTTAATGAAATACGTTTGCATATTAATGTTAAAATGTTATTCTTGCAATTTGTTATTCATTGATCATTAACAATTTTATATCATGGATAACTTTCCTTTCTGTAAAAAGTTTTAATTAAAGTCTTCGTATTTTTTTTTCTCAAAATAAGGTCATGAAAATACAGTATATTGAACATATTTTTAAAATTAGTAAAAAATGTCACATGTTTTATGAAAATAATTTCGATAAGACATTCCTGTTTTTTTATGTTCATGAATATTTTTAATTAAAATCAATTCCATGTCACCGAGAATTATGCCATAAATTCCACATTATCGGAGTAACTGCGTGTCAATTATGCTTGTGTGCTGGTCAGCTTTACTGTGTTTTTTTTAACACATTTATTTATTTTAGATGGATTACATCGTTCAATACAATTACTTTACAGATGTTCGCAGACTTATTCTAGTTAAAATATCTAAGCTAACTTAATCAATACATTGCAGAAGCTACTCTAGGGGAAAACCTCGGGGTTATGAATCATGGTTGGCTAAAATTTTGAGGAAGCCTTCAAGCGGAAATCTAATTCGTATTCGGATGTGGGTTGGATTTTTTGCTAGTTGGTAATGGGATGCTGCTGGTCTGTCTGTTAGGTTTTGGTAAAAGTTGTGTGATATATGTACAATTTAGTTTATTGTATTGATGTTTAATTTTGAAGTTGTTATTACTTATAAACTAGGAGGCATTTGTGCTTAATCTTAAAAATTTATTTTGCATTACTTCAATTTTATTGACATTTGTGGGGTCTGCGTTTGTCCATATGGGTATGGATAAAGCATTGGTGGTCTCATAATAGTTTGGGATATTGTTGTACAGTTTGTGTATGACAGGGATTTGTGTTTGTTGATTAGTGGCCGAAGTTAGAATAATTTATTTCTTGCTTTTTTAAATTTTGATATCTATATATGTTTTCCAGGTTAGTTTTGTGTCCCAGTGAAGTTCTAAGTATTTTATGGGTTGTGATGATGGGTTACCGAGAATGTCGACTGCAAAGGGCTGATCCAACTGCGGAGTTTGTGGCCTTCTCAATCCCCGATTACTCTTCGGTAAGGCGCTTGAGTTGGCCTCTGTGTCTACTAAGCCCCTCGTTTGCTTCCATCTTTGACGAGACCTGCCATTGCGGCAAAGCGCAGGAAGAAAACAAGTTTGTTACCGGTCCATGAAATTTGAATGCAAGTCTCAAATTTATCGATGAATCATACCTGAAGTCTTGTTATTTTTAAACCACGATCATTTTACTTTTTGTGTTTCTAGTTTAAATCCGATGAAAGTCTTAACTACAAGTAATATGATTATGTATATGCAATTAAAATTGATGAATAGTGATCTAACTTGAACTGAACTGATAAAAAAATAATTTTTCATTGCCGATATTTTTATAATTCTAGAGCACATAACGTGAAAGATAAATACCACCTTATTTTTTAATTTATAAACTAAAAGTTCTAATTGGGTCAGTAAGCGTATTTCATCTTACGTTCAACTATAATTCTTGTAGAATACTGGTTAACTTCAGTTCCTTTACTAGAAGCATTTCCAGATGCCTAGTTCATTAATAAAAGTTTAAGTGCTTTTCACTTGATCCGTAAATAAAAACATTTAAATGGTACAGTACCATTAATGAAAATGTAAAAAGATTCATGCGAAGTCCCTACAAAAGAAACATCCCTGAAATAGTAAATACTTCGAATGCATATTAATATAGTTGCCTTGCTCCATAACTTATTATTTATCTCATTTTTAATCAATTTGCGGTTTATTCTTAGAAACGATGCTTATACGAGTAGTCCAACCTTCTAGTGCGTGTTCCTGGAAAAGGTGGCGCCAATTCTCGAACACCACCCATACGTCACTGATGGCGCAGAGTCTCTTTCTCTGGATTTTCAGAAAAGCGCCCAGCTTCCCCGAATTCTGGGAAGCCAAATGAATGGCGTTTCTCCGCCCCCTAGCTATTCACCTCTCCACACTTTGACACGCCCTGATGAAATTCCCCAGCGGACGCGCTTATTAAAACTCTCGAAGGAAATTTAATTTCGACCTACACATCTCCCAATTGAAGCTGCCACTTCATTTGGACGCCAGTATTGACTTACAAGTACACCTTGTGAAATATTCATCCGACGGGAGCGAGGAGAAAGAGAGAGCGGGACTTGGAAGCGAAAGCGCTCTGAGGAAGGGGAAGGGGTGAGGAGGAAAGGCAGGGGGCGGCAGGAAACGATGTCAGGTAAACAACTTTAGAATTTTATCGTGCCTACAAACTCGACAAGTTTTCTTGCACATATGAATGAAATTTGTAGCAAATCTGCGCTAGCGGGAGTTTGCGGGGAGTTTGGCGTCGCGAAGTGAAGAGAGAGAGAGAGAGAGAGAGTCTTCTGGCGCCGACCTCCGTTGTCAAGCAGACGAGCTAGCCGCAAGTTTGAAAGAAGGCGGAGTGTCGCGTTCACGAGCCGAAGATAGGCAGTTTTATGGGGGCATCGGGAGGGATATCGGCCCCGGGACAGGATGCGGCGGCGTTGCGTTTTTGGCTGCCGACAGGTTTGCTGATCGCGCTGCAGATAGCGCTACTGCTGCTGCTGATGCGGGCTATTGACGGCGGCCGTGTTGGAATGCGTCGTTTTTGTAGGTCCGCGGTTGCGCCCGGTTCGTTCGAGGTGAATAGATAAACGGAATCGATAGCGGTGATTTATTCATCGATATGTCTCGATCGCGGATGAAACCTGTTACTCTGTTTCAAATGAATCGAATTCGCTGCGTTTAGCATCTCGCCAGCGTCGGTATCGCCGCCGGCTGGGGCTATTTATTTTTAATGCAAACAATCCATTCCATCTGTATTGGCGCGGTTACGCGTTGATGTTTTAAGGGTTGTTATTCGAAAAGCAACCCTCTATGCTTTTGACTTATTAGTTTCAGCCAAAAATGAAGCCAGGCATTTACAGAGGAATGCGATTTGATGTAATGCTACAATTGTAGAAATATTTGTGAGCTAGTACCACAAGCATTTCATGTACAGTATCGTGAATTTCATAAATGGGAATGTTTGCCTGTTGCACTGGCATACAGCAACATCACTGTTACAGACTTTCATCACGCAAGTATGACTCCGTAGATATTTCATTTAGCAACCCCACAAAAGCAGAAGCTGGTGTCATTTTATCTCTAAAACTTAGGGATTACCAGATTGCGGTCTAAAGTATATGCCCCCATCATCTCACGGCGAGATTTCCTCGGCTGCGTATTCTCGAGAATACTCAAAGTGCACTTTGCTGAATATACCAATAAACAGCCTCGCGATTTCCCCGCGCACCTCGCAGTCCGAGCTTATGGAGGAAATGAATATAATCAAGCAACGCACGGCGGCGCTGGGGGCCACATTTCCCTCGCAGGCGCCAGAATTGTGCTGCAACCGGCGCGGAGCGAGACGAGGCGGGGCGGAGCGAGGCGGAGTAGGGCGAGGCGGGGCGGGACGAGACAGGGTGAGGACGAGGTGGGGCGGAACGAGGCGGAGCACGACAAGGCGGGGTGAGGACGAGGCGGGGCGGGACGAGGCGGGGTGAGGACGAGGCGGGGCGGGACGAGGTGGGTCGGACGGGCGGGAGGGACGAGGCGGGGAAGGACGGGCGGGTGGGACAAGGTGGGGCAGGACAAGGAGCAGGACAAGGCGGGGCAGGACGAGGCGGGGCAGGCCGAAGCGGGGAGGGACAAGGCGAAACGAGATAAGGCGGGGCGGGATGGTTTGAGGTGGGACGACGTGGGGGGAATGAGGCGGAGAGAGACGGGAGGAGGCAGGGCGGAATCAAGAGAGGCGGGGCCCTCACGCAAAAGTTAACGAGGCGCGTTTCTCTTTCCTCGCAATGGAAGTGGCGCTGGCGGCGGCGGTGGCGGCGAGGTTTGCGGCTGGGGCATATTTCCCTGTTAAAAAAATAACGCGAGCGCGGAGTATCGTGGGCCGCTCGCGCAGTTCGGAATGACCCGAAGCTTAAACCGTCGGCGGATGCTTTGTCACGTAATCTTATCTGCTGGTCTTAACGCCTCTTCCGCGCTCTTGCCCCGGAGGCTCGCCTCTCGCCCCTCCCCCAACCCACCCCGCCCGCGCCTTGCAGAGGCTCGTTCGACTGCTCCCGCCGCCGTTCCCACAGCTCTGAAACTCCTTCTGGGCCCAAGAGCCGACCCGGCCCCCGCAGCCTCGCTCGCGTCTAGTGTCTAAACACTTTTTCCCGGGCTGTGTTTTGTTTGCCTGCTTCTCACGTAGTCTATGTCACGCTGAATTTTCTCTCCTCGATTTTAGTCCAGTTGTCTCAACTCATGTTGACCCATTCTTCTAGTTCTCTATTCTTTGCATCATCACTATCATCTGCACTCATTCTGTATCTCTAGTGCCTCTCTCCACTCCCCCTCATGCTCCAAGGTGGTCTGATTCGTAATGAGTTTTCTCAATTCCACACTTTTCCCTTCACGCTGACCTGTTAAATCTGTGCGTTCCACACATTCATTTTTACTACATTAATGCTTTTGAATTATTCACATTCCCCACGTTTTTCCTGGATTACGTTGTAATAATTTATTAACAGTAGCCTGTGTCACGCTGCACCTTATATTTCCATTCGCATTATCCACCCCATCGCATGATACCCACTCTCACACTTCACATCATTCTTTTCTGCATTGTCCAGTTCTTCACACAACATTAGGGTTGCCAAAAAGGTTCATCTAAAAGGGAGGACCCTCGATAAGCTCAAAAAAATATTTTTATAAATATTTAATTTAGATTAACATCAGCTCTGTTTCTTTCTTCCATCCACTTGCGATTCAAGTGAAAATATTCGTTCACAAAATGCAGATGAAGATGGTCTGAGCGCCTCTATTTTTAGTCGCTAGAAAGAGATACTATTATGCATGCGTGTACCAACGTTCATAAAAAAGGTATTAATGTTTTCTTTTCTAAATTAAACAATAAACGATACAACATAGCAGATGTTAGTTATATGATAAATATAAAATGTCAACAAATGTTAAAATAATTACTAAATGTTAGGACATTTAAAATACAACGGAGGACGGGAGAACAACTTATGTCAATGGAGGACTGTCCTCCCAAATAGAGGACGGTTGGCAAGCTTTACATTACTCTCATTTTCTACCTTATCATCTCCATCGTTTCAATATGCTGCCAACCCAACCAGCCATTCCTCACTCAAACCACCGCCTCTCACAATTCTTGCTTCTCTTTCTGGACTCTTTCCCTTATTCCTTCTAAACGCAGCCCCCAACCCTGCTTCCTTGTGGCTTCGCGCGCCTCGATTCACCCCGCCCCTTCCCCCCCCCCCGCTCTTTCGCCCTGCACGGCGCCGCGGCCCTTTGCCGGCGCTTTCCTCCTGTTTAGACGGCAGGCAAGCAACAAATTCGGGGAAGTGGCAACTCCTATAAACATTACGGCATAGCGAGCACTTCCGTCAAGCACAACGCCGGCCCGGAAAGTCTGTGGCGGCGACGAAGGAGAAGCCTTTTTAAAAGCGGGACTTTATCGCTCCGACGTAATATGATGTAGCACGCCCTTATTGACGTCATCCATGCGTCATAGGGAGCGTAAACAGGCCGGAGAGTTAACTACCTGTGTAACGGTATGCGACGGAGGCGCAGCCGATGGGATGAGAGACAGGGGCGTCGGAGCAAGGGGGGCGGTGCCGTGGAACAGTCCATGTTGCACGGAGATGGAGGATTTGGGGGACTATCCCACACGTGAAATTAAAACCAATAGTGTTTAACCATGCATACAAAATGCCCCAATCAGGGCGGGGTATCTCACGTTTATTGCTTTTTCAAACCGTTTTTTTCTTACCGATTCTCTCTACTGGGCCAATCATAAACTGTGACTCATCTATCTTAGAAGGCGGTATACATCCACCGCTATGCTGACCTCCAATAAACCGCTTACGTACTATAACATAACCTCTTTGATTTTAACATAGCTTTCAATTACTTTCAATGTTTTGCGCATTTTGTAACTCTGATGGACATATTTCATTCGTGGAATGGTCCTATCAAACACCACTCGTGCTTTGGAAATTCTCAGATAAATCCCCTCCTCACTTCGCGATTCCGAGATTTATAGACAATATCCAAATCACTCATGGTATTGGCTAAGACAATGGATAATGCATCCAGTGACGTCTCCAGAGATAATTTTGAGAGGGGGGCACAAAATTAGTGAATTTGAATATGCAAGCCAGATGCAAGCAAACATTGAAATACTTTACAAATATAGTGTTTAATAGGTTATGGTGGAAGCAACATTCTCCCATCACGTAATAGGTTTTGTGGACTACTGCACCCTGTACGCAAATTGGAGGCGTAGTTCAAAAACTCGTCAGTAGGTAGCTCTACATATCCTGCAAGAAAACCGCAAACAGATGCCATTTGCAAGTCCCATGTTGCAATTTTAACTACTCCAAAGCATTGGACTTATGGCAACACGAAATTGGGCTTCACGTAATAGGACACAGTTATCGATCATCCCTAACCAATGAAAGAAAACACGGGACATGAAATGCCGAGATACTTGAATTCTGAAATTGAAGAATAACGTGGCGAACAGCTACATTAACATAAAATAGTATACAAAAGGAAGGGAATGATTGGTGTGCATTTTTTGGGAGGGCAGTATCCTTTGGACCTCCCTGCTGCAGCCGCCATTGAATGAATCCATGTAGGGAGTTAGTGTGAGAGTGGGTGCTGGCGCTGTGGGGGAGTGTTGCCTAGTCACACTGTTACGTTCCGCCTTTGTGTTACCAAGGCACAGTTAATTTGGTCTAAAAAATGTTACTTTAAAATGGTTTACTTTACCAACCATTTTTTCTTGCCCCATTAAAAAACAACTTTTTTCTATTCCCATTGTATAATGCTGTCATTCGTGGGCTAGAACCAGTTCCTTAATGATACTCATTACGAAACATACCTATTATGATACAGGTTCTTGACTAATTACAGAGAAGATTACAAACCAAGTATTGACAATTATTGGTTGAGAATCGTTCTAGTAAATGTTTCGTTTGATTGTATACTTAAAATTTTATTTATATTATATTATGCTTGTCAGTTTTAATTTATTTTATTACTAATATTTTTTCGTGGAATATTTTTTAAAATAAATTTGATCGTAATTTCACGTTGATCCTATTTGATTAGCGCAGTACTCCCTCGCAGGCGGACTGGTAATCACAGCCACCTGCGACAGCAAGCGGTGGTAGGGTTAGGTGGATTTGGCTAAATTCCAGTACATGTCAACTGCCACGATATGATTCAATGTAAAAATTTAACTAATAAAAGTCGTAGAAAAAGCACCGTATGAAATTTGATGTTATAGGTTATACATTCGTGTGAAGTTTACGATACTCGCTCGTATCGTAATATCACACACGTGTATTAATCCCCATCGTTAGATCATCGTTTCTTAATGTTCTATTGTTGTTATCACTACTTGTGATAAATCTACATTTTGATATTTATTTCCTGTTAAACGTTTTTGTCAATATGAAAATTAATTACATTTATTCTTCACAAAACGTGATTTAAACATCTCAGAAAAGGGTGTCTTTGTTGCTGGTAAAAACAATTGCATTTAGTAGACTCCTATTAATTTTGTTTGTAAGTACAAGCGAACATGCTGTAAATAACGTTTTGTGGCACAGACCAATAAATAAAATAAAAATTGTTACTAAGAAGAGCCTGTTTTTAATAAAAACGTTTAAATCAATTGCGTTTTAAACAGCGGTGTTGTTAAATGTTACGTATTTTCTAACTAATTCTAGATGTCTAATTCTAACTAATTCTAGATTCTAACTAATTTTAGATGGCTAGTTCTAATATTAGACATTTCTCTCTAAAAAAACCCTAGCCGAAGTTAACGTCCAGAAGTATAGACCACAAGGAGAACACAACGATATGGAATTGGAAATCTGTCCCACTTTTGGTTTATTGATTGAATGAATATGTAGTAGATACTATACTTTCGTTGACACCAAAACAAATTTATATGAATATTTCATTGCTGTTTGCAATAGGTTTCGAGATGGTTGATACCAGCACGAGATAATATATATTACAGATTTATGAAACAAAAACAAATATTTTGAAAAGTATTGCAAATCTGAAAGTATAGAATACAATTCATATTCAATGTAACAATCACTGGGGCAAAAAAATTGAAATATGGTAATATGTTTCAAAATCACATACATATTTTCTAAAACTTCAATACGTATCGATTTTAGAACCGTTACTCTGGTAGCAAATCTTTCAATATACTCCAAACAAATGATTTGGATAGCACCCTTTACATTCGAAACAATGTAATGAAAACGGAGTGTGTAGATATTATTTTTCTGGAGTCTACGAAGTAGAATTAATTTATGTGTGGTGAAAGTTCAAAGCATATATCCAGAAAAATAAAAGTTATGACACTTTGATTTTATTCCGGTTTATCGTCTACAACATATGCTCTTCAATGAGGATGGCTATTTTTATACCTTATTCAACTCAAAAACATAACATTTATTTTCTTACGATAAAAAAAATAAGCCCATGGAGCCCGATTAGCTTAGGATAAAATAAAAAAAACACGAGTAAGTGAACTCAGGTCAAGTAGAAATGTTTCATCTCACTCTACTGAATCCTACTTTGCTGCATTGAAAACTCGTGAATTAGAATGAACACACCCTAAACATGTTCACAGAAAGTACCTCTGCGAATAAAAAGCACGATCCGATCTTTTTCGATTACGCGACCAAATACCGATTCTTGCAAACGCGCGCAACTATTCCGAACGCTCACAACGCAGCTCTGTGGTGCATTTTGAATGAGAGACGAACAACGCTAGAATTCCGCTTGCTCCCTCCCCCGCCGCCTCCCCCTCATTTTTATTATAACCCATCACGAAAAGGTGTTCACAAAGAGGATCAGCGAGCGCGAAAGCCCCCGCGCATGGCGGACGGCGTGGTGAGACGCATACAGCACGGAATCAAATTTCATGCGCAGCCACTCAAAAAGGGGGGCCCGCTTTGATGCGAGTTCGGATGACAAACGGTGGCGCGTATGAACCTGAGAGGAGCCAATCGCGGAGAGCGAGGGGATGCAAACTGGCCAAGGGGGGTTTCGGGGCGGGGAATGGCGAGGCGCGAAGGAGACGGGGCGGGGCGAGAATGGCGGGGCAGGGAGGCGGGACAGGGGGTTGGGGGCCACGAGGGAAACGGGGCGGGGGAGGAAGGGGGGGGTAGGTCGGAAAATGGCGGGCCGCTGTGGTTGGGACGAGGAGAGTCGCGAAGGATGGGACGAGCAGGGAATGTCGGACCACAGAAGTCAGGATAGGGCGGGCCGCGGTGGACGGGGCGCGGCGGGGACGACGGTGGCGACGGTGGCGACGGTCGCGAGGCCGAGCGAAAAGTCGTGTCGTGTCGCGTCTCCCTTTGGGGGAACGAGCTGGCTCTGATTTCGGTTTCGAACGGAATTCTTCCTGGCGATGCTCGCTGATGAAATGCATGGAATTGGTTTCTTTTCATGAGTGGGACATCCTATCAACAGTTCTTTCAACTATATACACGCGATATGGCATGCTCTTTGCCTCATGGAAACGTTTACTGCGCACTATTTTAACTCAGAAGAAAAAACTGCTGTACATTGTAAACTATTCCAAAGAAAAGTCTGAAAGTCAAAATAAAAACATGTTTGTCCCTAGTGTTTGTGAAAATGGGATGATAAATCAAATCCAGATACATATTTCTTTAAAATTCCTTTTGTGGCTTTAAAAACATTTAAGTGAATATTTAAGTTAATTTTTTTAAAAAATTATAAACACTAATGACATGTAGCATTTTTGAAATTAATTACTAAAATGTATTATATTCCTAATTGCTTAAAAGTAGCAACGCATTGCACCGATCATTTTACAGATGCAGTTCGTTTTGTAGATTTAAAGAAAAGAGTGATTTGAGCAGTATACAACAGTTGAAAAGTTGCATTTATATTTTGCATCTTTAAATTCGTAAGACTGACATATTGTAGTTACTAGTTTCATACCTCATTTACTACATTTCACTGCATATTTTCAGATTCAACCCTCAATTTCCATTTTACAGAAATAATTTTGTATTTTACATCAATTGTAATTTGTTCAAGGTGTAAGTGTATAGTGTGGGCATGTATACTGTATCCTGAGGTAAAGTCGCAGGAATAACAATCATTAAGACTTCATTTATATATTTATTTATTTAGTAGTGATTGAGGACTCCTCATGACTAAGATCATTGAGAACCATAAGTAAGGATACAATTAGTCGATTATATTAGTCGATGATGTTGATGAGGTGGAATGTGATGGAGCAATTGTATAATAAGAGCGAGAGAGAGTATAATTAAATTTTAGGAGTAAACGCAACCAAAGATGCGTTTTTTTCACTGCAGTAGTGAATTTCGTCATGAACTGATGGTTCAATAAATGATTTGTTTTAGTGTGTCGTTGTACATTCATGAAACCTTCACTAACAAAAAACACGATATTGAAACAAAATGCATTTAAAATTACCTATCACCTAAATGTTGTTATAAACATTCATTTAAAGACTTTCCACGTCTAGAATGCATCAATGAAAAGATGACCTGTCATCATAATTCAAATCCTGATTATTATGTTCTTGTAAATAGAAACAACATACTGCAAATGTGAATTTTCGCAATGATGAAAATATTTTAGTCTGTTAATAGGATTTGAGTTATTATATCTTCTTATGTTTTTCGTTCATTTTCCTTTTAAGGAAACGCAAATTTTAATGAATTTATCTAAATTTTGTGACGTGATTTATGCACAGGCAATTTCTTAATCACAAACAGTGAAAAACATTAAAAAATGTGATCAAAATATGGTATACTTTCATTTCAACTTCCAGCAATCCACCAGAAGCTGGCGGTGACTCAGTGCATCAACTGATGTCACTGCAGTGACTCTGACCAGATGATCCTACGTTCGAGTCCCCACGGCGGCAGGATGTTTGACACTAGTTTTTCAGCTATGTCGAATTCAGTCGCTGTCTGGAGGAGAATTTTAGCAGCCGGCTGCTCTGATCGGTAGTTTTCCGTGGTTTCTCCGATCAACACCAGGCGAATGCTGGAGAAGTACCCTAACAAACGGGCCACGGACTGCGCGCGATATTTTCTTCCTCTTCCCTGTCCTCATCCCTTACACACACACACACACACTTACACTAACATGCACTACACTTCCACACATGCCAGGAGACCGGTCGGGGACTTAGAACTTGTCCCAGCTGGGGCGGGACCCCGCTGGTGGGAGATACCTGGTTAGGGAAAAACCCACTAGTCGACTGTAGGTCGACGCCGGATCTCGGCATCAAGTGGGGGAAGATTACCGCCTCCTCATGTAGAAAAAACGTACACTACACTTACGGGACCAATGACCTCAGTAGTTGACGCGCCCGGAATCACTAACGATCAATCAATTCAGCAATACTAAAAATATATTGTTTATGTCTACAAACAGGTATTAGTTTCTGCATTAGACAAAAACTACGCAAAGCACTGCGTCTTTCCCTCAGGCTCGTAGTCGGAAATGTTGGACAACCCCTGAGCTAAGGGTAAGCTATCATGGCACAAACAAAGCAGGATCTACATTTACGACACACAGCTCCCTCCGCTTCCCGCGTTTTTGTGAGGAATTTATTTCCTTTCTTGATATAAAGTTGATAGAGAGATATGGAATTTTAGGCGGGTATTAGTTCCACCTCATGTTTTCGGTTTCTGTTTGAGTTGCATTTACATATTATGCGAGTCACGCGACTGTCGGCAGCGTTCTGTATTTATTCGCTTCAACGCATCGCTCGGGTCTCTGCCGGATGGAAATCTGCATGGTAAATAACTAGCTAACGCGGCGCAAAACCTGTTTTTATTAGAAGCTGTGTACAATGCGGAATTTTTCTCGCATTTTTTCTTACGTATTCATCAACTTTTCTTCTTGATAACACATGAGTTATATCTCTAATTTTTACAAAAAATGTTTGCCCCGTGACATTTAAAGGACGTTAATATCCAACGATTCTATTCATTAAAAGTTCACTCTTAACGTTTTATGAGTTACATTGTGGAAATAAATTGAGTTTGTGCAGTTAAAAATGTGTTTCATACATAAATTACACACGTGTTAAAATTAATGAAAGAATATTTTTTTGATTGCTGCTAAATAATATTAATAATGATAGTCTACCTACGAACTAAGAGTTTGTTAGTAATATTGGCGTATTTCCTGCCCTGTGTTTGTATGATTAGTTTTTTACACTGTACTTTATTTATCATTATTACTGTGTCACTTTAACTTCCTAAGTAAATCATCTCGTTTAATGAGAATACTTGCATAACAATAATATTCATTAATTTTATTTTCGAATCCAACATTTTATTTTGAGTTAATTGTGAGATATTTTCACGTAAATGCAAAGTTGCGAAAGCTTTGTTCTAGGGAAAACGTTAATTTGCTTTCCTTTTTTCCGATAACCCATAAAATATTTTTACATAATATGCTTATCAGTGTGATGTTTTACTTTGTATAAGTAACCCGCCACTACTCTTAAAACCCGCGACAACTTCAATTTTTAAAACATTTGTCTATATTGTATAATGAAATATTATGGGGTATTTGCCACGACCGTAAAAAGGGTGCCGTGTTTGGATTTCATAGTGCAGGCACAATAGGCAAGATAAAGCCACTACCAACAGGAAAACGCTTTGTACTACATTTCAAAGCGCATGAGATACGAACGATTTAACAAACATCAGCGTGGCTGACACGCAGTATTACTGAATAGTCCAATTGCTGGAACTACATAGAATACGAGCTCTTACGAAATGATACACAACTTGAAAATTTCATCAGTAGTGAAGCAGTTAGCAATGTGTGTTTCCCGCTTGGCTGGCAGAATGCCGAACCTTGGGTTCGCGTTTGCCAGTCAGAGGAGCTAAAAAATGGAAATGTGCGATTCGCGCTTCACACATGAGTCTGCGACTGCTCAGAACTGCGTTTCAAATGTTTAACATGATCATTAGTATAGTGGTATTGTATCAGCAGCAGAAGAATGTTACTCTCAACTCACTGCCAGTGCTTTCAGTCACACAAGATTGTGAGGTTACTTTAAATCATTTGTGCATTGAAGTACAAATTGATAAAGATCCCGCGGGCAGGACTCATGTACAGGGTGTCCGGAGGAGAAACGTCAAAAATAAACTCTTAAGACATTTTAAGCATATTTTGTCTAATAAACAGCTTGAATATTGAGAATGGCTGAGCCACAATTAGCACTGAAAAGTTGGATTGAAAAAATATGCAAAACGTTGCATTCAGAAACATACAAACACTCCAAAAACATGTAAATTGTTTATTATTTACAAATGAAATGAATCTATTTTTCAGAAGAGAAATTACACAAAAAAAAAAAATTTTTTCCGTGTTAATTTTTCTTTCTGTTTGCTCCTTCCTGGAGTGTTTATATTTTTCTGCAATGCAAATTTTTGACTAGAAAGTATATTTTCAAACCAACTTTTGAGTGCCTATGGCGGCCAGCCTTTTGGAATATCCAAGGAGTTTCTTAGAGACAATATGCTTAAAATTATCTTACGAAATTATTTTCGAAGTTTCGACGTTTCCTCCCGGATCATCCTGTATATTAGCATAATGCTTGATTTGGTTTCTCAATTGCAGGAATTTCTATTAAGGTAACAGTGTCATGGGAGATCTTACTGATCTTACTTACGTTTTCAGAAGTGATGGAAAGATACGGTGACGAGCGTCATGCTCCATCCACAAATGTGACACCTATATTCAGAACATTTTGCTAGCCATTTGAAATGGAATCTGAATAAACCTCATGATCGCTCTTAATAGAACATATCCGGATAACAAAGTTAAGGGTTGGTATTTAATAGTTCTACTGTTATTTTCAGATGATGTGAAGCACTGACAACAAGCTAGCTGTTCATTTGCTTGGAAAATGTTTTTCCGGATATTATTTCTAAATAGTTTCGAAGTACTTTTGTTGTTGCTATAGTTGGTGTTGTCGATGTAGACAACACTCTTGCAACTATTGTTATTATTTGATTGCTAACTGTCTTCTACAAAATAGGAACCATTTGCACAGAGATTTTCGTTGCCTAAATCACGTGCACGGATGTCGCAGCTTTCATGCTCCTGCAGGTCTTAAGAATGTATTTGGAAACAATCGAAAATCAAACGAAGTAATACGATGTATCGGCACAGTGCAATAAATCTCTGTAACGTATTCACTATTTACTTTTTGGGAGCGAGTCAGCAATTGTAATTTTCCAATAAAAACCTATGATGGGAGTAAAAGAAACTGGTAGATAGATGGATGGGTAGAATGGCGAACCGATAATTAAAACGGAAGTGAAAGAAACGGTTGAATGGATAGCAGGAAAACACCAGCTGTTGTTTATGAAGGTCATCAAAACAGAATCTCACGTCATTTGATGATGAACAACTGAGAAGAAGTGAGTTGAGATGCAATACTAAATGAGAAAGTTCTTTATATTTACGAGTGATCTATTTACAAAATTTTTATTTAAATTAAAGATTTCAATAGTATTTTCAGTGACATAAACCACATCTAATCATTGCATATGCGACGAAAGATTGTTATACAATTGTAAATAAAAAATTGGTTCAAAGCAGTAATAATCAAAAAGTCAAACAATTTTCTTTATTATTGTCTCGCATGCTTCATGTATTCTAAGCCCGCTTTTAAGGTTGCAAAACAAATCGATTTTTTGAGCTATAAACTCTTAACATACTGAATTGGATTATAGAAACTTCATACATGTGAAAGATCTAATGGAGTTCCTGAAAGGCCATTGTTCCAGATATCTCACTTTGAATGAGTTCTGAATACTACCTACAAATAAATTAAAATCAAATTGCCGAATATATATTGTGAATGTTTACTTACTATTAATGTTTATTGACCTCTGGTATGGCTCATACGGCAGCGTACGAGCTTCCCGTACAGTGATACCGGGTTCGATTCCAGGCCTAAGCAAAAATAGTTGTAGCTTTCATTTAAAATCGTCCCAGTTTCTGTAGCTGTATGACGAAGAAAAGCTCAAGCAGGCGGATCTTGCTAGTTACGGTGAAGAGAATACGTCATGTTCGCCTCATGTCGCTCTTCCCCCAAGCATGGGAATTTAACTAGGCCCAGGCACGAGGGACAGCGGTGGCTGGCCGGAGAAGTCGGACTACCAACCCAAAACGCCAAGTAAACATTAATGTTTATTACAAACATCGTCTAGGAAAACGAACAATGAATTTCAGTTATTTAATTGCCATACATAAAAGTCACTCAATATATGATTATCTTTTTCTGAATTAATGAAAACTGCAAAAAATGATTTTGTATTTCGTTTATTTAAAATTCCCAAAATTGTTTAAATAACTCATCCGAGGCAGAACAACTTTGTGAATCAACATGTAGACTTGGGAGTAATGTTATTTTCTTCTACAAACGTATATGATGCTTTTTTCACATGCTTAGTCTCTTTTTCCTCATTTTATGGTACCTTCTTCCTAATATATTAAAATATTATAATAGCAAAATACTCGGATGAGATTATTATTTAATTCGAAACAAAGAATCAAACAACATTGCGCCTTATGAAAGAATATCTGCAATTAATTCTCAAATTGCGACATAAGATCCGGCATTTCAAAGTTAATAACAAAACGACTGTCTAACAGAATTGAAACTGAAATTTTAAAAATAATCTAGTAGCTAGATAGAAATTTTTTTCTAGCAATACAAAAACAAATAATATTTTATAAATCTATAAATAAATTAGTCCGATCACAGCACCCAGTATTGAATAATTTTTCAGTCTTCTAGTACAGAAATATTTTGATTTTAATCAAAGGAAAAAAATTTTTCCTTGTTTAAACCAAGCGTCACACTAAACACAAATTGACAAATTTTCGTCATTAAAAAAATTCAAATTCTATCGGTAGAAAGGCGCTACTACTACAACGAGATTATCGTCAAAATATTATCAATGAACTTCACAATAATTTCATCAAATGGCTATCAAAAATTATTTCATGTTTTCCACCCCAAATGAGATTTATTAATTATTTCTTAATTAATCCTTGCAGTTTGTATATAATTTCCTCTTAATTGAAAGCACAATAATATTTTCTTTGTAACAAACTAATACACAATAAGTTACTGTAAAATGTATATTTAAGGAGTGAGCTAATGAGTATTTCTTTTCTGCCCGTATATTTTAAAATTGCAAAATTTTCAGGTGTCAAATATAGCTAGAAAAGAATGATAATGAAATAGTATATCCAAGACTCACTTTCTTAATCAATGCTCCATCCCTTTCAAACAATTATGGTTGTTATTTCTGACTTCGTACTATTGTCATAATATCAGAGCCGAGGTACTACTCAAAATATTTGAATTCAAACAATACTTGACCTCTTCACCAAATCATTGCACTTCAGAACGTTATGATGAATACACGAGATTGCGTTGAAGTTAATCTAGAAATCAGACATCCCTCTACAGTGTTGCCAGATACAGTAATTTCCACATGTTCTTCCGCCTATTTAAGGTCCAATCCACAATCTGCGTCGATGGACGCAAATTCCCCAATTTTTCTTCAACGATTAAAAATCAACCATGTACGTCTCAATGATATTTTGTAGAATTTTATAGCCATTTGTCTTATATCGAATGAAATAAACGAAAATAATGTACAGCATTGGCTAATGAAATCGTTAAAGTAGTTCAACTTCAACTGTGAGGTTTCAGGCTCATTTCGGTTCCGCTGTGTTTTTGCGGAAAATTCCGCATTTGCACAGTTCCGATTCCTCATTCCCTCAATCGGCATCTCGTAACACTGACCCTCTACCACATCTGTCGTCAAATTTTGTATGGGAACATTGCCCAACCATTTGGATCTATTGATATTATTTGTATCTCGAATTTGCTGGTACGAGTAGGAACGAAGAAACAGTTATTCTTATTAGCTGATTTGCTGGATTTTGATCATTTACTGTCATTATTGTTGTTTTTATTTTTTAAGAGCATCCGTTGGTTATGTCGAAATCTAAATATTTCGAAAGTGAAGGAATACTACTCTGAACGAAAAACGAAATTGTTACTGCGCATTGCTTGACTGAGTAGGGGTTGAGAGAATAAAAATGACCTGAAGCTCTATGATAAAGTCCATTGTTTGGGACTAATAATGACGCAGTTAATTACTTTTGGCACGTAATTAGGCAATCGGAAAAATACAAATACACTTAATAATCAATAAACCCGCATGTATCAGTAATTAATGTTTTGATGCGCCTTGGCACAAAACTCACGTTCGTTTGTACTCTCGTAGAATGGTAATTATTACGTGAATAAACAATGTTATGTCAGTTGATTCTAATGTTTTAATCCCTCTTTTAACATCGTTATTTTCATACAACATAAAAAATAAACACATTCTGCGTTGATGAAATTGTACGTTTAGAATTAAACAGATTCTTTCTAGATACGTCCTTAGAGGAACACGATTTATCAGTATAAATGAGGTTACATCCGAATTCAGTGAATTTCGTTAATCGTATTAAAATAACTGGGATGAGTGTCTAATTGACAAGAATTCAACATTCTCAATATTTCCTGACTTACCACCTTCCTTCACTTACTTCTTGTAAGTAACCTTATATCACTGATTTCCTGAAAACATTTGAAAGTACTAAACGTCAATAAACTTTTATTTACCAAACCCTCTATATTGTCAGCATTTTTCAAAAATGTGTATACTCTCCCTTCTCCTTTCTATGTGAGTGTGTGAAGCAAATAAAAGCCAATCGTGCAGCTGGCTATATTGAAAAATAAAAGGCGAATGAAACAAGTGCAATGCACCATTACATTGAAAGAAAAAAATCCATCAAATCAATCATGAAATAGTGTAAGTATGGTTGGGTACAGTAATATTCGTGTGATTACAAACATTAATTGTCTTCTAAAATATATTGCTCTCAGCGGGCTGATTGTGGTTCTTTTGCAGCGGAGTTGACTTTCAAGTATCTTTCGCCAGTGTAAGGGCCTTGTCTGACCTTCATGTCACAAAAATCGGAGCTATCATGAAGTTCTTGGGAAAAAATTGTTAATTTTTTTCTGAATTGACTTCTTTGAAGTAAATCATATATTTATAATGAATTGAATATATTTATTACTTCTTTGAAGTAAGTTACATAATAATAACAGTTAAAACATCTTTAACCCGGGAGTGGGTTGGATCTGTGAGATCCAAGCCACAGCAATTGTATGTTCCTGAATTGTTACAATACATTAGTCGACTGGTATTTCATACATTCCTTCATTGTACGTTTCTGAGACCGTCTGGGCTTTAATTTTTATCCTTTCGCTGAATCACTTCTCGGGAGCATGTTCAAACTTGATCGCTGCGCTGCGCGATATCTGACATATACGTTGGGTGCAATGACACCAGTGCTTTGTGGGCTCCTGGCCTGAGAGGTGTTTATCATGGCATTATTTTCAGCCATGTCTATGATAAGAATCTATTCATAAAATGTAATATTTGTCTTCTCTACAATCGACTGTCACAATTTCTTACCAAAGAAAACGAAGAGGTGCAGGAGACGTCAGTAGTGAAATGAAAAATTGGGAATCTTGCAAAATAGAAAAAAAGGGAAAGACATTCTAAATATTTTTGTGAAAAAGTAAAATCCATATTTGTTTAGAACATGCCAAAAAAATTAGTAAATAGTATTTTATCTTATTTAGTAGGATTTAGTAGTGATGTTTAATGATTTTTTCTGGCACTCTGTCAATTTTTACCTTTCTCATCATAATTATTCAGAGAATAACTCTGCAATGTAAGATTCATTAACAATTGCATTGAGGGACATGTACAATCTGAATAATATATGTATTTAAGTAAATAGACCTCAGTTCATTCGTATTTCCAAAAACGTTGCAGCTATATCAAAGAGATACATTGCAGCCACAGGCGTGAGTCGACCAATTGCGGGCCCTTCCAGGGTTATAGTTACTTTATAAAACTCATGCCCTTTCGATGGAGTTTTAACTATCCAAAACTCTCACACACATTGCAGAATAGAATGCCTCATCCTTCCAATGCACCTCCTCCATAAGCGTCTCAACTCCAACCACGTGAGTACCTGCAGCAACTGTGCATCCTCCGCCCCATCATTAAAAACATCCAGAGCTCCTCCTCCGCCCACCGCCCCCGCCTCCGCCAGCGCCTGCGTCACAGCCGCAACGCCTGCAGCTTCCGTCCCCTTTACGGGCGTTTACCTCGGCGGCGGGCATGATTAAAAGGGAAATACTGCAAGATTCGAGCGGCGGTGGCGGAGGGTGCGACGCGGAGGTTGCAGACGGCCAGGTAGCTCCGCGCGCACCTCCACCTCCGCTGCCGCCCCTGCCCCACCGCTGTAGTTTACTGCGGACGGGTTTACTGCCCCCTAAAGCGAGCGGGTCGCGGCTGGCGGCGGCGGGGGCGGCGGGGGCGGCGGGGGCGGCGCCGCCGCGGGGCCTCTCGGTTATCTGCAGCTCACACTCCACCGCCGCCGCCGCCCCCGCCGTCGCCCCGATGTTGCCCTCGCGGCCTCAATGTCGAAGGCTCAAGTGCTACTGATGTTACTCCCAATGCCACGCCCTCACTCGTATTACCCCTACGCTGGGATTTCACGTTAGGAGCCAACCTTACCCCAAATGTATTCATTGCCTCTCTCACCACAGGGACAATTCGCTTACTCGACATCCATCACTCACCACCACTACCATAAACTATCCACAAATCTCCCTGGAATGCTACCAACGCTACAGTTGTCACAATTTATTACTTCTCATCCATTTTGCTAGTTTTAGAATTTACTCCAATACGTAGTATGAGTTAATGGCTGACAAAACTCGTTTAATAGGATTCGCGAGATAAGAGTCCAGGATGTAGTTTCGTTGCCTTCGATGACACAGTTCAGCCCGAAATGTACATGTTTTAGTGAGTTTTACAAGGTAAATTCCACTTCGCAATGGTGATTGTTGCAAGGTTCTAAACAACATGTCAACAGATTCAAAATACATCAGAAGTAATATATAAATAATGATATCTATATCATTATTTCAATATGAGAACTACCAGCTAAGCAGGTTGGCCACAACCAGACAGCCTGATTGAGGACAAATCACGAGATTTGGGGGAGGGGGGAATCCACTGCTTGGTAGAGCTTTTAACCTGGCTCCCCGACATATTCTTCTAATCTCTCTCTAGCTTACATTGGATCCATGCTCTTCGCCAACTTGGTCAAGTTACGCTCGTGCGTGCTCGCTCCACATCTCGTTACATTTCTCCCCGCTTCCTTTTACACTTTCACCACCTCGCTTAGCCTGATCCCCAGCATCTGTTTACCTAGCACTCTTCTCCACTCCGTGCCATATTATTCATGCCAAACTCGCTTCGAGCCTCGTGATGAATCTATCCCATGCCCCACGCATGCACCGAATCGCTTCACTCATCGTTCTATGGTCTCTTTACCTCCCTCGCCCGCTCCGTGCCCTAGCACGCATCTCTCCGCCTTCCACCAAGCACGCAACGTCTCTCTTTACCTTCAGTCGCTGTCTGGAGGAGAATTCTAGCGGCCGACTGCTCTGATCGGTAGTTTTCCGTGGTTTCTCCGATCAACACCAAGTGAATGCCGGAGCAGTACCCTACCAAACGGACCATGGACAGCGCGCGATCTGTCCTTCCTCTTCCTTGTCCTATCCTCCCCTTACACACTCACTTACACTAAAATGCACTACACTAACGGGGCTAATAACCGAAGCAGTTGACGCGCCCGAAAACACGAATAAATCAGTCGGGCCGGATCTCGCCATCCAACGGGGGAAGATCACCGCCAACGCCCGTGAAAAAACATGCACTACACTAACGGGGCTAATAACCGAAGCAGTTGACGCGCCCGAAAACACGAATAAATCAATCAACCAATCAATCTCTCTTTACACTAACTACTCCCCAACATCCTGGAAATCACGGTCATGTTATCCAGCTCCGCACTGTCCTCATGCCGCTGTAACCCTTTCCCCTGCCTAGCTCCAACCCCCTGCCCCCCCCCCCCCAAAATATCTCCGTTTTGTAAAACGCATGCTCTGCCTCGCTGCACCCTGCTAACCAACCACTCTCTACCTCCCTCCTTCCACTCTACCTGTCATGTGATCCTACACCATGTACTCTCCGTGACCAGCCTTATATCTCCCCTCCTTGCATCACGCATGTCCTGTCTCGCTCCACCCGGCTACCCAACAACTCTTTACCTCCCTCCTACATCTCTACATCGCTCCCTGTCAGGTTATCCTGCCCCATGCCCGACACACATCTTTACGCCTGGCACCACGCATGCACCGCCACGCTTCACCCAGCTCTCCAACATCTCTTCACCTCCCTCCTACCTCTCTCCCAGTCATGTTACCCTGCCCCAATCCCAACACGAATCTCCCTGCCTGCAAGCACGTATACACTGCCTCGCTGCACTCTGCTACCCAACATCCTTTCACCTCCCTCCTACCACACCACCCCTCTCACGTTGTCCTACCCCTTACCCTCCCTACATTCCCACGCGTCGCCCGCCTTCCACCCGCACGGACTGCCTCGCTGCACTCTGCTACCCAACATCCTTTCACCTCCCTCCTACCACACCACCCCTCTCACGTTGTCCTACCCTTACCCTCCTACATTCCCACGCGTCGCCCGCCTTCCACCCCGCACGGACTGCCTCGCTGCACTCTGCTACCCAACATCCTTTCACCTCCCTCCTACCACACCACCCCTCTCACGTTGTCCTACCCCTTACCCTCCCTACATTCCCACGCGTCGCCACGCCTTCCACCCCGCACGGACTGCCTCGCTGCACTCTGCTACCCAACATCCTTTCACCTCCCTCCTACCACACCACCCCTCTCACGTTATCCTACCCCTTACCCTCCCTACATTCCCACGCGTCGCCCCGCCTTCCACCCGCACGGACTGCCTCGACGCACTCTGCTACCCAACATCCTTTCACCTCCTCCTACCACACCACCCTCTCACGTTGTCCTACCCCTTACCCTCCCTACATTCCCACGCGTCGCCACGCCTTCCACCCCGCACGGACTGCCTCGACTGCACTCTGCTACCCAACATCCTTTCACCTCCCTCCTACCACACCACCCTCTCGCGTTGTCCTACCCCTTACCCTCCCTACATTCCCACGCGTCGCCACGCCTTCCACCCCGCACGGACTGCCTCGACGCACTCTGCTACCCAACATCCTTTCACCTCCCTCCTACCACACCACCCTCTCACGTTGTCCCACCCCTTACCCTCCCTACATTCCCACGCGTCGCCCGCCTTCCACCCGCACGGACTGCCTCGACGCACTCTGCTACCCAACATCCTTTCACCTCCCTCCTACCACACCACCCCTCTCCGTTGTCCTACCCTTACCCTCCCTACACTCCCACGCGCCGCCCCGCCATGCCACCCCGCACAGACTGCCTCGCTGCACTCTGCTACCCAACATCCTTTCACCTCCCTCCTACCACACCACCTCTCGCGTTGTCCACCCTACCCTCCCTACATTCCCACGCGTCGCCCGCCTTCCACCCCGCACGGACTGCCTCGACGCACTCTGCTACCCAACATCCTTTCACCTCCTCCTACACACCACCCTCTCACGTTGTCCTACCCCTTACCCTCCCTACATTCCACGCGTCGCCCGCCTTCCACCCGCACGGACTGCCTCGACGCACTCTGCTACCCAACATCCTTTCACCTCCTCCTACCACACCACCCTCTCACGTTGTCCTACCCCTTACCCTCCTACATTCCCACGCGTCGCCCCGCCTTCCACCCGCACGGACTGCCTCGCTGCACTCTGCTACCCAACATCCTTTCACCTCCCTCCTACCACACCACCCTCTCGCGTTGTCCTACCCCTTACCCTCCCTACATTCCACGCGTCGCCCGCCTTCCACCCGCACGGACTGCCTCGCTGCACTCTGCTACCCAACATCCTTTCACCTCCTCCTACCACACCACCTCTCCGTTGTCCTACCCTTCCTCCTACATTCCCACGCGTCGCCCGCCTTCCACCCCGCACGGACTGCCTCGACGCACTCTGCTACCCAACATCCTTTCACCTCCTCCTACCACACCACCCTCTCACGTTGTCCTACCCTTACCCTCCCTACATTCCCACGCGTCGCCCCGCCTTCCACCCTGCACGGACTGCCTCGCTGCACTCTGCTACCCAACATCCTTTCACCTCCCTCCTACCACACCACCCTCTCGCGTTGTCCTACCCCTTACCCTCCCTACATTCCCACGCGTCGCCACGCCTTCCACCCCGCACGGACTGCCTCGACTGCACTCTGCTACCCAACATCCTTTCACCTCCTCCTACCACACCACCCCTCTCACGTTGTCCTACCCTTACCCTCCCTACATTCCCACGCGTCGCCCACGCCTTCCACCCCGCACGGACTGCCTCGACGCACTCTGCTACCCAACATCCTTTCACCTCCTCCTACCACACCACCCCTCCACGTTGTCCTCCCCTTACCCTCCCTACATTCCCACGCGTCGCCCGCCTTCCACCCTGCACGGACTGCCTCGCTGCACTCTGCTACCCAACATCCTTTCACCTCCTCCTACCACACCAACCCTCTCACGTTGTCCTACCCCTTACCCTCCCTACATTCCCACGCGTCGCCACGCCTTCCACCCCGCACGGACTGCCTCGCTGCACTCTGCTACCCAACATCCTTTCACCTCCCTCCTACCACACCACCCCGCACGGACTCCTCGCGCACTCTGCTACCCAACATCCTTTCACCTCCCTCCTACCACACCACCCCTCTCACGTTGTCCCACCCCTTACCCTCCCTACATTCCCACGCGTCGCCACGCCTTCCACCCCGCACGGACTGCCTCGCTGCACTCTGCTACCCAACATCCTTTCACCTCCCTCCTACCACACCACCCCTCTCACGTTGTCCTACCCTTACCCTCCTACATTCCCACGCGTCGCCCAGCCTTCCACCCCGCACGGACTGCCTCGACGCACTCTGCTACCCAACATCCTTTCACCTCCTCCTACCACACCACCCCTCTCACGTTGTCCCACCCCTTACCCTCCCTACATTCCCACGCGTCGCCACGCCTTCCACCCCGCACGGACTGCCTCGCTGCACTCTGCTACCCAACATCCTTTCACCTCCCTCCTACCACACCACCCCTCTCACGTTGTCCTACCCCTTACCCTCCCTACATTCCCACGCGTCGCCACGCCTTCCACCCCGCACGGACTGCCTCCACGCACTGTGCGCCAGAGCCGCTCGGTCGTGCGCGCTGATACGCGGTATCGGTGTCACCCGTTCGCGTCCTCCGCTCCCCCTCCCCTCCCCCTCCCCGTGCCGTGAGGGTGCGTGGGCGGCGCGCGCGCAAAAACAGCGAGGGAAATAATAACGATAAAACGCGTGAGCGCGCGCGGCCGTGCGCGCGTGGAGTGCTTGTGAAGGCCACCCGCGTGCGAGGGAGCGTTTTTGGTCGCCCGTGCGTGTGTGAGTGAAGTTGTATTTATGCGAATGCCACGCCGTGAGGGCGCGTGTTTGTCTGCATGGTGCCGGTATGCGGAGTTGGTCCGCCGAATGAAGAGAAATAAAGAAGGGAGGGAAACGGGTGAGTAAATGCTGGAGGAGAAATGGCGTGGAAGGCGAGGGTGTTCTATTTCTACAGTAGAGAAAATGTGCTGCTTACGTCGTATTATTCTCTGTAATGGAGGTAATTCGTGTTTTATTAATAGAGTCGTGGTATATGTGTAATGATTTGTTTTTGTATGCTTCCAAACAATAGTTTTAAAATCATTTACATTGCTACGAGTTCAGTTTGCTGTCCACGGGCTTCGCAATAAATTTCGTTTTCTTTATTATATTTAATTTTGGGCTGTGCTGAACTAAAGCATTTAATTTGGTAACTGAATTCGTGCAAGACTTCAACATTGTAATAGAACAAACAAGTAACAAGATGCGGTGAACCTAATTATCCTGTTCTTCGTCGTATACTTTTTCCTTCTCTGAGAAGGAATTTTATTTTCGTAGTCTACTATATCTTAACGTCCTTATGCAGCAAAATGAATAACCCAAATGGGATGCGTCCTAATTTCAAAGTCAAAACAATGTGATTTTCATATACTATCCTTGTATATATTTTAGATAATTTGTTATCACAGTATGGTGACTATATAAAAACTCAGTATTAATAATACATATAGAAACATATTGAAAACGAATTACAATGTTTTTATGTTCGTTTTCCAATCAGTTACTTTTCAATTGATCACTGAAACAACGGAATATAACCTGGTTTGAATCATCTCTTTTTTATAATGAATATTTTGCTACCGTATCCTCCAAGTTTATTTCAAGATAGAATTATTAAAATGTTTCCGTCTCTCGGGAAATACGCATTACTTGTTTATGACAAGAAATCTAAATTAAATATCTGACCATGATGTTTCTGGGAAATTAATTCTATAGATAATAGGTATATTTGCTTCTCTTTTACTTAGTCCATTAAAACGCTTAGATCGTCGTTAATAATCAATAATAATAATTATTTATAAATGACTAGTCTAAGGTCAACAGGCTTGATGTTCTCCCCGAATACCCTCAAAAATAATTATCATACACAATTATCTTTACAATGAATGGGAGGGCAAACATTTACACTTACTTTTGGAAGTGAGAAATATAGGACCCATGTTGCTACGGGCTCTAAGTGAGATACTGTTTAGTTTGGTTGTCTATAACTTATTGTATTTTATCTCTTATACAATGTCATCAAAAGATTTCCAATGATCTATGGGCTCCTATGTATAATGGAAAGGTGTTCTTAATCGTGAAAAGCATAATATGTTTACCAGAAGGAAATAACATCAAAATCATGGATTTCACGGGTATTATGGATTATCATAAAAATCGCGGATGGAGTTAGACTTCGGAAAAACCTTTTGAGACACTACGTATCCTTAAACATTCCACTCCGCAGTCTGATGGAGCACCTCCCAGATAGCGAGCCCAAATCCCCACCGGCTCAGCTCCCTCTCGCGGATGGGCCAGGGCGCCGGTAGGGGCGCTGCCGGCGTCAGCGGCGCAAAGGATGCGAATCGAAGCCTGAGAAAGGGAGCGGGGCAGTGGAAAGAGCACAAAGGAGAGACGCAGAGGAGACGGGAGGAGGTGGAATTGGCACGGCTGATGACGGCCCCGCAGAACTGCCGGGTGACCCGCAGTATTATTTTTTACATTAAACTTGGATGTAATTTTACAACTCTTTCCCGGGCGGAACTGCTCGCCGTGCGCCGCCACCTTTACGGTTAGATGGAACGACGCAGACAAGGCAAGAGATCCGGGCGAGGCGTTTCGGGGTGTGCCAGTTTTCCGGTAGCTGCACCCTCCGCTGAAAGGAGGCCATTGCGCATTGGTGGCGACCGCTAGCAACTTCTTGCATGTTTCTTGAGAAGAGAAACTTTAATTTCATAAACTACTTCGTGTTAAACAAAATTATATTACAATTAGGTTACATGTGTTGACTTGCAATTTCATAAGAGAGAGTTCTAAGGCTATCAGTCCGGTTTCTCCGTGACTTCCAACAGCTTACTTTGTCAGATTACATCGACCTGCATATCCATCCACGTTTGACTCTTGCCTGCCGAAGTGTGACATCTCACTTCCGGTGATGCGTTCATCTTGATCGGCAACAAACAGATGACAGTTCAAAGGAGGAGATTCTCCCCATCTGACATATACTTCCAATAAATCAATTTGCGTATTTGGTGGTATAACGATCAGCATACCGGACTGTTGTACGCGAGTTTGCGGGTTCAAACCCGATCGAAGCCGTGGTGTTTTAATGGCGAAAAATCCTTAGTACGCCTGTCTTCGGAGGGGAAGTAAGCCAACGAGTAAATAAACGACGATATTAATAACTGAGTAATTTTTAATATTATTTTTAAAAAATTGCATTTCTCAGGATGATTGAGTATTTGAGATGGAAGAGATGCAATGAATTTACTCAATATAACTGTTGGGTGCTGTATCAAATAATGAATATGTATATACATATACAATAATGTATATGTACTTATCAAATAAAAGTTTTCATTAGCAATAAATTCGTATATATTAGTTTAACATATGTTAATAGGTGATGAAAATGTTGAAAATGTAAAACTAACAACATAAAATGTATACAACTTAGATAACAAATAATCAAAAGAACGTTAAACTGTTGATTTCTTTTCCTTTCTGTTCTCATTCAGATTCTATCCGCCTTTCTATAAAAAATAATTAATTAAGGCGTTCAAACGGTTTTTTATCACTACCTTCTTTTTTCAAAATCCATTCGCATACTCGCGGACGCAGTGCAAGTAAAAAGAAATATAAAAAGGAATATGTCCTATAAAACGAATCACTAGTGCTGCACAGCCCTGAGCGAGCGCCATATAATGAATAGAAATGCAGCAATATAAAGGAAATAGGACGGCAATTGCCACAAACGAGAACCTCTAGAAGACATTTCTGTGTAGGTGAGGTGCTTATGAAGTCTCCAAATCATATACTTATTGCCATTTGTAAATTATTCATGAGAAAAACAAGGGACGTAATAAAAGACATTGTGCTCTAGCAATGTGCAATATATTTCAGAGATTTTCGTAAAAACTTCCAACATTCCCGTGACAATTGAATCACCGTTCTCTGATTTCATTGTCATTGCATTTCATTTGTTATAAAGTAGTAAAAATTTTTTTTTTTTTTTCTCTACTTAAATATATAGACCCAGGTTTTTAAAAATTTTTTTTTTTTGCCTAGCTTTCTTTCTAAACACAAAGCCTTTTTTCAAAATTTATTAAAATCATATTAACTACTCAAACCATTGCATATATAAGTGATTTATATTAATAGTTCAAAACTTCAGCATTTACTCAAATTAAGGGAAATCACCACAAACGGTATATATCGTCGATTTGAAAAACAACTTTTAACATTCAAAAACTTCACTTTTCAGGAGAGCCATTAATATTAAAATTTGTTTGAATGCCCAATCAGGAATATACGTGAGGGCGGGTGACGTCGCTGTGTAGTGGTAATTTATGCAAACAGATGATAGTTTGTCTACCAAAAGTACTAACTTTCTTGGATTATATCCAATAAACATATTCTTTACGAATATGGATTCTTTTAATCTGACATTACGGAACTTCATTCTTCAATTATTATCAATATCTCTTCTTTCCTATCAGTGAATAACGTAATCCTGGCAGAATCTACATCACAGGAGATCCAAACGAAAAGCGAATAATATGTCTTGATGAGACATCTTGGTGAGAGAATGAAACGTGCCAAAGCTAGGCTTAGTTTCAGTGCAATAAGATACACAGTAAATCTAATTCTACTACGTACTAATGACTTATATTAGGCATGTTTCATAAACTCAAGCAGCGCCATTCTTCTGCAGAGCCAGGTAATACCATCACCCACAGTGTTCTTAGAGACTCAGAAAGCCGATGTCGAATTCCTAAAACTTCAGCATGATCTGATGTTGGATTTAGCGTGTAAGATTCCATACGCAATAGAATAGTCAAAAAAAATATTATAAGAAAATTAATTACTTTTGTCTCGTATCCGCTCAAAGTAACATACTATTCTGTCAGAAAATTCATTGAATAGTGTGGCACTCGGGAATCAAAAGACCTTTCGATGTCCAGAGAGCCTTTTACCAACAATCTCTTACCAACCTACATCGGAAGTAAAATAGGAAGTCAACAATAATGGTAGAGAAAAAATGTTGATATAACTTCATACAAATTACTCCGGTCACGATATGTTTTCTTACAAAAAAATATATCTCCGAACAGACATCGATGCATACACTTAACGGATGTTTTTGAAATCGTTACTATGCCAGAATATACTGACAAGATCGGAGAATAGAAATGACACACTGAAAATGTTTGCGCAAAGCTGACAGTGAATGTAACTGATTATGTGTTCCAAGTGCTTCATCAAGTAAACGTAGATGCGACTTCACAGTTGAAGCCTCTTTGACCACGAGGTGCTACGTGGAGCCACGATGGTTGCGCAATTGATTGCCAGCAAAATAACTGGGACTGCGATGAATGGAAGCTGAGAACGCTATGATGTGTCCTCCCTTCACTTCAAGTTAAATACCACAAGTTTTCCACAAGAGTTCCGTAAGCATTGGATTGATTGATGTTTCCGGGCATGTTAACTAACACGGTCATTTATATCCTTACTGCAGGGAATGTTTTATGATGTTGTGGGTATACGCTGCAAGAACACAGACACGAGTGAGCTATATAGTCTATTTACAATATACAGGTTTTCACTCTGAGGTGATTGTCGGAGCTATCTTCCCCGTCTCTACAAGCGCCTTCGGAGGCGCCAGCAATGGCCAATTCGGCCTACTCGCGTCTCCGCATCTGCTGTGCCACGGCAGATACAAACTCTGCCCTATAGTGGCAGAGAATCATTCAAATGTGCCCGAGCTCATCGGAGCACCTCGTGAACACAACACTCCGCGCCAGACTGGGCGGACAAGTTTGTGAAGTATTATTGTGAAGAAACAAAGAACCGTTACCCGCGAGTGGCTTCGCGGCACTCCCTTATAAAAGGATGAACCACGTGACTAGGTACGTCATCTGTCTCCGCGCGCTACCCTGAGACGCTCAGTGAGCGAGCTGTCTCAACACGTGACACAACTCCCGAACACGAGCTGTCTCAACACGTGTCAACACGTGACTCTGGCGCTCGGTAACCTCCCCCCCCTAGAAATCTCTCTGGTCCGGTGTGGCGCTCATTGTTGGGGTGGCTATTTCTAATAGCGACCCTCATGGCCATATCTTGCTAGGGCTTCTCTAATGTAGGAAGCCTAGCCCTATGATGCTAACGTTTTAAACTAGGCCGTGGCGATGTTCCTCCCTCACAGATGGTGAGATTCGGCCATCCTACACGTGGTTTCTCCATTCGTACAAACCACGGGGGATTGCCCCTTCTAGAAACCTCCTCCCAGCGGGGCACTGCACCAGCCAGAACCTGCTCTAAATTCTCGATTCATCTCTCGTCAGTATCTACAAGTGTGATCGCAAGTAAGGGGAGGGGATAGGACAAGGATGAGGAAGGAAAAATTGCGTGTAGTACATGCTCCGTTTGTTACTGTACGGCTCCGGTAGTCAGTTCAGGTTGACTGAAGCAACTGCGGAAAATACCGATCTGAGCAGGCGGCTGCTTGAATTCTCAATGTCAAAAATCCGCCCCCAATCGAGGCTCGAACCCTAGGTCTTCCCGGTCAGACACGTAGCGGAAATAGCGTAAGTACTCACATCCACATGAAATCAGATGGTTTCAATACTGGACCTCGAGCTATGTGCATTCTTTAATGTTAGAACAACCTATTCTAATGCCCTTCCTTGCCAATGGGCTGATCTCCGATCCCTGGATGTACCACCTCGCCACATATATTGTCGGTGCCAAGATGTGAGGTCAAGACTCAAATTGGGGGGGAAACTCTGTCTTGGTATCAGTGTCCGATATCTGCGTCCGGTCAACGGCCTTAGGAACTGTGGACTCGTGAACCGCAGGTCTGAAGGCGAGTTTCCGCACCTTGCAGGTCTCTCCGGCGTCGTCCGCGATTGCGAATTTCCATTAGCGACTTGCCAAGAAGAGGCGGCGGGACGGAACCTGCCGAGTCCTGCAGAGGCCGAGCCGCAGGACTTGGCGCGGGGGAGGCAGGGGCCAAGGCCGGAAGGGTCGTGGAACTTGCTGAACGACACGGGCTAGTGGACTGAATCTGATCGGGGTAAGATTGAGCGGCGTGGCCGGTTAATTACAGAAAATTAAAATCAAGGGATAGTGAAGTTTCGAAAATTGTCGTTTATTCAGTTCCTTTCCGACGTTTGACTTCCGGTTCTTTGGTTCCACAACAAGCTGCAGTTTTTCCTATTGTTGCCAGCTTATTACTAATTGAATTCTTATGGATATGTCAATCCATTTTTTCCGTCGTCTCTGCTCTCAAACAAATTTATATTTTATTGACCTAGCCATCTTCTTTAGCCTATTGACCTAGCCATCTTCTATACCTTTACACAAATTCTTCTTGACGTTTTTTATTGTAATATATTTTTATTATATTATATATCATCATGTTTAACTTTTTGAACTTAACCAAAGGATACGTTTTAAACTGTAGATCACATGAGTGAGTTTTTGTTTAGATGAGAGGGAAAATTATAGTAACTTTTTTCGATTGAAATAGCGTTGTTTACAAGCCTGTCACAAAACATTTTTCATAATTTAAACATTTTATTTCTGTCATGTATCAGAAGTAAAACTATATGCATTCACAGATTTAAAAATAGTCTCGTCGATAGACCTTATAAATCGGCAATGATTAATACTTCATAAAAAGAATAATTGGCACAATTATTTATATTGAAAAAATATAGTACTAGTTATGTAGAAGAAAGGAAACATTTGCAATAAAATAAATTTCTAATTATGTAGCTAGTGAGATGGGTTTGAAATAAAAGTCGTATTCAGTATTTATTGAGAAACTAGTGTACAATTTTTCTCCGATATTTATTTTTATAACTGGAGGATCTACGTGTAGAACTATAATTTGATTATTCTTATAATGACTGTTTGCTTTTGAAACACTATCACTGATTTCGAAAATGTACGTTTTACTTTCGCCGCGATTGAGGCTGTTATGAAACGAGCGAGAAAACTACCAAACATAGGATCCGCATTTGTGTTGAATGAAATATCTTTCAGATACGGAAATGGAAGCGAAAGACCAAATTCAAATTAGAATATCGAGCACAAAACGCACGCAATGTTTTTGTTTGCGTAGTTCCAATATGGTAATCAAAAGAAGCGAGTTCCAATTCTTTCGGCGGTCATTTGAAGTAACTTCAATTTTCCCAATTGTTCCAGTGTAGTTCTTATCAATAGGGAAAATCGTCCAAAGCAGAAAATCGATTGTGGGGTACGACGGTAGCGGACACGCTTTTTTTAGAATTACCGAACAGTCCACTTATTGCAGTACAGATATGTTCTTTTTGATTTCTGAATTACCAGTGTCCTTATGTACAATTTTATTATTATTATTATTATTATTATTATTTATATATATTATATATTATTATAATATTTTTTTCACATCCAATGATTATTTCATAAATAGTACAATCGCGTTATATTTAGACTTTACTTAATACTGTAGATTTACATCACTAAAATAGGACTGAGTTGTGTAAAAAAAATTTTAAATTTCTTGGACCTTAAACGAATACGACTTCAAAAGTAATCTTATTTATGAAGTAGAAATATTCTGGCATAAAAACAATTCTGTCGGCCCGGTGGCCGAGATCGCTAAGGCAGTAGTGTCGCGGGTTCGAGTCCCGCCTCGGGCATGGTTGTATTTGTGTTCGTCTTTTCAACCATTATCATCACCATATGGTTTCATCCTCACAGTTACCATACCGTTAACAGCAATAGTGGTCGCTAATGACCTAAGATGTTGATGCGACCTTAAATAACCAATTTAAAAAAACACGTTTCTTATTTTGAAAAACTCAAACTCTTTTCAGAACATAATAAAAATTTGTTCATAAGGATACAGTTTTGATGAAAAACACCATTTCACTGCAGTTACGCTCTGAAAAATGAGAGAACTGTAGTCAAACAATTGGTATCATCAAGTATACTGCGAGCACGTAGGAATAGACCCAGCGAGGTTGACATGGGAAAGTTTATGCATCCTCTCGCGTGGTTAGTTACACGGCAGGGCCCTAGCTGGCAGGCGGTGAACATGAGCTGCTCGAGGCGAAGTGAGGCTGGGACTACGGGGCGCCCTTCAAGCCTTTCATCCCCCATATGAAGGGCTTTGAGCTGTCACGAGGTAAGCCACATCAGCCATAAGGAGTCTCCCGCTTTTCGTAAATGTTAATATCTCGATTTAGGGCCAAGTGTATCCCATCTCGTTACTGCCCCAAGCCCTTAATCTATGAACAAGACATATAGTAACAAGATAAGCCACATTTAACCAAAATTGTGTTATTAACAATTAAAAATTGCGAGAAACTAGTTAGGTTGATGTGAATTTCCTTGATTTTGCCCTGAGCCTTTCGTATAGACTAACCGGGAGCGGTAGCTCAGTACATCAACTGATGTCACTACAGTGACTCTGACCGGGAGGTCCTAGATTCGAGACCTGACGGCGGGGTATTTTCGACACTAACTTTTCAGCTAGATCGAATTCAGTCGCTGTCTGGAGGAGAATTCTAGCTGCCGGCTGCTCTGATCGGTAGTTTTCCGTGGTTTCTCCGATCCACACCAGGCGAATGCCGGAGTAGTACCCTAACAAACGGATCACGGACCGCGCGCGATCTGTCCTTCCTCTTCCTTGTCCTAGTCTCTCCCCTTACACACACACAGACACACACACACACGCACACTAACACGCACTACACTACCACATATTCCGCGATACCGGTCGGGAGCTTAGAGCTTGTCTCGGCTGGGGCGGAGCCCCGCTGGTGGGAGAGTCCTAGTTATGGGAAACCTCACTAGCCGACGGTAGGTCGGCGCCGGATCTCGCCATCCAGCGGGGGAAGATCACCGCCATCTCCCTAGAAAAAACATGCACTATACTAACGGGACTAATGACCAAAGCAGTTGATGCGCCCGGAAACACGAGAAAACCAATTAATCAATCCATCGTATAGACTTGTGGCGGCGCGTACATCGGTGCCCTTTCGTTGCACCTTCTTGCAGAAACAAAAATACAAACTGACCGCAATGTTATTGAGAGAGATTGTCATTTTTTGGCATTGGCACATACAAGACGTAAAATAAGGAACTCGGAATACGGAACCCTAATCACTGCGCCCTTGTATTTCCTCTGGAAGGGCAACTACAATGCGGGGCGCTGCGAGTTACGGGAAGAGGGGCACGGCAAGGGCGGTGAAGGAGTTGGACCATAAGAGACCGGTGAGGGTGGCAGGTTACTGAACACGAGGACTGTGAGAGCGATCAGAGTTACGAAGGAAGCTAATGACGACGAGGGCGGAGAGGTTGGCGAGGGAGGTGAGGCCAGTGAGGGCGTCGAAGGCGATGAAGGTGCCCTGGACACCAAGAGTGGCGAGGACGGAGATACCGGTGCGATGTCCGAGATGGTGTGAACTGAGAGTGTGGCAGGGATGGTGCGAACGCTGAGGGTGGTTACGGTGACGAGAACTGTGAGGGTGGCAAGAGCGACGAGGACAACGAAGGCGGTGAAGACGACGAGGGTGACAGAGAATGGTGAGACCAGTGAGAGAGGTGAAGGCGCTGGGCTGACGAGGGTGCCAGGGGGCGAGGGTGAGAGCGCCGAGGGCGGCGGATACTTCGAGGGTAGGAGGGCGGCGAGGCCGGCGAGGGTGGTGGGGGTGGCGAGGGGGTGACGGCAGTGCGAAAGGCGAGGGCAGTGCGAAAGGCAAAGGCAGTGCGAAAGGCGAGGGGCAGGCAAGAGTGCGAAAGGCAAGGAAAGTGCAAGAGAGGCGAAGTGGGCAGTGCGAAAGCGAGGCAGTGAAAGGCGGGCAGTCGAAAGTGAGGGCGGAGGGCGTGCAGAAGGCGAGGGCGGAGGGCAGGCGGAGGGTAAGTGTGAGAGGCGTGGGCAGTGCGAAGGTGAGGAGGTTGAGGGCGGCGAAGAGGCAGGTGCGAAGGCGGGGTTGCGAGGGCGGGGAGGGCAGTGCGAAGGCGCGGGCGGCGAGGTGGGCGGTGCCCACCGGGGGTTCCCGTCTCCGCCGACGCGCCGCTAACGAGGGCCGCGCGTCCGGCGGCGGCGCCAACGGCTGATACGCCGTATCTCGGCGCCTTCTCGTCCTCTCCGCCGCTCCGCGCCCCTCCCGCCGCGCCGGCGCCGCACATCGGCTGCATCCTTGCTGACGCGAGGCGGACACTCGCGGACTCGTCCTCTTCCCTGAGATCAAGGGAAGAGGAACACGAGCCGAGGGTGGGTCACACTCGGAAATTTATACTATTTTTCACTTTCTTAGCTTACTTCGTAAGAAGAGAAAATATTGTAATCGTGCGCCGGAAATTGGATGTTTTTCAAGATGAATATTATTAATGCCGGGCCCTGGTAAACAAATAGTGAAAAATTGTGTACTAATAAGTTACTTTCTGCATCACGTTGTGCAGTCAGAATACATGTTTTATGGATCCTTGTACAAAAAAGTCGATTAGCAGCAAAACATCTGTCAGTTCGTCGGTCTGTCAGTGTTTCCTATGACTGTCCGTATGTCCATGTATCCGTCCATTTGTCTGTCTATGGTCAACTTTACTGCCTAAACAGTTTGCACAATTTTCTCCAAAATGGATTGTCCCTGATCTATTTAAACTAACTCGAGGTCTAGCACGTTTTAAACGGATTTTTGGTTTTTGGTCTTTGCCTAAACTGCCAATATTTTTAAAATTTTCTCAAACATTGCTTCAAAATTTTGTAAGTCAACTTTTCCCTCACATAGGCCAAATAACCCTTAAATGTTGCACTGGATTGATGTTCATTGAAGTTGCTAAATTTTTAAAAATTGAAAATTTTCAAAATCAGCTTCTTCCTACAACTCCAATATTGAAAATAACGATTTTTTCTTTAATAAATCCTGTTCATCAAAAACAGATTTTAAAACAATGCCTTATACAATTTCGCAAAAAATACGAAGTTTTTTCGTCGTTTTGCTAAGTTTTTTCGTCGTTTTGCTTGAAATATGGGCCACTTGTTAACATTTATTTTCTCAAATATTATTTCAATTTTTTCTCTGCTTTTTTCCCTGTGATATGTCAAAAGACAACAAGAAACTGGCCATGGTCCCAGTGTTGGCGAACTCTTGGTGCGTTAAAAAATTGCAAACAAATTAACATTTCAAAAGTACAATATTAAAGACAGATTTCTGTTTTAAATATAATCTATTTAAAAAATTAAAACTTTTAAAAATATACGTTTTGAAAAAATGAATTTTTGAACGTAAACGTTAGAAACCATGCGAGAACGTGAGAAACAACAGAAGTACATACTGTTGTGGTACCATTAGTTTATTTTGTATTGTGACCGCAATAAAAATGGTGTGTAACGGATAGGGGAGAAGAAGACAGTGAATGTTTTATTGTCCTCCAGAATCCTTACGCTTATTATTCAATTACAATAGGCACCTTGCTTGCCGGTATTGTAAAAGTAGACATTTTGGCTTCCAAAAAATTGAAAACGTATTTTCATGGGAAATAAAACTTCAGATTTTATGGTAATGTTCACAAAATATCACCTTCACTCCCACAACCAGCGGGAGGAGTATCAGCCCCTACTCCTGCAGCCGAAGGCACAGAAAACGTGCGTTTTGAGCACACTGCGTACATTTTCAGTCAAGAAGCATAGCTAGGGACATGCCATTTTTTAATGAAGGCAAACTGGATAAGAAACCTGATCCAGATGATGTTATTGATTCCGAAGCAGAATTACAATGAATTAAATTTGAATCTGGAGGTCACGTAGCAAAACTGGTCGTTATCCCGTTTGTTTGCCCTTGGAATTTTATGAGAAAAATTAGCATACGGAATATTTTTAAACCGCCTTCAAAACAGTATATCTTTATTTCTTTTGTTCACAAAGAAATATAAATAATTTTCACATTTCTGTAATTTCTACGTAATGATTTATGGACTTTACAGAAACAGAAAGTGTTATTTTTCTTCATTGCAAAACGAATGAAGAAAGTAGAAACGTTAAGAAATTAAACAGCTGATAGTTCTGAGACGGAAAAGGGAATTAAACGGAAAATAATTATCTTTCCTAGCGCTACAAGGAAAGAGTAAAATATGTCCATAATAATCCAATGGGCATTTCAAAACTTACATACATACATATATTTGAACTGCAATTGGATATGGCCCGGTGGCAGTTAAATAACAATAATTACAATAATAATAACAATATTAATATGAATTACAATAATAATAATAAAATAATAATAAATTAGTACAGTACAAGCCGAACATGCATAATCATACTATCACTAATATTAAGTATTATATTTCAACTCTGTCATGATATCCAATAATTAGTCGGTGATTCTAAATTTAATTGAACTTAACTTATTAATTTGATCGTGTTCACTACACTTAACTGCACTGCACTGCACTGCACTGCACTGCACTACACTACACTACACTACACTACATTACACTACACTGTTTTTACTTTGAATTACACTGACCAGCACTTCACAGCACTTCACCACACTTCACAGCACTTACTCATTTAATGTCTATTACTCTCATATTGTTCTAATGTATTTCTAAAGCTTCGGACACTTAGAGGAAAAGCTTTGAAAATTGCTGCGGTAAACTGTTCCAATCTTTAATTGTTCTGTTACAAAGGAAATTTCCAAGATCTGAATTTTGTTTCCTTGTTCGAATTTTGTGAGTGTGACTTTAGAAACTTTACAAACATTGAAAATATTTTGATTTAAACAATTTCCAATGCATACGTATTTATTTCAATATAATTATTTTCTATGCATTTAAAGAGTTCAACTGTTCAAACTCTTAACTACAATTCAAAACGGTCATATAGCTTTTGCTTGGTTTTAATTACTAATTCAAAAGCTACATCACAGTATTTCATCGTGGGCCCATTCCGCAGAAAGATTTATTTGCATTCCCGTTTCAGAATGAAGTCGGTGTCCTTTACGAGTACGTGACCTGCCCAAGTGGGCCAGTCCGTCCTTCAACCGCACGCCTACGACTTCGCACTCGCTTAATGACCGTCTGGCTGCGCTCGTTCTCTGTCACTCGGTACATTCCCCGCCGTCCGCCCTCGCCTGGCCAATGGACGAAGGGCGCCCTCGTCGACGCTGCTCAAATATGTGCTCCGACAAAATGGGAGAATGATGGAGCGGAAATTGACCCACAGGGTAGCGGCACAATTACAGATCTTCCTTACTTTACCTCTGCCCTTTATTCTACATGGAATAAAGGCATGCCCTAGCATCGGGGTCTAACTAGAATCTCCGCACATTGCACTTTATTGCTGAAGTTATACATGTAATTGGAGACAGAAATTTCGGACACTCTAACCCTCAGCTGTGGATAATGAACACAATTCCTGCGGAAGATAATTGCAATGAGAAGCTTTGGGAATGCACGCCGCCCAGTCTTTATTGTTGTTCCATTGATTGATTGATTAATGATTTCGGGCGTGTCAACTGCTAAGTTCATTAGTTTCGTAAATGTAGTGAATGTTCTTTGATCGCGGGAGGTGGCGGTGATTTTCCCTGTTCGATGGCGAGATCCTACACGGACCTACCTATCGCCTTGTGGATTTTCCTCAACCAGGTATCTCCCACAAGCGGGGCACCGCCTCAACTGGGACAAGCTCTAAGCTCTCGATCGGTCTCTCGGCACGTGTGGTAGAGTAGTGCATGTAAGTGTAAGTGTGTGTAAGTGAGGGGTAACGATACAAGGAAGAGGAAAGAAAGATCACGCACGATCCGTGGCCCGTTTGTGAATGTATTGCTCCGGCATTCGTCTGGTGTTGATCGAAGAAACCACGGAAACCAATCAGAGTAGTCGGTTGTTAGCATTCTATTCCACAGGGCGACTGAACTCGACTTAGCTATCTAGCTAGTGTCTAAAATCCTGTCACTGTCGATCTCGAACCTAGGACCCCCAAGAGAGAGGCGCTGCAGTGATATCTCTTGATTCCCTGAGACACCTCTCCTGGTTTGATTGTTGTTAATACATGCTATGTGTACATGTGGAATTCATATGAGACCATTGAAAGTATGAGATTTGGAGTTCCCACTCACTCAGTCAGTCTGGGAATTGGCAAAGAAACATAAGATTTTGACAATACATTCATATTTTAAGAGAGATATCTTACTTGGGAAACTACAATTGTGTCAAAATAGTCAATTCTTTTACTCAAACCTTAAAAAGCTATGGCTTTCAGCTGATTTTCAATCTCGGACAAAAAATTCATAACTTAATATAATTTATTGTTATCTAAAATGGAATTACTTTAGATTATTTTTCCTATGATATTTCCTATGATTAGTATACGTAATTGCGTATTTTTGTAATTTGCTCGGCGAAATGATTAACTGAGGGGCTTCGCTACATTATTTAAAATTTATTAATCACTTCCACTCTTGCTATGTAATTTCCTTTAATAACTGCTTCTATAAATACGTAATATTTCTAATCAGAAAGCATACACTTATTCATAATTTAATTGGCTAAAATAAAAGTCAATCGGCTAAAAATGAAGGATCACATTGTATAATTGTATTAATTCCCTACCAGTCCTCGCAAATTATTACTTTAATATTATCCATAAAGACTGAAGAGAAGTGTTCGTGGGATGTCCAGATCACTCAAATCACTATGACAGTTTCCAGGAAAACTGGTGGGTGCAAATTGTATCTCGTAAAAACAAAAGGAACCATCACTTTTTCTTGGATACATTATTCAGGCGAAACTTTCCTAATAAACGCCGTATACATTACGTTGAGATCGTGTAGGCACCCGGCAGGAGAGTTTAAGGATTAACGGTTGAAAAGTAATGCTCTATTTAATTTCATTTGCAATATATAACTTTTACCTGCGTCATTAGCCACCCGCCATCCTTGGCCAACACGTGTATTTCCATTGTTCTTTGAAACCTTGTTAATTCACTGAGTGCCGCATAATGTAATCATCGGGGCTTGGATTCTGATTACGATGACCTAGAAATTCTTCTAAAATGCCTGAAAATTACTTATATATAAGAGGAATATGACCTATAAATTGACTTAAAAATAAAAGGAAAATGACCTAATTTCTTTAAAACTTCTCAAAAATTGTAAGAAAATGTTTATTTATTCTATAAATTTTACAATTTTAAATAAAATTTATTTACATAAAATTATATTTAATATAAAATCTTTATTTTAGGAGGAAATGTAATCCTTAGCTCCGATCTTCCAACCGTGAGCTTTGAATGGTCGAGGAAGTTGCCGAAGATCCGTAAAATTTTGAGAGTTTAAAAGTAGTAGTGAATTTCGTCATGAACTGATGATACAATAAAAAACTTCGTTTTAGTGTGTCATTATAAATTCATGATACATCACTAATAAAAACACATAAAGAAAAAAATATGTAAAATGACAAAAATGACGGAAATGTCCGAAAAGAATGACCTAAAAATTGATAAACGACCCCAAACCTATACATTTTTATCACTTACTTGTCGTGATGAACATTAACAAGTTAGCTACCTCTAGAATGCACCAATAAAAAAGATGGCTTGTCATCAGAATCCGAGCCCTGGTTATCATGTTTGTTATTGAATGCCCTTTCGTCGTTTCCCCGCATGCAAAGTCCCCCGAGGCACGAGTTCTGTCCTGCCGTCCGGACTCTCTTGAAACCGCACCTGCACCGCGCTGATTTCGCTCATTCCGGGCGACATGAGGGCTGGCGCGGGGCACGGGGCGCCGGCAGGAGCCGCGCTTTCGGTGTTAACGGAAACGGTTTAGCGAATGTTCGGGTGTCCAGATACGAGTACCGACCTCTTAAGCCCACCTGCGTTGCTTGTAACGCTGAATTCATGAATACATTCATGTAGCGATGACAGCTGCGCGTATACAGAAATAGAAAGGGAGGACAAGGCCTTGTTACAAGTGTGCGTGCAGCTGTTGTCATGTGGGCGACACGAGGTTAATTGAAAACTGTTCTGGGAAAGGGAGTAGGAGAATTAATCCCGAGTATGAAATGGAAATATTGAAGTATTTCTGTCATTCAAAAGCGTATTTATATTAATTGGAGTAATAACTGTTATAACACCGTGCGCGTAAAATTGACTTCTCCACTTGAATTGATTTCTTTTCCACCGAAAATATTCCCACCACAGTATTTTACAACATGAATCAAACGTACTGGCGATGAATCAGAATTAATTCAGAGATGACGTTTGAAGTAACAATGTATTAGTTAATTTACAGTATCAAATAATATAATAGAATGTCATATAATTTATAGTATCAAATCAAGTTCTTTTAATATTTGATTCGTTGAATGTCAATTGCATATCTTTTACTTGATCTCTAGTACTAATAATATTTGTTTTTTGAAGAGTCAAATGCTGTGATCACATTCTTTCAAAATGTTTACTCCTTGCGACTAAAAGGCAACATCTACAAAAATGACTTGCAGACTCAGGTTCTTGAGTTTTATTGGTTAGTCACTTGTTTCATTAGGAGCCTGCTATTTAATTGCACAGAAATTAAACATCACTGGATATTTTGTAGATTACATTTTTTAAATAGTTGAAACTGATTTTATTACAGTGGTAAAGTTTATGAAACTAATAAATGTTCAAAAGACAACTTTTCAGGGATAATTTTGCGCATCTTCAGGTGATTTCCATTAACAAATTTTGTTATACATTGCCAGTTGAATGCTACTTAGACTTTCCCGTGACGCAGAAATCGGTGTTCACATTTTACGGCAGTGCAGTTCGCTTTGTAATATCTGAGATGCAAATGTCATTAAGTCTGCAATTATTATTATTATTATTATTATTATTATTATTATTATTATTATTATTTTACGTGGCGAGACTCGGGCCATCAGGCCCGCTCTTCCGTCCACGCAAATTTCGCTACGCTCCTTTCACCACCTAGCGGAGAAAGGCCGTATTATTTTGGGCGACGAAACAGGCGGATCTCAATTTTGCTCAGAGGCTTCTTTTAGGTTCGAGGATATTATACATGCAGTAAATCTATTACATTGGACAGCCGGCTATACTTCCCCTCCGAAGGAAGGCGTACGAATGATTTTTTTCCCTTATCAATGCACGGCTTCGATCGGGTTTAAACCCGCAAACTCGGGTACAATAGTCAGGTACGCTGACCGTTATACCACCGAATCCGCAATGGTCATTAACGGACTGTCCAACATAACTCAACAAATTAATCCCAATCGTATAAATAAGTTTCACCAGATTGCGATTTCTTTGCACCTTTTTTTTACATTTCCATCGGTTCTAGCACTTAGTTTAGCTCCAGAATTTGTTTGCAAACGGAAGAACGATAAGCAAAATGAATTGCGAAAGGAAGATATTCATAGTGATTGGAATGATTGTAGGCGTTGTCATTGTCAACAATATTATTTATTAATTTATTTTACAAAACAATTTATTTTACATTTGTAAAATAAATAATATTGTTGACAATGACAACACCTACAATCATTCCAATTATGTAGATTCAACTACACTCACCACTGAATCAATATATTCATAGTGAACCCACTCCTCTCTCCTATCAAATCACGTCATTGCCGCCTTCACGGCTCCGCTAATATTGAGACAACCTGCTGGAGCTGACTGCCGAATACATTTAAACATCATGGTCTTAGAAAAAAAATTAAATTTTGTTAATATTAGTTAATCGAATATGATGTCTCCTTTTTTACTTTGAAAAGTATTTCTTCATAAAAGGGAATTAAAATTAGAAATTCAGTTGAAAAAATGTTTTTAAACATCATAATATTCTTCTTCTTCTCCTTGTATTTTATAGTATATTTTATCATTTTCTGCGTGCTGTAAATGCGAAAGTGGCAACATCTACAAACATGATACAGAAGTGCACGTCAATAAAACTAGCATTCCAAAGCTTTCAAACCCAAATTAACTTAATGAACGAAAAACTGAAAAGATGCTTTAATATATTCAATAAAAGGTTCTCATGATTTCAAACAAGAAATGAGAGTTTCATTACGTGCTAAGCCACTCATCACTTACTGCTTTCTTTTTATCTCCACCATCAACAATACGGTCAAACAAGTCATAAAAGAAATACATAGTAAAATAATTGTATACTTACTTAATAAAGCGATAAATGAAGACAGGTTCAAAATACTAAAACGTTAAATTTGCGAAATTAATTTTCTTTCTGACTTAATTAAACTCCGTATCCTTGCACAAAAGAAACAAAACAAGCCTGTTCCGGCCTCTGAATGGCCAGTCTCATTATCACCTCGAAGCACCTTTGTGGATCTGAAGCCCTGAGCAGCTTTATTATTATGCTATCAGTGTCCCGCCTCTTTTCTCTTCTAGATGAAGAAATGTTGAAGTTCTCGGATGTTACCTTTAATTTCAAGAGAACCTTGTGAAAGAAGGCGTGTCAGAAGGTAACGAATGAATTGAAAGAACAAACACTACTTTCAGTACACGGATGAATTCACATTAAATTTCAATGTCAATAAATTTCCGCATTCTTACTAAGAAAGGAAATCCTATAAAAACTCGTATTTTTATTTGTTTTAAGTGAATAAAATTTCAAATTTCCGTGCAATGTATTACAATGTAAGAAAATGTTACTACTATGTTTCTTGAATTTTTATGTTGATATCTCTAATAATTACTGTCACAAAATACAGGGAAGACCCTTCATCGCTCATGTGGCTTTCATTGCATATACTGTATTCTTTATAAATTAGCAGCTAGTGCATAGTTTAGTTACTTTTCTAGTCGTCAAAAGTTTGCTCACGTTTACCATATTCCACTCAAAAATAACATTAAGTTTTTTTTACTATTTAGTAAAACAATTATTATTATAATACTAGCTAGTATATCAAGTGATAAAATTGACAAGCTGGAAATGTTTAATATTAGTGTATTTAAATAAAGTCGAACTAATCTAGAATTGAAGGGATCTGTAGAACAATGTTTGGCATCACATTTGTTTGTGAAATTGAGCTTTTAGCATTAAATATGTCTTCTAAGATTATTCTTTCATAGTTATTAGATGACTAAATCAAGAATGGACTTGCTTGTGTACTGAATTTGAAGGTTGAAAAGTATATCCAGTTATACTACGAAAGCTATGGTAAAACCCTCAGTATGTCAGAACTATGCCAATATGAGAGTGCCCGTTGCTGTACTGAGCTCTGCAATTCAGGTTTTTATTTTAGAAAGAATTACAGATACTGTATTCTGGTAATACTATATTACTGTATTCTAGTGATACTGTATTACTGGTAAATAAATTTAACCTATTAATTTTAAATTCGGTTTTAATAAAAATCCATTTCTTTTAGAATCCTGTTATATTTTATTTCCTGGGAAAAGAGAACATATAAAAGTTTTAAGCTTAGACTTAATCCAATAGGTTAAATAAACTCAAGAATGCTTTTGGTTCTGTATATTGTCTCAAATAGCATTAGCTTTGATGTTTGTTGATGTTTAATTTTACATTAATCATGAACACGTGGTATTTCTCTTGCATCTCCGTAATCGAGCTTATTTTCTCACTCTATGTTGTAGCTTAGTGAAAATAAAATTTGATATACAGAAAAATTTAAAAGTAGAATCTTCGAATAATGATATTTATTGTATTTATTATACGTACTGTATAATATATGCTCTAGTACATTTTCTTTGTCAATAATATCACGTGTGTATTCATTTAAAAATTATAGAACTTAATAAAAATATATTAGTGACGTTATTTAAGACTAAAAAGTAGATTATTACTTTAACTTAAACTTTTTATAAACTGAGATTGTTATTTTATTTAGTTTATCATCGATTTCATTACCCATTTTCCATATATTACACGGTGAACGTAATGAAAGCCATCTGATTTTTTTGGTATTTGATTCCATATTCAGGTACACATATCTTTTCCATTTAATAAATATGTATTTTTAATCACATGAATTTACTCGCCACGCTGACTTACATAAGTAACCAAATATTTCGTTCCGTTTCTACATTTGGTTCCACACCGTTTTCCCAAATATTTCCATTTCTATCATTCCTTTCTTTTCTTCTTTAACTACACATCATGGTAAGTAATTTAAAGCCCAATTTACTCTAACCGCATGTTACCATTTGACACTTAATTCTTTTTTACACAACCGCCGTTCTATAAATTGGATAATTCATCATATTCTTTCGCTGGTTTAAATTTGCACTCGTCTTTTACCATTTCATTACCCGCTTCTGAAAACTGCGGTCCTTTGACACCAATCGCTGCACGTCACTAAGACACTAACCATACATCTTAAAATACCACCAACAATCACAATGTATGCTCAAATCTTATCTGAGCCCAACACTTTGTGTCATAGACATACATCTGACATTTTACCCTGCTCTTGACATACTTTACAACCAGTTCATCAACACATCTGTAACCCAATTTCCATCCCCCATTTCGCCCAATTTTTCATAGTTGCTTTACTTTCGGGACTATCACACACGTTCAATCTCTTCTCGGCTAATCGTTACAAGCATTCGTCGCGCTTGCCTTGGCCTCCGCATCTGGAAGTACCTCCCCTCTCCCCCTCGCACCCGACCCGACCACGCATCACCCGCTCAACACTCCATCACCCGCGCCTTTGGCCCGCCCTCGCTTGTCCTCGCCCGCGGCCCCCCCATCGCCCCGTCCCACCCCCCCGCCACGCCTCCGTCCCGCCCCTGTCCTGCCCCGCCTCTCCCCCTCCCCTCCCTCGCCCCACCCCCACCCGGAGCCGTTCGCGCCGCTCGGCGCCTGTTTGTCCCGCCGGCGATGATGTATGCAGTTATTACAGAGTAATTAACTTGGCCGTTCGTCTCGCCCCCGCGCGAGGGGCGCGGAGGCGGAGTGAGGGGCGTGGCGGGGAGGCCGAGCGTTGCGCTCGGCGTCTAACGATTTCCCGCGTGCCCTGCTCCGTCGGCGCCGCCCCCTCCCCTCCCCCCATCCACCCCCGCGCGCGCTCTGGCGCCTTTCGCCCGCAATTAAAAGGGCTCCGTCTGTGCGTGGCGCGTAGCTCTCCGCGCCGCCGCATTGGCCTCTGCCGCCCGGTTGGGAGGGGGGTGCGCTTTCGTTTGGGAAGGCGCGGTCCGCGCGAGAAATGTCGGGAATTCCTGCATCTGTGCATGCCCGGGCGGGCTTGCCCTGAAATGTGCCGTCGGTACCGGATAAGCTGGCTCAGGGCATCAACTGATGCTAATACAGTGTCTCTGACCGGGAGGTGCTGGGTTCCACTCCCGACGCTGGGTGGTGATTTTCGTTACTAGCTAAACACGTCGAATTCAACCGGTGTCTGGAGGAGAATTCTAGTGTCCAGTTGCTCTCTTTGGTAGTTTTCAGTGGTTTCGCCGATTAGAACCAGGCAAATGACGTAGCAGTATTCTAACAAACGGGTCAAGGACCGTGCTCGATATTTTCTTCCTCTTCCTTGACCTATCCTTGCCCCTTACTTCCTCCCACTTACACTCACATGGACTACACTTGTTGGGAGATCCTTCGAGAGCTTAGTGCCTGATGCACTGTTGCGTTGCTCCGCTGGTTGAAGAAAATCCCTGCACGTCGACGTAGATCGGCACCGGACCTCGCCAGCCAGCGAGGAATGATCACCGCCACATCCCGAGGAACAAAAATCACTACACTTACAGGACTGATGGCCTCAGGTGTTGGCCTCAGGTGTTGGACCGAGAATCACCAATCAGTTAATCATTCAACTTCGCAAGTACAAGTATGAGTATGTTTGAATTATTGTTCCATTCACCTGCTGTGTCACAGAGATGTGGGTTACAAGACAGATGGGTTTTTTCTTTACGAAAAAATCACGTAATTGGAAAATGTTTCGAATAAATCGTTTTATAAATGAAATGAAACATTGTTCTTTGTCATATTTCCATGATCATCACATTGTTGCATCTCTACAGTACATCTCTGGTTCTAAATTCTTCTAGCATCATGTATTTGGTTACATTATCATGGCGTATAATACAGATACATTTGATGAAGGTATCTTAAATAAATTCAAAAATTAGATTTTTTAAATATATCTATTTATTACATAACTTTAAAATTTAGTATCAGCATAATTATATAATTCGTAGTTTGGTTCCAATTTTAATAAGAACATAGCAGGAAAGGGAAGATCTAATTTCAAAATGGTATATTACATTTCAATCTTTTAGTTAAATATATAACATTATATATCGAGAGGATTTGTTTAATATTATAGAAGTAGGTTGTAGCGTTTGTTTATTGAACAGAATTCACTGAATTAGAGATGAATATTTGTGTCACTTCATCGTTCCGCCAACAGTAGCTGGAGTGCAGAATCATTTCACATTCCTGCCTGTTTGTTACTTCCAGCAACTTGCTCATAAACCAATGGCAATTGCATCTCTCGTGTTCGATCAAATTTCCGCCCTACTGAAATTTCGACATTGTGTGCCGTTGCTTACTATTTTAGTCCAATGAAGCTTTGATGACAGTTATATTGTAACCAAATCGATGTTTGATGGGGGACTGCATTCGGTAAGGCAAGTTACAATTCGATATTTCACCTCTCTGCTTCACAAGGTTCTCGTTCATTATCACATTTACCGAATACAACAAACGAAGCGAGCAATAATTAATCAGAGAAGGGCATAACAATCGTTGATTGAAAACCCCTCATGAGCTATGTTCGATGTAGTTCAAATGGCATAGTGGATATACGCAATTTTCAAATAAGAAAAAGAAAATAAGTGCCCGCTGAAACACATGCTGGCCCTCTTTTTAAAATTGATTAATATAGGGAATAATAATTATTTATTTCAATTAAACACGACGCATCGTCAGCAGCAAAATTTGTAAGGTGATATCGATGGGCGAACGTTGATATTGTGATCTGTTAATGAAATTATTTTAAACCGTCAAGACAAAAGTATTTCTCAAAAATCTCTCCTTTAATATAGAAAAAACGAAATATTGCACAAAGTGCTAGTCGTTTATCATAACTGTTTATAAACTATAATAAAACACGATAAAAATTGTTTCTAAAATATAAAATATTGAAATACTGCGTAGTTAAAAATTAAACGTGATTTTTACTTAGCACATTTTAATCAACATGCATATTACGAGCAAATGTTCGTAAAGTGACTATTATAGCTGTTTCTCTATCAACGCTTGCTCATTTGGGACTCCGTGCAACGAGAAGAGGCCGGCCCTCGTATTGACGAGTGACTCCCGGCCTCTATCGCTAGTTTAACGAGGAGAGAGACGACATGGACGGATGGAAATCGCTCAATAGCCAACAAATCCGGGTACACGTGATCAAGTCCTCTTCTACGGCGCAGGTAAACAATCAGATGAAGCGCGCTTGCGCTTTCTAACCGCAGGCTGTCAGCCCACCGGCAGCGGCCAACACACGCAGGGATGGGCCGCTAGCCTCGTTGTGTCGCTTTTGGGAGGAGCGCGCAACGCGGTAGGGTGCACAAAGAGGCAGGGCCGCACATGTGGAGATGGGTACATGGGCGCAGCGAGTACATAAGTGTGCACAACATGGTGTTGGTAACCGGTGGGGTGGAAAAATGGGAACGGCAGCGGTGGAGATGGAAAAGGGTGTTTGATGAGTATCGGCGAAATGGATGACGTGGTGTGGCATTAATACGATGCAGGAATTAATACGGGATGATACGTTGGAGACGGAGGATGGTACAGGGACTCCTAGAAGGGAACAGCTGAGGTCATTTGTTTTAGGTCCCGACATCATTGTGTAGTGCTTTTGATGAGGAGGTCCTAGGGTACGAATTCTGACGGTGGCAGAAATTTCGATACTAGTTAGACAGCGGCTGTATGAAGGAGACTTCCAGCGACCGGCTGCTCTGATCGGTAGTTTCCGTGGTTTCTCCAATCAGCACCAGGCGAATACCGGAGCAGTATCCTAAGAAACGGGCCACGGACCGCGCGCGATCTTTCCTCCCTCTTCCTTGTTCTATCCCCATCCCTTACTTACACACACTGACATGCACTACATTACCACACTTTTCCTTGCACAGCCAAGAGCTTGCTTCTACAGCGGAACGGTTAATTCCAGCCGGTGCAGGGCCACGCTGGTGGGAGATATCTGGTTAGGAGAAAAATCCTCCTAAACCGGCATAGGTCGGAGCGAAACTCGCCATCCACCAAGGGAAGAACACCGTCAACTCCCAAGACAAAAAACATACTCTACACTTACGAGAAGAATGTCCTTCACCGTTGATGCTCCCAGAATCACTAATCAATTAACAACAAATCAATCAACCGACTTCATTGGGGCCCCAACATTTTTTCATTCAAAATATAAAAAAAGTGCTTACTCCTAATTCGGATTAACAGCTATAAGTTATTTCTAATGCATTGAGAGATGAATTACGAATGTTTTTTGGGGGGACGGGGGAGATTTTTGTTTGAAACGAGAGGCCCCCGTGGATCTACTTGTTTCCCCTGGGTGCCCCTGGGCGCGCCTGGGGACGCCTGGGTGGGAGCGGTGGGCGGTGCGGGCGCGCGGCGATGGCTTCGGCGCGACGCGGGGCGGCCGGGTCACCGCCGGGGGCGCCCGCCCGTTGTTTCCCCGGCGGGCCCCTTCGCCCGCCACGCGGCGCCCCGCGCGCGCCCAGTGCGGGAACGCGGCCGGCAGAGCGCGGGCGCGGCGCCCGACACCAATGAGCCCTGCTGCCACTGCCCTCGGCCCCTTGGCAACCTGTGCGCCGCCCCCCACCGCCGTCTCGTCACGCCTTGCCCCACTCTGCTTTGCCCTGCCCTGGCCTGCCCCCCCCCCCCGCCCCCCCCCCCCCCCCACCCCCTCCCCCGTCACTTCTGCCCTGCCCAGTCTCACCCCCCATATCCCACCGTGCCCTTCCCCGCCCAACAACACCCTGTCCCGCTCCGTCCCGCCTCCCGCCACAGATCCTGCCCGCTCGCGGCCACTGCACGGTCGTAACGGCTGCAGCGGCCTTTGTACCTCTTGTGACCTCCTGTCCTTCGGGGCTGGTCGCTATGTGATTGCGATCGAGTACTCTGCCTCTAGGTGACCTGCTGCTCTACCTCTCCTAACTGACAATGCGTGATGGTAGCGAGCATTCGCAACTGCTACTGTCTTTTCTCCGTTAGTGTGGGGAGGAGCGTTGTTTCCCAGCGTTGGGTGGTGATATCCACAGTCGACCTCCTCGTCAACTTACGAGATATTTCCTCCTCCAGGGATCTCCCCAGCAGGACGCCGCCGCAGACAGGACATGCTCTAAGCTTCAGAATGGTCCTCCGACATGTTCGGTCGTGTAACACGTGTGGTGGTGCGTGTAAGGAAAGGGGTATGTAAGGGGTGAGGATTGGGGAAGGAAGAGGAAAGAAAGATCGCGTACGGTTAGTGCCCTTTGGTTAGGGTACTGCCCCGGCATTCGCCTGGTATTGATCGAAGACACCACGGAAATCCACCGATCAGAGCAGCCGGCCGCCAGTATTCTCCTACAAACAACTGCTGAATTAGACCCATCTTTGTAACTAGTGTCGAAAAAAAACCGTCTTGTCGCAGACGAAAGCCAAAGCTGAGGACGTCTCGAAAATAAGAGCTGAATCTACCTCCCCTGCTTGCAAACATTCCGCTCTCCGTCATCCACTTCGATCAATCACCCGCTCGTTATTCCCATGCCCAGTCCCCAGCCTCCGCCACCCTGCCGCTTCCACGTCCAGCATACTGGCCCAGAGAGGTTCACCAGACGCCATTCTCCCTACGATCACTACCCTTTCGATATGTCCGCGTTGGTTTTCCGCTCGCTAACTCTATCTTCATGTAGAGTTTAATAGCAGCCACTCCCCGTGGCATCCTTTTCCATTTAGTCACTTCGCATACACGTTCTCCTGCAACGTCTAAAATTCATTAAATATTAACATGCCAGTAAAGTTACTAACAGATTCCATCGGTTTGCCACTTGTGTCCATTCCCAGAGCCCGATTTCTAAACAGCCTGAACAGCTCTGGGCGCAGAGTCTACGTTTTAAGAGGTAGTAGCGCGGAGTTAACAGGTAACGAACTCTCTGGTAATAGGTGGAATTTAATCATTGCTTCAAGAGGAAGTCTGGCGGTTGATCTGATCCGTCATTGGTTAGACGGTCGGTAACTTTCCGTGGTTTCTCTGATCAGCACCAAGCAAATGCCGGAGCAGTGGCGTAATATACGGGTCATAGAGCGCACGCGATCTTTCCTTCCGGTTCCTTGTCCTATCCTCACTTCTTACACTCATTAACACTTACATGCACTACACTACCACACATGCCAGGAGAGCGGTTGGGAGCCTAGAACGTATCTCAGGTGGGATGGTGTCCCACTGAGGGAGGAGGGTCATGAGGAGGGGAAATCCTTGCACAACAAATGTGTAAGATTGATACCGGATCTCACGATTCACCAGGGAAGGAACATTATCGCCTCGAGATACCACATGCACAGCACTTACGAAACTATCAACCATAGTAGAAGTCGCCATCTGTCACATTAAATAATAAAACATTTTAACGTACGAAGAATGAAATAGAAAAGATTATATGGTTACATTTTTTTCTGCTGTGAAAGAAATAACAGTGTAGCTGTTAAGGGCACATCCCTAGTCCTCATGCGCCCCTGATCGCCCTGGCTCTTTGCATTGGCGGCGCTCGCGACAGCCTCACAGCTTCCACCCCACAGTACGAACCCACGCCCTCCTCCCTCCGCCAACGCGTTCTTTTCTTCTCGTTTTCGATTAAACTGTCCTCTGATCACACTAGTGTAGTCAGAGGAATTTTACGTTTGAAGACGTGTGTATGATATAATGGCGATTGATATAACATTGCTTTCGATCTCTTTTCATCTTTTTTTCGCGCTCGCTCTCTTTCTTTTTCTCTCTCTCTCCCTCTTTCTCTCTCTTCTCTCTCTTTCTCTCTCCTTATTTATTATTTTTATATATTTTATAATTCTGCAATTTTTCTCATTTTTTTCTTTCTAGTTTTTCTCGTTCCCTCTCCTATCTTTTTCTTTCCTTCTCCATAGGGAGAGATCACAGAACGGCCACTGCATACCCAAGTCTGAAAAAAACCATAAAATTTAGTAAATGGCTTTAGTGATTTTCGCAGTATTCGCCATTAGCAATAATACATAGTTGCTCAAACCAGTTTGTAAAGTACTTTTTCCACTCTAGAGTAGGTTCTGTGGACACCAATGTAAGGAATGTTTCAGCTGCATCTTGAGACGATGAGTATCGTTTAGCACGTAACTTGTTTTTGATTGTAGGAAACAAAAAAGTCATTAGGTGATAAACCCGGTGAATACGAACAATGAGCCATAATTTCTACATTTTGACTAGCTAAAAAAGAGTCAATGGTGTGAAGCGCCGAATCAGCACTGGCATGTCATGATGTAAAATGATTTGCCTATATCGTTTACTTTTTCTTATCTTACCAATAACTTACGGCAAACAAATAGCGGCGTACCAAGAAGCGTTTACTGTTTTAAGATTCTCTAACCCAACGGTTGTTGCATGTCCAGATGCACCAGATGAACAAGTGATCATTTCTCATCGCAACATTGCGTGAACGCGCGTTTGTTTGATTGTGCTCGTCTTGAAATACCCAAACGGTTGATTCCTTTTTAGTTTCGGCTTCATAGGAATAAACTCAAGTGTCCAAATCAATTCACTACTCAAGGATTCAAATCAATCAACTACTCAAGGGCAAACAAAATAGGAAAACGGAATACGTGTTGAAAAGTCTATTGAAGGCAGCAATTCAAAATGTTGTAGCGTGTAACTACTACTTAAGTTGCACAAACATAGTATGTAAGTAAAATATCTAGAAAATATAAATTCGAAATATCACTTTTTTAGTGATAAATATACAAAATATTATTTATGATCAAACGGATGTGTGAAAGCGGACTTTCATTTAATTTAATTATGTAGAAGTAATTTAAAAGGAATTTCGTCAGAGATGGTGGACAAATTACGTCGAACATATCATTTCTGGAAAATGTTTGTGCTCAAGTTTTTATTTTTAATATTAATTGCGGAGGAATATGTTCAGATCCTTGCTCTTGATTTAGACACGAGCAAAGGGAGTCAAATTGACAGTTTCAAATTGGTGATTTTGTTCAGAAACACCTAGCTTATCACGTTCAATGCTGGAGCCTCCGTAATCGCAAAAGCGCATTTTACACATGTTCCGTTTATCCATATGATTTATTTGTTTGTCAAAAAAATATTCCCGTCCTTCCGTGCAACACTCGTCTGCCCCATTTCATTTCGTTGAGCACTTCATCGCTATCCCGGTACATCCCACTTTATTAGTCTTTTACGCTTGTGGGAGAGGTAGCTCAGTATATCAATAGACGTCACTGCAGTGTCTCTGTTTGGGAGGTTCTAAGTTCGAATCCCGACGACGACGGCAAGAATTTTGACACTATTTTTTGAGCTAGGTCGAACTCAGTCGCTGTCTGAAGGAGACTTCTAGAGGCCAGCTGCTCTGATCTGTATGTTTCTCCGATCAACATCAGGCGAATGCCAGAACAGTACCCTAACAAACGGACCACGTACCGCGCGCTATCTTTCTTTCCTCTTCCTTGTCCTATCCTCTCCCCTTACACACACTTACACTAACATGCAATACACAACCGTACATACCGGGAACCGGTCGGGGATTTAGAACTTGTCCCGGCTGAGAAGGTGTCCCGCTGGTGGGAGATACCTGATTAGGGGAAGTCCCGCTCGTCGACGGTAGGACGGCGCCGGATCTCGCCATCCAGCGGCGGAAGATCACCACCATTTCCCGATGAAAAACACACACTACACTCACGGGACGAATGCCCCCAGTAGTTGACACCCGCGGAATCACTAGCAATCAATCATTCATCTTTTTTCGCCTGAGCCACCCCATCCCTTGTTCATCCCCACCTCCCTCATTCCATCGAGGATCACCACCCCTCCGCTCCCTCAAACCAGATCCACCCCGTCCCGTAGGCATCGCTCTGCATGCCACCGCTTCGGCCAGGCGCCACGAGGCACGCGTGCCCGAGGCGCGGCGCTCGGTGGGAGACACGGCCGTGCGGGGGTTATGTCCCACGGCTGGGCCTCACAGCTCTGCGACCACACCAACCGATGAACCGCATCCTGAGCATCTGCAAATCACTTATAAATTCTTAAGCTGCTATAAATATTGTTTATCATTAAGAAACAGCACTGACATGATTTGAACATTTTGTTTGTGAATGATAAAAATCATGTAAACACAATTTAGTAAAAGTTAAAATAATAAACGGTTCATACCACTATGCGACAGATGTGTATGGCCGCCCTTTCTTCCCGGAGATCGTAAGTTCGAGTCCTGACGGCGGCAGAATTTTCGACACTAGCTTTTCAGCTAGGTCGAATTCAGTCGCTGTCTGGAGGAGAATTCTAGCGGCCGGCTGCTATGATCGGTAGTTTTCCGTGGTTTCTCCGATCAACACCAGGCGAATGCCGGAGCAGTACCCTACCAAACGGGCCACGGACCGCGCGCGATCTATCCTTCCTCTTCCTTGTCCTATCCTCTCCTCTTACACACACACACTAACATGCACTACACTACCACATATCCCGGGAGACCGGTCGGGAGCTTAGAGCTAGTCCCGGCTGGGGCGGTGCCCCGTTGGTGGGAGAGTCCTGGTTAGGGGGAAACCCCACTAACCGACGGCCGGCCGGCGCCGGATCTCGCCATCCAGCGGGGGAAGATCACCGCCATCTCCCGAAAAAAAACATGCACTACACTAACGGGACTAATGACCGAAGCAGTTGACGCGCCCGGAAACACGAAAAAATCAATCAATCAATCAACCTCCCGAACCTATTCACGGAGATTAAGGGAATTGTGACTTGAGATGACATTGAGTGCTCAGATTTTCAGGCTCAGTTATTTAAAAATGATTCTTTGTACTTTTTAATTTTTTTATCAGTTTAGTTCTCATTATCAATTAATAAATGCAGCCATTGTGAAGTTAAATTCTTCCCCCGGCAAATATTCAACATCGAATGTTTCTAAACAGTTTTAAAATATGGATGACTGAAAAGATCCATGGTTTTGAAGCGATTGACGAACGCCGATGTTTAGAGATATCACAGTTATGTTGTCTATGACGCATTACTAGACCGGACGCCATCAAAGCACGCGTGCCTGGAGCACGGCGCGTGGCGGCAGGCACAGCCGTGTCGTAATTCAGACAGTGAGTGGCTATGACTTAGGAGGGTGACGGCTGCAGCAACACACGTTTGATTGATTGATTAATTGCTAGTGATTCCGTTAGTTTCAACTGATAAGATCGATATTCCCGTAAGTGTAGTATATGTTTTCATCTGGAGGTGGCGGTCATCTTGCCCCGCTGCATGGCAAGATCCGACGCCGACCTATTGTCGGCTAGCAGGGTTTTTCTCAACTAGGTATCTACTAATAGCTGGGCACCGCCCCAACCGTGGCAAGTTGTACGCTCCCGATCGGTCCTGGTATGTGTGGTAGCGTAATGCATAAAAGTGTGTGTAAGTAAAGGGAGAGGAGAGGACAAGGAAGAGAATGGAAAGATCGCGAGCGAAAATGGAAAGATCCGTGGCCCGTTTGTTAGGGTACCGCTCCGGCATCCGCCCGGGGTTGATCGGAGACACCACTGAAAACTACCAATCAGATCAGCCGGCCGCTAGAATTCTCCTCCAGACAGCGACAGAACACGATCAAGCTATCTGGCTAGTGTCGAAAATCCCGCCACCTTTGGGAAGATGTGTCCTCCCGCTCAGAGGCACTGCAGTGACATCAGTTGATGCCCTGAGCCACCTCTTTCGACGACAGGCAGGACGTGGATAATACTTTCGATCCCTGCCCTCCGGCGTGACTCGGCAGAGGACAGGAACTGCCAATAAGCCATTCCTGGCGCCGGCACGTGTGGCTGGGGAAAGTTCCCTCGCAGCGCCTGCGGCCTGAGTGACGTGCAGCTTCAATCGCAGCGGCCATGTGTCATTCCGACGCGACGCGGCCGGGCTTAGCGGGTGTACTTGTTCTGTGCAATCGCCGCGCTGCAAATGTGATTCCCAGGACGTGAGACGTGTATTGACAATGTGATGGGTGAAATATGACAAAATGGAACGAAATCCTTCGCCGGAGTGGACAATGGAGGATTAAGATGTTAATTCCGTCTGGGAGTGAAGTTAACGGTTCACTTTTTCATGTGCTCAATTTGTATTCGTTTTTTTCCCCTTCAAATGTGACGTGAATATTTTTAATACTTGTAATTTTATTTAATTTACTTCTTCACGTATTGTATCTTCCTTGCTTAATTCATCGTTTGCTTTTCTACTCGCTTTATTTTAAAATTTACACTTGTCTTCACGAAATTATACATTTTACAATTTCACATATACTTTTGGTATATTTGTATGAAAGTTCAAAAATATACGTATTCTGTGAAAAAATTTGCGTTTATATTATATTTCATTTCTTTGAGTATTCAATAAAAAATGCCCATTCTTCTTCTTCTTCTTCTTCTTCTTTTATTATTATTATTATTATTATTGTTATTTAATTTTCGACGTTTTTCTTCAATAGATTACTATATTTTCCTGTTAAAATGTATTAACTAATAGTTGCCAATGATTTATTAATATACACTTGTGACATTCAAATATCAAGAAAAATTACCTAAAATTTTCGTTTTATTTAATTATAAACGTCAATCGCATTTGACATCAATAATTTTTTTTTTTTTTTCAATAATCCTTTATTTAGTAATTTTGGGCATCTTTAACCAAAATGAAATCACAATATTTCCAGTAATACATATAAAGTTTCATTCTTTTTCATTTAAAACATGGCATAAAAATAAATATACTTGGCATTTTAAGTGAATAGTCTTGTTGTTTTATGTGGCAGTTTGATACAAATTGATTCATTCTGAGACTCTGCTGAATATTTCATTTTTCAAATTATTTGTTGATGAACTGATTAAACAATTGAAAACATCCTTTGAGATTGAAAGGTAAATACTATTATTACTGTCACTGGTACAGCGTGCAACATAATATTTTGCGAATTGTAGAGTCCTTTTTCGGTATTTTCTTTCCGTTATCTTACAAATGGCATTGCTTCTGACAGCATGTATTAATATTATTGATACTGATCACTTATTGAGTATATACAACTTGTTATATTGTCCCACACATTTCATACTGCATTCACTACCACTTCTTGATTACTGCACGAATTGTATTTTTATACGTACTAATAAATTGAGGTATTATGTTATTACGCTTCATTCATTGCAATCCTTAAAATCGTACTATAACCAAAAGTATTCAACCCGCACGACCATTTTCATCACTATATGGCATTGAAGCCATAGCAAACACACTCGTTTAAGCTACTTTTCTGTCTTCACATGTAGCGACAGAGTGCAAACATAAATTCCCCAGAAGGAGAGAGCAGTAAAGAAAGCATGCGGAGGCATTTCCATAGAGCGTTCCTTCCGCGCGGCAGCTCGTCACAGCATCGCAGCGGGCGATCTCGCATCCTTCCCGGGAAACCATTTACGGGTGACGGCCCACCTCGTTTTCCACTCGCCCCGACTCGCCCCGACTCGCCCCGACTTCGCCCCGACTCGCCCCGACTCGCCCCGACTCGCCCCGACTCGCCCCGCCCCGCCCCGCCTCGCCCCGCTCGCCCCGCTCGCCCCGCCTCGCCCCGACTCGCCCCGACTCGCCCCGCCTCGCCCCGCTCGCCCGCTCGCCCCGCCTCGCCCCGCCTCGCCTGCCGCCCCGCCTCGCCCCGCCTCGCCCCGCCTCGCCCCGCCTCGCCGCCCCCTCGCCCCGCCCGCCCCCCTCGCCCGCCCTCGCCCCCCCGCCCCGCCTCGCCCCGCCTCGCCCCGCCTCCCCCTTTCTGTCCCATCCCGCCTCCCAACTCCCCCCCCACTCCTCTCCTCCCCACTCTTCCTCTTCCATCGTATACCGTCACGCCTCTCCCAATGTCTCTCCTCCTCCTTCACTACCCGCCTCTCACCCCGCATCTCTTCCCGCCCCTCCACCTCACACCGCCCCCTTCCGCACCCTCCAATCTCCTCCTCCTCCCCGCCCTTCCTCTCACTTCGTATCCAATCCCACCTCTCTCAACGTCTCTCCGCCCGGCACCGTCACTCCCCGCACCCCACCTATTCCCTCCCGCTGCTCGCCCCGCCCCTCTCCGGCCGCCGTCCGGGGAACCGTCCATCATACGGCGGCCCTCTAGGGCTCTCCCGCAGCCCCCGCCGCGCCCGCCGCGCCGCGCCACTGTCGCTCCATCACAACCGGCTGCCTCGCGCGCGCTCCGAGATGCGCACACGTGCCTCGGAATGAGTTTTGTTGGAATGATGTCACGGAACAACTATTACTTCATACATTTCAGAAATTCAACGTATTTGTTTATAAAGGGTGTTTTCGCCGGTGATGTCGAATAGTTTCACGTTAAAATGATATTTGAAATAATTCTCATTCTCTACTTCTATTCAATTTCTTATATTTTCAGTTTATTTGATAATCATTTTTTTACTTCTATTACTACTTCCAATTACAGTATGATTAAAAGGGCAATCAACCCAAATGAGTCTAATTTGTGGAATCACTTTGTCTGACTCACTAAAAGCAGTCAAAAAATAAATTTTGCAGTTTAGAAAACTCAGAACTTTTTTCCCCTCAGTTCTGCCTCTAATTGTTAGTTGTTATATTTTCTACGTTACAATGTTATCATTGCTTTACAAAGAATTAATAATGCAACTCACTAACACAACATGTCATGAAGTGAAACTACTTAACCAGTTAACACATATTTCCTGCTTTTGTAATTTATCTGTTGATAAGCAGTTCTGTAATTTGTCTGTTGGCTATCCGGGACAAGCCGCGTACTGCTCTGCAGTACGCTCAGAGGAAGGTCTCAACATGTTGGCCGCAACGTCAGCTACGAGCACATCGACGCGGCTTGTCCCGGATAGCCAACAGACATACTCCGGCCGCGGAAATCTATGCAATCATAGTTCTGTAATTTCTTTTGACAGTTCGATTATTTAAATCATAGTTATATTTTTTATTCATCTGCCTGCATAACGCAAGGAGGCTGACACTTTCGATGCCACATTTATATCCATTCATGCATTATGTAGAAATGTGTCACATTCTCCTCTTGTAAAAAAGGATCACTAAATAATCCATACGAGTGCATGTCTTATATTAAATCATATACGTAGAATCGGAGCATCGGAAGTGAATGACTTTTAGAGTAGTCAATTTGTCAATTTTTTAATTGAATTTATTATATTGTTATTTTTTTAGAAGAGACTAGAATAATTTTTTTATTGTGCTACTTAGCAATACATAAAATATTTCCGGTGGCAGCGTTTTCTAAGTAATTACTGAAAATACACAAAACAAACATCAAACAACATGATATTTACATATTACTTGATACAATTTTACGAAATTAATTTACGAATCCTATCATGCTAGAGCTAACCTAATATAAAATAACATTAATAATTACAAAAAATGAGTTTTAATGTTAACATATTCTAAAATAATTACAATTTATTTAATCTAATTGTAAAATGTTTGACATTCTGAGGGAATGTCTCCAGCACCGTCACAGGTAATTCATTCCAATTTTGTATTGTTCTGCTTACAGATGAGAATTTACCTACATCTGTTCTCTGTTTTCACTTATGATGTTCCAGTACGAAGAGTTCTTTTACAATAGACGCAGTGACCCCCTATCGTAAACAAACCCAGAATAATACACCTCGTTGAGGTCAACCTCTGACATTACCTTCATTGTCCTCAGCATTGCTAGAAAGCTATTTCCGTCAATGCCATCAGGATTTTCATCGCTGCTCCTCTGTCATTTCTCTATAATCCCACCACGGCCTCTCAACTGCCTCCACAAAGATCCATAATCACACAAAGCCGCCCGCACCACACGAGCACAGCCAAACCCCGCTGCACGCCGCAGCACCAGACGTCGCTCTCGTTGGTGCCATCGCGGGCGCCGGGGCGGCGGCGGCGCTGTTAGCCTCTGCACCAGCCGCGCGCTCCCGCGCCGACAAGCCGGATAACGCCGGAGGGCGGACCGCGCGTGGCGGGCGCTGATAGTGTTTTGCCGACTCGTGTAAACACGGCGCCCGCCCCGCCCCCCGCCACCGCCCGCCCGCGTCCCCGCCGCGCCGGACAATGGCCGGTTTATGGCCGCGTCGATCGCGCGACGGCGGGCGCAGGGGTGGGGGTGAACCGGCTCTCCCCGCCCCTTCCCCCCGCGCCCCTCGTGTCGCGTTTGTCATTCTCTCCCTTTGCTGCGCCATCGCTGGGCCGGCCAGTAAATCACGGCTGTACGAGAGGAGTCGCTCTTTCCTTGACCGCCTCTGTTGCTCCTCCGCGGGGCTCCCTTGCCGGGGACGAGCGCTATCACGGTCCGTGGCGATCGAGGGCTCGCTTACCGATCATCCCTTGGCTGCTTCGCCGCCTCGTTCTTCACATTTCATTGCTTTCTTTTATCTTTTTTTTCAAATTGGTTATTTGAGGTTGCAACCGGTAGCGGTAGATCAGTGCATCAACTGATGTCACTGCAGCGCCTCTGACCGGGAGGTCCTAGGTTCGAGTCCCGACGGCGGCAGGATTTTCGAAACTAGCTTTCAGCTAGGTCGAATTCAGTCGTCTGGTGGAGAATTCTAGCGGCCGGCTGCTCTGATCGGTAGTTTTCCGTCGTTTCTCCGATCAACACCAGGCGAATGCCGGAGCAGTACCCTACCAAACGGGCCACGGACCGCGCGCGATCTATCCTTCCTCTTTCTTGTCCTATCCTCTCCCCTGACACACACACACTTACACTAACATGCACTACACTACCACATATTCCGGGAGACCGGTCGGGAGCTTAGACCTTGTCCCCGGCTGGGCGGTGCCCCGCTGGTGGAAGAGTCCTGGTTAGGGAAACCCACTCAGCCGACGGTAGGTCGGCGCCGGATCGCCATCCGGCGGGGGAAGATACCCGAGAAAAAACATGCACTACACTTACGGGATTAATGCCCGAAGCAGTTGACGCGCCCGGAAACACTAAAAAATCAATCAATTTAAGGTGGCATTCGACCACTTGGGTTAACGGTATGGTAACTATGAAGATGAAAGGGGTGAAACTATGGTGATGATAAGGGGTGAAAGGACAAACACAAATACAACCATGCCCGAGCGGCTCGAACCCGCGACCCTTCGGTCCCAGATCACCACGACACTACTGTTAACGGTATGGTAACTATGAAGATGAAACGATTTGGTGATGACAAGGGGTGAAAGGACGAGCACAAATACAAGCTCTAGCGATCTCGGAACCGGACCGACCTCTTTTATCTTTGTGTTGTCCTTTTCCTTTTGTATTTGAAACGCTTACACTAACAAGCATTCCACTACCACACATGCTGGGAGACCTGTCGGGGACTTGTCCCGGCTGGGGTGGTTCCCCGCTGGTGGGAGATACATGGTTGAGGACAACTCCGCTAGTCGACGGTAGGTCGGCGCCGGATATCGCCATCCAGTGAGGGAAGATCACTGCCACCTCAAGATGAAAAGCATGCACTACACTTACGGGACGAATGACCTCTGTACTTTACGCGCTCGCAATCACTGATCAATTAATAAATCAATTTTCTATTGCGTTTTTTTCTTTTTACTTTTCCCAGGGGAGTGGAAAGTTATGTGATGCTGCGCCAAAAAAACGGCGAATTTTAGGCAAAAAAAACTTTATTATAGGGTTCTGGTAACGAAAAATCCAGTTGTTAAATTCAGAAAAAAAGCCTGTATCACGTGGTGTAGCCATAATTCATGTATTGTGAATCCTTCATAACGAAGAATCGAATGACGGCAAAACGTGTGTCTGTCTGTGAACTACGCTAGCGGCTAAACCGTACAGCTGGTTTTCTCCAAAATTGATATTCCCCAATTGATCTGGCTGATGTTGCGCTCCCTTGAATTTGAATTTGGTAATTTAATTTTGGACGATATTGTATATGAAGCCCCTGGGATATTTTCAAAATATTGATAACAATGGCTCCATCTACTTTTTGAATAAATTTTGTTGTTGAGTTCAGAAAAGGACGTTTAAGAGAATGGTGCCGGTGTTGCGTTCGTTAAAAACCCTAATTTTTCGAAAATTGCGAAAGTTCAACATTTTTTCGGTGTCTTTCTACAACTAAAATAATAAAGATGGCGATTTTTTCCTTTAATAAAATCTGTACCTTAAAGATAGATTTTGAAATAAGATCGAGAAAGTAAGTGCTATTTTAGAACAACTAGTTTCTTTTGTTTATGACCTGTTTCAACGCTTTTATCTCCGTTAGCCTTTGCTTCCCGTTTCGTCGCAATGGAGACATTAAGTGTTCCTTTACAACAATTCTTCATTGCATTCATTCCCTTTTCAATACAACTTTAGAAAATTCGTTATTATGAATTCATGTCTCACTCGAATGTTTATTCTACTCGTAGATCTCTACTTTCGTTTCTATCTTGGTTCACACTTTCTGTTTGTTAGAGTAGCAGTTTTGATCCGATTTAAAGTTTTCCCTTTCACAGTGGTGTCGAAATTACAACTGTGTGCTTCAGCATTTGATTACTTGCAAGTTCATTTTCGTTTCCTTCTCTTTTTGCGGATCTTCCCTTTTCTCTTCATTGAACTTCTGATGCAGAGAGGTGTATTTTAGAGAAACTTCTCTTTATCTAGAAATTTGTAGAAATGTTTGTGAGGCAGTCCCGTTTTAGATCTAGACAGATTCACTGCATATTTATTGTCTAGTGGTTGCCCTCAACTAACTTTAGTACTTCCAGGGCTTTCAAAAGGAAATAATCCGCAAAATATCACCAAAATCTGCTACCTCAAAAGTCCCCTGGGGGAGTTTAGTGGAACCCTAGTTCAGGCTGCGATTTCAACGGAGACAAGAATAAGAGCGACCTCATATTTCCGCGGTTTTGTGGCTGCACTGCCTTATATAGCAGCTATCTCTATGTACCGATAAAATTTTAAAATGTAGGCTTAAAATATCTGCTGGCCTCGCTATGAATTGTGTAAGATAATGAAGTAATGACAAAACGCACGTTTTGCAATCATAATTTAGAGTAGTATGTGTAAAATGTGAAGCTTGTAGGAAATATTCAAAGTGCTAATTATTTTCATTAACACTTTCTGTAAGTGACGCAACTTTTTATGGACTATCCAAACATCGGCTTGTCTTTTATGCTGTTAGTTCGGCGCCACATGCGTGCTATTTCACGATAATGGTTCACGCAGTAAAAAAATTACAGGACAGAAATATGTGGCGACAAAATAGACATCATAGCTAGCATAAAAGCGGTTGACGAAAGGACAGTACAGTGGTTGTATATTGATCTAAAATTAACAACTTCGGGAAAACGTGTTTCTCTTGTGTTAAAATGCATATTTCTCTGCCAAAACAGCGTTCGCTTGGAAGTGTACTATAGAGGAATTACCCAAGAATCACTCGTCAACTCTCGTTTTTCAGTTGTTATAATTGTATTATGCATTATAACATCCGTAAAATTGCATGTAACAACATTGCACATGCACACATTTTAGACTTGAGGATGCTTTACATACAGGAAATCTTCAACGTGGGAAAACCGGCTTAACTTCCCACCGTAAGGAAGACTTTTATCCTCAACAATCCACCGACTTCGTCCTTTAAGCTTGTTTTCAACCAATCATCGTCCTTTGAGCTCTTCGTAACCTTACACTATCTTCGTTTTCCTTGTGTTTTTCTTTCTGTAAGCCTATCGTTTATTTTTATCTTTCTGATACATAAAAATAACAATAACATATGTTGTTGCTTTTTATTCATAATAATTAAAAGAATACTATTTCTTTGTCGACTCCGGATGAAAATAATTTCCCCAAACATTTTCCCGTGCATTTTTTTCTCCTTTTTCCCCCATCACAAATTCCCATTTTTGGGACAAAATTCGCCAATCCGGCAACCCTGGATTGACGCGAGCTGCGTTGTGTGTTGCAGCGTCAGGGCTGCATCCACGGCGAGGAGCTGCCGTACGTGCTTGGGGCGCCCCTGGTGGGCGGTCTGGCGCACTTCCCACGCAACTACACCAAGGCCGAGGTGCTGCTGGCGGAGGCCACCATGATCTACTGGAGCAACTTCGCGCGCACCGGGTGAGCGCTGCCAACATGCATGCTCTTAGACTTTTAGTTTGCGGGCCAAGAATATTTGTTTATAAGAACTTTTGTTATGCAACGGACAGTAGAATGCAACGTAACGAGGGCAATGGTTACTATGTACTGATGAAACGAATGTGGAATAAAAAAGTTTCTAGTGATAAACGATTATTGCTCTTAATTAATGTAGTATACTTTTAAATAGAATGAAAATATAACACGTGCCCGACTGCGCGAACGCAAAGAAGGGTAAATTTATATATTTCTCCAATATGACAACCGCTTTTTGTTCAAAAAGTGGCAATAAAAATTGCAAGGGGCTAATACTCGAATTATCTGGAAGTTGAGCATTTTTTTAAAAATTCTCTCATTTTTCAAAAAATGTTTCAAACGGAGGGTTTTTTGGTTCCGGCATCCCGCCTACAATTTTTTCAAGTTCTTTTGACAATGAAAACTGGAGGGAATTAACGATTAACGACATTATTGCAACGAATAACATACGAATTACATACCAAAATATTCTAAAATTTTCGTCCAAACAAATGTCGGAGGATTACACACGAGACGGACTATTTTTGATAAACTATATTATGTTTGCTGTGGATCTTTAATGATTGTTCGTTCCCATCTAGAGCCCAAAATATTTGACAGTTTTTGACTAGTAAAGTCTAAACTACTTCAAACTGTACTGAGAACAGTGTAGGTGTTTTATTCCATACATTCTTATTAATACAAATTCGGAAAATCGGTTGTCTCCACTCCAAGCAATCGCTTGGAGCAAAGCTTCGCGAATTGTTGTCGTCTCACCCATGACATGCAAATTTTTACATGTATCTACACCTTTTCTACTATTGTATTAAAGAGTATAATCAGACCCCATACTCCAAAAATACCAACGTATATGAAAGTGTTAAACCATAAACTAAATGGTAATAACGTTTATGAAAGCCATTGATAGTTCACTCATAAAACTTCATCCCGTCTTAAAAAAATATTAGTAAGATCAGACGGTTTATTCTATTTTTGTCTATTTAAATAATTTTATTTAACTTTCAGTGCATACTGACATCTTGTAACTTCATAATGTTCATACCCAGAATAATTTAACAAAACTAATAATAATAATAATAATAATAATAATAATAATAACAATAATAATAACAATAATAATTAGTTTTATGTCGGCCCCGGTAGCCGAGATCGCTAAGGCAGTAGTGTCGTGATCTCGGACCGAAGGGTCGCGGGTTCGAGTTCCGCCTAGGACATGGTTCAATTTGTGTTCGTCCGTGTCTTTGTATGTGTATGCCTATTTCATTCATAATCATCATAACTTCACCCCAGGACTAACAACCCTGAAGTACAAAATGGAATCTGCATTAGAATGCATGGAATCTGCAAAGATTCCTCCTGATAAAAACCGTGCACCTAGCCCGATATTCAAGTCTGAGCCCCGGTGGTATGCGCGTGTCTCGTGGCCCAATGATGGCCGATTCGCAGAAAAAATTAGTTTTATGTAAAAACACCTACATTTTTTCACATTATCTAAATTTTTGGTCCCCTAATATTCAGATTGGTTCTATATGCAAATTTTCTTTCAAAAATGTCGATTTTTGAGAAAAGTCTTTTGATCTTTTCTGAAAACTTGCAGTTTTGAGCAGAGTTTCATAAAAGACTTTTTCGTTTTCAAAAAACGTCATAAGAAATCACTTAAAGCATTTGTATTTTCAAATGCAGTAATACATAAAATGTAATGTATGTCATAACGATGTGCGATATATTTAAAAAGATAATTTTGGAATAGTTCCTACGAATACTTTAGGTGCTAGTGTTTTATTCACTCGTGGATGGATGAAGAGGCTCATAGACATACGAACGATTAAAAAACATTTCGTCGGTGTCAGGGGACCCTTCAACATGTATATCTTTTGAAATCTCAAAATTAGTTTTTCGCACCTTTAAATAACCGTGACAAGATTACATGTATTACTTCGTAAATATGCACGTACGAATATGCGAGAAAGCGACAATGAGTGCACACATGCCTCTGAAATAAAAGTGTGGTGCTGCCACAAAACAAAGATCAAATGTAATACTCAAAATGAACATTACAGAACAGTATATATGGCAGGTCAACACTCACTCTACCACTGGTTATTCACAACTACTTATTCATTCCCTCCATTTTATAGAAAATAATTTTTTATATTTACAAAATTTTCAAATAAAAAATATACTGGTATAATATGGGAAGATAATTTGTGGAAGCAGTGTTAATTTCTCCATTATCCCAAGTTTGTTAGAACATACAGATATGCGAACGTGTGGGGGCCTATAATGTTTGAAATACTTCCTTCATTCTCAGTTTTGCAGGAAATTAAAATCCCCTATTCCCATTTGACGTACAAAACAAATGTTTTTACAATCGGGGAACGGTAATACTCTTAGGCAAATCGCAATATTAAGGCAAATTGATCGAACAATTTTCATCAGAAAACAAATTTACTTGTTTGCCAAATATATATTATAATAGTATTAAGGGGCAGCGTAGGTGGTTATATTTCAAATTATTCTCTCGGTAATTGCGTTATTTGCGTGAAATAATCTCAAGGTAATGTGTTTTAATTGAATAATGAATACAAGCACTATTATTTGGTTGAAAAGGTATCATGATTTCAAAGCAATATCGTTGGTATAAATAGCTGTCCATTATAACAACGTTTACGCTTTGCATTTTAAATGCAAATAAAAGCAATGAAGAAGAGAGCTTCCATAAAATTGTTATATACGAGAGTAGATCCTTATATTACAGAACGTCAAAATTATTACCTAAGTAGTACCATGCATTTTGTTCAATATATCAGGGTTATAGAAATATTTAACTGCCAACTTGCTGACAAGAACTATTTTTTCTCGGAATGTCATAATTAAATTTTACACGTAAGAAAACTGCTCTGCAAAAAATAACAGATTTAATTTACCGATTTTTTAAATTTTTTCATTGTTCCTAAAGAAAAGTCTTTGCGTTTGTTTTAAATTAAAATCTTGAATTAGATATGTGTATTCGCGTGTCAACTTAAATTAATTCAAATAAATAGTCATGCCCAATTGTTTCAAAGTAACTATCTCCAAATGCTCCTACCGCAGGCCTACATTCTTATTTTCTCTACTGATAGGTATATTATTAGCAAAGTAACTAATGGACAACTTTTCTTGCAAACGTAATTTTTAAGAATATAACTTTCGGATATCGTTTAAGATTTTTAGTTTTAATTTATTACTCTGACATGGATTGTGGAGATAAAAAGCGGACTGTTCGAGATAATTAAAATACACCGTCTGAAGTCGAACACAACTCACTTTGTGGCAAGTTCTGGATTGGGTGAGATGTATCGTGCCTTGAAAAAAATGGAACACGTAGAAATAATACATTTCAACATTGATGTTGAATTTAATGTTCAACAATGTACATAACACTGTATATATCAGTAGGTCCCGCAGTAACCACGTAGGCTTGCAAGGGTGGCCCATACGACAATTAGCATACACAGATGCACGAACACTATACAGCTGGCCTTGGAACAAGTCGTGTATCACAATCTCGATATATACTGGCAACGATCGTATTATAGGATTTGATTGTTCAGGAATAGAACTAATTGAAATGTCAGACTATTGCCAACACCATGGTGCACTGAGAAATTCTTGTGTAACTCTCACGTTGATACAACTGGAAGAAGGGTCGTAAAACTGCTTCTTTTACAATCAGTTCCCAAGTAGAGATTCTGAAGCTGGCTCAATGTGATTCACGAAACTTATGAGGTAGGTTCTACACGCCTGCACCAGATAGTTTAGTTGAAAATTATGCGTACTAGCGAATAGCGCCCTTACGCACGAAAGTTGGCGAAAACGGAAACGACGTGCCCTTATGCTAAGAGCTCTGACAGAGACTGAATTCTGCCGTTACCGGCAGATACAGGCGGATGCGGTGGTATCCGGTCAGTGTACTGGACTGTTGCACCCAAGTTTGCGGGTTCAAACCCGTTCGACGCCGTGGATTTTTAAGGGAGAAAAAACTCTTCGTACGCTTTCCTTCGGAGGGGAAGTAAAACCGGTTTTCACGTGTAGTAGATTTACTGCAAGCCTGATGGACCTAGTCTCGGCACGTAAAATAAGGCAATAGCTAACATTCAATTCAAAGTGTCTGGCGCAAGGTTACATAGGTGAGTCAAATGAAAACCGGGAAGTCGCTGTAGGACGTCGAAAACGGCTCCCATTGCAATCAGACGCAGTACGCATGCGTGTGGACTCTCTCGCCATCAATTGACTTTAGTTCCATATCCCCACGTGACCCAGAGGCGTCGTACGGGAAATCCAATATGGCGCCCCTCTGTTAGAATGCACCAAAGAAGAACAGCGGTGGGTGAACCGTTTGCCACAGTGAAAGCACGAAACCAATAGAAATTCATCGACGCATGTTGGCACTGTATGAGGCTGATGTGTATGGCAGACTCGTGTGTGCGAATGATATAAGAAATTCAGCAGCGGAACAAGTTTGGCGGACGCGGCAGCTAAGACGATTCCTGCGGCGGAGGAAAAGATTCTGCAGGGTAGATGAGTCACCATCGATGACATTGCAAAGCAACTACAGGTCAGTCAAGTTTCTGTTCAGTATATTATCCATAATGAGTTGAAATACCGGAAAGTGGCTGCAAGATGGGTACCTCGTCGGCTGACGCCCGAAATGAAGAAGCGAGCCGATGCCTGCCAGGAGCTACTGCACTGTTTCAAACTTGAAAGTGGCCCATCTTTGGAGCGGATGGTGACTGGTGTCGAGTCTTGTGCCCATCACTACCAACCACAGACCAAACGTTCCAGTATGGAATGGCGACACCCGAAATCGCCCATGCCGAAAAAGTTCTGTAGCCAACCATCCACAAGAAAAGGTGATGCTGATCTTGTTCTGGGATCACAAGAGTCTCATAGTGAAACATTACATGGAAAAGGGAAATACAATGAATAGAGCTACAAATAAATTATATTACCCTACAGCAATAGCTTTTAACGCCCCCTTCAAAAAAATGTAATGGTTCGAAAACTTACCGATGAAGTAACGAAATCACGCGATTGAGAATAGGCATTTGAAAAAAACTTTTCTTTTGACTGTTCGCACTAAGAGCCGACTGTCCGGGAACAAGTGAAGATGAAGACACTACCGCTTGACTGGGCTGCAGTCGTGCACAGTTTCCAATACGCAACAGCACACTACAGAGCTGTAAATCAAAGTGCTCGCATTAGAAGCCGGGCCCGCATTATAAACTTTCATCGATACAAAATAATAGTTGTATTAATAGACGATAAAAAATGATGACGTGACCAACGATGTTTTTCGTAGTTAAACACAAATCTACAACTACACATTCTTCCTAAAACATTATCATGAAAACGCTAATAAAAGCATTCTGTGCGTCAGCAGTTACAAATCAGCACCCTGCGTAACTAACATTTTAATTACGTCATGCATCAGCAAAGCATGAAAAATTGGTAAATATGATACAAAATCAAATCTAGATACACATTAAGCAAACATGGAAACAGAAGCATTCATGAATATGCACTCTATCAACTCTGGGAACTTATTTACCAATAGTGAGTGACCAACTCGTTTGCATAATAAATACATTCGAATTATCATTTGACAACGTCCGTCTTCCAATGGTTTTTTAATATAATGATCTTAGTACCCTTGTGTCAATATAAGAAAAAAATTCTGGCATCTACGTATTACAATTTCTTGTTTGTTTCGACAGTATAATGTTGAAGCAGGAATAAGAAATCTTATAAAGAATGTATAAGAAATCCGCATGGTCATAAAATCCTACTATTCATATAGACTTTTAAGAATATGGGATAAAATATATTGCGAAGCAGGCGAAAAATTTCAAAGATTTTTCATCCCGACTTATCCAGTGCCTCCTCTTGACCAACAAGTGTTTGTCCAACTGTATTTCATAATATTATATAAAAGAAATATTCATCTATCGTACACAAGTGAAAGTATGTTTACATCTGCCCTACAAGCTTCAGTCACTAGAGTGTTTACTCTCAAATTTGGCATGATTTCTTTCAAGTGGCCAAGAATAACACTTACTTTGTTGCGATTCAAAATCTCACCTCCAAATGTGTTTTGTATACATTTCTTTAAATGTCATCTCTAGTGCATGTGAGTGCCATTGATGTCGGGTGACTCAGGGCGGGACCGAGTGGGACCGGATAAGGGGAGAGGGAAGAGGAGGAAACAGAATGGAGCAAGCAGCAAAGTGAGTTAAGCGGGAGGAATGGAAGGAGTGGGAGGAGCAAAAGGAGCGAAAAGGGGGTTAAGCGGAAAGAGCGAAAGAAGCGGAACGAAAGGAAGTACCGAGAGAGACGAGACAAAAGGAACGACAATTAGTGTGTGCAGGAAGCGGGAACACAACTCTGCCAGTCTTCTACAGTGTGTAAATCGTTGAACTTCGTAGAAATAGTGCAAGTACCCTAACGCCATTACTGTTGCGGCTGTATAACTGCATTCCAAGAGCGCGCCAAGGTGGCAGCGCTCAGCGGCGACCGAGGAAGTAGGCAGAGGCGGCGATGCGGAAAAGGCGCCGCCCGAGCTGAGAAGGAAGGCTGACCGGAGAGCCAGGAGCGGTGCAGCGGGTCTGCGGCGCCACCCGCTTTAAAAGCGAGCGCCGCCAGCCAGAGAGACAGAACGCTAGTGACCGTGTATCGAGTGGAATTGAGTGAGGAGATTGTACCGTGTAGATTTCTTGGTTCGACTTAGCTTGTTTTTGGTACATCTCCCGGACTTTTGGTTTCTTGATTTTGGCTTGTGACTTGGTATGCTCTTTTGGATTTTGGAATTGTGACCAATGTACTTTCTGCGGTTAATTGTAATAAATATTTGTTTGTAAAAAGCGTGCAATTTTTTTTTATTCATTTTACGTCAAAAAAACAAAAAAAATACGTAAAGTGTAAAAAAGGGAGAAAAAAAACAAAAACTCCCATGTAATAAAATCTATTTTCAAAGATAAATAAAAGGGAAAAAAAAAAAAAAAACCCAAAAAATTTTAAAGATAAATAAGCAATAATTTTGGAATTTTAAAATAAATAAGCAATAAATTTTGGCTCTTATTACTTCCTGCCGCGACAACATGGAAACGATAATTTGAAGAATTGTATTTCCCACTGAATTCTAGAAGACGTGCACAGGAAATGAAGTTACATTTATGTCCAGAAGCAAAACAAGGGGCCATCTCAGCATTTGCTCAATGGATCAGGGAAACTGGACGAAAAACCTGATCGAGATGGGGGTCATTGACCCGGAAGCTGTAGTACAAACATTAAAGCAATTATTCTGAACAACAATTACAATGGTACAGGTTTTTTTTACAAGTTCAAACGGTAAATAAAGCATTTTAAGCAATTATTCTGAACAAAAATTAAGGAACACGTTTACAAAGGTAGAGCAACGTTTGTAGCTCCAAACTGAAGGTCAGAGTAAGTAAGAATATTTTTAGAGATGTGTGAAGCATGTGGTGATCTTGTATTGCCATATTCCACAATCGCACGATGGGTTAAAGCGTTCGGAATAGGCAGAAATGCAGTGAAGGACAATCCCCCGTACAGGACGTCCCCACGTGGAGAACTTTTGCCCCGCTGGCAATGGAAGATTCTGAAACATCCACCTTACTCACCCGATATGAGTCGCCGTAATTATGGTTTTTTAAGAAAAATAAAGGACAACTGCGAAGAACCCGGTGCAATACCAGAGAAAAAATTATTTATGCTATAGGGCGATCAATATGGGACAGTAAGAGAAATACGAATGTGTTCGACGATTTTGTAATATTTGGCAAAGGATCATTAATAACGTAGGCGATTGTATTGAAGTTCACGATACGTTTCCAAGTGTAAACTTTGACATATCTTTTCATAGTTTACATTCAACAAAATAAATATATTTTAATAGATATTTTAAAATAACTACATTTACTTACGGATATATGTATTTTGAAGTCAGTCATTGGTAAACATCCCTGGATGGAATTATTTGAGTTATGAAAATACGGTTTCTTTTCCATCTAATGTCTTCTCACCAAGCATTATCAATATCAATTGTTCAGAAACATAGTCAATGTTTAACAATTTGTTCTGGCAATAATATCGGGCGACAGTCAAAATGAATACACTCTTTGAGGTTGAGATATCTAAATTAAAATAGAAAATAGTTTAATTATTTTCTTTTCATCGTTTTATTGACGATATTTTTAGAAATAATTCGAACCTATTTCAACAAAGCCCGGGGACGAAAATTTGTTAAATTTATATCAATTCATATTTCTATTGAGCGACTTTTGTGATCGTGACAATCACATTTGTCTTTTCTCTTTGGTATTGGATCTCAAACCTGGCCAAAATATTTGGAATATGTGATGCTCGGTTTTGGGATGAATTTCGTGTATATAATTTTTACTTTCTCGTCCTTACTTCGTGAGTCAAGAAAGTATTGTAATTGTGCGTCGTAATACGGCCAATTTTCAACAGAAAACTCTTATTCCTGGGACCTGGTTTCGGAAAAGTGAATAAATCTTTTTAAATAAAGACATAATAAATTAATTTTAATATTTCTATAGTCAAAATTCATGTGGTGTGTGTCCTTGATTCCGAAAAATCAGTTGACTGCAAAACGTGTGTCAGCCCGTCCGTCCATCTCTGTTCATATCTCGGTGAAACGGTGATATTGCAAAACTACAAATTTGAGGATAGAGGTTTTTATCTTAAACAAAATCCGTTCAAAAAATAAGATCTTGGCAAATCACCATTTACAATTAAAAAAACGAATAGTTTTATTCATTTTTTATTCATTCTTTTGGGCCGAGAATCGCTTAAAAAATGGGACATCTCATCTCACGAGCGAGATATGTCATAGATACATTTTTGAACTCCAGCCTGAAGATGGAAATACTAATTTCCGAAACGTTTCTGTTTATATATCACATATTTTAGTATATTAGTATCATATTGTATTTTTTGTAAAACTGCTATCCACGAAACAATTTTCTGCCTGTGAAATAAAAGACCAAATACAGTCTAACAAAGTTAATACCAATTCAGTTTATTAGCACTTCACAAGAAAAATACATAATCTTAAATTTCTTCAGAAGCGCAATTAAAATGAAATTAGCACAGTATATGTTTTTTCTAACCTTTGCCTTTCCTTTCTGCATATAAATATGCCAGATCCCACAATACTGAATGGATAGGCATTCCGCAGCACACTATTACGAGTATATCATACTTCGGCGAAACACCCTGGGGTTCAGCAACGAAAATGTGTACGGGAGCCTTTTGTGAACCTGAATAGAGAACTTTCCGTTGGATTTCGAGCACACCATCACTATTGAATTCAATAAAGGCATATATTTGGTCCCTTTGAATGCACGTGATACCGTTAACCAGTGCAGTCCATTTTACCAGGAACCGATACTGTATGAGACGGAAAATAAAGGACTGGCTAAAAAGTGTGTGCACTTGCCACAAATATGGGAAATTCATGTCACAGAATTGATCGTGCAAATCCTGTAAGAATAGCGAATATCATTTTACATGGAACAAATGATAGTTGCACAAGGGCGATGAAATTCTGTTTTTAAAGCGAACAATCAACTGACGACCCCGCAAACACTCAAAAGTACAATGTGGTGTGTGTCCTTGATTGTCCCCTATTGTCCATATTTAAACCATTATCGTTATTTTATTAAACTGTTATTTCGTTATTTTATTACCGTTATTATTATTATGTTATATTATTATTATTTTTATTCTTTGCGTATTGGCGATTTCTGACCATGCTAGACGTTCTCTTCCGAGGTACAGTCATATTCCATCCTGGAGAGAGAATAACGTGTGTAATTCTGGAGATCACATTTTCGGCTATACCCTATGGACAAGACTTAAACCTAGAATGATGAATTATGAAACGGAAAAACGGTTCTCTTTGCGGATGATACGAACATCCTTTGCAATAAAGAAACCGTAAATAGTACAATACCAGATGTTTCAAATTGGTTCCGAAATAACAAATTAATAGTAAACGAAAAGAAAACGGTTTTAATGCAGTTTTCCATTTCAAATAAACAATTCTGTTCTCCATTGAAAATGAACAGTGTACCATTGACTGATGTTAAGGCAACAAAATTTTTAGGTCTCTCAATTCAGTCAAACCTTAAATGGAACGTCCATTTAAATGAATTGAACACACAATTAAGTTCATTATGCTACGCGTTCAGAATTCTTGCAAATTCAGTCAGCCTTCATACTGATCGTTGTATATACTTCGCGAATGTTCATTCCCGCCTGAGATATGGCATAATATTCTGGGGAAATACATCTTATAGCTCCCAGACTTTTAGATTACAAAAACGAATTGTACGAATAATAACCAAATCCCACCCACGTGATTCATGTAAGCCTCTCTTCATTAATCTAGGAATTCTACCATTACCGTGTCTTTTTATTTACGAATCAGTGGTTTTTGTAAAAAATGACTTGCTCAAGGGCGGAATATATTTTCAGAAAATGCCGAAGTCTATTACTATAACACTCGACGTAGAAATCATATTCATCAGGTGACAGTATCAACAGCTCATTACAAAAAATTCACATACAATACATGTACATTATTTTACAACACTTTGCCAGGTGACATTAAACGATTAACTTCAATAGAAAAGTTTAACTCCCAAGTGAAATCGTTTCTGCTGCATAACTGTTTCTATACAATTAGAGACTATACTGAGCATCACAAGAAAAGTAACATTAATTTTACCAATGATACATAATGCATTATTTACCATTTGGACTGTATAAATGAGTATAAACTACCTGTAACAACTATTGTACTACAGCTTCCAGGTCAATGACCCCCATCTCGATCAGGTTTTTCGTCCAGTTTCCCTGATCCATTGAGCAAATGCTGAGATGGCCCCTTGTTTTGCTTCTGGACATAAATGTAACTTCATTTTCTGTGCAGTCTTCTAAATTCAGTGGAAACACAATTCTTCAAATTATCGTTTCATGTTGTCGCGGCAGGAAGTAATAAGAGCCAAAATTTATTGCTTATTTATCCTTGAAAATAGATTTTATTACATGGGAGTTTTTTGTTTTTTCTCCCTTTCAAAATTCAAAATTCATTGCTTATTTATCCTTGAAAATAGATTTTACTACATGGGTAGTATATGACTTAGTGTAGGGATCACAGAATTTTGAAAATGTGCACACAATTCATTTTTCCCCATAGCACGTCATACGCAATTTTTAACTGATGTGATGATGATGAGGGGTGAAGGGACAATCACAAATACGACGATGGCTGAGCAAGGCTTGAATCTGCAACCTCCTCGGCGCAGACAACGGATGCAGCAATCGCCTGTACCACAGGCCGGGTTATTACTACTGTTTTTTTTCTCTGAATTGGCCATCATTGAGTCACGCGAAACGTGCATCACACCGCGACTCAGACTTTAATATCGGAGTAGTTGCACGTTATTTTTGTATGGATCTTCAATTCAATGCAGGTTCCATTTCCCCCAGGGTTGTTAGCCCTGGGGATGGGGTGAAATTATAATGATGATGATTATGAAGGATGATGAAATAAACGCATACAAGCATTCAGTGACATACACAACACAACTATGCCCGAGGCGGGACTCGAAACCTCGATCCTCTGGTGCGAGACCACCATTGCACTACTGCCTTAACGATCTCAAAACATGCACTTCATTTACTAATGATCATAGCAGTTCACGCGCCCGAAACCACTAAATAATAAATAAATAAATAAATAAATAAATAAATAAATAAATAAATAAATAAATAAATAAATAAATAAATAAATAAATAAATAAATAAATAAATAAATAAATAAATAAATAAATAAATAAATAAATAAATAAATAAATAAATAAATAAATAAATAAATAAATAAATAAATAAATAAATAAATAAATAAATAAATAAATAAATAAATAAATAAATAAATAAATAAACAAACGAAACAAGCAAACCTTCGCTCGACAAAGAATAACGGTGTGCCCACTGTGTGCCTAGGAACCCCAACGAACCCCAAGAGCCGGAGCCCAGCCTGGGGGCGCGCGGCGCGGAGCGGAACCGCTTTCGCAACATCGAGTGGACGGCGTACGAGAGCGTGCACAAGAAGTACCTCAACCTGGGTAAGTGCCTCCACGCCCTTCTGCACTACTTCTACCTTTCCAATCTGAGGTTGTTCGCTAAACCAGCAGCCGAAATGCTTTTGGTCCAGCCAACCGAACGATTCGTAATATTTGTATTAAAAGTTAGATAAGGAATTTAATCAATGACGAGTGTATCTTATTTTGTTTTCGAATGATAACTCCATGGTACTGCATTTCATATCAATGTCGTGCTGTTCGGAAATGAAGCAGTCGAAATGTTCCTGGCCCAGCCAACCACATACCTCGTAATATATTATTTTAACAGACTTCAAAATGTAGGTTTTATTTAATGATAAACGTACATTTTATTTGAATAATTTTCGAGAGAGATATCCGTTCTACTTCACTTTGTACCAATCTGGTGTTGTTTGAAAAAGAAATAGCCAAAATGTTTTTGATGTAGCTAACTGCATGCCTCGTTATACTTCTATTCAACTTTAGATATGGGATTTATTCATATTATGAACATATCTAATATTATTGTCTTTTTCAAAGATATCTCTGTTGTACTTCACTACATATCTATCTGTTGTTTTTCGAAAACAATAAAAAAAACAGACAAAATGTATTTGGTGTACCAAATCATACGCCTCGCATTGTTTTTTTCAAATTGAACTACAGGAATAGGAATAATAGGAATTATAGCAATAAAAGGAATAGAAATAATAGGAAATTCAACTATAGTAATAATAGGGAATTCAACTATAGAAATATTCAGTAATGAACGTATTTTATTTTATATTCGTCACATATAGTGAGACTGATGATCGCAAAGAAGTCCAAAGATGACTTCAAATATTGCATCCTTTAATAATGTCGACAACACCTAATGAACATTCCCACAGTAGATATTATATGATGTCTCCTTTAAAATTTAAAGTTTTCTTAGATTTCTTTTTATATTTCAAATAATTACGATTTCCAGTTTTCCAAACCTTGTCAATATGATACCATTCCACATTTCAGCTTCTCTTACAAATCACCATACTATCAAAAGATTTAAAACGGAAGCTCTAAGCCTGGAATAGACAACTCAGTGTCAGGATGGTTCCCGCCGCCTTCTTTGCCCTCCCAGGCCTTTCATTATGAACACAAGGAGATCAGATTCAGGACTAACGTTTTTCATTTCGCTCATAATCGCAAAGTGGCACGTGGCTCACTAGCGAAAGAATTTCATTTTGCAGGCTCCAACATCCGTTTTCATTTTGATAGCTCTTCTTCTGTTGGTAACAAAATGCGGAGTAAATGTCCTTCTGTGAATTTTCAACATAATTCCGTTCATTTTTGCAAATAAGAGAAAAATTAGTGCGTTTTTTTCTGAAAAATCGATAAATCGATAAGAAATGCGCGCATATATAAATTATATGTAACGAAAAACTTCATTAGTTTTACTTTGATTTTTCATAAAATCGAGAAAGGCTGTGGTGGAGATATTAATAAAACCCCAGAAAATTGCGATAACAACCAAACCTACTATCTATTTGAGCAATGGACCAAACGTAAACTAATTGGCAATACATATTTACATCATTTCAGCCTCCGAACAATGTGACCTGTCACATCCTGTCATATCATTAAAGAGATGAAGCTATTTTAAATTCAATTCATATGCGGTGCGCCCTGCCACCCTACCTTCTTTTTTTCATTAAGCTGGCGACATACGCGTGTTTCCGTTAAAACCCATGTACAGCAACCTTCGAACAATGCCATTTGGGAAGACAAAGGGCGGAGGGCTGAAACAATGCCAGCGAGGGACATCGATTGCGAGGGCGGGGCGGGAGGGAAGCTGGGAGGGCGACGGAAAAAGCGTTTCACTATAATGGAAGACGTGAAAAATTAACATTCGTTTTTCCCCCGCGACCAAATAATTGCTACGTTCGGTGCGTCCAAATGAGTGACACGCCAAATGTGGTCTCCAGCGTTGTTTTTTGTTCGAAGAGCAGATTTTTTGGGTGGAATTTGCCGAATGGTGGTAACATAATGCACCTGGGAGTATCAACACAGTGGTTCATGAAGTTCAAAATGTTTATTTAAAAAGGTTAACGGACGTGATGAAAACACTGCCTTTGTGTGGGCAGAGTATCTATATTCATTGCATTAACAGATATTGGTAGAATTTATAGCAACTTTTTCTCTGGCAAATTTAATATATTTTCTGTACACAAAATCTGCGGCAAAAATAGTTCTTATTAGAAGAATTAATAAAAACGTTTCCAACCTTCAACATTTATTATTTGAATGAAAATGAAATACTAAGCTTATATATATATATATATATATATATATATATATATATATTGCAACGGAACACGTGGTCTCCCGCGACGCACCGGCATTGGCATTCATCAACTTATGGGGGGCGGTTATACCCCACGAGAAAGATTCTAGCGTGGGTGTCACCAGCAACGTGCGACGCCCTCTCCGCCGCTCCGTCGCCGGGCCTACCACTTGTTCACAATTCATTAGGCATGAATATTCAATGATACAAAATTTACAAAATTTAATATGCAAACCTCTGCTTTGCACTATTATTTAAATGCCACAAGCATTTTTTCTTTCCTTCGGGAAAATCTCAAATAGTCATACAATGATTTTAACAATAATTAAGCGATCAGAATATAAGTCCTGACGCAACCAATTTTAATCTTCATTAAATAATCGTACCATAAACTCCTACGCTACCAGCTGGCGCGGAATCAATAGTAACATGGGCTATCGCCACATTCTTACTCACTTCTAACAATCTTAATCTTTTTATTTTTATCTTACATTTTCTTTCGTAAATTTAACATAGGTCATGGGAGGCTAGGAATGCCTTCCCACACATTAAAATTTTAAGACAATTTCAAGATACATTTTAAGAAACTTTCCTTTGATTCTAACTGAAAAACAAACTTTCTAACAGTTCTTGTTAATTTCACCTGTTGCAACTAGGGTTGCCAACATTGATTGTTAGTGATTCCGGGTGCATCAACTACGAAGGTTATCAGTCCCGTAAGTGTAATGCACGTTTTCCATCGGGAGGTGGCGGTGATTTTCCCACACTGGAAGGCAAAATTCGGCGCCGACCTACTGTCGACTAGCGGGGTTTTCGCCAACCAAGTATCTCCCACGAGCGGGGCACAGCCTCAGCCGGGACAAGTTCTAAGTCCCTGACCTGTCTACCGGTATATGTGGTAGTGTGGAGTATGTTAGTGTAAGTGCGTGTGTGTGTAGGAGAGGGTAGGAGCGGACGGTAGAGGGTAGGACAATGAAGAAAAAGGAAAGATCGCGCGCGATCCGTTTGTTAGGGTACTACTCCTGCATTCGCCTGTTGTAGATCGGAGAAAGCACGGAAAACTACCGATCAGAGCAACGGCCGCTAGAATTTTTCCCCAGACAGCGACTGAATTCGACCTTGCTGAAAAGCTAGTGACGAAACTCCTGCCGGGATCGGGACTCGAACCTAGGACCTCCCGCTCAGAGGCACTGCAGTGACATCAGTTGATGCACTGAGCCACCGCTCCGAATAACAATGATCATGTAAAAGGGAGGACACTAGATAACCAAAATAAATAAATAAATATAAAAATAAAAAATAAAAACGCATCAACCATTTCTTTTTATCCATATTTGATTTAGACTAACATCAGCTCTATATCCTTCATCTCTCCATTTCCGATTCAAGTGAAAAGATACTTCACAAAATGAAGATGAAGATGGTCCAAGCGTCTCTTTTTTTGTATTTTAGTCGCCTAACAGACACACGATCATGCGTGCGTGATCGTGCAAATATTGAGAAAAAATATATTCACGTTTTTTATTCTAAATTAAACAATAAACGATACAACGTAGGAGATGTTAGTCACGTGAAAAAAAAATACATGACAACATATGTAACGAAAATATACTGAATGTAGTACATTTAAAATATAAAGGAGAAGAAGAGGACAATTGACGTCCATGGGGGACTGTCCTCCCAAACGGCGGACGGTTGGCAACCCTGGTTGCAACCCAGAGTCACCTCCTTCCACCTTCCACCTCTTCGCCGCCCCAGCTTGCGCCAGGAGAAACGCCCCAGAGAAAACGCCTCAAAAGGCAAACAGCCCCTCAAATGAATATTCATTGAACACACGGAGGAAAACACCGGCGCCCCGGCCGACGCGACGCGACGCGGCGCCAGCGGCGAGCCCGGCCTGGGCACGGCGCAACCACCTCACGCACCGCGCGCGCCGCCCCGGCATTTGTTTCATAAATGGCGAAGCGTGTGCCCCCTCGCGAGATTAATAGACACGAAAATAGGTCATGTCACGAGAAGTAAAATTGGGTCAAACAAGCTTTCTGGTGCGGCGCACTGGATTGATTGATTTTTTCGTGTTTCCGGGCGCGACAACTGCTTCGGTCGGACGGGACTAATGTCCCGTTAGTGTAGTGCATGTTTTTTCTCGGGAGATGACGGTGATCTTACCCCGCTGGATGGTGAGATCCGGCGCCGACCTACTGTCGGCTAGTGGGGTTTCCTGCTGATCAGGACTCTCCCAACATCGGGGTACCGCCCCAGCTGGGACAAGCTCTAAGCTCACGACCGGTCTCCCGGAATATGTGGTAGTGTAGTGCATGTTAGTGTAAGTGTATGTGGGTGTGTGTGTAAGGGGAGAGGATAGGACAAGGAAGAGGAAGGACAGATCGCGCGCGGTCCGTGGCCCGTTTGGTAGGGTACTGCTCCGGCATTCGCCTGGTGTTGATCGGAGAAACCACGGGAAACTACCGATCAGAGCAGCCGGCCGCTAGAATTCTCCTCCAGACAGCGACTGAATTCGACTAGCTGAAAACCTAGGGTCAAAAATCCTGCCGCCATCAGGACTCGAACCTAGGACCTCCCGGTCAGAGGCGCTGCAGTGAGCGGCACACTGGAAAAATAAAGATTCTTTACGTGAAGGAGACCCGTTATTGCATTTTTTCAGGCGGTAAAAGGGCGTTTGACTCAAGAAAGAGTTTCAGGTTTTCTTACGTGATTTCAAAAATTGAATAATGAGTAAGTGAGTATTGATACCGAACTCCACCCCAGCTGAAGTCATTGGTTCCGTAACTGGAGTGCATGTGTTGACGGTGGCGCTATACCTCCCCTACATTAACTCGTGATCCGGCGCCGACATACACGTCGGCTTGCGGGGTTTGCTTTATACTGGCCTCTCCCTCCGACTTAACCACAGGCATGTAGCAACCAAGCACGGTTTTAGATGAAGATTCTAACCGACGATGAAGACATGAACACTCCCTGACCAGTCGACATCTAGCATTCAGGAGCGCCTAAACATGCTTATATATTTAATTTAGGATGTCTCCGTTAATCAATGTCTTCATAAGTCAAGTTCTCCCGACTCGAGAGTATTGACAACTTTTAAAAGTGACATGTTGCTTATAATTGATAGAGGAAGTTAAAGCATTAAATGTCATTTTAACCCGTTTGAAAGGCTGTAAACTGTTTTTTACATCATTACTAAAAGTACAAAGAATAGAAAACCAAAATCGAAATTTTTAATGGATTAAATCCTCCCCTTAAGTGATTGCAAAAATTTAAGAACGAGTAAGTGAGTAATGATTCTAAACTCTCCCTCTACTGAGGTCATTATTCCCGTAACAGTAGTACATGTATTGGCGGTGGCGATATTCCTCTCCTATTGTAACCTGTGATCCGGCGCCGATCTACACGTAGGCATGCGCTATAGGTATCACTCACAACGGGGCACCGAAACAAGCTCCATGTTTACGACTTATCTCTAGCCAAGTGTGGTTGGGAAGTGAATGTAAGTGGAGCTGCTAAGCTTCCAGAGTCGGTGCAAGAATTTAAGAGAGGAAAATCATGTTGAAAAGTTAAAAAAAATGCTGAAAAGATACAACTATTATAAATCAGTGGCGTCTCCTCATTTTAGACTTAGGTGAGTGGAGGAAAGTGTTAACCCCCTCACTTTTTTCGCATTTATATTTGTATTAGAGTTGAATTATGTACACAAAAACCTGATTTCTTTTAAATTATAATATTGGAAGAATCAGGGAAAGATAGTCGCAAAAAACAACAATAATTAGCGTGTTGTAGTTTATAATGCATAGATTGGAATAATACATTTTAAAGTATTTAAAAATACCTGCTGGACGTTTTTCCCATTTTTCGGATGTCGTTTTAAAAATTAAATTCTGAAATATTATTAGGTTAAGTATCGGTCGACCATTATCAAATACTCGTTTCTTTTCTTCATTTGAATGGGAAGAAAAGCAATTATTTAAAAAACGTTTCTACCACTATCCATTTCAAAATGACACTCATTTCATGAGTTTCTCTGAAGGCTGCAACGCGCAACGGCGAATATCACAACCACGGATACTCGCTTACTAGCAGATATACAATGCCTTCGCATGCTTTGTTCCATGAGTGGGGTGACGTCTCGCGCATGCGCTGCCGCCTCCCGATGTCCTGAAGACGTTGGAGGCATTCGCCAACGGCCTGAGGTGCGCTCGCACACTGCCTGGGTTGCATGGACGCGCTCGTGCCGATGTACGACGTCCATCGCAAGGAAGACCGAATAAATTTTAAGAAATTAAATGAACTCAAAGAGAAAAATATATTTTTTTATTTGTTTGGGCATTGACACACGACTTTCACATCCGAAGAAAACGTCACTGTTATAGCTACGTTATAGCTAGAGTTGTTAGAGTTACGTTTTTATCCTCCAAATAAACTCGCATAAAATACCGATCCTACCCAATGTTTTACAAATAAATTAATAATATCAATAATAATGAATACATATATTAATAATAATAATAATAATAATAATTAATACATATAATAATAACAATAGTAATAATCGTGAAATAATATCAAAAGTAAAATTTCAGAGCAAAATATCTAAGCCATTCAAAATAAATACAGCTGCAAGGCAAGGCGATGGCTTGTCTCCACTTCTCGTTAACTGTGTTCTGGAGTAAATTGTAAGACTTTGGAATGGAAAATTGAAGGAACATTACATATCACTAATAACACCAGGAGAAAAGCACAAAAGTTTGGAAATACATTTGTTAGCATTTGCAGATGATTTGCCATACTTTCAGAAAACGTGACAAACGCAGTAGCAGAAGACTATTTATTAGAAAGGATAGCCAACAAAACAGGATTAAAAATTTCTGTAGAAAAAACAAAATTTAAGACGACTCTAAACAATGCTCTCCAAAATCTTAGACACAGAAATTGGTCCAGTATAGAGGGGAAGAAGTTCAAGTATTTGGGGGAAATCATTCAAGAAAATGTTCTAGAAAAATCTGCTCTGGAAGAAAGCATGTGTAAGATAGAAGAGCTTACAGTATCACCAGGAATATTTCAAATAAATGTCTTTCAGGAAAACTTAAAACAGCACTACAATACAGAGTCAAATCGCAATGCCTGTATGCAAGTGAATGTGTAGTATTAAATTACAAATTAGATAAATTAGAAGTATTAGAAAGAAGAATCATACGTAAAATACGTGGTTCTATCAAAAATATAGAATTTTGGAAATTAAGAAGCAATGATGAAATATAACGCAACATTTTGCTCTTTTTTGGACACATATTCAGGACGCTTGATAACAGGCTAACAAAATTAATTTTAATGTTTCTTTGGAATAAGAAATCTATCTTAACCTGGAAGATAGGAACGATACAGGAAGAAACAATACAAGAAATAAAGAGGCAATGGAGAGAGACTTTTAAAAATAAATTGCAACAAATGGAAAGGTACCAAGGAAGGATGGAGAGTTAAATTGATGCAAAATAATCTGAAGAGAGAAAATACAACATAGTGAGAAGATGGAGTTCTGAAGAAAGAAGAGAGAGCAATTTAGAGGGTTGAAATTGTATCTTGGTTCCTATATGACCTTAATGGAGAAAGAAGAAATAATAAATAGTTCAGTAGAGTTCTAAAAATTAGACGATTCGTATTCGGAGACACGTCATCTCTCAATATTTTAACCGATATTACGAAATCTAAGTATTGATCATTTCTTTTTATCTAATATTGACTTTAATACGTGCGCAAAACCAACATATGTTTCTATTTGTGTAGTAAATTTGAAATTCCTTGTTAAAGGCATTTTGAATATAACGCTGCAGTTTATGTGATGTATTGAATCCGAAATAACCTATGTAAATTTCTCTCTAGTTACATGTGATGGCTAGCGTACTAAATTCACTTGCAATTTTGCATTTTTAGATAGCAAAATGAATGTTTCACGCGCGGTTTCAATAGAAAAATCGACGCATCACTTGCAATGCAAATAACGTCGCACGTGTGCACGAAATATTTTCATAGCCACCGCATCAAAAGTCACGGCGCGCATTGCTGAAGGAAAAGCAATAAACCGAATTCCGTAAACGCCAACACACTTAACCTCAATATTACATTATGCAGATTGCATTCCGCCAAACAATCATTTGGGTGAAAGATACCTCTATAAATTGTGTTGCTACGTTTGCTAAACGTTTTGAAACTATCCATTTCAGGTAGCAACGTCTCCCTTTTCCACAAACCGCGATCGCTGTAATAAATATCTAACCGAGCATTACACTCATCTGGGCAATACACCCGCCCAAACAACAGACTATCGCAGTGGGCTTTGCTTGTACTCCCACAGAGCGAGCGGCGGGCGCGAGGAGGGAGGAAGTGAGGTGGGGGAGGCGGGAACTCGGAGGGGAAACGGAGAGAACAACGAAATGGCGGACCTGGTCGCCCATTATAAACGGAAATGCTGATATACGTACCTGCTTGACGGCGAGCAATTGATGAGGTCACAAGAAGGAAATGTTAACACATTCTTTATTAGTTCTTTGAAAAATTACAATAAAGCTCTGGTACTGCAATGAAATAATGCCTTTCAGAACTTTTCATGGCAAGTTTTTTGGAAAATGGGATATTTATCTCCATTAACTGTCTTGGCACTGAAAGTTAATGGAATCTCTTTTCTCAGTTTTGTTAAATTGTGAGTTCCTCTTGCTATGACCTTTTCAATTGTCGACGGATGAAGGTGAGCAATTAGTAAACGTTGGCGTGGGTAAAGCCGATGACACCTGAAGAGCCATTGCATGTGTGTATTGACACAATTTCTATGTACACGGATTCAGAATACCTCCTGTTCTTGAACAGTCCCTTTACTAATGCTTCCTCAAACCATAAGTCACAATGCTCTGTGCTTTGTTGACGTCACCATCATCTACGATCTCTCCCATCAACAGCGCTTATCGTTCCTTTCTCTTCCACGTTATCCCTAGTGATCTCGCTGTTCATCACTTCTCGCACGCATTTCTGCCATTAACCAACTGTGCGGTTGGGAATTGCAAATGCTATGCTATAAAGCTTCCCAGAGTTCTGCCTCATGATTCTTGATAGTTATTGAAGTTGTCATTTTCATCATCTATACACCAACCATCTGCTCATATCAATGTACGTCCATATGAACTATCAACATCCTACATCACCACAACACTTTCCACCATCGCTTAATCGTTCTACATGTTACATCCCATTCACACCGCGATGCATTAATGTCACTGCAGAGCAGTGTCGTTCGCAATTTACTCGCCATGTTTTCAGTCCATATGTCTCTTACTAAAATCTACCTCTATAAAATATTTTACATCTACTTCGCTAAGTATAAGGAAGATGATGTAAAAATATTTTGATCTATTTAAATAAATCAACATATCAAAACATCCGTTACGGTGACGGCGAATGTCGTTTCCGCCTGATCTCTTCTTCAATTCCCGGATTTAGCTTCAATCGGTCCATCATCATTCTCACCATGCAGAGTTGCCAGGTGTGATGGAGTTGTTTCCCTACCACTACTATTGAATTGCTCCAAATAACCTTCTCAATGAAAAGAAATTCTCCAACTTTGAAACATAAAATATTGTCCAAATTATCGACGAACGACATGAGCTGTCGCTGACAACTTCATTTACTGCTCCTTGAAATTAAAATAGCTCAAATCAACCAATCACCGTCCTTTGAGCTCCTCGAAACCCTATAATGTATTCGTTTTTCTCGTGGGTTTCGTTCTCCAACTTCTCGTTTATTTTCCTCTTTTTGGTACATAAAAATAAGAATAACGTCTGTTGTTTGTTTTTTATTCATAATAATGGAGAGAATAATATTTATATGTGGACTCCAGGTGAAAATAATTTTCCTAAAAATTCCAAAAATATTTCCCCAAGCATTTATGTTCACTATTTTCCCCCCAATAAAGAAAAAAAATTCTCCATTCAGGCAACCCTGCCACCATGACAAGTGATTACGCTCTATGCGGCGGCGATCGCTGCTGACTTTTTCGAGGCTTCGCCGCTATTGAGTGGCGCCAGAACACGGAGCTGCGCCGGGCGATCTGCTGCTGTTGTCCCCCACCCCCATCCCCTGCCACGCACAGCTCTGGCGCTTCCCGCACCGCCCCGACCCGTTCCTCTTCGCTCCGTCCCATCCGTCTCTTTCGGACCCACGCCCCCTCCCCGGATCGCAACGAACTGAACCCTTCTCGCAGTTCCTCCACCATTCTCCATTCAGTTCTACACAATCCGACTTCCATGATTCAACCCCCCCCCCCACTATCTCCCCATCCATTATTCATCCCCACATATCCCTTGCTCCACACCTCACCACACCATGTCGCGTCGACTCCCAATCCTACAAAATATGCCACATATGCCCGTCGCCCGTCATTCCTCCCCCCCCCTTTTTGCGTTGCGCCAATTTCCAACCATTCCGTTCCACCCTACCCGTCGTTGGCCGCTGGCCCGCACCGCCGCGTCGTCCCGCGCTCCCTCACTCCCCCTCCGCCAGCGCGCCCGCCCGCTCGCTCGCTCGCTCGCTCGCCTGTTTGTTTGTCTGTCTACCTAATTCCCCCGGCCGCCCCGCGTCGCGTGGGGCCGACAGCGCCGCCCGCGCTCCGGCTTAAAAGACCGAATCCCCCGCCAATTGTGCGCCGGCTGCGCGCCGCCGTCTTTCGCCTGTCTGTCCGTCATAATCATATCAGTCCCCACGCGCTGGCGCCCATTGCGCGCTCTCTGCGCTGACGCCATCCATCGCCTTTGCCTTTGTAGACCACGTTGCTAATTGGTGACACATTGTGTACCCGGGTACGTCAACGGATGGATTGATTGTTAGTGATTTCGGGCGCGTCGACTACTCAGGTCATTATTCCCGTACGCGTAGTGCGTGCTTTTCTTCGGGAGGTGGTGGTGATCTTTCCCCACTGGATGGCCAGATCCGTCGTCGACCTACCGTCGGCTAACGGGGATTTCACCAGCCAGAGGGGCTCCGCCCCAGCCTGGACAAGTTCTAAGTCCCCGACCGGTATCCCGGCATGTGTGGTAGTGTAGTGCATGTCTGGTAGGGTACTTCTCCGGCATTCGCCTGGTGTTGATTGGAGAAACCACGGAAAACTACCGATCAAAGCAGCCGGCCTCTATAATTCTCCTCCAGACAGCGACTGAATTCGACCCAGCTGAAAAGCTACTGTCCCGGTCAGAGGCGCTGCAGTGGCATCAGTTGATGCACTGCATCAACCTCTCACGCTATAACATGAGTTCCGTTATCGATGAACATGTGCGTTATGTTCCGTTACCAACAAACATGATATTCCATCTTTAGGTATCATCCTAGGACATCGCATCCAGTGTCACGTTGCTTTGTTAAAATAGATATTCGTTCGTTCCTGTTCTGAGTTTGCATAACCAATGACCTCCGACATCAATGGAGTATTAACCAACATCGTGGTTCCTCACACCATATCCGTCGTAACTAGTCTCACATCCATCTTGCACATAGAGTACACTGTGACCGTCATCCATCTTTTCACCATTAACGGTATCGTAATATGTCCGTTATCATTACATTTCCCCTCAGTCACCGTGACAACACAAAAGTATAATAATAAATCACGAGGTGTCTCCTCTCTCCGTGCCGAGCCTTTTCTGTGTTCTCGTTCCATTTGTGTATCCCACATCTCATTCGGCACTAAATCGTTCAGGCTCTACATCCCAACCGGCAGCCTAATCTCGCCGATGCGCGGACTAGGCCTTTCTCTACACCACCGTTGTTCTGTACATATTGATAAACGCTTTCCTTCCTTGCAAATGCTTCACACTTTCTTCTTTCACTGTCGGTCCAATGTTCTGATTTTCAGCCCTTAACGAAACACATTCATATATCACGTTTTCTATACCTATAACAAAATAATATTAGCCCCAGAGTCCCCCTTAGAGAGATATATGTGACTGGTCCTGAGTTCCTCTACCAACATATTTATTGGTTATTGTGAAACAATTTTTTTCATCTTAATGGTGTTCTTCAGACATAGATTAATATTTGTGTGAGAAGAGGAACGTCTGTCTCATGGACTACGAAAACTGCAAAAAATCCTACTTTATCTCTTCGTAGTCACTTCGTCTATCTCTAACATGTGGCGTCACATACCCCCTTCTCGTTTCTGCATCTGCTCCGTGTCTTTCTAAACAATCCTATCATACGATGGGCATCCCCACTGTTGAAGACTTCCGTGTAGAAGATTTCTTGTACAATTTCCTCACGGTTTCTTCATCTGTCTCTTCTTGCCTCTCCAACTCAATCCTTCCACCCTGATTGTTCCATCCAAACTAACCACATCTTCCACTCGCACTCAGTATTCTTGGCTTCCCAGCCGAGTTCGCTCAGAGGCAGCATTGATATTGTGTCTGCGGCAACTCAGACCGGGAAGCTCTGGAGTTTCAGTCCCAACAGTGGTGAATTTTCGATATTATAGCTCGACAACTTCGAAAAAACAAGTGGTCTGCGCATGCGCGAAAAGTGCCGGAGTGAAAGGTTCCCTCTCTTCGCTGCCCAAGTTCCCCGTCTTAGAAGCCGCTGCCTCGGTCTGGGCAGGCGGGGAAAGACAGACTGGCTTTGACAACTGCCCCGAAACCTGGAGTGTTGAAGGCTCGTATCTCTCCATATCCTTCCAAGTCGAATGGCTTTTGGGCGTGAGAAATTCCATGTCTGAAGAGAAGTGACTATCTTTCCTTTTTACTCACGTATAATTGCCATAATTATTTTGAATTTTTTTCGTCCGGAAGGGAGTCAGTTTGTGTGCGTTTCCTGCTTTGCGTGGGTGTAAATCTCCAATTTGTTGCTTTGTAGCGTTTTCGAGTTTTTACATTTCTATTGATATGGTTTCTACTTCAACATCCGCGTGTATATCAGGGTGACTGTTGGGAGGCCAGGCTCTTGAGATAGAGTATCGAGTGACACAGTATTTTCAGCAAATGAAAATCGACGCCGTCACTGGCATGGCGTGAGAACAAAGTTGAAAAAACGAATCAGCTATCGTTGTAGGCGGTCCTCGAGTTCAACTGACCTCCCCCTCGAGAGGAGGGGAGGATGGCTTCGTCACGCCTGCTGATGTAAGCGACGTCATGATGTTTTTATTTTTCAAGTTGTCGAGTTATAGCTAGATAGCTAGGCCGAAACTAGCAGCAGTAAAGAGATAAATTCCAGTAAATACTTGCTGTTTAGTTATTTTCCGTTATTTCTCCTAATAATACCAAGTGTAAGTCAGCGTAGTATCTGAACAAACGAACCACGGACCGCCCACTATCTTTCCTACCTCATCTTGGTCCCCTCCGCTCCCATTATACACGTACAGGTTAGATACGGCTGGAAAGGTGGACCTAGGCAGAGATATTTGGAAAGGTATCCCCGCAAGCTGACGTATAAGTCGACCCCAGATCTTACAATCAGATGGTGAGGAACACCGTCACTTCCAAGATTATGACGTGCACTACAGTTACGAGACTATTAAACATTAGTTGACGCGACCGGAAACACCAATAAATTAATTACAATCAACTCCGGTAATAGTGAACTTCTGGAGACTAACATGTTTGGTTCATTATCAGAAGTTCACTATACCAGATGATGTCAAAATTAAATGGTATTTCTCCTAAATGATTGATTTTATTAATATCGATAAACAGCTAAATTCATTAACAGTACGAACTAAAAATTCAATAACTACCTATATTTGTGTATTTGTATACTTGATTCTGCATTGTCCTCTTTCTCTAAGTATCGTAATGCAGTCTTCACTCCTTTCAATACCTGTAGCACTGTTGGAATACCGTCCAACTCTCCGAAGGCTCTTTTCATTACCTAATAGAATACGATATTCAATTAATTTTCAGGACATTGCATTCCCTACGTTCACTATAGTCAAGGTTCAGGTTCATTATAAGTGAAACGGGACCAGTGACTTTAGTTCACTATAGCCGAGTTCACTATATCCAAGTTCACTATACCCGATTTCGCTATATCCGAGTTCACTACAACCTCAGTGAGTAGATTGAGAGGTGTCCCCGCAATCCGACCGCGAAGTCGCAAGTCAGCGCCGAATCTTACATACAGCGGGTGAGGATCACAGCCATCTCCCAGGATATAACGTGCACTACAGTTACGGGACTATTGAACACATCAGACTACGCAACCGGAAACGCCAATAAATCAATTACATTTGCCTGAGCTCCATCCCAATCCCATCAATCGAACCACATCCCCACCCCCGCTGGGCAACCCTGGCGTCGACGACTCCCACGCTGCAGCTTTGCAGGCCGCCGCGCCGCCATCGGAAGCGGGCATAAATCAAACGACAATAACAATTACAGCGTTTAGCGCTGCCGGAGCCACAGCGCCGCGCGTCCGGGCGCGGTGCACGCGCGCGCGCGGTTGAGATTCGCGTGCGAGTGGGACGGGAAGAGGGCAGGAGTATGGAAGAGGGCAGGTGGGATAAAGAAGGGAGGCGGTGGGGAAAGGGAGGGGCGGAAAGGGGAGGGTTGGGGAAGAGGGGAGAGGGGGGTGGGGAAGAGGAGTGCGGTGGGGTGAGGAAGCGGGAAAGGGGAGAGGGGAGGGGTTGCGCGGCTGCCGGCAGCGCTGTGGTGGTGTTGCAGGTGCATTGGCAATATCGCGCGTCGCCCGAGGCCCACAGCCCGCTTCATGATGCAAATACTAGAGGGCACTCGGACACGGTGAGCAAATTTTCGACCGCTCCCCGCTGGACGGTACGTCATCAGTCAGACGGCTAAAACGGGAACTCGAAAGAAAGAATGTTTCAATTATTAAAACAATTTGGTGGGTAGAACACAGTTTAATGTGCTCTGGTGTGTATATTAAAAAGTGAATTTTCATAAAAAACGGACATTTAAAAAAAATCCTACTTTTTACTGGGAGATCCTACGTTGGAGTCCGCACGACGGCAGGAGTTCCGTCACTAGCTTGTCAGCTAGGCCGAATTCAGTCGCTGTCTGGAGAAGAATTCTACAAGCCAGCTGCTCTGATCGGTAGATTTCCGTGGTTTCTCCGATAAAGATCAGGCGAATGCCAGAGCAGTACCCTACCAAACGGGCCACGGACCGCGCGCGATCTGTCTTTCCCCTTCCTTGTCCTATCCTCTCCCCTTACACACTCACTTACTCTAACATGCACTACACTACCACATATTCCGGGAGACCGGTCGGGAGCTTAGAGCTTGTCCCGGCTGGGGCGGTGCCCCCCTGGTGGGAGAGTCCTGGTTAGGGGGAAACCCCGCTAGCCGACAGTAGGTCGGCGCCGAATCTCACCATCCAGCGGGGGAAGATCACTGCCATTTCCCGAGAAAAAACATGCAGTACACTAACGGGACTAATGACCAAAGCAGTTGACGCGCCCGGAAACACGAAAAAATCAATCAATCTATCCAAGGGCCACCGTGGGCTCGTACCTCGGTTATTAGGCAGACCAAGCATATCATCTACGGACGCTGACTCACGACAATCGGCTACAGACGTTATTTTTACTATTAGTTTAGAACATAAGACGCAATTATTTAAAATCAATCAAAACATGCCATTTATATAGCGTAAAATATTACACAGTGTTGATTTCTCACAGTTCACATGGGCTCTGTAGCAATTGGAATTGGTCAGATTGCTGAGAACGGGCGCTTGCTAAGCTCTGTTTAGTAAGTGTGACGACGTGAAACGTAGATCTCACCCAGCGATTGTTTCTACGAAATAAGTATCGTACTAGTGACAATTCTCTTTGTTCATTCACTTACGATTTTCTATTGTCTGATGTACTCGTACTAAACGAAATTAAATCGTGTTTAGTGAATCTTACCACTCGAATAATTGTCTTTATTAAACGATCGCTTACTAAACTTGTTTAGTATATTGTACTACAGCATTTCTCTCAGTGAAATATTAAGAAATTTATTCATATTTTAAATATTTAGTTAGTGCTTAGAGAGTTGAGAAAATGTTCATGAACAATTTTTAAAAGGTTCTCAATTTTCGTTCTCTTTTATTACAATCAATGGAATCATTACAATGTATTAAAAGAAGATAGATCAAAATTTGCGTTGTGATGTATATTTCATAAAAAAAATTAATCGCTTGTGCCAACTTTCATTTGAATATTCGAATCGTAGTATATAACGCGGAACAGGCATCGCCCCCCTGAAGGCAGAAGAAGAAGAAGAAGAAGAATATATAACAATAAAAATGAATTACTGAAATGAAAAATTGCCAGGTGATCTTTTAATTTTATATACATAAAAAAATATTGACGGAAAGTTGAAGACTGCAAATTCATTGTAAACAAGTGTTTCTCGTTTGGCTGCAATTTCTTGTGAACGCATGCTCATATCATCTCTTTGAACAAAGCTTGAGTTATGTTCCCCTGTAAAGCGTCTCCGGTGTAGGTGCAGTCGCCACGTTCGTTATACCAACGCAAGTCGTAAAACTTTGCCAACTGTTTCACCTGTAACTCTGCAGCCTCTCCAATAACAATAGTCGACACGTTCGCAACAGCCATCTGTTGTTCACGAACTGTGACACCTAAACGACGTATTTCGTATCTGCAGAATACATCGTAGAAGAGACGTACTGCAACGCAGGAGCAGCTATAGCACGTAGCGCAAACTCAGTCTTCTGCCACCAAGCAGGATTTCGCCGCAGAGAACACGGCATCCGGTACAAATCACGTTTTAAGGGAGTTTTCGTGGCGGAAGTGAGCTTCGCCTGAGGGGTGGAGAGGGGGAAGCGGTTCCGCTGGGGTGGGTACTTCCTCCCTGCCGCGACTCGGAGACGTCTGTCCATAAATCGCGCACCGGACGAATAGCAATGAGTAGAGACCGTATTTTGATGTAATTACATATTTTTTGCCTTTCTACGTTCATTTCTCAAAACTCTATTCTTGCAAATTATGGCAATCCTATACAAAATCAATTTTTGTACATATTTTTACATATTTTGTACTATATATTTTGTAAAATTTTATTATTCTACCAAGTTTCATGGAATTTATTTATCAAAAAATATTTATTGAAATTTCAAAAACAGTTTTTGTTTTTAAACAATTGGCACATTTTTCCGTAGACAAATACTAAATTGCGTGCTGACGTCGCCGAGTGCCACGTGAAGACGCGGTCAGATGCGCGGGTTTGTTTGGGTTAACATCCATATCCACTGCATGTAGTATGTTTCGACAAATCACAGTGAGCGCTGCGAATATTGGTTTTAGTGTAGAAAGTATCAGTATCGTCCTGTTTCATGTTGAATCCCAATTTCGGAGAAATATTGGTTGTCGCAGTCGTGGAGTACTATACTCTGCTACAGTGATTGCCGGGCCTTGAGTTCCCTCGTTTATACGATGGCATTGCTTTCAAAGATAAAAGTGTACTTCCAAAAAAAATAATACAGTAACTAGACCACGCAATATTTATTTATAAATTGATTTAATAAATATCTCATTAATTTAATTTGAAACTGTAAATTTACTTGTTTTATAAATGTCCCTCATATTAGAGCTCATTTTAATTTTTATCGTATTTTATCCCCTTTTTACATATTTTTATCATTTTTAATACATATTTCGACGATTGATACTACATATTTTTCCTGACTCTTTCAATGAGGATGCCCGTGGGTGGCAACGGAGCCAGTAAGTACAGAATGGCGGTGCGAGATTTGGAGTTAAGAATGGAGATGACGACGACAATGCTATATTATTATTAATGCTAATATTGTTATAATTATATATATATATATTAATGCTAATATTATATCGTTTAGGCGGTTGAAACCGTTCTCGTGGAAGGATGGCAGTAGATGTGATATAACATGCGATGGCGTTGATATCAGTCATGGAAGGTACATCAGTGGCAGATTGCGGCTTAGTAATGGGTATGGTGATGTTACTGGTAGTTCATTCTCCAAAAATGTTTACGTTTAAATGGTTAAATCAGTTCTAGTTGAACTACGTCGCTAACGGGGGCATTAAAACAAGCAGTAGTGGTTGTTCGAGTGTATTGAAGAGGTTTCCCCGATACCTTTGGTGATAAAGTTAACGACAGCTCCAACTAGAATGATGTCACTAATTTAGATTGCATTTGCTGCCACAATGAACATAGCGGAATCTGGTGGCGATAGCAGGGCTATTGGCACTATAGATGTAGTTGGGAGTGGCTGAGGTGACGATCGGGGGCAAGCACAGAGGCAGGTGTTGTGCACATGGTGGTGGCGTTGCTTGTGGTACAAATGGCATCGTAAGCGACCACATGGGGGAGGCAGCAGTGGAGGGGAAGAGAACTCCGATCGTGGGAAAGGGGAGGAAGGGTGCAGACGGTTTGCGATTGCTCCGTTGGGATTCAACCGGTTATGAAGACACATATATCGAGTTTTGAAAAGCAAATCGGAATTCCAATTAGCAAGCGGCGAAATTAGCGAAGCCGCCATTACGAAAGATGGCGGTGGCGCCATACGGACCCAATCTCGTCTCCCTGCGCTTTCATAAACTTCTTCCAATAGATGAACGGTTGAGCCCAGATTTATGGTGTTTATACAGAAATGAAAAATAATAATTAATCCGTTATTCCCTCGTAACGTATTTATTGAACGGTGTATAGTAGATGAGTGATGTAAAAAGCAAACTCCTATATTTTTTCAATTTAAAAATATTTATAGAAGTATGTGAGACAAGAATTGTTATTGTTTAGTAAGAATTTTTTTTGATATTCTCTGCATAACTTAAATGAAGTATATTTATTTTATATATAAATGTTTTTGATTAAATTTTTACCTCTTTATTATCAAATCAGGCCAAAGCTACTGGAGCTTCTCTCAAATTCAGGGCTTATTTTTGCATATTTTTCACTACAAAAACACTATGAAACAGGTTTTTTATGTTGCAAAATTCAAAATATTTAAATTTGTTGAAATTCATATTTTAGAATTTCCGTTGTCTGTGTAAATACTAATTTCTGATTCCATGCACATCAATCAACATTTTTTGCATTGTTTTTTCTCGAAAATTTAATTTGTTTAAGAAGGCAAATAAAAGCAGCAAAATTTTAAAGCAGTTAAAAGCTCAGCATTTGCTATTGAGAATAATTTATCACGAATTTAACATTTCATGTATCGTGAATTACGAGATTGCCTATTATTTCATTATTTTTAAGACATTATTATTTTAAATTTGCGTAATGAAATACTACAACCCTCTTTTGAGATAGTATCAAATCTTAAGCTTTCCGAATGAAATAAATCTCTGTCTTCTATATTTATGAAGGCTGAAAGTAAATTAATGACCCTTGTGAATAATTTATACGCCGTTTAATATTCCTAAAATTTATGGACAAGTCAACGGGATATGTAATGTGATTTCCTTGAAAACATTTCCTTAGTTCATGAAAGATAGTGAAACAGTCTAGTTGCTATTCTTCGTGGAGAGAAAAGTGGAGTCCTTTCATCCATACATTCTCCAATCGTCCCGATATTTCTTCCTGTCATTTCTTCCCGAAAAACAAAGACGCTCTCATAACGATTTTACGAGCAGTTTCGAATGGAGAAAACTCAGTGACTTAAAAGTATCTTTAAAAATCCGTATGTTCTGAATTGTTTCCATTTCTCTATTACAAATACGTCGTAATTAAATACAGAGTACCAAAAAAGTGCAAAATTAAAGTCCTGACTATTACTTTACCGGATTTTTTAATTACGCAAACAATACACTATCCAGAGTCAGCAAGTTGTTTTTTCTGTACGCGTTGCATTTTGTAGAATAGTAGAATTTAAATTAGGCAACGATATTCGCAAATCCACTTTTGCGTCGGCAGCTGTGCCCGCGTGGGTTGCGCCGTCCAGATTCGATCTCTTCTCCCTCCTGGAGCAGCCTCCATTGCTCGCTGCACCCTGCCCCCTCCCCCCTCCCCTTCCCCGTCCCACCACCAGCGCCCTCCACGCCCTGCCGAAAAGTCTCAGCCACCGTCGCCGCCAAGTTAATTAAAATTCTTTTGAGGAGCCGAGAAGACTTTGTTGTTGATGTTTCGGGGCCCGGGTCAACAAACTTTTCCGCCTGCGCGGCGTTCAGCTTGGCTCTCTCCTTACCTTTTGAAAACCCGCACCCTGGCCTCCGCTGCAGCCGTCGGGGATCGAGCGAGGAGGGGAGGGAGTGTGCCGAGATGGGGAGGGGGATATTCATCCCGGGCGCCGAGGGCACTTAGCCGGATTGCGCGCGAGGCCGTGGCGGGCCGGGGCGCGCGTGCCGGAGCGGTGCCTGGCGAGTGAGGGGGGATAGAAGGGCTGGGGATGGCGGGAGTCGTTAGAAGGTGATGTTCGTACGAGTAAAGAGCCGTTATGGCCACGACGCGACTCGTAGGCGCAATACTCGTGGGGTCCGGTCATGTTAGTCATGAGTAGTAATTCTAGTAAAAGGGTGTCCGCAAATTACAGGACGACGACGTAGAGGAATTTGTATTTAATTGATTAGTGCTTCTGGGCGCGTCAGCTTCCAAAATCATTAGACCCGTAAGGGTTGTGCATGTTTTTCTCCTCGGGAGGTGGTGGGGATCTTCCCGTCACTGGATAGTGAGATTCGACGTCGAACTACAGTCGGATATCACGTTTTCCCTCAACCTGGTATCCCCCACCAGCAGGACATCGCCCCAGCCTACTGGTCTCCCGGTGTGTGTAGTAGTCTAGTGCATTTAGTACGTGTAAGTGTGTATAATAAAAGGGTGAGGATATGACAAGGAATGGGAAGGAAATATCGTGCCCAGTCCGTGGCACGTTTTATAGCGCACTGCTTCAGCATTCGTCTGGTATTGATCGGAGAAACCACAGAAAACTTCCGATTAGAGTAGCCGTCCGCCAGAATTCTCCTCCAGATCGTAGAGTCATTAATCTGTCGTAAGGCAAATACGAAGTCGACAATGAAAAAATAACCTTGTTCTAATTATCAGAAAAGGACAGAAATCTTCAAAATATCAGCTGGTCTTAGAAAACAGTAGGTAAAGGGGAAGATAGCATATATGAAATATGAACTGATTGTTGTATAAGGACATGGCGACTGCTATAGTCATTGTTGTAGTGTATGTTGTATACCGGGAGATGTAAGTATTACGACTCGCTTGTGTGTGAGATCCGGAGCCGACCTACACGCTGACAAGCGGGGTCCAAGGAACTGCGTCAGCGGGGCACCAAGATGAACTCTAACCTCTGGACTGGACTCGCGGCATGCGTGGTAGTGCAATGTATGTAACTGAAAGTGTATATGTAAGTGGAGATGAAGGGACAAGAATTAGGAGAAAAGGTTCGGCCCGGTGCGTGGCGAAGTTTTTAAGGTAATGACCCGGCATTCGACTGATATGGATGGGATAACCACGGAAGACAACGAATCTGAGCAACCGGCTGTCAGACGTCTCCTCCGGTCAATGTCCGATTTCGATCTAGCTCTCTAGTTATCAAAATTCCGACACCGCCGGCAATCGAACATTATATCTCGAGACCAGCGTAACGAAAGAAACAACGGCTACCTCTGAACCAAATCAGCCAGTAAAAATCTGAAAGATGGAAGTGATAATTGATTGATTATTTAGTGTTAAGTATCTGGGATGGTTCATGGGAAGCGTACTAGCTTCCCGTGCTGTGGTCCCCGGGTTCGATTTCCGGGGCGGGGGGAATACAGTTGTAGCTTTCCTTTCAAATCGTTCTAGTTTCTGTAGCTGCGTGACGAAGAAAAGCTCAAGCAGGCGGATCTTGCGAATTGCGATGAAGAGAATATGTCATGTTCGCCTCATGTCGACTCTTACCCCCAAGTATGAGAATTTATCTAGGCCCAAGCAAGGGGGTCACCGGTAGCAGGCCGGTGAAGTCAGACTACCGACCCAAAACGCCAATTACATTTAGTGTTTTTGGACGCAACAACAAATACTACGGTTGTGGGGACTATAAGTGTGTGTTTTATTCCTGGAAGGGTCGATGTTCCTCACAGCTTGAATACGAGGTCCGATGCCGACATACTCATCGGTTTGTGGGTATTCCACATCTAAGCGCCCTCCTCTCTTAAAATGCGTGGTAGATAAATACGAATGTGGAGGTTTGTAAAAGGAGAGGAGGAAAAAGGATGAGAAAGGAAAGATGGCGCGCGGTACGTGACCCCTTTCTAAGGTGCCCGGGTGCCCCATGGTACCACTCCGGCATGCTCCAGATATTGATCGGAGAAACCACGGAAAATTATAGATCAGAAAATCCGTCCGATTAAATACTTCTCCTAACAGCGGCTGGATTCGACCTAGCTGTTTCCGCTGTCGAAAATACTCCTCTGAGGAACTCAAACCCTAGGATCCTCCGTTCCTCAACGCTGCACAGGCAATGATAATAAATGATGCTGATGAAGAATCACAAGAACTATCAATAGAGAGTTTTTGCAAGACAGGAAACCAATTGTCGTAGTACGTAAACATTATCGTCAAAAGGAAATAACGTATTAATTTTGGATTAATTCAAAGTAAATAAACAGAGGTTGGAAAGATTTGATACCAGACAACCTCTGTTTATTTACTTTGAAATAACGTATCTTCAGAAACATGAGTTTTTGCATGTCGTACAATCGAAAACGTACGTTAAAACTTAGAACTAATTGGAACTGAATACCTCTATCAGGATCTAAAAGCTTTAATAGAACATTTGTGTATCTCTGAGTCTATTTTTGCTTTTATTAGAATTACAAGATAGTAAATACATAATAATACAGGAAATATCGATGTATTATATGAATATTTAATACTTGTCAATCTCCAAAGAAAACTATAACTTCCTAGATAACCCCGATATTTTTCTATAACATATTTATATTGTTTATATTAGGAATGGGAAATGTTTGGCAATTATAACGTTCTATGGATAAATAATACATTTTTCGTGACAATCAATGTAGCCTCACTATATACATAACCTCCAAATCCTAAAGAGTAACATTAGTTTATTCCTGGCATATTTGAATTAACTTGAAAAAAAATTAACCATTAAGATCCTGCCATATATTATATCGGTAATATGAATATTGTATTTTTCATTACTTCCAAGCTTATTGTGTGTTAGCGTTGAATTCGTGTTTAGTGGTGGCGGCGAAAACTACGTAAAGTATAAGTTTGTCGTAGACGACAAAACAGGGAGAATATTGGGACCCGTCAATCGAAATCCCGTCATTTGATGCCGGCGCATGCGCAGTAGAATTCTCCCCACAATTGTCGTGTTACGTGTAATGATAGCGTGAAAGCGGTATTGGCTGGGCAGAGGCGAAACCGTTCGTATCTTCACAAGGGGGCGCCGCAACGCTGGCCTCCCTGGGCGCTAGAGGGTGCGACGGGGGCGAGTGAGGGCCTCTCCGCTATCGACCGCGCCGGACGAAAGAACACGCGGTAATTTAATATTTTGGCAACACCGCCAAGTCGGGCGTGGGTGGGCGGGCGAGGGGGGCCATCCCCAAACGCTGCTCTGTCTGACGACAAGCAGCGGGCGCCGCCCACGCGGCAGTCGGGGCGTAGGGCGTGTACTCGAGAGGGAGAATATTAGAACCGTACGTGCGCGGTAGAAGCAACCCCGACTAAGATAAGACTCGAGTTCCGAATGAGATCCGTTCTATAAATCGGGGCGTGAGGTCTAAGAATTCCCCGGGACGGCGTGAGGAGGCGTATTAAAAATTAACCTCACTATCGGGGGCACGCTGTATGCTTCCTTTCGCAATCCTGTTCTATGCATTCGAAATGCGTCCTCATTTGCAATTTTAATGCGCTCTTTGTAATTTAACTCTTAAACAGTTATTATTAGGCGGTATGTATTCTGTTTCCTCAAAGAGAAAGGCAAACTCCGGCAACTGCAATGGCCTCTCTCTGTTCTCATAAAATAAACTTCCAACTTTCATTGTGTACTGCTGTGAACACGGCTAGTTCAGTATCCTCGTTTTAAGAGGTAATAACGATTGTTATCCATATATTCCCAAAACTCGGTACTACACTAGTCATTAAAAATAACTTAATATTGTAAATTTTATAGAAGCATACTTTTAATTGTCTATAATTTCTAACAAATGCATCCTACTATATGGTATTTAATGTGCGAAAAGAAATTCTATTTTAGAGCACGTATGTTTAATCCTATACAAATTATTGGGAACACGCGGTGTAACACTAGTTTTTACTCAACGAATACTCATATTTTATTAAAAAATGAATGACACTTTAAAGATCAAAACTTTAGGAATATACTGCTTTGAGAAAGAAAACTCTGGCTTTAATATTGAAAGTGTAGAACAGGTTCGTAAGACGGGGAAATGACTTTGAGCTTTGCAATTTTCCTAATTTCATATATTTCATTGAATCTAAGATCTACACTATTTCTATGCATGCACTTCCTTCTAATCGAGAAAAAATAAAGAAAAAATGGCAGACATTTACCAGAAAAGACTGAAATGTCACAGGGGCTTCTTGAAAAGTACTCTCAAAATTATAACAATTCAATCTGAAACGTCACCACTGCATCTTTATACTGAGATTAGTATCCAAAGATTTTAATTTGACATCTGTGTGACCCATAGTTCCATTCATCCATACAGACATTCGCCTTTTAGTTACAAAAGTGCGTGAGGTTCCTTGCCTCATGCGCCAATATAAACAACCATGTTCTGAACTTCTCTAACAGACCTTTACCCTGACGTGTGTTCAGAATTATGTTTCAGAAGAACTATGAACACACACGACCAAAACTTCGAGATTATTGAGGTCATTCCAATACTTATCTTCTCAATACATTATAGTATATAGTATGAGCGAAAAGAGAACACTCCGACATACTACTTATGTTTATATACATTATTTAGATTTATAATAAGTACCATGGATATTCTTCGCCAGACTTATTAAAAATTTTCATTTCATCTGTAAAACAATTTTTTTGTACGATTGATGATCTCATAATATTTTCAAATGTATGAAAAAAACATCTCTCTTAATTTTTTTTTCTTTTTGAAATAACTAAATAATAACTTAACGATGCTGTAAGTAGATCAAACCACTTCACTAAACTTCACTACTTTAATCTACCCCTTCGCAACCCTCACCCCTTACCACCTTAATAAACCAGACCAACGTCACTAAATTCATTAACCACACCAATCTCACCAAAGTCACCACTCCTATCAAACTCATCAACTGCAGCACTCTCAACATCCTCGTGATTCTCACAACCTTTTCACTCTTATTAACGCTCAACCCGAGCCCTTCCTTACATTTACTCCTCGTTCGCTTCCCTTGACTAAATACACGCTAAATATCTACAAATCCATCCTCTCTTATCACATCGCTCTGCTCCATTCTCCTTTCCCGCGTTCTCCTTCCTTTCGTGGAAATCAGTCGTTTCTCCATCTGCTGATTTGCGTCTCTCCCGCACGTCCACTGCTCGCCACTCGACCGCGACCGTCTACCCGGCCGTCTGCTCTTTCGTCCACCCGCCTGCCCGCTGTTCGACCGCTCGCCCTATCACCACCTGCCAATCCGCCCATTCACCGCCCGCCCGGCCTCCCCCATCTCCGCCCCTCCCATACTCCCGCCCTTCACTACCGCCCCCACCGTCCAGACACCCCCGGCCGCCTTCCCACTCATACATCCACTCACTTATCGAACCACCCACCTACCCATCCACCCAACTACCCATCCACCCAACTACCCATCCACCCAATCTACCCATCCACACACCCATCCACCCACCCATCCATCCACCCATCCATCCACCCACCTCCATCCATTCACCCACTCACCACGCCGTCCGCCCGCCCGTCCGCTCCCTCGGCCGCAGGCACGCACTCTCACCTACAGTCCGCCTGCCTCCGCGCGGCGGACGCCCGGCGGCCCCCGCCGCCCGCCCCCCCCCCCCCACTCGCCGCCACTGCGACGCCGCCCGGCCATTGGCGTGCGCGCGGCATCGCCCGCCTGCGTGCCTGCGGCGCCGGGCAGGTGGACACAGGGGCTTAGCGCTCCCAAATGAGACGTTGGCGGACGCGCGGACACATGCGGAGCGACGCGCAAGGCGTATATTTGCTTTCTATTTGCACGCGCATTGGCCTGCAGGGCACTCCAAACGCTCTCAACGGAGAACTACGAAAGATATTTTGCGTTTTGAAGGGAGACAGAAAGTATTAGAAAAGTAATGCAGTTATTCATAAGTTTAATATTTTGATCGTGGGTGGCGCCACAAGCGTTTTAGAAATTTTCGGTTCGTTATCGAGCTCTGTAGTGGTGAGAGAATATACTTCAGACCTTTTTAACCAAGAGACGTTTATTCATAACTAATTTGATACATACCATAAATTGAAGGAAAATTAAGCAGGCTATGGTCAACTTGTTATAGTCCATGCTAGTGGTTATCTTAGATCCTCGGGAACTTGATAAAAATTCAAAAGCGATTAAGCAGTTTCCATTTTGACCAAGAATTGTAAATATTATATTGTATCTCCGTGTTTCTCACACTGCGCTTATTGACTAAATCCTATACTCAGTACATTACTTATTACGACGAGGATAAATAAGCATCAGTATTCACTTGTACCGTTTAGCTTCAGTTTAGCCACTTTCGGCTGCTCCAAAACCCTATTTCCCACACCCTCAACACTTTTTGCAGCTGCAGACTACAAGTTTAGAATATTTTGGAAATAAGGAGGTTAATTCAAAATCTCCTAAGGGGATATAGTTTACATTCAAAGTTTTTCTCTTAACCATTGACTGAAGATCTGAATATTCTGGATAACACGTATATAACTTCAAAAGTAAGCTTTCTGTGACCTTAAAACCTGCAAATGTAAAGCCAAAGGCGTCGACGGAACATTCCTTACTCCATAATCGACATGATGAGATCTTACTGGACATTCTATTACCTTTTTCTGACTCAGTGCTTCTCGATACTACCCTATCTGTTCACATTTTGCATAATCGGCATATTGCGCGGTGTACCTCTCTGTACAGTAATAAAGTTAAATAAGAATAATTAGTATTGTCAACGTCATATTGTATTAAGTTAAAATACTTTCAGTACTGTAACAAGGAGACATATACAAAATATCAGGAGATATGTACAGAATCATACGTATAACAAGTGACAGAGAATAAGAGGGTCTTGAAGAAAAATATATTTTTTGGAATTAACATGTAAATGGAAGGATAAATTAGATGTAATGGAATGGATAGAATAGAGGGAGTTTAACATGTGAGAGTTCTCGTACGGGTACACTATTATTATTATTATTATTAATAATAATAATAATAATAATAATAATAATAATATCAATATCAATAACATAATTTTTCATTTTCACAAAATGTTTGGTTGAAATAATTATCTGCTAGTCCAAGAACATGACAGCCACGATCTGGCGATAAGCAAGAATTGCTACGAATTGCCGGATACTTCCATTGTTACCATCGTGGAGCTCTATCAGCTCCAGCTTTCATTATGAGACTCACATCGTTTCGAGTCGCATTGTGTTCAGCAGGCAATTAATTAGACAGTATGATGACAAGGCAAAATTATGGCCAGAGTAGGATCGTAGCAGGTTTAATGGAATACTTCCGTTTTGCTTATTATTAATAATTTAACACTGATATTATTAAGCTTCATTGTTAACATCCACAGTCCGGTGCGTTGGTTAGCAAGCACATTTTTTGAAATTCTAGACAAGGATTCGTGTCAATATTATCTCTTTTCCTAATGTATTTACCAAGTTTTTATTACAAACAAAAATTACGACGTTAAATTACAGTCGTTGCAAGATACAAGTATATTGTTAATTGCTTTCTGGCTAGTGGTTGAGATAAAATACTCCCTATAGATCTTTGGTAATATTTCACATCATTATCATGATCATTAATTATCATCATCAGGCCGATAAAGAGCCAATAACAGACGCTGTTGAAGTTTGTAAGCAGAGGTGTTAAACCCTGTTTAAAACCTACCTTGTCTTTTATCTCTGATATTGGACGAGTGTTGTTCATTACCTTTTAAAATTCCACACAATTCTTATTGTAAAAAATAAGATTAATAAGAAATACCTAATCTTGAAGTAGAATTACTAGTCCGCCGTGTTCAGCTGCAATATTTTTTTTTCGATTGCTCCTAACGGATGATGGCTGGAAAATTCTTAATTCTAGAATTTCGGCAGTGTCCTTTCGTTCCTCTATTTGGTTGCGTTAAGTTGATAAAACAGAACTACGAAAATAACTATAATGTCTGGATTTCGCCTAGATTATAAAGGCGACCAGTTCTAAACATTACAGGCATAGTCTGGCAGACTAATTGGGTAAAAATGAAGAATCAATTATTATAATAAAATACTAAATTAAAGGATTGAACATGTATGATATGGAGTTAAAAATACATTTTAATGGGTTTTATAGATTTACCAAAATGACTTGAACTTCACAGCAGACTCTTGCTTGGTGCTGTCCACACATGACTTTTTGAGAAGCGTCCGCAGAAGTACCTCATGCGACCTTTGTTATGATCGCCATCGTCCAATAATGATTGCTAAATGTTCAGAACAAAACTTAAATTCTACAAGACAAGGAATTTGTATTCATTATTCTCTACATTAGCAACGAAAGCGCCCAAAATATCACTGTTGTAGCTACAAAGACGTAGTCTACAGGACGACGCGTGTTAAAATGAAGTACCCCGGAAATAGGTACGTCCATAAAGTTCAGTGTATTTCACTTGCTAGTCACCCAGTACATAGAGTTTCAGAAACTGGCAGGGAGAGGAAAGGAGTGAGGGAAGCTTTCTGCGCTAGTTACGTCGTCTGACAGAATCTTTGTAATGTGGCATGAAAGCTGAATCTTATTCTACAAATTTATGCTGTTAAGAACTAGTTATTGTAAAAATTTAATTTACCAATTACATGTCATAATGTAAAATCTCCCCCAGGTACATTCCCAGGTATCTCCTCCACGTGGGGCACCTCCCCAGTCGAGACAATCTCTAAGCTGCCGACTGGTTTCGCATCATGTGTGCGAGTGTAATACCTGTAATTGTAAGGGTGTGTAAGTAAAGGGGAGAATAGGACAAGAAAGAGGAAGGAAAGATATCGCGGGCACCGTGGCCCATTTATTAGGGTACTTCCCCGGCATCCACCTGGTGTTAATCGGACAAACCACGGAAAACTCCCGTTTTGAGCAGCCGGCCGCTAAAATTCTCTTCCAGACAGTGGTGGAATTCGACTTAGGCAGTGTTGATAATCCCCCGCGGTCAGGATTCGAACTCCAGATCCTCCCAGTCATAATCGCTTCAGAGACAGCGATTATGAGAGAGAGAGAGAGAGAGAGAGAGAGAGAGAGAGAGAGAGAGAGAGAGAGAGAGAGAGAGAGCAGTCGTGACATGAGATAGACGGAACGTAGATTGGATAAAGCGATAAAGCATGATCGAGGGGCATTACCAGGAGAGATGGCTCAGGGCATCAACTGATGCCACTGTAGTGCCTCTAACCAAGATGTCCTAGAATTCGAGACCCGACGGTGGCAGTATTTTCAACACTGGTTAGACAGCTAGATCGAATACAAGCGCTGTCTGAAGAATACTTCTTGCGGTCAGCTGCTCTGATCAGTAGTTTCCTGTGGTGTCTCCGATCTACATCAAGCGCATGCTACACCTAGAGAGACTAGCCGGAAATATAGTGTTTCTTCTGGCTATGACGTGGCCCAGCTGGTGAGAGATACCTTGTTAAGGAAAACCCTGCTAGTCGACGGTAGGTCGGTGCCGGATCTCACGATCCCGCGGAACCGGGAGCGGTAGCTCAGTGCATCAACTGATGTTACTGTAGCGCCTCTGACCGGGAGGTCCTAGGTTCGAATCCTGACGAGGAGGCAGGATTTTCGACACTAGCTTTTCAGCTAGGTCGAATTCAGTCGATGTCTGGAGGAAAATTCTAGCGGCCGTCTGCTCTGATCGGTAGTTTCCCGTGGTTTCTCCGATCAACACCAGGCGACTGCCGGAGCAGTACCCTACCAAACGGGCCACGGACCGCGCGCGATCTGTCCTTCCTCTTCCTTGTCCTATCCTCTTCCCCTTACACTCACACTTCCACTAACATGCACTGCACTACCACATATTCCGGGAGACCAGTCGGGAGCTTAGAACATGTCCCGGCTGGGGCGGTGCCCCGCTGGTGGAAGAGTCCTGTTTAGGGGGAAACCCCACTAGCCGACGGTAGGTCGGCGCCGGATCTCGCCATCCAGCGGTAGAAGATCACCGCCATATCCCGCGGAAAAAATGCACTACACTGACGGGTCTAATGACCAAAGCAGTTGACGCGCTCGGAAACACGAAAAAAGCAATCAATCAACCATCCCGCGGGGCAAGACACCGCCACCTTCCGCGATAAAGCAAGCACTACACGTACAGACCTAAAGACCTTAGCAGTTGATGCGCCCGAAATTACAATTGACCCTCCCAACCAAAACGCCGAGGGGCTCTGTGCGGTGCGGACGGAGCGAAGGGAGCCTGGTGCGAAGACAGAGCGCGTGGGAGTGGGTGAGAGCGGTCGGGGCGTGTGGCAGGTGGACACTGAGACAGCGCTCCCAGATGAGACGCCCTGCAAAGGCACAGCTCCATGCGGAACGTTCGGGGACAGAAAGAGGACGCACCAGACGTAGATATTCTGTTGAACATGTAACGCGACTCGCAGCGTCAGGGAAAGTACTACATCGGGTGATGCACTTATCACTTAACACTGAAACTAATCTACAGAATTTATCAAAAAGCAGTGCCCAAAAATGATGGGTGCCTTAACACGTTGTGAAAGATGTACATTCAATTTGTTTCGTCTCGTTATTTTCATTGTCATCCAACATAGGTTATGTCGCATCAGACCCACGAGTACTATCAAAGATGGTTTACCATATGTCATGTCATCATCCAGAACTTTTTAACGACTAACGCAACATTACAAAATTTGTGTTCCATTAATTACATGAGTGCTCGGATGACTGTTGCTGTCATTAAAATGCCCTCCCTCACGGTTGCCGCATTAAAAATTCGAAAGATTTTTCAGATGTATAATGTGTTTAAACAGAACCTTGGATTTAACACTTCTATATAAACATGTCGCATTTGAATAGCCGAGTAGGCAGATGTTCCAAAAGCGTCGCGACGAGTTGGTGAGTTGTGAATGGAATTGGGACGCCTGAAGTTGTAAACATTCCTAAGAATATTAATAGAATATTAAAACAAATCATTAACGTTGCCTTCCCTGTGTCAGCATATCAGGGCTTTAGATGTTGGAAAGACGCTCGAACTGAACTGAAAATGATGTATGCATTTATTTCCAAAGAAACGTAATATAACATCTACATAGCATTAACGTTGCCAACATATTAGAACTTTGGTGGTTTATACGAAGCTCCAACTGAACTGAAAAGTAAATATTGCAATTCTAATCGCACCATAAAAACGTAACACCGCTGTGTGCGCAGCCAGCTTCCAAAGCCCGCGAGACGGCGCGCGCTCTATATTGAAGCCTCCAGTGCAGCGAAGCAATATGCGCGTCGGAGCGAGTCTGGGCCAGGAACGGCGACGCGCATCTCATTGGCGGCCTGGCGCCAGGAAAAGCAGATTAGATTTGGACAGCGAGCGAGTGCGCTGAAGTTATTGTTACTGATTCCGTCACGCCGACTACGCTAAGGTCTTTGTTTATTCTGTTGGAACTGTTAGGGACTAGGCTCGGAACTGGTACATCTACGAATGAATTTGTGAACGGCTACGGACTTGGAATTTTCTCTTCTGGCTAATTGGTACACCCCGACTTTGTTTATTGTACGATTATAATTGTGGCGTTTAGTAAAGCAGAAACCTCAATAAACTGTTATATTTGGTATTGCCAGTCTTCCTGTGTTTTGATACATGCCCAACGCAACAATGAATAAAACCAAAATCAACATTTTTCTTTTAGACCGTCAAGTCAATGGGCCCCTTCAATTCTTCTCTCTCCTCTAAGAGCCCTGCTGTCTCGTTAGTTCCGGCCGTGGCCTTGTTGCTATTGTCAGGGCGAGGGAATGGCATAACCTCGTCCGGTAAACTGGCCACACTTTCAGGCGGAGGCCTTGGCTGGAGGGCACGGACGCGGGGGCGGGCGCGGGCGGCGCGGGCGGGCGGCGGGCGCGGGGCGGGCGCGGGGCGGCGGGCGGGCGCGGGGCGGGCGCGTGTCTCGCAAAGTGACCGCCCACCCGCAGGCCGCGCGCTTTGTCCGCAGGCCGCGCGCTTTGTTGCGGGAGGTCGTTAGGGCGCGCGCCGGGCGAGGCCGCGCCGGTCCAAGGGGCCAGCGAGGGGTTGAGGCCTGAGGAGGCGGGGCGGGCAAGAAATGGAGGGTTGCTGGAAGAGGGAACTGGCAGGTCGAAAGAGGAACCGGGTGAAATGTGCGCGCAGCACTGAGTAGGAATTGAGGAAGGAAAACAAATAAAAAATAGTGGGAAAATGAATGTATTTTTGTGGTGGAGTGACAAATAAAAACAAAGAAGAGACGACTGGCCTCGGTTGGGAATGGAGGGAAATGAAGTGAGAAGGAATGTAATGGGAAACGCAAAAGGTTAGGGACGACGTAAAATGGCAAACACCAAAAATGTTTTGGCTGAAGAAAAAGTAAATGAGAAAGCAGGAGATGCAGAACAGAAGAGAACACTATAAACGAGAGCAGCTAAAGGGAGCAGAGAGAGAGGAGAAATGTAGGCGATAAAGCGGAAGAAGCTAAGCAGTAGAGGGCACTATAAACGAGAGTAGCTAAAGAGAGCAGAGAGTGATAACAAATGTGACCGAGAAAGCGGAAGAAGCTGAATAGCAGAGGACACTGTAAACGAGAGCAGCTAAAGAGAGCAGAGAGTAATAAGAAATGTGTCCGAGAAAGCGGGAGAAGTTGAACAGCAGAGAACACTGTAAACGAGAGCAGAGAGAGAGAGAGGAGAAATGTAGTTGAGAAAGCGGGAGAAGTTAAGCAGAAGAGAAAAATGTAAACGAATGAAGCTAAAGAGAGTAGATAGTGATAAGAAATATAGGTGAGAAAGCGGGAGAAGCTGAATAGCTGAGCACATTGTAAAATAATGAAGCTAAAGAGAGAAAGAAAGGAGAATTGTTGGCAACAAAACAGAAGAAGCTGAACAACAGGGAACACGACGAGAAGTCGCACGGGGGAGAAAGGGCGAGGAGAACACGAGTCGAGAGCAAAGGGATGGGTTGGCTGGAGAAAAGGGATTAACGGAGAGGATGTTCAGTGGGTGGTGCGGCGCGGCAGCAGCGCGGGGCGGGGTGGGGCGGGGGGAGGGAAGGGTGTGGCGTGGCGGGGGGGCGAGACGAGATCAGGCGAGGAGCGGGTAAGGCAGGGGGAGGGGAGGGGCAGGGCGGGGCGAGGCCAGTCCAAGCTAGGCGAAGCTAGGCTGGGTAGTGCAGGGAGGACGGGGCGGGGAGAGGCGGGAGGAGCTGGAGAGGCGCGGGTGGAGGAGAGGAGAGGAGTGGGAAGGGGCGGGGGCGGGGAGGGATGAGGAGGGAGGGGTGGGGAGGGGCGGAACGAGACGGAGCGGGCAGGAGGGGTTGCTGGTCGGAGGGGCGGCGAGAGAACGGGACGAGCACGGCGGGCAGGGCGGCAGGCGGCGCGGGGTGGGCGGCAGCGAGGCAGAAGGACCAGTCAGGCCAGAAAGATGATGTGTGGTGGAGTGAGTGAAACAGGGGGAGAGGCGGAGGACTGGAAGGGGAATGAGAGTGAGAAGGAAGTAGGAAGGCAAGGGGGTAGGGATGAGGAGGAAGGGGGAAGCGGGAAATGACGGAGCGGAAGGGTGGGTCTGTCGGAGAGGCGGGCAGAGAGAGACGAAGGCAGGGGCGCAGGGGCAGGGAGGGGAAAGGCAGGCAGGCGGGCGAGCAGGCGAGGCATGTACAGCAGGAGAGCAGGGGAGTGCAGGAGGAAATGGGCGGGGAGAGGGGAGAAGCTGAAGGCAGGGTGGAGAAGGAGAGAGTAAGGGCGGGGAGGAGGATGGGAGGAGGGGAGAGGCGAACGAGACTGGAGCGGGCAGGGGGGGAGTGTAGTGAGCGGGGGGCGAGGAGAGACTGGAGGTAAGGCAAGGTAGGGGCATAAGAAGGGGGCAGAGAGCGGGGGAGCTGAAGCTGAGCATGAAGAATGCCAGGCCAGAAGAAGAGGGTGTAGGCAGAGAGACGGGAGGGAGACAGGGAGAGCTGAGAGCGCGGGGAGAGAAGGAGGAGGGAAGCAGGGCGGAGGGAAGGGATGGGTGGGGAGGGGGAACGAGGAGGTCGTGGGCGGGCGGGGCGGGTGGGTCTGGTCGGACGGGCGGGGAGAGAGAGGGACGAGGCGGGGGGCGGACAGGCAGGGGGCGGGAGGCGGGGGGCGAGGGCAGGCGAGGCAGTCCAGGCGCAGCAGCGGCAGGGAAGGCAGGAGGACGGGCAGGGGAGGGGGAGGAGGGAGGGCGGTGGAGGAAGGAGAGGGGAGGGGGGGCGGGGAGGGATGGGAGGGACGGTGGGAGGGGGGAACGAGGGAGCGGGCGGGGCGGCGTGGGTGGCGGCGGGGAGGCGGGCGAGGAGAGACGGGACGAGGCACGGCGGGGCGGGCCGGGCGGCGCGGGGCGGGGCGGCGCGAGGCGAGGCCAGTCCAGTCCAGGCGAAGCAAGGCGGGGTAGTGCAGGGGACGGGGGGGGGGGGGGGGGGGGGCGGAGGAAGGTGAGGAGCGGCGCGGCGCTCCGCTGGGGCTCCGGCGAATTGGAGGGTTAATAAGATGAGGTCGTCGCCGCTCCGGCGTTCATCGCGTTTAGAGCCCTTCTGCACCGCTGCTCCGCGATTATCGCTTTCTCATGCCCTCCGCTTCAAAAACGCACCGATGCTGCGTTGCCTTCGCTTAACAAACAAGGAGATCCACGCACAATTTACGGAAAGGCGGAAAGTACGAAATTTAGCGGAGGAAAATGATCTGAAATAAATGAGGTTGTTCTGACCTCTCGCGGTACGTAAAAGTTTTGTGGGATCAATAAACACGCAACGGAAACGCCCATTTTAAACGCAATTTAAAAACGGAAGAACTTGAGGGTCCGAAATGAAGTAGACAAACACCATGTAAAAGTAGGGAAGATACAAATGTATGATTTTATAAGGGAATGTTTTGTATACGTGTTTCCTCAAAACGATCGTACACGATTAGAAGCAAACGCACAAGTTGCCTCAACGTCACGAGAGTCTAGGATATTTGTGTTGTATGACTTCAACACCATTTTTAAGGATATTTAAAAGTCAGTTGCATTGCATTCGTCATACTATTAGAGCAAATAAAAATAGAAAGAACGTTATTGCCAATCTTTCGTAAACTATTACGTAAAATCTTGACCGTTGATGGCATGTGACGTCAAACCTGAAACACCTCTAAAAGCCTGCCGCAAGCCCTCTTTATCCACCACAAATTCGATATAGAGTGGCTGGGATTTTAACTTCAGTTCTCCGAGGTAGAGAGCTTGTGGAGGCCAATAAATCACGCGTTGCCCCATTAAGAGCCCTCACCGGAAAGCGAAGCCCAGCCACGTGCACTACGAGCACACGTACTGCACTAAATAAGCGCTCTGGCAAACATTGCGCAATTTCACGATTTTTACGTCGTATTTCTGACTGTTGGTAAACGGTCATGTAAATGACGAGCTATTCTGCAAAACCTTATGTACAATCAATAATTACGCATAATTTCTGTACTTTTTGAAGATAATTAGCAATACTGCTCCACGAGAAAGTATCGCTTGAGACCGCTGGTAAAATTTCATTATAAACGATTTAATGTTAACTTAATTATAAAATATTTGCTATTATTTCTTTAATCAATTTACTTTTTTCTCGTAAATCGAAGCAGCGTTGCACTAACTCGTATTAACCAAAATTAATTTGTCATTTTTATCACTTTCAGTTTACTTTCTCGCTACGGAGTAAAGAGAATGTTACGTATTGCTGCACGAAAAAACCGAAAATTTTTAGACAGAAGAACTATTATTTCAGAGCCCTGTTAACGAAAAAGTGGATAAATGCAGTTGCTAAATTTAGAAAAAAATCTTCTAACACCTAGTGTGGCCAGAATCCATTTTGTGAATTCTAGATACAGAAAAATCGAATGACGGCAAAACGTCTGTCTGACCATCTGTCTGCCTGTCTGTCTGTCCATACGTCTGTGAACAATCGATCTAGCTGATGTCGCGGCATCTTGAATTTGATATCGATATTTTAATTTTGGGAGTACTTTATATGAATCTCCTCCGACATTTTCAAAATTTTCAAAAAAAGCTTCCATTGTAGGTCATTAAATTTTTATTGAATAGTATAAAGGACGTTTAATACAATGGGGCAGATCTAATTTTAGTTGAAAGTTGATTTTTCGAAAATTGCAAAATTCAATTTTTTCGGCGATATCGGCACTCTTTCTTGTACTAGTCATTTCCTCTTAATATTAGGTTTGGACTTACTTTTCGGTTTTGTCCCATCCCCTTTCCGTCTGCCTAAGGCACTTATCAGGGCAAACCAATCAGGTGAAAAATCTCTAGCAAGTCGATAAAATGAGCAATCTCAAGGAAGTCAATACAAAAAACGTGACTTTTAAGACTAGATCAAGAGCATTTGAAGACAGTCGTGGCCAAATGAATCTCAAGGGAAGTCGAGATAACAGGAAGATCTCAGAATTTCGAGGTCAGGTTGAGGATTGCAAAGACAAAATCAAGTGGAGATAAGAAAGAAGTAGAGAAGAATATAATCGGAAGAATCAAGAAAGTTCACATCAAATAAAGAATCTCAAGTCAATCAAGTGGGGTATTTGAAAGCAAGTTTATCCATGTGAAACATCTCGATAAGTCAATCAAGTGCAAGATCTGCGGACAAAATCTATTCTCCGAGTTTAAGAAATTTATAAATTGTCGATTTTGACTTCACAACGTTTTAGAGAAAGTAATTTACAAGATAGAAGAAAATACCTCATTAACGGTATCAAAAAACCACAAAACGAGTTTCTCAGTCGAAAATTTGTCATTTTCCACTAGATTTTTACAATATTTTCTCAATATCACGAAAGTAGAAAGCATAAAATCATTTATCATCAACATTGTATTTTTCAATATTAATTTTTTGCAACTTTTGTTTCATTTTAATGTTCAATGGGAGAGGGAGTACTTAAAACAAAAAAATTGAATTCGTTTTTGAGAAAATAATAAATTAAAAATTGTCAAAACACTAACAAAATTATAGAAAACTAATCATAGTTTCAAAATATTGTATAGAGAGTCATTTAAAGAGCTGTAATTGAAAATAAGATACCATTAAGAAAAAAAATCCGTTCTCAATATTGTACTTGGAGAAAGACGCAGAAAAATTGAATTTTTGCAATTGTCGAAAATTTACAGCTCAAAGGAAATGCAATCCGCACTATTTTCAAACCTCTTTTGCTCTATAAGAGGAACACGTTTAATTAAAAAATTTGGAATCATTTTTGAGAAAATATAGAAAAAGTTGCTAAGGCTTCCTATGAACCCCCATAACCAAACTACACTTTTGAAATATTCACAGGATGTAAAATTCGGCCAGATCGATCGAGAATAAACAATTTCGAATAAGATCACGTGAAAGGTTTAGGTTCAAGTGTTGACCACAGACAGATGGGCAGATAGGTGAACAGGCGTATTGCTGCCAAACAATTTTTCGGTATTAAGGACACACAAAACATGGATTCTTTTTACACAACTTGTTAAAGGAAGTTATTTACAAAATTTAGGAATATCATTTATCCACTTCTTGGGTATTAGGACCTCGCAATACGAGAGTTTGTATTGAAGAAATTATATTTTCGCCGCAACATTGAAAAGGCGTTCGTTATTCTGCGTAAATAGTATACGAGAAAGAAACTAGTGGCCAGTTTCCTATTGCCTTGCGTCTGAGCTAGCTTTTCGATTTTGCCCCACCTTCTCCACAACTGTCATAAATAAGTGCCAGCGCCTAAAATACATATTTTTACGTTCAATTTGTCAGTTCCCAAATATTTAAATTCTTTAAGTATATTACAGAAGAGAAAAACTGGACGTACATGCCAATTTTCACTGAAAAAAATTTGGAGTCGTTTTTTGCGAAAATGTCTTACACTAACTTAGAACTTTTATTTTTTTCAGAAAAGTTTCGAGAAATTTTGTAAGAAATAATATGAAGCAACTGTATTCATAAATGCAATAGTGCTTATAGGACGCTCCTAATGTAAATTAGCGAAGTGAATGCTATTTAAAAAATATATATTAGTGTAGTTTTTGAGAAATAAAAATGCATTGAAATGATGGTTATGTCATGTTATTCGGTACTTTTAGTTGTCCCAATAAAACAGTTTACACAAAAATTTTGGAGCCGTTTTTGAAAATAACTTGATTTTCAATTTCTTTATGTTTTACTCAAAATGACGCCCTCAAGTGGAGGCAGATCACCTCACTTTCCGATGAAAAGCATGCACTACACTTACAGGACTAATAACCTCAGTAGTTGACGCGCCCGGAATCACTAGCAATCAATGAATTAAAATAATTTATTTTACAAAATGTAAGTATTCAGAAAATTTTGAAACTATTCTACGGGCTTCGGGTAAAGTACCCCAAAATTTAAAGAGTTATTTTCAAAATTCCAGAGCATTGATTCCGGATAGATTGATCGGGGAATATTCAGATTGGAAACAAATTCTAACTATATTTTAAGCGTTAGTGTTGTTCACACATGGACGGATAGACAGACTATCGTTTAGAAAATAGTAATTGTCTCGTATATGGGGTCTTCAAAATTTATACTTCTGTTAAAATTTCGAAACCGATTTTCCCCAGTATTACATAATGCATATAACTCGGTACATGCGTACGTATGCGAAATTACGCGAGAAACTGAAACACATTTAAACTAAGTAAAAATGCCGTGGGAAAAATTGCAGTCTGATTGTTCTTCTTATAATTTTGAGGTAATATCATTGTAACTATTTACCCTACTGTTAAAGCATTTATGATAGATTACATAAACAGAACTACTCTTCTGCAAAAAAAAGTATTTCACCAACCAACATTAGGATGTTGCGGTCTATATAGCATGTTATATACCGGTGTTTACTGAATGAAGATTGAAAGTTACTTCTCTTCATGTGTTCAGTGTGGATAATTACAAGATTTCTGCGGTAACCACCGTCCTTAGAAAAAGAAATCGCATTACAGATTAACTTCACCTTACAATTACATCACACGAAATAAAAGCTGTAGGAAAGTTACAACGGAAATTTGTAACATAGAAACTACACGGAAACTCCCAAAATGTCGTTTCATTTCGTTCAGAATTATTCTCGAATACTAACGAAAAATAGGTAGGTCTACAAATTCTGGAACCGTACAATCAGTATCCACTATGAATAAATATTTAATCACGTTTTTGAAAATGTATTTTTATATATTATGTACGAAGTGTAGGTGATTAAAGTAGGGGACTTAGATAAAAAAAATCCCATTCATATTATTTTAGAAACAAAATACATCACATATAATTATTGTAGTAAGCGGAAAATGTTATGCAAATAACATATGTGTCACCCAATTCCTGCACATTGCGTTTATATACTAAACTCACTGACATTTGCATTTAAAACCGGTCAACCTTCGAACTTCGCAACTCACTAACTTCCCTGTAACCTCATGATGCAAGATTGTTTTCTTTAAGGTCGCTTTTTTACTACTAGGTCATGTAGCGACCATGATTTATTTGATTGTTTACGTTGGTGTAACTGTAGCAGAACACGACATGTAAGGACAAAACAAGCACATGTAAATGATCTTGGCTGTCCGGGTGACTCCGCAGACCAGCCCTGAGGAAGACCACGAAAAGATGGTCAAAACGTCGGTATCGCAGCCTTCGACGCGGCGTCACCCGGGCAGACAAGATCATTTACATGACTCTGGCCGCGGAAGCCTACGACTTCAACACAAGCACACATAAACATCCATGACCGAGGCGGGATTCGAATCCGCGACTCATCGAGTCGAGGCAACTTCGGTCTTACAGCCTTAGCAATCTCAATGATGCAAGATTATCCTTACATCATTCATAGAAACTCTCATGCATTGTAACGTGTATAGAAAAACCGTCAAAACCAACTAAAATTTACGAGTTGCTCAATTGTGAATAACATTTAAAGAAAAAATCACAAACTTTGGTTGAGTAGAACACTCAATTTTTTTCCCAACTAAAATTCTCAGTCTGTAAGAGAAATAGAGACCAATACTTTCAAAACAAAATGAAGGCAATAATATCTGACATAGAAAGAACAAGTGAGAAATATCAGGAGCCACTAAAGCTGTATTTTTTTCTGCGTGAAGTATCTAAACACTTGTGCTCTAGAATGAGGTTAGTGAGAATATGAGCTGTCATCGGCTTACTTAAAACGATGGCCAACTGAATATATCGAATCTTTACAGCTACTGTATCTACAGGAAACATTCCGGGGGAGAAATATGTCTTGGGTCAAGCAAGTACAAAAAGAAATATAGTATATCCGGATATTTTCTCTCGCCCACCGAACGGAAGATCGGCTTTTTCCCAGGTCACGTTTTCTCATTTCGTATCCAATAATTTTATACATGAGAGGCAGGATCTGGCCGTTCCTCGGGGATACCGAACGAGAAAGCAAAGGAGCCATTACCACACGTGAATAGGGATTGGAAGTTATGTAGCAAAAGGTGAATAAGAGAGAAGGCCAGGCCAGAGCTTCAGGTTGAATATACAGTAGCTTCACTCGACAAGCGTCACCCTCGCCGCTACCTCATCTCTCCAATTCCCCGTTACAACGATGACCCGAAATCGCCCGAAGAAAGATATTGAGAGGAAAAGGAATGTATATTTAAGGTGGGTTTTATTTTGTGGAATCTTTGGGAACGTTGGAAGGGGAAAAAATAGATTTGGAGATGTCCTAAAATTTGTTAGACTCATGCTTTGTAACAAATAAATGTCTTTCAGAAAATGTCATTTAAGTTAAATTCCTTGAGTAGAAGATGTGCGAAACATCGTGAAGTGTGTGCGAACTGAAATGATTTGCAATTGTCATTGGTCTTGACGACGACTGTATCATTTGCAAACAATGTTGCGACACTGGCTGGAATCCATTTACTTTCGTACAAGTAAGGTATTTATAGTTAATTGATATTTTATTTGCATTCCTTTTTACTTGATGCACAGAATTTCGCTCAGGGCGTGTTAAAAAATAGTGTAATATTAATAAAATGTGTAATAAAAAATAATGCGCCAGGTATAATTATCACTCCCATGAGACGAGAATCATTTGTTTGGCGCCCTTGTTACTTAAACTTCTATTCTCCCGAAATGACTCACATTGAGCCATTTGTCTCATGAACCTTCACAAAATAATGAATCAATTGCATCCTTAGGAGAGTGTAAAGCTGGCATGTCAAGGTCGCGGGCAAGGTAACTCGCTTACACGCTCGCTCGCGGGCACTGCGTCCAGAGAAATTGGCGCGAGATTTAAAAGTAAGGGTTGTACAATTTTTTTTTCGGAGTGGAGGTATGGCACTGGATACCTGACTCATGAAAATCATTCGGAGAAGTTATTTGACATTAATTATCACAAATTTAGCTATATTAATTCTCATTATCTTTTTAAAGCAAATAAATTATGCGTTAAAATGAAATAACACAACACAAATTTCAAATTTCTCAATTGAGAGTAAATTTTAAAACGCTGAATCAAAAGTATCTTGATTTGATAATCCTGTTTACTTAAAAGTGATTTAAAAGTATTAACTTTCTACGTTCAGATTCGAACGTAGACAAATATTCTTGTCCCTTAAAAGCAGTATCCGTCTGTAAGCGAGAATTGTACAGAGACCTGCAAATTTATTTCCAATTACTCCCAAATACAATATACAAATGAATTATTTGAAAACCAAAAAGAAAACAAAGAAAGAATTCGCCATTTAAACATACTTCTGTCTCTTGTCAAAAATGATTATGCAATGCAGAATTTAAAAATAAAATACACTTGAAATAGTTATAAATAGTAAAGAAAATACACATAATTCAAATCTCGAATTTTTTGTTAGAACAAATATAGCACACATATTTTCGTATGAAGCATATTCGCTGCCTTGCGCCGATTTAACTTGCGCATGTTGTTTCGCGCTCTTTCTGTATTTGGAGGGGAAATGCAAGAGGAGTCATGGAAAGTTGTCAGTACACATGTACTTGGGTTTCTGTAACCTGGCTGATGACAGCTGATCAGCTGTTACAGTTTCGTCCAATCAGGAGCTTAAACGTCTCCCAAGTAACGTCACCGTGACGACGTTTTATCTCTCAATTGGATGACACCGTAACAGAATGAAATGTCATCGGTGAGATTAGAAAAATCGAAGTGTAGGAGCGCCGGGCTTCCCAGGCGGGGATGTAGCTCATGCGGGCGCGGATTGACGTGCCTGGCATAAGGCCTCAATCACAACGAAAACTTAAACGTAAACGTAACGTAGCCGCGAAACCTACCAATGAGTTTTCTAAGCGAGACCATTCACAATGCCTTGACGTAACTGTAGACGTAAGTCCGTAAACTTAAGAATTCACAAGCTTCAAGCTTTTACGTTCAGTTTACGTCGGAATTCTACCGAACATCAATCAAAGATAAGCGTGGAAAATCGATTTTAGATTGTTTTGAGGTAGTTTGTGGTTATGTCATTTTCTAATTGTAATGTAGAAAACTAGTTTCCAAACAATTCTGATGCATGTAGAGAATTCATAGTAATAATTTGGAGAATTTTTATTGTGACTTTAACTTTACATGCGAATAAACTAATTATGTTCGACGAATTGCTCGTTAATTCGGTACGAGAGAATCCTTGTTTATACGACGAAGGAAATGCGAGCACTACTACAACACCTACTCGCATATATATATATATATATATATATATATATATATATATATATATATATATATATATATATATAAAGACTAATAGATAGAAATGTGTAGGAAAAGGCTAGAAACTTCTGGAAAGATCTTTCCACCGTGCTAGAAACGAATCGGTCAAGTTTCAGCATGTTGAATTCTGATTGGTTCAGGCGAAAAGTACGTTGGCTTACGTTCGTCTTATGAGTGCTTGTTTTCGTGTAATTTTACGAGCTAAGTTTACAAGCTAAGCCCCGCCTACATGGTATAGTTTTCTGCAGATTCTCAACAGTTTCTGGTGCTGAAACTTCAGATCCGAAACTAGAAGTATAAAGTCGAACGTCGCGCATACACTGTCAATACGTTTTCTTCACGAATCGCCACAAGCCGTCGCTAGAGTCTAAACAGAAACAACTGATGTGCGTCGCCCAGTACAATCAGTGGTGGTATTTCTGTGTGTGCGTTCGCATGATCTTTATTTGCGGTATTACTTAACCAGAGGAGCATAGAGAATAAAAATAGGAAGTCAAGAATTGGGAAAAAGGAAGATTATCACAATATGTCACTTCCCACAATCGCACTTTGACACACCTAACCACGAAAATCGAAATGACCAATCAACGTTAGTGAATCATGCTGCCGCTTAAAGGCGCTTGAGTCAAACTGTAGGCTTTCTGCATGAAAAATTATGAACATGTTCAGATGAAACGTGCAGTCTGACTGCGACCAATCAGCACGAAAACTGTACCGTGTATACGCAAAACCAGACTTACAGTTTAAGTTTGCAGACACGAAGCCCAAGGTGAAGTCGCACTACCAGACTTAAGTTTGTGTTTGCTTGCGAACGAGGTGTAACCCTTTTGCGGTGCTTGCGTTGCAGACACGAAGCCGAAGTTGAAGTGCGTGCTTGCTTAACCAACGCGCTACCAGACTTAAAGTATAAGTTTGCATTGCGAACGAGGCCTAACCTCTTGCGGTGCTTGCGTTGCCGACACGAAGCCGAAGGTGAAGTCGCGCTACCAGACTTAAAGTATAAGTTTGCATTGCGAACGAGGCCTAACCTCTTGCAGTGCTTGCGTTGCAGACACGAAGCCCAAGGTGAAGTCGCGCTACCAGACTTAAAGTATAAGTTTGCATTGCGAACGAGGCCTAACGCTCTTGCGGTGCTTGCGTTGCAGACACGAAGCCCAAGGTGAAGTCGCACTACCAGACTTAAGTTTAAGTTTGCATTGCGAACGAGGCCTAACCCTCTTGCGGTGCTTGCGTTGCAGACACGAAGCCCAAGGTGAAGTCGCACTACCAGACTTAAAGTTTAAGTTTGCATTGCGAACGAGGCCTAACCCTCTTGCGGTGCTTGCGTTGCAGACACGAAGCCCAAGGTGAAGTCGCACTACCAGACTTAAAGTTTAAGTTTGCATTGCGAACGAGGCGTAACCCTTTTGCGGTGCTTGCGTTGCAGACACGAAGCCAAGGTGAAGTCGCACTACCGACGTGCACACGGCTACCTCTGGCTGAACCTGGTGCGGACACGGCCGGCGGGCGGCACGACAGTGCTGCTGGCGCACCACCAGCTGTCCGGGACGACGGCCGAGGCGGGCCGCGCGCTGCCGAACTAAAGTATCCGGCGCTGCCTCCGCAGCAGCCGCTGCCCCGGCGCTGGGCGGCGGCGCGGGCGGCGGCGCGGGGCGGGCGGGCGGCGCCGGGCGTCGCGCCGACCGCAGGAGCCCAGCACCTCGCCCGCGTCGCTGCCCGCGCGACACGAGGCCGCCAACTACAGCATCGGCACCAGGTCGGTACATCCCCACCAGCGGATGGGGCTTAGGCGTTGTGTTTTGTACAAGATGTAGCACTTCAAGGTTACGAACTAGGCAAACAGGGGGTCTCTGTCAGCACCTCTGCGAGCGGAGGGGTTAAAGCCCTGAAGACCCGAGAAACATTTCTTTACTTCCATTTAAATATAGCTAACTTCAAGGTCACGAACTGGAAGAGGAAGGGGACTTTGTTTTCCAATGGTAAGCTCCAATACCAACAATTTAAGTCCTAACAAAGCTTCTGATTGGATGGATGTGACTCTCCTTCCAGCTCGTGGCCTTGAAGAGTGGTTATGTTTAATTCGAAGTATAGAAATGTTTCTCGGGTCTTAAGGGTTGAGTACTTCGATTTTAACAGAGTTGCACTTCAAGGCCACGAACTGGACGTCGAGAGGGTGGGACTGTCATCATATCAGGGTAGCACGTCGACCAACGGAGGGGTTCAATTCAGTGGCATGTACTGCAATTTAAACATTTAATTGCACTTCAGAGTCACGAGCTGGAAAGAGAAAGGGACTTTTTTATTCAATCAGGAGCTCCAAAACCGCAACTTTAAGTCCTAACGAAGATCCCGATTGGCTGGTTGTGTTCTCCTCTCCCTCCAGCTTGTGATCTTGAAATGCAGCTATGTTTGAATGGAAGTATAGTAATGTTTCTCGTTTTTTTTTCAGGGGTTGTTTACTCCAATTTTAACTGAGTTGCTGTTACAAAAAACTATAATTGGAATTGTTATTTATCGTTGTTATCTTTAGATTAAAGACAATCATACATTACAATAGAACACGCATGGAACAAATTATTTGAATTCACATATATTTCTATTCCGTTATAAAATCTGGTTACTTACGTAAGTACACGTTTCGCGATGCGTTTCGTCGTTTCTTCAGTTATATTCTTGTCAAAAAATTATACGAAGTTATAGTACCTAAAAATGTGACCAAATCTTAAATGGAATATAAATATATATGATTTGAAATAATTTGCTTCGTATGTGTTCTATTTTAATAGATGATTGTCTTTATTCTGAATATAACAAAGATAAATAACAAGTTAAACAGACAATCACAAAACAGAAATAAGTGTTATAATTGGAATTGTATAATTTTAGTTATTTATTTAAAAATTATACTTATATTATTCTAAATTCCATAATTTTTAATATATTATAAATAAATGTCTTGGGTAAAATATACATTATTTTTATTAAATAATGTAGAAACTATTCAGTAATAAATATTTTTATATTTACTATTACTTATTACCCAAGTGATACCAACTGAAGCTACGTCACTGGTTCAGTTCATGTAGAAATATTTCTCGGGTCTTCCAGAATTGGTAGGGGTTGTACACTTCGAACTTAATAGAGTTTACACTACAAGGTCAAGCTGCACGGAGAGCTGTCATCCTATCGGGGTCAGTACGTCGATGGCAGGAGGGGCCAAATTCATGTAGAAATGTTTCTCCGCTTTTCAGTGTTTGTATATTCCGAATTCAACAGGATGGTACTTGAATGGTCGGCTAGCTGGACTGGGAGGAAGTCTGTCGCTGTTATCCAAATAGAAGCTTCGTTATGATTTTAATTTTTGTTCTTGGAGCTCCCGATTGGATAACAATGTGCTCTTTTCCTTCCTGCTTGTGACTTTGAAGTGACAGTCTATTTTAATCGGAGTACAGTGATGAAATATTAGAAGTAAGTTGTTTATTTAGCAAACATAGCGCAATTATTTGGACATCAGATGTGCTCCTTTAAGAGTTAAAACACATTAAAAACATACCTTGAAGCATACCATAGATTATACTGAGTCACAGTTATAATTACGTTGTATACCAAACTGCGATATGCTACATGATTAGTTTCAAAACAACGATTTGGTTCGTTTCAGTAAAAATACGCCTTGAATGTTTATGTGTTCCTGCAGCTTGTATCTTCGGGATGAAAAGTATTTAAAAAATACCAAGAATATGAATTGCTACTTACTAAGAAGTAAGTAACTAAATCTCATTTTTGTACGAAAAACGTAGTTCCTTCTTCCATATGCTATTTACAATGATAATAATTTCCCTTTCTTAGAGTTTCTTTATGGACTTAAGCAATATCTAATTTCATATTTACTTGATAGTAGACTTAAATGCCAAACGGTTGACTAATATTTGTTAATATTTCTGCTGATTGTTCTACTTTCACCGTATTAATAAATAACAATACATTCTTTGCTCACCAACAATAAAAATTACCGCTGCTTACTGTTTGTTAGAAACGTTCAAACGTGATATTTCATTCATGAACAATCGTGTCACAAAGTATACATTTAGTGTTGTTTCTGAATCGTGGTTTGTATGCTCTACTAGGACCCATAATTTAACTGCGTTGTCAAAACATTTACTCGATGCACATTCAAGATATGCATATTCAAGTTTCTATGAGTAATGTAAAATTAATGGCAGACGTGTATTTCGAACATACAACTCCAAACAGAATTTAAAATTAAGAACAGTTGAGAGAAATCATTATTTAACTGTACTAATGAACGCAAAGTTCAAACTTTACTTCGGCTAAACTTACCTCTGTGCATAAGCTTGAGAACCTTAAAAAGTGTCATTCTCATTTCTCTGAATGGCATGTGTAATCACTTTGTTCCGTCATTTCTTTGTAATGTTGCAATAACGCAGGAAACATAAACAATTTAATTGTGGAAAAATGATTTTTGTATGTAGATTTGGTTAATATTCATAATCCTTGTAAAGAGTTGTATTGCTAGTAATTTACTAAACCTCCATCACGTATTCTTTATCGTTTGTTTTGATTAGTGATTAAAGTGATACACCATTCCAATTATTTACACATTTTATCTTTCAGCATTTCATTCTTCGTTGAATTCACTTTTTTAGGTTTCACAATGAAAAACAATTATTTACTCATATTGAATTAATACAAGATACACTTAAGCGTTCGTACATTTATGTTGTATGTCATTGATGTTGATTTTTCATCATACTCGGATAGGGCATCGAATACGCATCGAGGCACATTATGTATAAAATATGCATCCAAACTATATGACCAAGCATAAAATGCTCAGATAATTTTGAAAAACAATGCACAATCGTTTGATCTCTCGTAAGGATTGCCCTTTCCTTGATATCAGACAAAGCACTACAACAATAATTTCATTTTCTCACCATTTTCTTTCACATCATCCATCGCCATTACCATCCAATTTACACTACGTTGTCATTTCACAGAATCATCATTTCCACTAAACGATACTGCAAAGGTCTCACATCCACTTTAAGGCAGAAAGGCGATAAAAATAATAAAAATCTGCGTTGGCCCTTGAGGAACCCCGTTTTTCCGCCGAGCTCCTCCCGGACTAAAGAGCGTGGGCCTATCCTGGCCGCGCGCGCTCCTTGATTTCCACCCTTCCCATCTCCCATTCCCCCCTCCACCTCTACATTCCAACGCTTGGTTCCTCCCCTCCCCCTCCCACGCCCCACGGCCTTTTATCATTCAAACTCGCGCCTCGCTCTCGCTCTTTGCGGAAGGCGCCGGTCTACCGAGGCGGCGCCGTGGCGGTTCCACCTGACTTGCCCAAAGCGCCATATTTAACTTTAACTACCGCCAACTTTGTCGGAATGTGGTAGTAATTTATTCGGTCATTCTCAGCCCGAGAGGGGTGCGAGCGCGCGCGCGGGTGCGGCCGGGGTGGAGGGGGCAGGCGGGGAGACAGGCGGGGGCCGGGGTTGGATTCCGGGGGCGGCGGGGCAGGTCAAGAACCACTCAACCGCCCCTCCTCGGCCACCCGCGCACAGCCGCCGCCATTCATCCCCGTGAATGACCGTTCGCCGCCTTGAAACAGAGCGTGGGGGAGGGGGTGGGGCAGCGGCGAGGGCGGTTATGATTCTCCTCGGCCGAATTCAGAGCGCGTGAGGTGAGCGGTCGCTTTATCTGCCGCCGGCCCGTCAATCACCCTCCCCGCGGCCCGCCCGGGGCTACGGAGCTCCGCCGTACGCAGAACGACACTCTCTGAAAGGACGTGGCAGATAAGTCTTTATAACCCCCCCTCTCTCTCGCTTCTCTCCCCTTTTCTCTCTCTTTCTCTTCAGTTCTCGCCCTCCCTTCCCTTCTAATTTTCTCTCCCCTCTCTTCTCTCCTTTTCCCTTTTTTCTCCCTTTCTCCTGTCTTAACCTTTCTCCCTCCCTCTACCTCTCTGTCACACCGTTTATCTCTGACTCTCTGACTATCCCTTTCGCCTTCTTTCCCCCTATCTTACCCTTGTTCACTTTTCACCTCTCTCTCGTTCACTCTTTATCTCTTCCTCTTATTTCATCTCACCCTTACGCACACATACTTGCCATCACATGCCCCTGACACATGCACAAACACATTTACTCGCTCGCACACGTCATTCTTCTCTCACACACACACAAACACACATTTGAACACTTCACAAACGCCAGTCGTATCTGCGCGCTGCGAAACGTAAACGAACGCACAAGCTAACGAACGAATGGCCCTGCGTCCTCGTCGCGCACTTTTTCAGCAGTAAATTTCATCGCTTCGTAAACCTGATGGAACGCGATGCTAAAAGGAGAGGCGAACAGAAAATCTGTTTCGTACTTATCGCAACAGCGCTCCGCGTAAAATAAACGCAATCCATTAACAAGCTTTAATCAAAATTCCGCGCGCACAGCCTCGCTGCAAGGGAACTTCCGCCATTCATGTCATCTTAATTTTTGTTCTAGCCACTATTCGTTTCAATTTTAAATTAACGTTATTGGGTAAGTACTTAAGAAAGTCTTTTCAGAAACTCTTGAGAAAATGTGCTCGGTCAAACTAATGTTCGGTATACACATAGGGGAAAAAAGCAGCGAAGACACTGAAGAAAGAAGGGAAGAGTTCCGAGAGATAGGGTTGGGGAGGCTATCAATAACGAACAAAGTTAACACTTCTATTCTGCAGCCTCCTTCCTTGCTGCTGTACCTTCCGGATACTGCCCCACTGTCTCAAGTACGAAAATGTGTCGTATTATGTCATGAACTATGGATTGGGATGAAAGAGAAAGAATTTGTTTTATTTCATAACGGGTGACGTTTGAAAAAACATTTCATTGCAGAGCCTCTGTACAGACACTCTTGGTTAAATTTGAAAAAAAACACTAACAAATATCAATACAGTAACTAGTTGTGTTTGAAATAAAAGTTTACACTTATTTTAAATTGTGATAAATGATTTTTTTTAAAATGTCATAATGTACTTAACAGGTAACAAGAGGATATAAGAATGCGATTTTAAATTATTACAGTGATTAGAAACAATGCAGGGAATTAAATTAAACAATTATTTAATGATGTTATTAAGATTAAAATATACTCATGTCTTTGCTCACTACATGAAATTTTTTATCGGGCAATGAAAATCATTGTTCAAAAACGTAGGTGTCTACATAACTACGGAATTTCTTTGACCCTTCTTTATACATTTACATATAACAGAAGTTTTTATTTCTTCACGTACATAACAAATGATATTATATCTGAATGTTTTACATTTATTTCTAATCATATTTAAGCATATCTTCTCTACCTAACATAATGTAATACTTGTCGAAACAACATACTTAAAAAACAATTATCCAAATTTATCGCAAACAACGAGGTTTCAGCACAATTCGTTATTATCGGATACATAACGTCCACACCACACACACCCACACTCTCACACACACACACACAAAAAAACAGACTTGAAATCAAAATTATGAATTCTGAAGTTTGATATTTTGTAAGGAATATTACACACACTTATGTTACCGGGAGAGGTGGCTCAGTGCGTTAACTGATGTCACAGCAGTGCCTCTGACCGCGAGGTTCTAGGTTCGAGTCCCCACAGCGGCAGGATTGTTGTCTAGCTTGTCAGCTAGATCGAATTCAATCGTTGTCTGGAGAAAACTTCTAGCAGCCGGTTGATCTGATCGGTAGTTTTCCGTGGTTTCTGCGATCAACACCAAGCGAATGTCGGAGCACTACCCTAACAAATGGGCCACGGACGTCACGCGATCTTTCTTTCCTCTGCCTTGTACCATCCTCACCTCACATGCACTAACATGCACTACCACACGTGTCGGTAGACCGGTCGAGGGCTTAGCACTCGTCCCGACTGAAGCGATGCCCCGCTGGAGGGAGATACGTGGTTGGGGAAATTCCGTTTGTCGACGGCAGGTCGGCGCCGGATCTCCCCATCCAGCGGGGGAAGACCACCACCAACTCCCGATGAAAAACACTACACTTATGGGACTAATGACATCAGTAGTTGACGCGCCCCGAATCACTCACAATCAATAAATCAATCAATACACTTATAGTAAATAAACAACGGTGAGTCTCGTGAGTCACATTCAGTGCTTAAATCATTTTTCATTACGTGTAACGTGTACATCATTTCGCCCTTTCCCTGTAACAAAGCGCCCTACAGTAGGGCCGATGAGACTCGCGTCGCGGGTCCGGGGATGGGATGGGGAGTGGGGAGAGACGAAAAGGGGCGGGGCGGCCTCGCCCCGAATGGGCGCGGGCGGGGATCACAGCGGCGCGCGAGATAAAAGTCCATTTAAGCCGCCGCCGCGCGCTCAAATTAATTTGGCTCGTCAACTTCCATGGAGAGCAGGAGGCGCCGTGGAGACGACACGGGAAAGTGGAGGCTCCTGCAACGAGTGCTCCTCTCCGTCTCTCTCATACTCTCTTCACTCTCTCTGTTGCCCGCTTACCCCGTCTCACACATTCCCTGTACCTTCCCCTCGCAAAAACCTTTCCCAAATTTCCCTTCTTCAGGCGTCTCCACCTCCTACCTTCTCCACCACTCGCCCCGTTTCCCAACTTCTCTATCCCCTTCTAAGTTCCACACCTCCTGGGTCTTCCACATCCATCACCTTCATTATCCCCACCTCCAATGTTCTCCACCTCCCTTTCCATGTCCCCATTTCTCGGCATCCGCCTTTCCAACTTCTGTCTTTCCCACCTCCTTCCCGTTGTCCCAACTTCCCGGTTCTTTGCGTTTTCTTCACGCACCCTTTTCTCCACCTTCGTCAACACCCCTCACCTTCCATGCCTTCCGCCTTTATCGCCTCCCGCGTCAGGCGTAGGCGCTTCACCCTCACCGGAGACGAGACGGCCCTTCGGTCAGATCCAGGCACTGCCCTTCCCAAGTCACCCGCTCCCGGGCCCCGCTCTTGGCACCCCGCGCGCGCATAAAACTTCATTAAAATCGCTCGAGAGGCTTCTCGAGCGAAACACGGGATTTACGCCTCCTACAAAGGAAGCCTTCCCCGTCTCCGCCTCGATGCCACCGCCGTCCGCGGCTGTCTCGCGTAAGCACACCAACTCGCCGAAAGTGCGAAGAATCGGCGGGAGTCAGGTTGCTGTAAATGAGAGGAAGAGGCGAGTGATATTGGAGTGCGTTGCTTGAAAACACAGAATGAGAACTTCACACCACCGGATGAGGTCGCGTTACGGAGACTTTCAATGAATGAACTGCTTCCAGGAAATGAAATGGTTCTTTCTTCGCGATGTGTCCACTACCTCCCATCTTAACACAAAATCTTCTATATCGTGAAGACTTACGTGCGATTGTCATCAAACCAACCAAAATGAATGAAAACAAAACAAAAATCGTCATGTAATGCTGCGTCAAAAAATGCAATTTTTTTTATAGGAAAGCATCTCTTTACGGTTTCTGATATCGAAAAGTGGATAAATCTCGTGTATGTAGTACATTACTTTTCCAACAGGTCAGAACCCGGGTCTTATGGATCCTTTATACAGAAAAACCTTTTGTTAGCAAAATGTCCGTTTAGCCTAAATCATTCAGACGATTTTCTCCAAAATTGATATTTCCGCGTCCTTTTGTACGAAATACCCTGTCAGTTTGAAACATACATTACGATTTTTGAGGACATTTTAAAAACAACTGTACTCAAATTTTGTTTGCCTTTGAAGCTCTTGATTCCGCATCAGTTATATCAGTTAAGAAAATTAACACTATCTTTAAAGTTGGAACATGATCTTAATTTCTATTAGGATCAGCTTAAATTTTAAATTTTTAGATGCATTTGTTGCAGAGATTTCATTTCTTTCATTTTCAAGTTTTTTCCCAAGCGTACAGTTAAGCTATCCAATCCTTCCTCAAAGAAAGAGAAAGATTATGAATGTGTACTGTGACTCCTACAATATTCTGAATTAAGGTCGTAACAACAGATACATATAATAACAGGATAAAATTTACTGACTTTAAAATTGTTTGAGATTATAGAATTCGCCGTTGTGAGTATACACAGAATTCAACTGAAATTGGTTTAAAAAATGTGGACATACTATAAATTGCTTTGAGTTGAATAAATATCGCTGTAGCTACGTATATTTTCTGCTTAATTTAGCTGAAATATCGTGGAGCTTCAGAGACAGAAAAAGTTCTTCTTGCAGTGCAATTCAGTTGACATTCATTTAACAAACTAGAAACAAAAGAAAATGAGAAACGTTTATGAATAGCTATGATCGTTTCTAAATTACACATATAGAGAGTAAATTAATTTGAGATACATATACAAAAGACAAATCATATTTCGTTCATTTTCCTCTCTTTGTTCTATTTCTTTTTCATTGTTATACGACACAATTTCGTAGAAAAGGTTCCGAAAAAGATTTCTCTTTCCTGTATAAAGTCGGGTTCAGTGGTGAAATTTCTACTAGCATTTATCTAAATATTCCGCAATTAAAAAGGTAAAAGATCATTTTGTAGAGCAAATGATGACGTATTGTATTTTATGGCACGAATGATTGCATCATCACCCATTCAGCCAATCGCAGTGAGAGAATCGGGGGAGGTAGAGGTAAACGGAACAGCCGACCACCGTTTTCTCATACAGATGTCAAATTCCCGAGTCGTCACAAGAAAGCTGTTTCGCAAAATTAAGTTTGATTCTCTTCTTGTCATACAAAACAAATATCGTATGCAACTCGTTTATAATGTTGCTATATTGCATTCGCACAAATTTGAAAACTCGCTCCTACTCTCGCTCGTTTTCAAAACATGTATTCATGCAATAAAGATAAACATTATAAACTAATTTCATAAACTACAAATATCAAACACGCAATTTAAAAAAATTATTAATTTCATTAAAGTTAAAGTATAGTACGCGCAGGTTTTCTTAAGTTCAGGAATTCTTACTTCAATTCCTTTACTATCACACTTGATTTACGGATAAAAGATAGCACTGAGCCTTATTGACAACACGAAATAACAAATTTTCGCTTCCATGTAACAGAATTTGTATATATCGACAAACGAGCAATAGATTTGATTTGATAACACTAACATCGAAATAACCCCCCACCCCACTCGATGCTTGTTATACTCGTACAAAAGCCATTCAATAAGAAACGAGACACATCCCTGCCGCTCAATAATTGTTCAATTAATCAATACTATATTTTGAGAATGGCATCCTTGTTATTGCATTTGTCCATCTGTTCGAGACCATCTTGTAAACATAACCTGGAAATCACTCAGTTAACAATGGTGGGTACTCTCAAGTTTTGCACCGTGGTAGAACAGCGTGTTGTGGAAAGATTTTTAGTCGCAGAGGGAGTTAAAAGATGTGAAATTCGCGACAGGATACTAAGAGTGTACGGCAATAATTGTTTGGACCGTTCGAATGTGTACAAATGGGTGGATTAATTTAAAAGTGGCAGTATAAGCGAGTCTAACGAGCTAAGAAGTGAACACCCGGTGGAAGTTGCATCTTTCTGCCTCGAATCTCGCATTGACACGTTAATTCAAGACAGTAGGCGTATTACTGTTGATTTGATAGCTGGAGAAGTAAACGAGAGTGTTGAAACTGTCCACATCATTGAGAAAAAACTGCAGTACAAGAAAACCTGTGCGAGATGGATTCCAAGACAACTGACGGATACTCACAAAGATACGGATACCCTCAACTGATGGATACTCTTCAAGTCAGTCGACAATTGAAAGAACGTATACTTTGTTTTTTAACGTGTCATCTGAGGGTATTATCTTCAAGCTACAATAAGGCACTACTTTTTGCGTCTTTCTCGGTCCTGCCTCTTGAGACGCTTGATGTGCAGCACTGCTTGATAAGGTCGCGATCATGTGACATCTTGCGGCAGGACCAAGAAAGACGCAAAAAGTAGTGCCTTATTGTAGCTTGAAGATAATACCCTCAGATGCCACAAAAACAAGTATAGTTGAACTGAAAAAGAACCATTTTTTAGAACAGTAACATGTGATAAAACATGGATCCATCATTATGAACCTGAACCCAAGCGACAAAGCCTTCAATGAAAGTTTTAGGAATTCTCCCTCTCGGAAGAAATTCAAGATCCAGACGTCTGCAGGTAAAATCATGCTTACAATATTCTGCGACTCACAAGGGCCTATTTGTTGTGATTATCTCGAAGATCAACGAAATATCAAGAGTCAACATTATAGTAGTATGGTCGAAAACCAATTAAAGCCTGCCATTCGTTCGAAATGTTTTTGGACGTTTCGAACTGTTGGACTGAAACGTTTGGACTGTTGACAGAAGGGGTCATTTTGCTTTGACAACGCGCGCCCACATACGGCACGCATAACTCAAGAGGCACTTCAAAAACTGCGGTGGGAGATCCTTTCACATCCCTCCCTGCAGCCCCGATCTACCCCATCGGACTTCCACCTGTTTGGACCTCTGAAAGAGACCTTACGTTGAAAACGTTTTTCGTCAAATGAAGTTAAAGATGTGGTGCAAAAGTGGCTTCGAGATCAACCGAAGAAATTTTATGCTGGAGGACTACGCGAGTTAGAACAACGATGGGACAAATGTATAAGAGTTCTTGGAGACTATATTGAAAAGTAGACAAATTGTATTCATTGAATAAATAGTTTTTGAGCTGCAGCAATTTGTCTCGTTACTTATTAAATGACCTTCGTGTACGTATGAGCATGAAGACATTGTAGCTTTTTAAGTAATAGTTTCAAGTTAATACAGATAATTAGCACTTGCAAAGGTATTGCTAATGCTTAACGATGTAGAAATTGTAATTCCCTAATTCTTTCTATCCTGTTCTTCAACATTCACTCCCACATTAATATTGAGAACAATTGCTAACATCTAAGAAACGAACTTACACACGTGTTACATGTGTATTAATATTTACATGTTCTCCCTCTTTATTGTTGTATATTTTCACTCAATTATAGTACCCTATTTTCATGAGTAGGAGTTAAGACATTGTATCTGAAGTAAGGAACGAATGTATATGTTTTGCGCACATGTGCCGAATCTTTCAGGGTTATTTTAGGGTAGTTTAGTAGTTCATTTTCTTTGCCTCAATTAGTATTTTTAGAATAAAATGTTTTTACAATGGCACAATAAATGTTCGTAAATATCAAATATCATTGGGTTTCCATTTTACCGTACCTACAGGAAACAATCATTAATGTAATTATAATTACGCTTGTGTAATTTTTGACCAATTTTGAAGTGATAAACATCCGAAAACGAAGTCCTTTAAAAACGTTTCAGCCAACTACACAATACCAACACCACAGTTTCTTTATTATATTTTTTACTGTCTATAGAAGTTCTAATATCGAATTAAAATTATACCCTTAGAACTGTATTCCGAAAGTGATGGAAGAAAAAAATGTGTTACAGAATGGCACAGACTTTCTCGTAGTAAGCGTTTCTAATTTCCTTGGCGTGCACGGTCTTGCCCCATTCTCTTGCCAGCAGCCATCTATCCTTGCCCAAAGTCTTTTTAATTTTTTTTTAACTGTTCGGTTTCCTAGTAGCAAAACTGAAATATTACTTTAAGAATATTAAAGAGGAGTAAAACCTCGTCCTAAATAGAAATTATCATTGGTAAATTTGAAGCCGTTTTTTTAAAAAAAAAATTGGGTTTACGTGCTACTGTAAATGCGAAATTTGAAGCACTTTTTCACAGGAATATATTGAGTTTTCGAAAAACTTCATATGAAGTCATTTAAAGCATTATCACTCACAAATGCAAACATGTATACAAATCGATGGAAAAACGCATATTAACGGCGTGAGAGACATATATTCGTGTTATTTAAAAAACAAACAACAAAGCAATACACCAAAATGAAATTTACGTCATATTAAACAGTGCAATTAGTACTATCCTCATGAAAAAAATTGAAGAAAAAATTTAGAAGGAGAAAATATTTTGTGAAAATGGCCTTTGAGCGTTTCTCAAAATACGAAAATTTGAGTTTACTTTTACAGAAAACTGTTCTTTTCCAGAAATTTAATTTAAAGCGCATGCACTCATAAGTACCATAATGTGAACAAATTTTTGGTAATATTAATATTAACGACGTGAGAAACGAGTCTAAAAAATTACATTGTGTAAAAAATTACATTTTTGTAAAAGAATACATTTTTGCAAAAAATTACATTTTTGTATTTTTTAAAAAAAAAAAATTTGGCATTTATGTCATTTAGCATTATTCATACCGAAAATTTAAAGAAAACATATGAAGTCGTTTTTGAGAAATTCTTGTTTTTGTACTTTTTTTAAATTGCAAATATTGCACGCACTATTGCACGAAAACTACTACAATTTTCAAAAAGAACTTTATGATTTTAATGAATTATTTATATACAACAAAATGTATTTGAAAGAAAAATCTCTGTCTTCAATTTTCTACTTGTAGAATAACGCTCAAAAAATTCACAATTTTGCAATTTTCGAAAATTCAGAGTTCACTGTGAAAATTAGACCTATTCCACTTTTATAAGTGTAATTTATTCTATTCTTACAAGAAATTTAAAGAGAATATTTGGAGCTGTTTTGAAGAAACGTTTTGGAAGTGTCCTGGGTGCTTCATGTAAAGTACCCCCAAATTGTAAATAATGTTTTTCAAAATTTCAAAGCTTCAACTAGAGCCAGATTGACAAGGATTTCTTAAATTGTGAAAAGATCATACGTGTGACAGACAGACGGACGGACGGACGGCCAGACGGACGTTTTGCTTCCAATTGGTTTCTCGACATCAAGGACCCACAAAACAGGGATGTTGGCAACACCACGTGTTAGAGGATTCTTTTCTCTTCATTTAGCAACTGGTTTTATGCACTTTTTCGTCACCAGAGCCCGGCAATTAATTTTTTTCCGCCGAAAATCTGCCGTCTTTTCACGCAGCATTACATAACTTTCTCTATACTATGTATATTTCTCCGTATACGTACGTATACGAGAAAGTAAAAATTAGGCCGAAATAAACTTTTAGAAATTTTAATGCGTTCGCTCTAAAGCATAACGTATTGATGAATTTCTCTACACCGAACTTATAATACGGTTATCTACTAAACGATGAATCGTGAGTCAATATTGGAGCTGATAATGTAAGCGAGCACCTACAAAAATGTAATCAAAAATATCTGTGAAACATTATTGTTTTTTAAAAAAGTTATGTTAAAATTTTATTAATCACTGAAATTCAATAAAATATTTTACATTTCTATACGAGGTATCCGTATGGTTCATGCCAGTGACCCGTCTGAAATTTCAATCCGTGACTAAATATTGAATTGAGTTACATCCCACACGCGGATGAGCTCCGAGAATATCCCCATTCGAGTAATGCGTATATGAAATCTCCTATGTTTAAGCAAGGGATTTAGCCGTACACAAAGCACATAGCCGATGCATTATCCACAGCTAAGTAATTCAACGGTGTATTAGATCGCTCATTCATTTTCAATAATGCTTTTCTCAATTTAATGCCACAACCGTTTCTGAGTAATCCCTGTGAACCAGTACAATGCTTTAGGTATCCAGAGATCCATTATCAATGTTTTAACGAGGTTCATACTATGAAAGAAGCATTTGTGTATTTTAACAGATTTTTCGTTAATATTTGCATGTTGTTCAAATAAATATTCGGCTAAATATGTCCATGAAGTTGTTCCTACACTAATAATAGTAACAGTGCACACCAATATTCATGTGAGATCATTTTAAAATAACTTTATTAATTAGTACAAACTATAGAACAAATGAATATCAGGCAATATAACGCAAATTATAAAATTAATATGTAGATTTGAATGAACAATTCAGATAGAAAATTTGTAGAAGAAAATATATTCCCTAACATTTCTGCTTTCCATTAATCTGTACCCGTTGAAAAACACGAAAAGGAAACTGATTCCTGTAGGAAGTTGAATTGTGGCAGACAGAATTACATGCTTCTCATGGACGTCTCGTGTATTATATGATATGCACCAACTCCGATTCTTTTGTCAATTGTTGGTGTGGAGTCCTTTGAGTATCTTATTGAATTTGGGAAGAGTGGATAAAACCAAGTTTAGAATCAGTGCATCCCAGTGATAGCTTGTTAAGAAGGTGTCAATGAATTACATCACAAAAAACTCGTGAAGGCTTTACACTCCTTGTAACTAGAGGTGCTAGAGAATGGCACAGACTTTCTCGTAATAAAGTTTTCTTTTGTTGGTGTGGTCTGGCTTTAAGGTCTTGCTCTATTCTCTGGCCAGCTGCCATCTATCGTCACCCAAAGTACATTTTTGACTCTTTCTCACCTTTCCTAGTAGTACAACTGAATTATTACTTCAAGAATATTAAAGAAGAAGAGTAAAACCTCATTCTAATTAGAAATTTTCATTGAAAAATTTGAAGCGGTTTTTAAGAAAATGGCGATTAAGCATTGCTGAAAATGCGAAATTTGAAGCTGTTTTTACAGGAATCTATTGAGTTTTCGAACAAGTTTAAGTGAAGTCATTTGAAGCACTTCCACTCACAAATATAATTATGCATACAAATCGATCGAAATGTCCATAATAACGGCGTGAGAGATATTTTAAAAAAAATTACATTTGTGTAATTTTGGAAAAAACAAATGAATACAGCAAAATGAACTTTACGACATATTAAACAGTGCAATTAGCACAAACTTTTGAAAAATATTTTTTAATATTCGAGGGTACTTTATATGAAGCTCACCAGACATTTTCAAAATTTTCTCAAGATCTGCTCCAAATTTTTTCTTTAAATTTCTTGTGAGAATAGAAAAAAATACACTTATGAAAGTGTAATAGGTCTGATTTTCACAGTGAACTCTGAATTTTCGAAAATCGCAAAAGTTTGAATTTTTTCAGCGTCTTCCTACAAGTACAAAATTGAAGACAAATTTTTCCTTCAAATACATTTTGTTGTGTATAAATAATTCATTAAAATCTTCAAGTTCTTTTTGAAAATTGTAGTGGTTTTTGTGCAATAGTGCATGTATATTTGTACTTGCAACTCATGAAGGTGGCATAGGTCAGAGTATGACGGTTAACTCCGAATTTTCGAAAATTGCAAAAGTTTCAGTATCGTTCGGCGTCTTCCTACAAGAACAAAATAGAAGACACATATTTTTCCTTAAAATTAAATTTGTTGCCCATGAATAGTTCTTTCATGAAGGCCACGTAGATGTGGAAAATTTTAGTAGTTTTCGTGCCAAACAGCGTGAAATATTTGCAATTAAAAAAATAATAAAACCGAGATTTTCTAAAAAACGACTCCAAATTTTTTCTTAAAAGTTTTAGTATAGTTAGTACCAAATACATCCTATTTGATGACATACACGCCATATTGCTATTTTCTTTTGTTTGTTCAATAATTACACAAATGTAATTTTTGTCCTGTCTATCACGTCGGTAATATTCACATTAGAGGTTATTTCTTCACATTATTAAATTAATAAGTACATGCGTTTAAATAATGTTAGTTTCTCAAAAACTAAACAGTTTTCTGTAAAAATGAAGTCAAAAGTTCGCATTTTCAGAAACGCGCAAACTCCATTTTCTCAAATCCTCCATCCAAATGGCTCTATATTTTTCTTCAATTTTTTTCCCGTGGATATTGCTAATCGCACTGTTACTATGACGTAAAGTCCATTTTGGTGTATTCTTTTTGAGTGAAAGTGCTTCAAATGATTTCCAATGAAGTTCTTCGAAAACTCAATAGATTTCTGTGAAAAAGATCTTCAAATTTTGCATTTACAGTAATGCTTAATCATCATTTTCTTAAAAACAGTACGATTTGTTTCAAGACTATAATTTTAAAATAAGGAAAACGAAAAGTTGAGAAAATGGCAAAAATGGACTTTAGGGACGATAGAGAGCACAAGGGAGGGCAAGGAAAGAATCTACCCAGGAAATTAGAGATCTTTGCTACGAGGAAGTCTGTTCCATTCTGTAGCACCTCTAGTTTACAAATAAAGTAGCAAGGGGCGTTATGGAGCAAGGACAGCATAAGATATTTCAAGGAACGTAGAATCAACAAAATCCCTGGAAGTTGATGTATCTTCGTAAGAAAGAGCAGACACAAAACATGTAGTACCCTGGTAGGCTCGGTCTATACTGTGTTTTGTCGTATTTGATTCTTTATAGAGAAAGCTTTTTTCGGCTGCATTGCGGCCATCTTCAGTGCTAAAATAATAATAATAATAATAATAATAATAATAATAATAATAATAATAATATATAATAACATTAATATTGTAAATTACATTTTTAAAGTCGAATATAGGATATTTTTATGAATAAAATTAGAATTTAAGTGAAATAGAAAATTGGAATATAAAATGTGAACATATAAACTTAATCTTGAATAGAAGTATAATAACAAAATGTACTATTCTAAAATGAAGAAAAATAATTGAAATACAAATAATATAGGCAAGTAGATAATTGAACAAATAAATGTAGATGGGCAAGCATTCCTGTCCTGAGCGACTGCTCTCGGTATCTCGCTCGTCCGGTCAACTTTTCATTATCAACTTAATTATAAATGCGGGTTTTAATTGTGTGAATCATAAAAATCAATAAAACAAGAATTGAGGATATTTCTTTGTGAAGAGACAAGAGATTCAATTAAGATGTAAATCACCTCAAACATGCAAGGTTTTAATGGTAGGAAATGGTGCGGCGTTCACAACATTTGCAATTTACGAAAACGACAATCTCAATTTATTTAAATTTATTTGTATACGTCGTTTGGATTTCATTTAATTTTTTAAATTTTCTATTTTATTAAAATTCTAATTTCATTTATAATAATATCCTATATTTGATTATTATTATTATTATTATTATTATTATTATTATTATTATTTGTAGCACTGATGATGGTCGCAATGCGGCCGAAAAACCTTTATGCCAAAATAAATACATACTACGAAACAACGCCTCAAATTCATTTACATGATGCAAGTTTTACAATTTTGTACACTACAGGTTGTTAGCCGTAGGGGATGAAACATGAAATGATGATGAAGGATAATCACAAACACATACAGACACACAAACATCCATGTCACGGACGATACTGAAACCGTCACCCGCCCAAGCAGCTATAACCTTATCATCCTCGGCTATCCAGGACGTCCTCAATTACCTTCTATAATTAGAATATTTCCGTGTTTGGTCTGTTTTATTTTTATTGTTCATTTTTCACTTTGCGCCCAAAAAAGAAAGCATGACAAAAACGCTAAGCTTCAAACAATTTGGAAATATAAAAAAACAATTAACGATCGTAAATCAGGTTTCTTCCTGTCAAAAGCATAATCTGTGGTCATGATTCAGTTTATGAACTAAAAATATTTTTTCTTGATTTTTTATTTAAATTAAAAGAGATGTCGGAAAACCAAAATCATTCATAATAAAAGGCAGTTATATCTATTCAGCAAATGAAACTAAAGTTTCATAAAAATTTAATTCGCCTTAAAATTTCAACCAACTGTCTTACTTATTTGTTTTCAAAACAATTTACATAACACAGTAATTGACATCAACATGAACAATAATAGTATAAAGTAATCTAACATTTAATCATTAATACTTAATAAAATATATAATAAATGTTTGAGAATGGACAGCTTTTAAACTTGTAACAGTTTTACGAAATTCGCTCAACCTATAAAATTAATCTTTCAACTAACATTATTCTGTTCCTATTGTCACTAACTCATTCCTCCGTATTAGTCTTACACCATCTCACAACACACAAACAACTCTCGCTCAACCTCTGAAAGCAACCTTTATTGCGTGCAACTCGTTCAGTTCTTCACTTTCCATTTCCAAGAATATCTCACGCATTGTTTATATCAGCTCACTTGCAGACTGTTCAATAGTACTCAGTGGCTGAAAAAGTCAGAAGAAGAAGAAGAAGAAGAAGAAGAAGAAACCAAAACAAATATTTGCAAACTCCAAGTAATCCAAAACCAATTCCTGAAAACCATAACTAACCATGGTGCATTACAAATAATCAACTCCACAATGAACTCAACATTGTATCATTAGATCAACACATCACATACTTTGCTACATACTTCTATCATAACATACACCAAATCCCCGCACTCACCGAATTCAGACTCGCAAAAAATCCAAGCCATAAAACCACAATTCAAAATAAATACCCTTTCCAAATCTTTCAAATCAAATTCTCTAACATAGAACCAGATTAGAGGACCAATGGTGGCAACCTCCTTGGTATAGCATGTACGTTTAGAATAAGTTAGTTAGTAAACAATAATAAAAACACGTGTAAAGTTGAAATAACTACCTATGTATTTACCTTCAGAAAAAATTAAAAAAAGAAGAAGAAAGAAGAAGCGGCCAAGAAACTTTCGAAGACTGTATGCAAAGATAGATCTAATAGTTTTTCGTCTTCACTTTTGCGGGTTCATTTGTTTATTTACTTAAAAGCCATCGAAACTAAATTATCATCGAATAATCAGGTTCATTTAGGTAAATCTGTTTTTTATTTTATTTCTTAAAAGATGTTCACGTATAGTAAATAGCATTTTAAAGTTTTCCCTGTTAATTTTTCATCACGATGGGATTCAGTTATTCCACCAGTTAATTTATAAAATACCATCTCCTTTAAAATATAACCTCAATACAAAGTAAATCGGATGTTATAGTACGTGATAAAAATGTCCATCTTTTCCGCAAAATTTTGAAGAACTGATGCGTGACTTTTGGTCTTCTAGTTCAATGGAATGGAGTTGCACATTCTTAAAAAAAAAACAGTATCATACTACGTCATCATGATTGGCAGTGTGCATTCGCACATGAACAAACGTCATTTAAATGATTCAATATGTTTTTGGATAATGCATAAAATAGTACTCACTTCACTGGCTAATTATAATATTTCAATTTTCTCAGTGTCTCTCATTTTTTTCGTGCCAAATACCATTAAACCCGTAAACTATTATCGCACTTGAAACCTTTCTTTTTCCAAGTGTTATTTGAATTGTGACTCAAATAACCATTTTAGCACAGATAATTAAAACTATTTACATTTGACCGAACCTATCAATATAACAAATAAAACTTATTTACGAAGACTAAAGCGAAGCTAAATTTAATACAAACGTATCTATATGTACATGCCAAAAAGAGATCTTACGACAGTGTTACCAAGTCACTCTAGACCGTTCAAATAGTCATTTTATTCGTAAAATGATAGTAACATTGTAAATGAGCTTTTGTAAGTATTTCATTTTAAAAATCCATATAATTCGATGTAAATTTTTATTGTGTTATGCATCCCTACCAATAATAATATTATTTTACGTAAATTACAGTTTACGTTTACGTTTACGTAAAGTACAGTTTCATAGCAGCGAAATTTGATTGCATTCTGCGTTGATGGCAATTATAATCCGAATGCTAATTCTTCACGCTAAGAAAGAAATAGCATTAAGTCAATTTTCCACAGCCATTGACGATCCCATTTATTTTCATTGAAAATAAGGAACTTAGAAGCTGAAAAATGACAAGGAAATGTTTTTGTATACATATAGTGATTTGGGGATTTAGAGTGTCGTTTCTGTAAGTTAAAGGGGAAGAACGAAAAGCCACTAGTGTGCTGGTGTAACGCGCTGTGCGTCGTGTCCACAGCCAATCGCTGCTACCGCCGCTGTCGGGCGAGGAGCCGGGCGTGTCGGCGGCGGGGGCGTCGGCCGCGCCGCCGCCCACGCCCCCGGAGGACGGCTTCGCGGCGTACTCGACGGCGCTGAGCGTGACCATCGCCATCGGCTGCTCGCTGCTCATCCTCAACGTGCTCATCTTCGCCGGCGTCTACTACCAGCGCGACAAGACGCGGCTGCACCACGGCGAGGGCGGGGCGGGCGGCGGCGGCGGCGCGGGCGGCGGCGCGGGCGGCGACGGGCGCGGCGCGGGCCTGCGCGCCAAGAAGCGCTCGGAGAACGGCCAGATGCCCAACAGCATCTGCGGGGACTTGCTGGCGGCGGACGCGGGCGCCAACGGCAAGGGTGCGGGGGGCGAGGCGTTGCACCACCACCCGCACCGCCACCACCACCCGCACCAGCTGCCGCCGCCAGAGTTCGCGGACCTGCCGCCTCCGCCGGGCGCCGGCGCGCCCGCGCCGCCGCCCCCCGGCGCCACGGGGCAGGCCGTGCCGCGCCCGCCGCCGCCGCCCAAGACGCCCAAGCCGGCCATCCCGTCGCTGTCGCAGGGCGGCGGCGCGGGCGCGGGCGGAGGGGGTGCCCGAGTCGCAGCCGCTGCTGCCGCCGCACCCCATGCCGCTGCTCAACACGGGCACGCTCACCAAGAAGGGCGGCGTGGGCGGCGCGGGCGGCGGGGCGGCGCGGGCGCCGGGGCGGCCCAAGATGGAGGAGCTGCGGTGTGACGCTCCGGCGCCGCCGCCGCCCCCCGCCGCCGCACGCCGCCGCCACCGTCGTCACCGACGTGTGAAACTGCCCTCTGCCGCTGCGGCGCCGCCGCGGCGGTGGTGGCGGCCGACGCCGCCGACGCCGCCCCCGCCTCCCCGACACGCCCCTCCCCCCCCGCCCCGCCCCGCCCCCGGCCCGCGAAGCCTCTGTCTCTCTCTCTCTCACTCACTCACTCTCAGACCGTTCATTACCCCCGCCACCGCCCTTCTCCCCGTTCCTCGACCTCCCGCCGCCGCCGTCGTCGCCGCCGCGGCCCCGCAAAGGACACCGCGCGCTCCAGGAGCTGCGGTGCGTGTCAGTGCGTGTGAAAGCGCGTGTGCGCCTCGCCTCGCGGCCGCGTGTCTCGCCGTCCGGCGGCGGGACGGACAGGGGACGGCCGCGCACGCGTGCGCTCGCCGGCCGGACGACAGGCCGCGCGCGGTGGGACGACAGGACGCGGACGGAGCTGTACTATACATATATAAATATATACACACACCCACATACACAGATCTATATATATACACACATATGTAATGTGCGCGAAAGTGCGAGTGCGTGGACCCGAGCGCGTGAGGGGTGCGCGACGCAGCGGCTGACCACGCCCCCCTCTCGGTCCGAGGGAGACGGCACGCAGCGCGGGCGACACGCGCCGTCATTTTTCACCTCATTTCAGCGAAATGGCGGTGACTCAACGCATTCCTCACTGTTGTGACGCGAAGCGAAATCCGCCACTCGTTTCAGACCTAATGCCATACTTTCCATCACACGTGCGTCCGTGTCATAGCGTTTCGTGCCGTCTTCGTTGGAATAGTTTCAGTACTGTCACATGGTGGATGTGTTTCACTTCAAGATGACCGCCGCAAACATGTCCAGGATTTCAAGAGACTCATACTGGCGACTATTGTAATTTATAGGTACAGTGTTTTGGAAAAAGGGGACAAACTCTTCATGATCAGAATTTGCGTGAATATCACGAAAATAAATATAAATATATTTTGCTGCCAATATAACAGTTTTTGAAGAAATTAAGTCGAGTCGACTATAGATATTTGACATTGAATTTTCAAAGAAAAAGTTACGTTTTATAAAGACTTTTAATAAGTGACAAGTCTAACGTGATATTAGAGAGCTGTTTACAAATACTCACTTTAGGTAATTCAGAAATACTACACGAACAGTCGCTGTGAGCTCAAATTGAGAACATTTGTTATGAACTGAACAACATTATCATTCACAGGCACGTTTTCAGCCGGTCAGTTTCATTTTAGATCATACATCAATGAGTATGCAATAGGCCATTGATGTCTGTTATCACAGATCCACGGGTGTGTCAGCATTGTCGTTGTTGGTACAACAAGGAGTAATAAGTGGTAAATTTCTAGAGGTAACTCTCCATCTGCAACGTAATATACAATCATATTTTGCTTATTTTCCCCCTCTTGCATTTCGATCGGGAGAGTTTGTCTGCCTTTTTTTTCGAAGGTACTGTTTATCTGCTGTGTGTTTCAAGAAGACGACTGAGTGTGCAGTTGAGGGAAATGCCAGAAGAGGGTGTTTCTGTTTCTCGCGCCTGATGCCCAGAGACACATTTACTTGTGCGTTATATCCGTAGACACGGCGGAGTGACGGACTTTTGCTCGCACATCGTGTTTGTAAAATCACTAGAGTTAGTTTGGAGCTGTTTTTCCTCGGGACTTGCTACTGCGTCACTCCCAGTGTCCGTTTTCTCGGTAATGAGAGACTGGTGTTATGAAGGCAGTTGTTGAATGAGAAATGTGCACGTTTATCTTCTAAGAATCGAAAGATTGCGCTTGGCATATTAGAGATGGAAAGCCTTATCTTTTCGTGTAATTCAGTATGCAATTCAAATTTTCACATCTATATTTGTACATTGTTTCACTGAGAAATCACGTAGTCGCAAATCAGAAAGACTTAAAACAATGGAAGAGATTTCCTGCGCAACAATAAAATTGAGGTCAGGAGGTAATAATCAACATTAAGGTTACGGTTTGTATTAAATAATTATTTTGTAACGCTATATTTCACGTCAGGTTATAACTAATTGTTTTTATTAAAATGGGCTAAGTGCAAAATTATGGACTTAAAGTACAAGATCAAAATAAGAACGAATTTATTGTCTACAATTTTTGTCAGGGCTGATAAAAATGTATTTCTTGGGCATAATTCGATTGATGTCATTCGGAATGTGTCCATACTTTCCTTTCAGTACAGATTTCTCCTGATTATGGAAATGTAGCATTAAAATGAATTAGGATTCTTGTGCATTAGCATTATTATGTCAACCCGGAAGAAATCTAATTAAATTGGTAGAAAGTGACGAAGCATCAATATGAAATAACGGTGAATTATGAAAATATTTTTGTTGAACAAATGATATATTTTCCACCCAGAACTTTTTTAAACAAAAGTAAAAATACGGATACAAAGGTGCAGTATAATTGATTTTTTTCTTTTGTGAACAATTTTCTCGGCACGAATTTAAATAATATTTTCTTTTCTCATCTCCAGAAAAATTGAACCATAATATATCGTGACGTTCTGTTCGAATCAAAGCACTGAACCATTAATTGATTACGAGGGAAGAAAAACCAGACACAGTTTGACGAACATCTCTTAGAGATCCTCCCTACGCAGGAAATCAAGTTCCATCACGCGTGATTGACCACAAGCATTTCTTTGCTGGCGATGAGATACGGCCGCTCCCGTCGGAAGGTCATTCTCGCACCCAACGACCAACGTTCAGCCACCCCAATCGCGCAGAGAGCCCCATCGAAGCGCCATTCGCTAATAAGAAGTGCCGCAACGCGTCTGCCAAGCGCCATCTTTCCAGGAACAAACAGCAGAAGCGCGGCGCCCGCCCGGAGCGCGACCTATTTTGGGAGGCCGTGTTCAGGCCTGGGCGCCGCTGCCTCCGCCGCCGCCGTCGCTGCAGCGTCGCGCCTGCGCACACATGACTTACGATACAAATAATAAAGAATGAATTGAATTTTAATAAAGTAGCCTCTCATTACGTCCCTGTTGTGTTCCCTGCCTCGCCTTCCCGCTTCCTCCTGAGACCCGACAGTCGGCAGCGCCTGCGACTTCGTCGTCGCCGTCGCCGACGCCTGCTCGATTTCACGCGCCGGTGGCGCACCTAACGAGCATCGCGCGAACCCTCCGCTCCCCTGCCGGCCCACCTGCCGGCACTAGCTTCGTTAGTGCCGCCGCCCGGGCATTGGCGTGAGGAGGAGGGCACGTGCTGGCTGGTGCGTTGGGCGAGGACCAACACCCAAGTCGATAAAGGGGCCCCTCCTTTCTTCCTAGATTTTTGGGGCAAGGAACTTTTTTTCTCGGCTATGTGAATCCAGAAAATATTTAAAGGAGGAGGGGTAATTTCAGTTCAGAAATCCCTATTATTTCTGAAATGACAAGAAAATTTAAAGAAGTATAAGCTTGAAATTAAAAAGTTCACTCCCCGCAGACGTTGTTCTGCCCTCCATCTCACTCTTTCTCCTTTCCTCTCCTTTCTGTGTATCTCTGTCTCGTATCTCTGTCTCTCTCAGTCCCTGTCTACCTATGTCTGTCTGTCTCAGTTTCCCTGTGTCTGTCGCATTGTATGTCTCGCTGTTTGTCTCTGCCTGTCTCTCTCCTCTCTTTCTGTCTGCTTCTGCTCCTCTCTTCTGTCTGTCTGTCTGTCTGTCTGTCTTCTTCTCTCTCTCTCTCTCTCTTCTCTCTCCTCTCTCTCTCTCTTACGCGTGCCGCTCTCCTGATCTTCTCGGCCTCGCGCTGCGTCACATGGAAACCCTCAGCAACAATGAAGCCCAGGTGGAGCTCAGTTTGATTGGAAATTGAATTAAAATGAAACGCAATACTGCTGAAGCGCCATCTAGTTGCAGTGCAACTGCAAGTTGCAACAAAACTAACAGCTTCTAGGTGTAAAAACTTTCACCTTCTAGGTGAAAAACACTAATGTACCCCATGTGCCCTTCCCCTTGAATCATCCACTGTTTATTCTTAGATTGTGTCTATCTCATGCAGTAATCTCATGCATCTAGAATATAGACAATGTGACCATGTTCCAGGACTTGAAATAATCTCTTATAGGAGAGAATTCTAACCAAAGAAACTGGGAGATTATTGTTTCCTTATCGAGTTAGGTTTCTTCTTTACTCTCAACGCTGTACTGTAAATGCCTAAATTAGTGTGATTTTTCTTTCTCTAAAACTAATTTGCAAATATCTAGTGTTATCCCAAGAAATGGAACCGCTTACTGTACTACTCCGCTCTAATGCTACAGCGGCCGCTTTGACCGCAGAGAAAGTAAGAAAATTTATTTCTTCTATTGCTACTTAAACATTTTCTGACCCAGTTTGCACGAAATCGTATCAAGATTGAATTCCTCAAACCTTAGCGGTAAACAAGATAGTGTGCCGAAGTATAGGGATTCACGACAAGTGGCTGTAGATTAGTAGATATGCGTCACATAAACTACGTATATCATTTTCCTTCTTAAAGCTTTGTTGTAATAATAATGATAATAATATTTATAATAACATATTTTAATACAAATTTATAAAAACAACAACATATTCCCGATAGTGAGAGAGAGTTAAATGCAGGAAAAAATCTTACACAAAAAAAGTATAAATAGCTGAAACCATCAAAAGAGTTCATCCTGTTTGAAAACAATAATTTTTCTTGACGGTACATCATAAAGTATTACACCTCTTTACATTTCGACATTTCTACATTACTACATTTCGACTATCTGTTTGCAGAAGTTTCAAGAGCGCCTGTTTAAGGTTTGGGCTCTAGGAAGGTGCTGTTCAAATGCAAGATTTGTGCTCAGGCTGCCCATGGGCTCCAGCCTGCCACCCATCCTTCACTAGACTAAAACCGATCATGCCCCAGCGCCTACCCCTCGTCCGGTTGAGGGTTGGTGAGATCAACATGTAGTGGACCCCACCAGTGGCCCAAAGAAGAATCTCTGGACTGGATCACGCATTTTTGGGCCTCCCACATGAGCAGCCCTGCTCTACGAGGTTGCCTACGGCCTAGATCTGGGCTGCTTAAGCGGTCCCGGGGCACAACACTGTGACTATCGTACCGAAATAAAAACCTAACCGTAAAAACCCATTTGAAGAATGAGAGCAAAATTGAAACAGTTATTTTTATTAAATATATCGGTGAAACAGTAACTCAATGAAGCGTTTTAGATTCTTGAAATATGTTTATGAAGCAATTTATGGCAACTTGTTACACTGGGTTCATATTCTGAATAGTACTCAAAAGGTAAATTGTAGATGTGGATGTTTTCGCGCATTTTTACACTTACTCTTGAAGATAAGATTTTTTTATCAGATTCCTCATACAGAAAAGAGTCCACTTCGTTATAACTGATCCAATTTACCTCCCGGATTCTTGTAGTATCTGAACAAATCTTGGTTTCGTACTTTGGTAATATTGAATTCCAACAAAAGATTAAACAAAAAGAAAAATTGAGATTTTTTGCTTAATTTTGGATGTTTCAAGCAATATTTTCCATTGTTTCTCGTAATTCTGAAGACAGATGTTTATGACCTTGTAAATTTGTTGTTGTTTTGACAAATTTCAGAGTACATCAACTGCTTAAGTGGCAGTTTGATACAACAATTATTTTATCTAACGTATATTTAGTGCTCTCAAGAAACCATTTACAATACTTAGAGGAAAATAGACTACAATACAGACATTTTACAATACAATATGAATGATAATTGTAGAACCTGTGAAAATGAAAATGAAGAAATTGCTACAGTGAACTTATAAAGGTAAGTTGTTTTATTATTTGCTTTATGCTTTCCTATTAAAAGAGAAAATTAAACATTTCACGAAAAAGTAATACTTGGATCACAAAAGGAATTAGAACATCGTGTAAAAATAAACGTACTCTACTTTATTTCTAAACGTCATGACGTATCTCAAGATTTCCTTATCTACTATAAAAAATACAAAACATGGTTACGAAAAGTCATAAGGCAGGCTAAAATCATGAAAACGATCAGGATATTTTGAACTCAAATAATAAAACTAAAGCAATGTGGAATATAATAAAAATACTACCAAATCAACTAGAAAACCCGTAGAGAATGTTGTTTTAAAATATAACGATATAAATGTGAACGATCCGGCAACAGTGGCTAATCTCTTTAACCAATACTTTTCGAGAATTGCTGCCGATCTCACTAAGGGTCTTCACGCACAAAATTCAAAACAGACAGTTCACCCAAAATGTTTGACACAATGTTCGTTTCGAAACTTCTTCCTATGAAATTCTCAAAATAATCGGTAAACTAAAAATAAATATTCGTCCGGTTTAGATGAATTCCGGGATTCTTTGTTAAAGACTTGTGCGTATGCCATTATACACCCGTTAACTCACATATTTAATGCATCTTTATGCACTGGAACGTTTCAGATATTTTCAAACAGCTAAAATTAAGCCGGTTTTCAAAAAGGCAACAAAATGAAATTCAAAATTATTGGCCCATTTCTCTTCTATCAGTTTTTCAAAAATATTAGAGACTTTTACGTACGAATGGAAACCTTTCTCACTAAACCCGACGCCCTTTCAGATTGCCAACATGGATTCAAAACATGATCAAAATCAACGAAACAGCTATATTTTCTTTTCTTAAAGATGTCGCCTCATCATTGGATCAAAACGAGGCACCTATTGGATTATTTTAGATATCTCAAAGATCTTCATGACATTTTACTTTCAAATTACCTTCTATGGAATTCGTGGTATTGCTCTAGATTGGTTATGTTCGTACCTTAAACAACGATCTCAGAGAGTTGAAATACCTTACTGGAATGATGGAACATTACGTACGCACCTTTCCGACTCTTTACCCGTTGCATGTGGAGTTCCTCAAGGATCGATTTTAGGCCCTATTCTGTTCCTACTTTACGTAAACGATATGCCCTCGACGATTCGTAACGGAAGAACGGTTCTCTTTGCGGATGATACGAACATCCTTTGTAATAAAGGAACAGTAAATAGTACAATATCAGATGTTTCAAATTGGTTCCGAAATAACAAATTAATTGTAAACGAAAAGAAAACGGTTTTAATGCAGTTTTCCATTTCAAATAAGCAATTCTGTGCTCCATTGAAAATGAACAGTGTACCAGTGACCGAGGTAAAGGCAACAAAATTTTTAGGTCTCTCGATTCAGTCAAACCTTAAATGGAACGTCCATTTAAATGAATTGAACACACAATTAAGTTCATTATGCTACGCGTTTAGAATTCTTTCAAATTCAGTCATCCTTCATACTGCTCGTTGTGTATATTTCGCGAATGTTCATTCCCGTCTGAGATATGGCATAATATTCTGGAGGAATACATCTTATAGCTCCCAGACTTTTAGATTACAAAAACGAATTGTACGAATAATAACCAAATCCCCCCACGTGATTCATGTAAGCCTCTCTTCATTAATCTAGAATTCTACCATTACGTGTCTTTTATGTACGAATCAGTGGTTTTTGTAAAAATGACTTGCTCAAGGGCGGGAATTTTTTTTCAGAAATCATATTCATCAGGTGACAGTATCAACAGCTCATTACAAAAATTCACATACAATACGTGTACATTATTTTACAACACTTTGCCAGATGACATTAAACGATTAAATTCAATAGAAAAGTTTAAATCCCAAGTGAAATCGTTTCTGCTGCATAACTGTTTCTATACAATTAGAGACTATACTCAGCATCACAAGAAAAGTAAACATTAATTTTAACAATGATACTTAATGCATTATTTAGCATTTGGACTGTATAAATGAGTATAAACAACCTGTAACAACAATTGTACTACAGCTTCCGGGTCAATGACCCCATCTCGATCAGGTTTTCGTCCAGTTTTCCTGATCCATTGAGCAAATGCTGAGATGGCCCCTTGTTTTGCTTCTGGACATAAATGTAACTTCATTTTCTGTGCACGTCTTCTAGAATTCAGTGGAAATACAATTATTCAAATTATCGTTTCCATGTTGTCACGGCAGGAAGTAATAAGAGCCAAAATTTATTGCTTATTTATCTTTGAAAATAGATTTTATTACATGGGAGTTTTTTCTCCTTTCAAAATTCAAAATTTATTGCTTATTTATCCTTGAAAATAGATTTTATTACATGGGAGTTTTTATTTTTTCTCCTTTCAAAATTCAAAATTTATTGCTTGTTTATCCTTGAAAATAGATTTTAATACATGGGAGTTTTGTTTTTTCTCCCATTCAAAATTCAAAATTTAAGTAGTATATGACTTAGTGTAGGGATCACAGAATTTTGAAAATGTGCACACAATTCACTTTTCCCATAGCACGTCATACGCAATTAAAACCCCCTATTTCAGAGAATTATTTTATTCTAGGACTCCTTTTCATCTTCGTATTGCCAGGTCCCCCGACGTCTTCAATTTTCCTGTGATTAGTATCCCTACATGACCGTTTTCAAATCGATGAGCATTTAGTTTGCTTGCACAATTAAAACCCCCTATTTCAGAGACGCTTGGCCGACAGATTTCCAAACAAATTTTAATTATATTTTATTGTCGTTCTCGTTTATTACAGCATTTGATGAAAACCTTCCATCAATGCCTGGAGTATTTGGCACATTTTATTTTTTCCTAATTTGCCAAAATCATATTTTAGAAATGACCATGCACGAACGAAAGTGGTAAAAAAATCTGTAATCCTAACCCCATGGTTGTATCAATGAGCTACAAGTACTTTCACGCTAAATGCACCATAAGAGGTATATGTAGACGGTGGGAAAGGTAAGGTGGTCGTGCAAGTTCAAGGCGAATGCCAAAAAACACGTAGAAGAGGCATACAATTTCATTAAAGTGTAGAAAAAGTTCTCATATTTCTTAGCTAACATTCATTTTTGAAGATTCACACAAAAATAGTTTAATAAATAAAGGTTTTTCTTGGAATTACGGACAAACAAATTGCATTAATTTAATAATAATTTTGTTGATGTAACTGATTGGTCGTATTTAAAAGGTTTATATTAACAAAAATATTTAAATATTAAATGAATAAATAAGATTCCGATTTAAACATAGCTGCATTTCAAAGTTAGAAACTGGAAGGAGAGATGGACATTGTTATCCAATCGGGAGCACTTATTCCAAAGATTCCTAAAGTCCTAACTAAGCTTCCTATTGGATGGCAGTGTTCTCCTCTCCTTCCAGCTCGTAAACTTCAAATGACACTATGATTAAATCGGAGTATACAACATGCCACTGCCTCGTAAGAGGATGTATTTCACGTAAGATATGACCCGCAATACCAACCTCCCGTAAACCACCCGCCATACATACTACATTGGCTTAGGGACTTTTGATTACAATTTAAGTTGCAGGAGGTAGGGGCAAACCGCAACTTAAATCCCCCATGTAAAGAAAGCATTTCAGTCAGGGACTTTTCTTTGCTGGAGATTGGCATGCGTACTGTCAAAAACAATTATTACTTTCATCAAATTCTTTCTTACATTTCTAAACATCATAACATATCTTAAGACTTCTTCCTCTGCTTTAAAAAATACAAATCATTGCTAAGAAAAGTCATAAGACAGGATAAAATCATTAAACACGACCACGATGTTCTGAACTCAAATACCAAAACAAAAGCAATGTGGAATATAATAAAAAAATACGACCAAATCAACTGTAAACCTTGTAGAGAATGTTGTTTTAAAATTTAAAGAAAAATTGTAAGCGATACAGCAACAGTGGCTAGTCTTATTAACCAATACTTTTTTAGAAATTCTGCCGATATCACTAAAAATCTTCAGCCACAAAATTCAATATCAGACATTTCAACAAAAATGTTAGTTACGATGTTGGTTTCCGAAACTTGTTTCTATGAAATTCTCAAAATATTCAGTAAAGTAAAAAATAAATATTCGGCTTGTTTCGATTAATTTCCGGATTGTTTGTTAAAGACCTGCACGCCTGCCATTATACACGCGTTAACTCACGTATTTAATGCATCCTTATGCACCGGAACTCTCCCAAATATTTTTAAAACAGCTAAGATTAAGCCGCTTTTCAAAAGAGGCATCAAAAATTAAATTCAAAATGATTGGCCTATTTCTCTTCCGTCAGTTTTTCCAAAAATATTAGACTTTTTTATGTACAAATGAAAACCTTTTCCAGTAAACACAACGCGCTTTCAGATTGCCAACATGGATTTAGAAAATCAAAATCTACGGAAACATCCATATTTTCTTTTCTTAAAGATGTCGCATTATCATTGGATCAAAACGAATTGGATTGGATTATTGGATTATTTTTAGATCTTTCAAAAGCTTTTGACGTCATTGACATTTTATTTTCAAAATTACCCTCTTATGCAATCCGTTGTATTGCCCTAGATTGGTTGTCTTCGTATCTTAAACAATCTCAGAGAGTAGAAATACCTTACTGGAATGATGGAACATTATGTACACACCTCTCCGACTCTATGACAATTGCACGAGGAGTTCCCCAGGGGTCGATTATAGGCCCTATTCTCTTCCTAATATACGTAAACGATATGACCTCGATAATGCGAAACGGAAGAACAGTTTTCTTTTCTGCAAATAATACGAACATTCTTTGCAATAAAAAAAAGTAAATATAGAGGTTTCAAAATGGTTTCGTAATAACACAATAATAGTAAATAAAAAGAAAAGGTTTTAATGCAGTTTTTCATTTCTAATACAAAAATTCTGAACTCCATTGAAAATAAACGGTGTACCATTGTCTGATGTTAAGACATCAAAATTTTTAGGTCCCTGAATTCAGTCAAACCTCAAATGCAACGTTCATTTAAATCAATTGAACACAAAATTAAGTTCATTACGCTACGCGTTCAGAATTCTTTCAAGTTCAGTCAGCCTTATTACTGCTCGTTGTGTATATTTCGCGAATGTTCATTCCCAACTGAGATATGGCATTAAACGCTCCGGAAATACATCTTATAGCTCCCAGACTTTTAGATTGCAAAACGAATTGTACAAATAATAAGCATATTCGACCCACAAAATTTTTGTAAGCCTCTCTTTATTAATCTAGGAATTCTCTCGTATACGTACGTATATACGGTGTAATATACGTAGTATAGAGAAAGTTATGTAAAACTGTGCAAAGATATGGCGGATTTTTGGGGGAAGAAATTCCTTGCCGGGCTCTGGTAACGAAAAAGTGAATGTAACCAAATGATAAACTAAAAAAGATAAAAGATCCTCTAACACATGGTGTAGCTAGAATCCCTGTTATGTGGGTCCTTGATGCCGAAAAACAAATTTGAATCAAAACGTCCGTCCGTCCGTCTGTCCACCTATCTGCCCGTCCGTCCATCTGTGAACACTTCTAGCGCCTAAACCGTGAGTAGATTTTTTTCCAAATTCAAGAAACCCCTGTCCATCTGGCTCTAGTTGAAGCTCTGAAATTTTGAAAAACATTTTTTAAAATTTGGGGGTACTTTACATGAAGACCCACCGGACATTTTCAATTTTTTTTCAAAAACGGCTCCAATTTTTTAAAAAATTATTGTAATAATAAAGTCAAATACATTCATATCTTTATGCAAAAGGTGCTATTTTCCCTTTTCCCTCTAAATTTTCGACCATTGCAAAAGTTTGAATTTTTTCGGCGTGTTCCTACAACTACAAAATTGAAAACAAAGATTTTTCCTTCAAATGAAATGTGTTGTCCATAAATAGTTCTGTCATGAAAGTCGTGTACATTCTTTTGAAAACTTGAGTAGTTTTCTCGCAATATGACGTGCATTATTTGCACTTTAAAAAATACAAAACATGATTTTCTCAAAAGCAGGTCCCAATTTATTCTTTAAATTGTTGGTAGGGTTAGTGCCAAAAGAACCCTATACTGTGACATACGAATATGTGGGACCTTGTATCGCGTCACATTTATTGTAAACAGGGTGAATTGTAAGAATAGACATTTGTAAATATGGCGGCATAGCAACGGTAGACGAGTTGTCGTCAAGGTCAACAAACTTCATTGCTTTGAACCACGGGGCGCGGCTAGTTGATAAAGTAAACTGTTTGGGGATTGGCCGAGAAAGCAATGACAGTCTGGGGCGCGGCTCGTTGAATTTGTAAGTAATTGAGGGATTAGCTAGGCATGGAAGTTTTTCTAACAAAAAACAGTAGAAAGTATGGACGGAGTTTTGAAGCGCTGAAAGAGGCATGGCATTGGAGGATGAGGCATTCCGACTTATGCCGTGGTGCTGTGCGGATGGTGTTTAGACAATTGATGTTGGGAGTTTGGGAATTGTGAACATTTACTTTGAAGCGTATGATTGTGGAACTTAGAATACTGATGGAAGGTGTGGAAGTTTGAACTTGGAAATATTTCGAGTGCAGCAGCCAGAATTGTGAACTTAGGTGAATTTGTCGGCAACAGGACTGGGAGTATTTGATGCAGATAATAGTTTGCTGAACTTTAATATTTTAAGTATACGCGTAGAAAGAACTGTAACTTGGAGTATACTTAGTAGCAGACGGAAGAAAAGAAGATGGTATTTGGACCTGGAGCCATCGACACCGGGAAAGATTGAAAATAATTCTACGCGGCGACATCGGTCAAGATCGTGCGAAGACGGGTACTGCAATATAAGGTTTGAGACTGGTCATGACCGAAAGTTTCGTATTGTTACCAATAAACATTGAATAAACTTACAAGTTTCTGTGAATAGAAAAGATGATTTTCATTTAGCCAATTCCAACAAATGAGTAGCTAGAAATGTATATTTGCTTTTCAGATTTCTCGGTCACTCTGTACAGAAGGCAGATCGAATAATCGGCTATTAGTAGGCAATAGCGATTATTTTTTATAAGACCCATCGACCCAGTAAGCCGGATTTTAGTTTATTGGAAATAGCAGTTGAAGATTAATTTTAATAATTCAATTAACGTAATGTTTTCCTGGCGCCCATATTCTTATATAAATTTGGAACGGATTACGTTGAATTTGTATTTAATAATATTAGAAGGGCAGAGGAAATATTAAATATCGAATCAGACAGTTTGTTTCAATACGATGATATAAACGCCATATTGATCTATTCTTTTGTTTTTTAAAAATTACAAAAATATATTTTTTACTTGTCTCTCACGTCGGTAATATTTACATTAGAGGTGATTTCTTCACATTATTCCATTTTCACCATCGGCCATTTTCTCAAATATGGCACCAAATTTTCTCTTTAAATTTTTCCAACGGGTAGTGCTAATTCCACTGTTTAATATGACGTAAAGTTCATTATAGCGTGTTCTTTTGTTTTTTCCAAAATTACACAAATGTATTTTTATTAAATAACTCTCACGTCGTTCATATGTGCATGTGCATATGTACGTATGTACATTTAAATTAAGTCAAATTAAGTTTCTCGAAAACTCAAGAGTTTTCTGTAAAAATGAGTTCAAAATTCCGCATTATCAGAAACGCTCAAACGCCATTTTCTCAAAAATGGCACCAAATGTTCTTCTTAAGCTTTTCCAACAAATAATGCTAATTGCACTGTTTAATATGACGTAAAGTTCATTTTAGTGTATTCTATTGTTATTTTCCAAAATTATACAAATATATTTTTTTTAAATATCTCTCACGCCGTTCATATGCACATTCCCAATATATATATATATATATATATAGTATTACACTGGTTAGTTGAAGTTCTTCAAACGTCCTTATATACAGGTTTTCGAAAACTCAATAGATTTCTGTCAAAAAGAGGTTCAAATTTCACATCTACAGTCATGCTAAATCGCGATTTTCTTCGAAACGGCTTCAAATTTTTCAACTATTTAACTATTTAAGACTCTCTTTAAGATTCTGAAGTAATATTGTGGTTGTAGTATTAGGAGAAAAAGGTGGGAAAATGTTAAAAAATGTACTTGGGCGACCGTATATGAGAGCTGGCCAGAGAATAGAGCAAGACTTTAAAGCCAGGCCACACCAAGGAAATTAGACAGCGGTTCGTCTGTCTGTCCGTCCATCCGATTATGAAAACTACTAACGCCTTAACCATACGTACCATGATTTTCAAATTGAAGAAACCCCTGTCTATCCAGCTCTAGTTGAAGCTTTGAAATTTTGAAAAACATTCTTTAAATTTATTGTAAGAATGGAATAAAATACACTTATAAAAGTGGAATATGACCCATTTTTATGGTAAATACTAAATTTTCAAAATTTGGAAAGTATAAATTTTTTCAGTGCCTTCCTACGTCTACAAAATTGAAGAGGTTGTTCCTTGAAATGAAATTTGTGGTTCATAAAAAGTAGTAGGTCATGTACATTTTTGTCGGACTTTTGGTAGTTTTCGTGCAATAGTGCGTGCAACATTTACAATTTTAAAAAATAACATAAACAAGCTTTTTCTCAAAAACGGCTTCAAAATTTATCTTTAAATTTTTGCTATGTATAGTACCAAACGAACTCTATACGATCACATGAATGCCGTATTGCTCTATTCATTTCTTTCTTCAAAAATTACAAGAATGTTTTTTTAGTTGGCTCTCACGTACGTAATATTTGCGTTAGAAGCGATTTCTTTACGTTATTGTATTTCATGTGGTTTAAATAATCTCAAATATATTGTCTCGAAAACTCAACTCTTTTGTTAATATGAGCTCAAGATTCGGCGTTTTGAGAAACGCTTAATCGCCATTTTCCCAAAAATGGCTCCAAATGTTTTCTTTAAACTTTTTCAACGGATAGTGGTAATAGCACTGATTAATATGACGTAAAGTTATACAAATGTTTTTTTTTCAATATCTCTTACGCCGTTAATATGCAAATTTCAATAGATTTGTACACATTATTTGATTACTGAGTTGATGTTCTCCAAATTACTGCAAATGAAGTTTTCTGAAAAATCAATATATTCCTGTGATGAAGAGCTTCAAATTTCGCATTTATAGTAACGCTTAACACCATTTTCTTAAAGACTGCTCCAAATTTTTCAATGAAAATTGCTATTTAGGACACGGTTTAGCCTTCTTTAATATTCTCTAAATATTTGGGTTCTACTATTTGTGATCCGGAAAGTTGAGAAAATTTCAAAAAAAAAATGGGAAAATACTTGCGGCGGCAATAGATTGCAACAGGCGATAAGAAAAGACAGGAAAAGGCGCGTACCAGTCCACACCAAGGAAATTAGACAACTTTGCTACTAGCAACTCTGTGCCATTCTGTAGCACCTCTATTTCTATGTGTAAAGCTTGTAATTTGATAACTAGGGGCGGGTTTTAATGAAATGTTAGTTTTTCCTTTTCACTTTAGAACAATGCCGTTTAGTATAGAAATTCATTTTATGTTATGACAAAATGAAATGACCCATTTTTATAGGTCATTATGTTGCATTTTTTTGTCGATTTTCACGAATAAGTAATTTTTTACCTATTTGTCATTGTATTAAAATGCTGTTGATTTGATCGATTTCAATGTCATTTTTAATGGTACTTGTTTCATATTATATTTACAGAACGCAACAAATGTTCCTTACAAAATTACTCAGTAGCCTATTCTATTTGTTCGCTAAGAAATTGTTTTGACAGCAGTTGGGGGTAAGTAGTTCTTGTGACGTACTCGTATTACTGGTTCGGTCGATTTCGGGATAACAAAAAACATTTCCGGGTAAAGAACAGTCGAAACCAAAGTTTGTAAGCTGAGTACCCTCGAAGAAATGGAAGAAGCCTCAATTACATCAATAACGTATCCAACAGCTTGAGTTGTTCATACGAACAGGTTTTGATAAGATTTTTGTCTCTTTTTTTGTTTTTGTTTTTTGGCATTTTTAAAGCATTTTAAGATCATTTTATTGATCATTTTGGCGATGTTTTAGGTTATCAAAAACCGTCCCCAAATAATAACGGTAGAATACACCCTTGTCAATACTATTTTTATTTAAAATTATTACCGAGCAGAAAGGTACACCAGTGTAATTTAATCGCATAGAATATCAATTAATTAGTTCAATTTCACATACAGTTGCAGATTCTACAGGCTCAGAACATGTGGGTTAGAATCGAGAAGCGTCGAACCATCATATATGTAATAGAATATCATTCTGTATATTGTGGTATGACGAACGTTGCCCTGAGACCTTTAGCCTTATATTTTTAGTTTTTAAGGCTCTAAAACGCTTAATTTAGGAGTGAAGCAACGATATATGCGACCATGTGTTGCGGGTTGCATTTAACATGAATATGAATTTTTTTTTAAATCAAATCCTTCGTATTTTTAGAGTCAAAGTGCAATTCGTCCCATCTCTGAGATGTGATAGTAATAGTAATGAATTCTATATTTCTTCAACAAATATTTTTATTTTTAACATTTTAGAATGTATGGCTTTACTAATTAAATTAAGTAACACTATTTACTCTCTACAATATATTTATAAACCTCCAAACCAACCCTTCCCTACTCACATTTATATTCTCATTTTTCAATCTTCTAATCCAATTATACTCTTCAGCAGCAGTCTACAGCAAAAACACTTCTACTACTTCAACAGCAAAAACACTTTGTGAGGATGCAATTCATTAAATCCCCAAGGTAATCATTTACAACAAATATATCATTAAAATAATTTAGTCATGTATTCTCATATTTACAAATAAAAATTTAAATCTACAAAGCTTTCAATCTTCACTTCCTGAATTAGATTTTGATCATCTCCTTATTAAAATGTGTTTTAATTCTGCACTATTAAAAATTAATTACTCCTTCCTTACATTCGTACAAACTGGAATACATAACATCCATTCATAAATTCAAACTTCACTTCTCAATAAACAAAGAAATTTAACTTTCCAAGAAAAAATAAATACACAATAAATAGATAGTACACAAAAAGAAATTGATATAGCAATAGAAAAATTAATAAAACACTTCTATTAGTAGATGCTTATAAATATTCCAGCACACATTTTAAACCTGCCATTCATACTCTATTTCTTCCTACATATTACTTATATCTTATTAAATCCAAACATAATCTAAGACATATTTGGCAATAAACTCCTTGACATTAAAGGAAAAACTTATAAGTTAACACGAACTATGAAAGTACGTGTATACCCATATGAATTAGAGAAATTTCAATATTATAATGCACAAAACACCCCGACATCAGACCACAATAGTCCACAATTTCTAAATTAACAAACTCTTATTATTCTGTTCCAATATTAAACATCAGACTGCATTAGCATCTGCCTAAATCAAGTTTCCAAAATCAAATTTGATTGCACAACAACTAGAAAAGTCTTTTATACCAAACCCTGTGAAAGATCAAACTTCTAATGCAGAAATTGAGTTTTTAAAATCACTTTTCCCTTTTTGGTCCCTTCAGAAATACAATTTATTTCTCCTACAAAAGTTCAAAAAATAACAAAAAAAAATGAAATTGAAAAACAAAACTTCAGAAATTGATTCTATTTCAAACAAAATCATTAAAGAACTTAATATAGAAATTACAAAAGTATTTCTTAGCATTAACACAAATGTATTTTAAAAATAACTATATATCCATTGAATTTCCAATTTGATTCCAAATATTTTTTTTCAAATCAAAGTGATAGTTACCCATAATTATCATAACTGAGTTTTGCCATCATCTTAAAAAATATATAAAGTATTCCAACACTGAAATTTTTTTTAAAAAAAAAAAAAAAATCAGTCATAAAAAATTAAAACTCCCATGTCAAAAAATGTAATGAAATAAATATTTCATTTGTTAAATTCTCACTCACTAATTCCACTTAGAAACTGTGATCCATTCAAAGAAAACATCTAAATAAAATATTTGTTTCTGAACATGCGGAATTTTGAGCTCACTTTCACAGAAAACTTGACTTCTCGGAAAACTTTATGTGACATTGTTTAAAGCACATGTACTGATAAATACAAGAACGTAAAGAAATTGCCTCTAATAAAAATATTATCGACGTGAGAGACAAGTCAACATAATTATATTTTTGGATGTTTAAAAAAAAAACAAAAAATACAGCAATATGGAGTTAATGTCATTGTATAACGTTTGTTTGGTACTAACTCTACCAAAAATTCAAAGAAAACTTTGGGGCCCGTTTTCGAGAAAATCTTGTTTTTGTTATTTTTTAAAATTGCAAATTAAATGCATTGTAAAATTACTGAACTTTTAAAAAATTCCTTAAAATTTTAAAAAATTAAATTAACTGCGAAATTGGACCCCTTTTAATTTTTTTAAATTTAAAGAAAAAAATTTTAGCACTTTTTGAGAAAATTTTGAAAATATCTCAAGAGCTTCATGTAAGGTACCACCAAATTTTAAAGAATGTTTTTCAAATTTTCAAAGCTTCAACTAGAGCAAGATGGACAGGGGTTCCTGCAATTTGTAAAAGATTGTATGTGTAGTTTAGACGCTTGTAGTGTTCACAAACGTTTGGACGGACAGACGTTTAAAAAAAATTTTTTCTGTATCTGGGGACCTCAAAACGTCTATTTCCGTTGATATCTCGAAATCGATTTTCCTCAGCATTACATAACTTTCTCTATATTACGTACATTACTCCGTATATACGTATGTATACGAGAAAGTAATTACAGGTGCTACAGAATAGCACAGACTTTCTCGTAGTAAAGGTTTCTAATTTCCTTGGTGTGGTCTGGCTTTAAGGTTTTGAAAGAATTAACCAAAACTAACCAAACATTTCATTTGAAGGTTTTTCTGAAATTTTGCAACTCTTTGGTTTCCAAATAGTAGAACCTAAATTATATTTTAATTATATTAAAAAAGGGTATAACGTCGTCCTAAATGGCCATTTATAGAAAAAATTGAAGCCTTCTGTAAGAAAATGGTGATTAAGCATTACTGTAAATGCAAAATTTGCAGTTCTTTTTCACAGAAATCAATAGTTTTCGAAAAGCTTCATTGGAAGTCACTTGACGTACTTCTACTAGCAAATGCAATAATGTATACAAATCGATGGAAATGTGCAATATTATTGGTGTGAGATATATTTAAAAAAAATGTGTGTAATTTTTTTAAAAACACAAGAATACATCACAATGATCTTTATGTGATATTAAACAGTGCAATTAACACTAACCGTTGGAAAAAATGAAGAAAAAAATTGAAGCCAATTTTGAGAAAATGGCGTTTGAGCGTTTCACAAAAAGCGGAATTTAAAGTTCATTTTTACAGAAAACTGTTGAGTTTTCGAAAAATTTTATTGTCTATATTTAACGCACATCTACTCATAAATCTAAAAAATTGAAGAAATCGTCTCTAGGGTAAATATTTCGGATGTGAGAGACAAGTGAATTTTTTTTAATTTATTAAAAAACAAAAGAATAGAGATGATGTTTACGTCATCGAATAGGGTGCGGTTTTGTACTATCCCTACCAAAAATTTAAAAAAGTTTGGATCCGTTAATGAGAAAATCTGTTTTTAGTTATTTTTTAAATTGCAATTTTTGCTCGCACAATTGCACGAAAAATATTAATAGTTTTTTAAAAAAATGTAGATGACTTTCTCTCTCTCTCTCTCTCTCTCTCTCTCTCTCTCTCTCTCTCTCTCTCTCTCTCTCTTCTTGCTGCCTCTCCTCTCCCCTCGCTCGCTCTCTCTCTCGCTCGCTCTCTCGCTCTCTCGCTCTCGCCTCTCTCTCGCTCTCTCTCTCTCTCTCTCACACACACACACACACACACACACACACACAAATTTTAAAGAATGTTTTTCAAGATTTCAAAGCATCAACTAGAGCCAGATTGACAGGAGCTTCTTCAATTTGGAAAAGATCGTTTTGGCGCTGGTAGTGTTCACAGACTGACGGACAGATGGACAGACAGACGGACGGACGTTTCGAAAAAATACACTTTTTTGGTATCAGGGGACCCCAAAACGTGTTTTCTCTTGAAATCTCGATCTTCCGCAGCATTACATAACTTTCTCTACACTACGTATATTACTCCCGTATACACGTATGTATTCGACAAAGTAAAAACAACTTATATTAAAATACAACCAAAGAGCGCAAATACACTACCAAATTAAGTGCTGTTTTATTTAATAAATTAGTTTTGGAGTTTATTAGTTTGCATGTTAGTTCATCTTATTTAAGTTCCGTGAATCAAGAAATTCCATGATGACTGTATAAAAACGAATGAAAATAATCACTCCATCGTTTAAATTTTCAAAACAAGTTTGCTGATAAATCCGTATCAATTTAGCACAACCCAATTGAGAAAATTTGAAAGCGTTCAGCAATTACATAGATACTTTATTTTGAGTCTGTGAAACAAAATATTATTTGAATATTATTTCTTGAAATCGATTTCAATTTATTATAGTTTTTTACTTTAATAAATCGATTTCAAGATTTCAACGGAAATACATATTTTGGGGTCCGCTTTCCCAAAAAGTAGTTTTTTTATGTCTGTCAGTTTTCCCGTTTCTCTTTTCCCGTCTGTCCGTTTTCCTGTCTGTCCGTCTGTCTGTCCGTCCGTCTGTCTGTCGTATGTGAACAAATCTAGGGCCTAAACCACACATACAAACTTTTGCAAATAGAAGAAACCCCTGACCATCAGGCTTTAGTTTATTATATTAATTACTTCAACAGTGTAGTAGCTCTAGCTGTAAATTGAGAATATTTTTAGGAACTTTCATCTCTGAAAGACCTTCCTCTAATACTGGCATGTACTACATCATTCGCATGCTGATGCGCACTTATATTATGAATGCTAACATCCATTTCAGTATATTAATTACTATTCACATTGACGTGCTTGGAAACACTTTAAATGACATGACGCAAAATGTGAAATATATTCAATTTTATATAACAATATATATAATATATAAATATATATATATATATTATATATATATATATATATATATATATATATATATATATATATATATATAAATCTTCATTGGTTGCTACAACAGAGGTAAAAGCTGGCTATTGAGAGACAAAAATAATTACAAACACATTCTGGCAACATCAAAATCTCTGTGCAAAATCTTTCCAAAGTTCAGTTCCGCTTCATTTTAAATATCTCTTCAAATACACACACATACACACACATTATTAATATGTTTTGCCTTTGGAGTTAATATCGAAGTGTATTGTGTATCTGCCAAGACGTTCCCGGGATTCCTCAACTTTGAATTCTGCCCTCGAGAGTATTCTAGGTCGGCGGTGGCTGCGGGCGGGCGCCGACGCTCGCTTGGGCGTCCGCTCCGCCTTCTGGGAAGCTCCAATTCCCCGCGCGAGGAGACTTCTCCGAAGCCCGCCACGAGGGCGTCTGCGGCGGCCGGTCGCGGCGGCGGCGGAGGAGTTTGAGGCGGCGGCGGGACGGCTGCGGCGATGGTTGCGGCGGCGGGGCGGAGGCAGTGGCGGCGGCGGGGGGGGCGGAGGGGAGACGGAGGCGGTGGGGGGGGTGGTGGCGCGGGGGGGGGGAGGGGGCGGCGACGGTAGCGGTGGCGGCTCGCCCCTGAGCCGTCAGCGGCGACGCGGGGAGAGCGGCCGACAAAATTGATGGATGAGCCTGCACGAGGAGAGGAGGCTGCGAGCAGGAGGAGGAGGGGGGAAGGAGAATAGGAAGAAAGAATGGGGAAGGGGTGGGGGGAAGGGAGGAGGGGGACGAAACGAGAGGTGGGAGATAAAAGGTAGAGGGAAGATGTAGAAGGGAAAAGGAACGGGAACGACAGACGAGGGAGGAAGGGAGAAACGCAATGAGTGGGAAGAGGGGTCAGGGGAGGAGGGTGGGGAGGAAGACAGGAGTTTGTTGTGACGAGAGCGACAGGGTGTCCTCCGTGCTTCTGTGTACGTTCCCTTCCCCTTCAATTAAGCTGGCTACTCACTCAACCACATTCTTGCGCAGTTCACTTCTGTCCTACTAGAAACTGGAAATTTGCTGCAATTTCGCTGCCGTCACCGCTGATGATGTTCGGCATTTCCACCATCGTTGCTGGTAATTTGCAGCATATCAGTGGTGTTGCAGTTCTGGTAGCCATCGCCTCATGGATCTTCAGTCCCATTCACGCAATGGATTCTTCCATTGACCCTCTTCTCTCCTCCTTATTTTCTTGGCTGAACATATCAATTAATGTCCAACTCCTGCAGTGCATTTACATTACCCACTTGAACTATATATATTTTTAACGCTTGTAACTTTTCATACGCTTTAGGGAAACGAATATTTCCCTTTATCTCATTTCCCGGAAACACTATTGTACCATCTTCTCATTCAAACTATTTCCACCGCACCGTCACTCACAGCAATAAAATCACACGAATAATTGTACTACTATTCTAGAAGTACAAACATCTGCATCAAAATCGCGTTAAATTTTCGTTATAAGTTTCTTTCTCAATTACGTTTACACCTCAAACCGCACAAATACTCTTCAAGAAAAAACAAGAAACAACATGCTTTTGTCCCCTTTTCTTCTTCCATAATCCTCCTTTCCTTCTTTCCTTTCCCTCCTTTATCACAAGAGTCAGCCACCTAATCCATAGCACATCTCACTCCACCGCCTCTACTCGAAGCTGTCACTCTTCTGAGCCCGGAGCTAGCGTCCTTCGTCAAATCGCTGCCTGCCCCAACCACGACCTCCCCTCCCCATTCTCCTTCTCATCGCGGGCTCCTCCGGGTGCTCACTCTCATCCCCGTCCCATCCACGCAAGAGACCGCGCCTAGGGACCATCCACACTTCTTCCCCACGCCGCCCCCATTGCCCTCGTACCGGGAGCGGTATCTCAGTGCATCAGCTGATGTCACTGTTGCGCCTCTGACCGGGAGGTCCTAGGTTCCAGTCCCGACGATGGCAGGATTTTCGACACTAGCTTTTCAGCTAGGTCGAATTCAGTCGCAGTCTGGATGCGAATTCTAGCGGCCGGTTGCTCTGATCGGTAGTTTTCCGTGGTTTCTCCGATCAACACCAGGCGAATGCCGGAGCAGTACCCTACCAAATGGGCCACGGATCGCGCGCGATCTGTCCTTCCTCTTCCTTGTTCTATCCTCTCCCCTTAAATACACACACTAACATGCACTACACTACCACATATACCTGGGGACTGGTCGGGAGCTTAGAGCTTGTCCCGGCTGTGGCGGTGCCCGCTGGTGGGAGAGTACTGGTTAGGTTGGCGCCGGATCTCGCCATCCAGTTGGGGAAGACCACCGCCATCTCCCGAGAAACGAACATGCACTATACTAACGGGACTAGTGACCAAAGCAGTTGACGCGCCCGGAAACACGAACAAACCAAACCAAACCCATTGCCCTCGTCGCCGTCTGCTGAGAATTCTTGCCTCCGACACTTCAACCATCACTAACGCATCACTCTCGATAGTTGGTTGGTTGTTAGTGATTCCGGACGCGTTAACTATTGAGGCCATTAAGCGTAGTACCTAAGGGGATCCCGTAAGTGTAGTGCATGTTTTGGTGGCGATGTTATACCCCCGCCGGATGGCGTGATCCGGCCCCGACCTAATGTCGGCTAGTGGGGTTTCTCCAACTAGTATCTCCCGACGGCGGGGCACCGCCTCAGCCGGGACAAGCTCTAACCTCCCGACCGGTCTCCCGGCATGTGTGGTGGTGTAGTGAAGTTAGAGGGGAGAGGATGGGACAAGGAAGAGGAAGGAAATATTGCGCGCGTTCCGTGGCCCGTCAGGGTACTGCTCCGGCATTCGCCTGGTGTTGATCAAATAAACCACGGATCAGAGCAGCCGACTTCTAGAATTCTCCTCCAGACAGCGCCTGAATTCGATCTAGCTGACGAGCTAGTGTCGAAAATCTTGCCACTGTCGGGACTCGAACCTAAAACCGCCCGGTCAGAGGCACTGCAGGGACGTCAGTCGATGCACAGAGCTACTGCTCCCGGTCCATCCACACTAGTGACCGCGCCCCATCCCCACTTATTCGCCTTGCCAACTTTCCCATTGTCCTTGTCGTGTTTGCTGAGATCCCTGCCTCCAACACTGCCACCATAACAATCCACACCACTCTGAACATTTCCATGCCTTCTTTCCTGCTCTGACGACGCAGCCGCTAAGCCTGCATCTTCTAATTTCGTGTCACACCTCTCTGCCTTCTTCCAGTTTCGATTCTCTCTCACTTCTAACCATATACTTAGACCCATCGACTCCCCTAGCGTTTACTGAACATTCTTTCTCCCAATGGCTAAATAAAATATTTTGTGGTGTAGCTTATTAAAAAATAAATGAAACATTTGTTGTTGAATTCATATATGAAATAAAATGGTATACTAAAATAACTAATTGTGTATACTAAAATAATTTCGAATATAAATTATTTTCCAACACAATTATGTGTAAATATGTAAAAATATAATTAATTTCTTAACATTTTCCAGGCGAACAATGTCCGGCCATTGCATCCACAATCTTCCTCTCCCCAGTTCCTTCATCACAATTCCCATCATTCCTTCTCTCATTTTCACGCCTTCTTATATCCCGTCCCAGCCACCCGCTCATCTAACCACTCCACTATCTTTACTTTTCCCTTTCTCTCTCTTTCTCTATCTCTCTTTCTCACTTTCACACTTCTCTCTCCCTCTTTGTCTCTCTTTATCTCCCACTTTCTCTTACCCTCTCTCTTTCTTCGATCCATGCGCTTGCCCTCCACCACGGGATTCCCCCTTTTTTTCGGGCAAGACAATGCGATTCTCTTCGCCCTACAACGTCTTCAGCAAATACTCGTGGCTTTGCACCTCGACTCAACACTACGGTGCCTCTCACCGGGAGGTTCTAGGGTTCGATTTGCGAACGCAGTACGATTTTCGACACGAACATCATAGCTAGGTAAAGTTCAGCTGAAGTCAGGAGGAGAATTCTAGAGAATTCTATCGGCTGCTCTGATCGATAATTTTCCGTGCTTTCTCAGATCAACACCTAGCGATTGGAGGATAAGTTCCCTAACAAATAGGCCACGGACCACGCGCGATATTTCCTTCCTCTTCTTTGTCTTATTCTCAACCCTTACTTACATTTACATTCACTACACTAACACATGCCGGGAGACCGGTTGGGAGCTTAGAGCTTCCTAGCTGAGGCGGTGATCCGCTGGCGGGGCGAAACCTGGTTGAGGAAAACCCCGCTTGTTGACAGTAGGTCGACGCCGGATCTCGCCATCCAGCGAAAGAAGAACACCACCATCTCCCGAGATAAAACATGCACTACACTTACGCAACTACTGACCCAAGTATTTAACGTGTCAGGAATCACTAACAATCGATCAATCAATCCGACACCAGCAGTTTGCGTTCTCCGATCGATCCCCGCTCCTTGCTAGGCGAGGTGACGCCCCTCTCTTCGCCCCGCCTCGACTGCCGCGTACTCTCTGGTTCGCGTCTCGTGTCTGATTACCGCTATCTAAAAACTATCCGCAGACAGGCGCCTGCTCCATAACTCATGCGGCGCATCCGCGCGAGAGCATCTTCGCCGCCTCCTAGAATTCCCTCGCCCGAGAGGAGGCGAGGGGATGTGGCAGCCGAGCGAGCAACAGATGAATGTATCTAGGACCACGCTCCGCGCTGTGAATGCGATGAAACATTCAAATATTCACGGAAGTTAAATATTTTCTTGAAAAAGAAATTCTCATGCCTGTTGCATTTACGTGTTACATTACGTTAGAATATGAAATGAATATGATGAGCCTGTAAATTTTATTTCTGCCAAGACGAAAATACGATCTGATTTTGTTGAACCCAGTATGAATTATGATGATTTTCAACTACACAATCCGATCTAGAAACTAAAGAAAAATGTCAACGAAGATAGGTGTCCCTACGTTCATGAAATCTCAGTGTATAAGGTCACCAGTAGCTTCGAGACTTGCATTTCTTAAATATTAATGATTATTTGCAATAATAATGCAAATGTACGGAAATGTACTAATAATGAAGTAGGGTAACAAACAACATAATAACTTAAGTAAAATGTCAATTTGTATCACGGAAAAATGAGAAACCCACCCACATCAAGATATTACAAAGGTGAACATTTGTTGCTTTTTATCATTCATCAGTCAAACGTATATATTATATAGGGTGTGTACCCTCACTATATTGTCCTACATATAGGAAAATATTAGAATCTCAATAAAAAGATCTCAAATTTTTTATTCAAAATCCCCGTTTAAGGTTCTAACTTCACTCACAGGCGTTAGGATGAAGATCTATTGGTGCCGAACGAAAGATGCTTAAGATTGGTGCAGGCTGTGAGAAAATACACGCAAGTTTGCATCCTGAAAGCGGGATAGATTGATGGAAGTTTGTCAGTCGTAATCCTGTCAGATTAGAAGCTTCTGAGATGAAACTTGGAAAGTATGCAGATCTAGTTTTGTCGTTCCGGAGATCATTAAGATATCGTACTTAAATGAGGTACTTGAAATGAATGTCGCATTTTCAAAATATTGTGGATAATCGCTGAAATTTTCTTCTTGAAACTCTTTGCTCCAGTAGAATGTGCATTTATACAGTAAGTACCATATTTACCTGCTTTGATTTAAACCTGTTGCATTTAGAAAATTACAAAAATCTAGACAGCTAACCCTCGTTTGCACGAACTCGCTTAACCCGAATTTCGCCATAAAGCGAACAAAACTTTAAAGGGTTACGGTAATACGGACAATTATAATACTTGTATGACATGAATTTTTATAACACGAACTCCATTTATTTCGGACTCTTGGAATTCGTGTTAATGAGGGTTTTACCATATTTAAAATATTAAGGGATTTTGTTCAAAAATATATTTGAGGTGTGTACTCAACCAAATTTAGTATTTTGTACTTTAAATGAAAGGTAGTGGGTTCAATTAATTTTATCGCTATCATTAAACTTTTTCGCAGTATAAACACCAAATTTTCTTATAATCTTAAAATGAACAGAATGAACTTCTCTGAAACTAAACTACTCTGTTTGGCAGGTAATAGAGATTATATTGTTTCAGAATTTGTAAATCTTCCTCATTTTATTAGTTTTCGCACTTTAATATTAAACGACATGACACAATGTTTTGGGGGTTTTCTATTTTCCGTGGAGTGAATATGTAGAAATTCTCTAGCTTTTCTACAGTCACGCTACCCATTATCTAATTTCAGCTCACCCATTATCTAATTTCCGGCGTGTAGCCGTGCTGTTCGAAATTTTGAAGATGTATCTCAATTTTCCAAGCTATTTTTTATAATTATTGTGATTCTTGTAATTCATATTTTCTTTAATTCCTCTGAATTTTTCAAAATTTCAAAAGTTTAGATACTTGACAAACCTGTCCTACACCTCTAATATCTGGCAATTGCCAAGCCATGGCATATTTTAAATTCTATGCCTCAATTTTAGAACTTTAAATGATGTAGCACACTTTTCAAAAAATATAAGTAAGTCTAGTCTTTAAATAATGTCATACACTTTTCAAAATAAGTAGTTCAGGTTGTTGAATAATAACTCCAAGAAGAGGGATAGTTTCGATATGCCACGTACTCCCACTATTTTTTCCAAAAAAAAAAGTGTTCTATGGGGGAGAGACCAAACTCAACAAGTCAACATCGACAAGCATTCCGTGTCATTCACAATTCCAATCACTCAGTTACAATTCTAAAATAGGACCGATGAGTACTGGTAAAAAGTTAAAACAAAAAAAACTTGCAATTTTAGTTATATAATTAATCAAATGTAATTTTGTAATTTCCCTGATACCATATTTAATAAATTATGGAGTTTGATTTGCCTCTATGACGATATTGTAATAAAAGACATATCAAGTTCTTGTAAGAAGAATTGGTTGTCAAAGAAACGATAAAAGACAGAATATTTAGACAGAAAATCATAATATTTTCCGTAAAAGTGAAAAATAAAATAAAGTGTACCTGGAGGAATGAGAAATGAAGATAAGGGTGGTTGTAGTATAACATAGCAATATCCAAACAGTATTACTACCTTAAAAAATAAGTTAAGAAAAGAAAAAAGGAAAATGTCTCGAAAAACTGTCTAAAACCAATACTATTTATTTGTTACAACCTATATGTACTATCTCATCAAAGGCTAAATCCTCCCGCTTCGCGCGGGGTGAAACTTGGTTGGTTCCCCTAGTTTAAATCAACAATTTATGTTTCTAAAATTCTGACACGAAGCAACATACAATTGAATACAACTAAAAACACTTTACAGATGGTGATGATGATTATGATAATGGTGTTTACTATTGCATATTCTGCATCTCCTCTTTCTACAGACATGATCTGGGCCGGCTTTGAATAAACAATTCATGCACAGAGAGTTTCTTCGACATACCTGCTTACGATCCTGCACTGTCATTAGCTGAAATTGCACACATTTGTAGAGGGAGTGATTCTTTGAGAACAAAACACACAGTGTAGAATCAGTCACGTGTACAGAGAACACCTTCTGACTCGCCTGATGGAGTTTTCCAACTGGAACAGAATTTAGAAGTGTTTTTTGAGAAATTTCCTCATTAAATTTTAAGGCACTGGCCCTGTGAGTTAGAAAATCCAACAGTTCTTGTAACCTTTGTATTTTCTTTAGCGAGTTGTTGCTAAGATACCGTGATTCTCTAGTTTTGAAGTTTAGTTCAGAGAGTATTAAATGCTGCAAGATTATTTCGCCTAAATCAATCTCTAGTCATTTATTTTAACCCACTCCAATTTGTAGCAATTTGAGAAATGAATGGTTTAAGGGACGATGAATTATTCTTAACTGATGGCAAATTAAGCAATGCTTTGATGTGGGTGTCTATTATTTTTGCCTTATTGGAATATCTTTCCTCTAACAATTCCCAAGCTCTATCAAAATTATCTCCTGACACATTTAAAGCGCTTATTAAATGATAAGGTTCCCCTTTCAAATGTGCAAGAAGGTGAATATATTTTTCAATATCAGTAAATGAATCATTTTTTCACAGCTGCTGTTTTGAATACGACATAGAACTGCTTAAAGTGATCGTACATACCACAGAATGTGGGCAGTTTGACGTGAGGTAAACTGCCTATAGCATTTGGCTTGTTGTGTGACCGTCCGTTTTCTTAGATTCCGAAAACGTGTCACATACCGCCCTAAGAAAACGAGGGAAAGGAATATTTTGAACGCGCGCCAACGCGGATGAATATTTGGAATGCTAATTAGAATTTAGAACAAGAGAGACCGCCACCATAGACCAAGGGCGAGACCGGAGGTCGGATGAAAGAAAAAGTTCTTTCTGAAGGTAGCAGCTGAACTGGGCGGACGTATGGAAAACGGTACGCCAGGAAGTGACATTGCAGCGGACTTCAGATTTGCAACTTTTTTTTAAGAAAACTCTTCTAGAAGACCCGAAGAGGTAATTATTCTGTTATAAATTGATTTAAACATAATCTTAGAAGAAAGATAATAAGAAATGTTATGAATTTATAATGGAAGAATTAGGGAGTGGAGTTTTGAATAGATGGCAGTAATTAATAGCTTGCATTCATTTCTCTTTCCAGTTTTTTTTTTCTCTCACATGCTTTTCTTATATTTAAATACTCTCTTGAAGTTGGTGCTCGTATAAAAAGGGGTGATCTCTGGATTCATTTTCACTCTGAATATCCAGTTGGTCATTAACCGTAATGGAAAATAAAGTAAAATTCATATGAGAGTATTCAAGAATATAAAACTTGGGAAAAAGGGTAGAAGGAAGCACAGCGGACTGCTCTACGCGGCCGAGAACACAGTAAGGTCGTTCCAAATAAACTGTTTTGTAGGGATAGGAGTGATTCAGTTTAATCAGAAAGTTTATTCTGTATCTGTCACGTAGAAAGAAAGGGAGGGTAACAGATTTACCATGCTTAAAAGATAAGAAAAGTAAAAGTACATTTGTTTCCGACTTCTAATACGTGAGAACAGAATCAATCTTTTCTTTCAAAAAGGATTTCAAGATCTAATATTGTAATATAGTGATTAATAGTTTGTGTAAGAGTATAATTACAATAATAGTCATTCTCTGGATTTTAGAGAGAGAAAGAGTTTCCTTTTTGTTGTAAAAGTCATGTTAAGTCAAAAGTATTAATTTTGATTTTCAATGTGTGTTTCTTTCAAATTTTTGTAAAGTAATATTTTAACGATTCTTTCGAATTTTTGAAAGTGTGTTTGTTAAACAATTGGGTTGTAGATGAGAGTAGGAAATTGTGTATAGAGTTATTAGTGTGTGTGTGTTTTTTTATTACAGTCAAGAGTATTCTGTATTTGATTTTTTTTCTTGTGTGCCATTGTATGTATTTGTCATAGCAGCAAATATTTTTAGAATATATTCTGAATTTAGTGAAAAGTGATTCTCACCCGAGTTATTTGTAATTTTTGCATCCAATCCATAAACGATCTTCACGACCATGCCCCCCCTATTTTTTTATTTATTGTGTCCACACTGGGACGTCTATACTGAGCTAGTCGACCATCTGGTGAATTGTGTTCGCCACCCCCCCAAGACGTCTCAGGTCGGGTGCTGGCCTTACGGCTTGTACCGGACGGTACTGTGGCTCGCAGTTGACATGTGTTTTTTCAGTTAAAACAGCTAATACAGAGAAACATTGGCTTTTAATATTCATAAATAGTCTTTCAAGATTTTCAAATAAAGGATTTACTTCATCTAAACCTTCTTGTTTTAAAGCATCTTCAACCGTTAATCTAATATCACTCCAGACCTCATTAATTCTTTGCATTATACATTCTACGCTCGATCTGTTAAAATTTTAGATTCTCTTCTATCCTAGCTAATTCCGCGTCTAGCCATTGCCATTTTGACAAAACCTGTTTTTAAGAGGCTTTTTTTCAAAAGTTTATATTTATTTTTAGAGACTAATTCATGAAATGTTACTTATGTGAGCACAAGGCACTGGTTTGTGGCTTTTTGAGGAAGAACGTGACAGTTAAAAAATGGACCTTGAACTCTACTCTTATTTTAAACTAACCTTACACACAGTCACAACTACAGGTAAGACTTACTACCTCACATAAATAGAAACATCGACGCACGAAGCACAGCTATATACAAGACTTTCAACCACACACCCTTAAAAGTTATTAATCCCGGCTGGATTTCGGCATCATTATGTGGAGAATGCAAAATAGCTTCATCAAAGTTTTGGGAGAGCAAAAGACAATGAATCGGGCTGACAATAAACGCCCAGCCACAAGGAAAAATTCTGTAACACAATTATTTACCTCAGCGTGAGAAATATTGAGTATTGAAGAAGCTGTCAGTGTAACCTCGTCATAAACGAAAAAAATCGTTTTCTGTCGTAATTCGGGCGAAATACAATGTCACACATGGCCCGCGCCAAAACCCTCTGTGTGCGTAGTCTGTATTGCCGTTACCAATCTTCCAAATCTAATTTTTCAATGGAGTGAATGCAATGTGAATTACTAAGCCTTTATTCTGACGAGGAGATCCTTTGTGAAACCGATCGGCTGAAGGTTCTCAAATAATTGTTCTCGTGACGTCTTATTTGGAAATGCATCTGCTTCTTTTTTTTCCTCTTCATTCATTGAATATTCAAGTAGTATATGACTTAGTATAGGGATGACAGAATTTTAAAAATGTGCACACAATTCACTTATCTCCATAGCACGTCATACGCAGTTTTAACTGTTTTTTGACGTAAAATAATTAAAAATAAATAAATAAAAAATTATCAGAGGTTGTCAACAAAACGAGATGTTTTCTCTCGCTGGTTCCCAGTAGCTGGCGCGATCTCACCTGCGTCTATGAAATCAGTTCAAACTTTTCAAAGGAGTTTGTCCTTCCAAAATGTTTCATACGAAAGAACTCATCTTTCTCCTGGAACTGGCCTTTTTCCTGGACTGCCTTTCTCTCTGGAAGCCAGCCCGCGGTTTTTTACAGAAAAATATTATAAATCCAACACGGGACGTTTAAAATGTGTATCCTCTGCTGTTAATTAGCGTCAAGGCATTTTTATAAATGATAGAATTCCAAGTAGATCGCCAAATTTGAATTAATTTTAGCCGCCTATATGCCAACAAATCCCTTTCTGGCAAAGGCCTCCTGCATCTAAACAGAGTTAGCTCTTGACACACATCAGATGAGCTACTTCTGATGATTTTTAACAACTATTTCACGGCATCAAGGTAGAACACTTGACACTGTTTAGGGTACAAACTTAACACACTATTTTGTCACCGTAGTCAAGCCTGTCACTTTTCTTCTGTTTGTCCTCACCTTTTACAATTATACACTTGCCAGTACTTAGAATACAAACTTACAGAACTCACTATTTAGCCTCTATTGTGTTCTCACTTTTCTTCTATTAGTCCTCCCATTCACACTTCATTTTTAAGTCCGATTTCCTTGCCTTGTTAGCCCTGATTTTTCGTTTTCATTTTATAGTTTCTGCACTTTTTTTTCACCACCCCTTATCCTGAGCCGCTCGTGCCCACTGCTTTCCTGCTATTCTCTGCAGTTCACTGCACCATCTCATCTTCTGTCTTGCAGTGTTTCTCTTTCCAACACTCGGGTGCCACAGTGTTGCTGCATACGCCCACTTTCCCAGATTCATTCTGAAAACATGACCACCTCACTTCCATTTCAATTTCTTAGCCGTTTATTGGATATCTGCTATATGGGTAGTTTTTCGGATATTCTTAATTTTGCCTTGGATAGAGATGTGAAGTATTTCCCTCCCCATTCTTCTTTAAGTCACCGCTAGTTTTCCCATACGTTTCTGTTTAGCGGCCCATGTTTGTGTTCCATTCAACATTACTGGCAGCACATAGCCGTACATTATTTCATTCTTCTTCTCCACTTTTTGTCTTTGTCCAAAAGTAAGAACGATAGGGACCATAATTTCTTCCATGTTAGCGTTATCCTTCTGTTAATTTCCTCGTCTACTTTATTATTAAAAGAGACCATCTGTCCCAAGTTCCAATACCATGCTCCTACGTAATTTTTTAAAGTCTTCACTTCCCCTCCGCCCACGTACTCCGAACGTTCCCATTCTCCGCTCGTGCTCTACGCCTATCTCTCTCACCAGCGCATCAGTGGCCCTCCGGCAGCTGCACGCGTCTTCCCCAGCCGCGCGGCGCCTAAGCGCCCTCTCGCGCCACCCCACGCGTCTCCCCGGCCACGTTCCTGCGCGGCGCCGCGATGTGGAGCAACAGGCCAGCCGCCCCCGCCCCCGCCCCCGCGCCCACGCCCGCGCCCGCGCCCGCCCGCCGCCGCCGCGTCAAGGGCCATTACCGTAATTGCTGCTGCCGCCGCCCTCGGCAACGGCACAGAGGAACAGACGACGGCGGTGGAACGACGACCTGCGAGAGGTGTGGAGACAACGGAGAGGTGGTGGGAAATCAGGAATTGGGATGGCGCGGCGGTGTGTGCGGTGACGGGTGAGGACGATTGGTTGGCGGAACAAGGACGTTAGAAAGGTTGAGTTGGGCGGATTCGGCGGTAGTGCGAATTCGGTGGTATAACAGTTAGCGTACCGGGCTCTTGTACGCAAGTTTGCCTTCGTACGCCTTTATTCCGAGGGAAAGTAAAGCCCGCTGTCCCACGTAGTAGATTTACTGCATGTAAAACGATCCTTAAGCCTAAAAGAAGCTTCTGAGCTAAACTCTAATCGCCTGTTTCGTCGTCCAACATAATACCTTCTTTCTCTGCTATTTGGTGGTCAGACTGAAGAGCGGACGTGATGGCCCGAGTCTTGCCAATAAGGCATTAACTCACTAATAAGTAGGTGATGGAAGAATGAGTGGCAGTAGTAGGTGGGGTATCAGGTAGGCAGTGCGGAGTGACGGTAGACTAGTGGAGAGAACAAAAAGGAATCCATGGCAAGTTACGTGGGCGGGTCCACCGGAGACAAGCGGACGGTATCAGGACAAGGTGGATGTGTGATAGGATGATATTTGAACTGGATCGGGAGTGGCCCGCACGGTGGATATAGCGACGGGTGAAGGCAGCTGATTGGTGGAACAAGGACGTCGGAACGGTTGCGCAACTAGGTGACAAAAGATGGGGTGGCAGTAATAGATGAAGGATAAGGTACGGCATTGAGAAAGGGGTGACAGGCAAGTGGCGAGACGAGCAAGAATCGGAATCAGCGTAAAGGGCAGATACGTGGGGGAGGATGGGGAGGATGGATTGGCACGTGAGCGAAGTGTTCGGAACAGAGTTGCTCTGATGGAGTACGCCAGGAGCCAGAGATGGTTCCGCGCGACTAGCTGGATGGCAGAGGAGGAGAACGGGGCGGGGGAGCGGCGAGGAAACGGCGGGCTGGCAGCGGCCAAGTGGCAGGGCGCGGGGCGTTGAGTACCGGCGGGACTGACAAGCGAGAGGCGACGGTGAGGCTCTCCAGCGCTCCCCGTCCGCGCCCCGCCCACCGAAGCCCAAGGTATGTGCCCCGCTGCCCCGCTCGCGCAGGGGCTGCCGCCGCCCGCGCCGCAAAGCACAGGCACGCGGCCGCTTCGCCCGGGCGCCGCGGCGGAGCGCCAGCGTCGCCTCCACCACTTACTTGCCTCCCGCAGCTCTACGCCTACCATTTGTAGGTCCACAGGCCTTTTAATGAAATGTCATTGTTTCTTTCCACTTTAGAACAATGCTGTTTAGTATAGAAATTCACTTTATGTTATGACAAAAGGAAATGACCCATTTTTATAGGTCATTATTTTGCATTTTTTGTCGATTTCGGCTAATAAGTCATTTTTTACCTTTTCTATCATTGTTAATGTATTTTTAATGATTTCATCAATTTTAATGTCATTGGGAATGGAACTTGCTTCAAATAATATTTACGAGAAGCAACAAATGTTCTTCACAGAATTACTCAGTAGCCTATTCGATTTGTTCGTTCAGAAATTGTTGACAGCCTTTGCAAGTATGTAATTTTTTGTGACGTATATCAGCGTCATTACAGGTTCGGCAGATTTCAGGATAACTAAAGGCAGAGATTTCCTGATAAAAACAGTCCAAACGAAAAGTTTGCAAGCTGAGTTCACTCGAACGAATAGAAGAAGCTTCGATTTCATTAGTAACGTATTCAACAGCTTGAGTTGTTCATCCGAACTGGTTTTGATAATATTTTTTACGTCATATTTCTTTGGTTTTAGGACATTTTAAAAGCATTTTAAGAGCATTTTATTGATCATTATTGGCGATGTTTTAGGTCATCAAAATCCGCCCCCCTAGTTATTAGTCAAAATTGAAAGTTCTTTCCATCCATTTCGGGCGAGAACATCGTGTCTTGGGCATCGCGGATAAAGTGTGATGTACGTCACGATGTACGTCACGTCATATATATATATATATATATATATATATATATATATATATATATATATATATATATATATATATATATATATATATATCGTGGATAAGAAGCCCTTAAAGTAAAAATAGGTTAAGTTTATATTTAAGAATTATTTTGTTCAGAAATTCACAAACCCTATGTGTTTCCCTGCAGTATGCATGGTATGATTTGATATCACACATGGTTCCCCCTCCCCCCATTTCAGAGCAGCCGGGCACACACCCGAGGTCAACAGTACTCAGGTGTGTATTCCCCAAGCAATGTGTACAAAACGGCCCGCAACCACATTGAAGGTATTAGTTGTGACCCTTGAGACCCTAAACGTTGAACAATCTTGCAACAACTCTTGTAAAAATGTAACAACTCAACTACCCTCCGTCTGCAATGCCTCATTGCATATTCTAGGCCTTATGCTTCATTTACTCTTTCAACATTTTTGTTTTTCTTTGGACCTTGCCTACAATGAGAAATGGTATTTCTCTTCTCATAACTTATCTTTTTCATTTTCCCTAGGGTATTTCCTCTTTTTGTATCTTCAGAGTATAAAGTGTCTAGGTTCAACAAATGCAAATCGTGATTCTCTTTTCAAAGTTTAGTGCTATCTCTGTTATTTAATAACACTGCACTGAAATTTTAATCATCACTATCGTTTTTTTCTCTCTGACAGTTTTAATAATAATCGTCATTCTGTAAGTCATATTAATCTTACTATTTTACTCATATCTTTGACGTGATGTATTTGTCAACTGTCCAAGCATCGCCACAATCATGTAGCTTGGGGAAGGTGCCATAACGTCACGGATCACGGATGATGGCAAGGCGTCACGAACGTCAAGACACTTTAAGCAACGATTCACCACAACGGGGACATAAAAAACCTAATATACTGGTAGACTGTACATTAGGACTTGCTTGAGCGCTTGTCTTTTAGTGCTTTTCTTTCATAAGATTCGTCATCTTGCAAATCTTTGTGACTGAGTTAGCTCAGAAACAGCATTGCTGTTGTCTCTGCTACGACTCTGACTTGAAAGTCTAAGGGATCGTGTGCGACGGATGGCTGATTCTCGATACAAGTAAGACAGCTAGGTCGAATTCATCCGCTATGTAAAGAAAACTTCTAGCGACCGGCTGCATGGATCGGTAGTTTCCCATTGTTTTTCCTATCAACACCAGAAGAATGAGTGAGAAGTACTCTAACAAACGAGCCACGAACTTCGCGCAATCTTTCCTTCCTCTTCCTTGTCCTATCCTTACCCCTTACACACACACTAACATGCACTACACTACCACACATGCCGGGAGACCGGTCGGAAGCTTACAGCTTGTCCAGGCTGGGGCGGTGCCCCGCTGGTGGGGAACATCTGGAGAGAGAATTTTTTCGCAAATGTAAATCGGCGCCGAAACTCACCATCCAGTGGGGGAGGAACATCACCATATACAAAAACCATTTACTACACTAACGGGACAGTTACCGTGCCCGGAAACATCAATCATAATAATCATAGGCTTAATAATCATTCATAATAATCATTAAGCCTATGAATGATTAATCAATCACTCATAGTTAATCAATCATTCATAATAATCGTTACGTTGTGTACTAACTACACAAATCGTCAGGGAAACCACGAATTACGTTCCATAGTTAAATAGTTCATCAAAGTGATTTATTCAGTGCAGAAACTTTATTGAAGTAGAGGAATTTATTCGCAAATTGTCCTGTTTTAGTTTGTAAATATTTTCAGTAGATTTAGAGAAAAGCGCGTTATGCTTTGCTACAGCTTTGCAATGAGATAATTGGTATTAAAGTATGTTACGTTCTGTTCATTTTTAAGTATTATTGTAGTTGGTTCCCTCTCCACAAAAATAAAAGACAAAATAAATAATTATTGCAGATAAATGGCATTTCATATAGTATAAAGTATATATGGGAGTGGAAAGACTTTGTCGAAATGAGTATGTCAAGTAGCGCCTAAAGGTTTTCTTACCTATATCAGTTTCAATGTTAGAAAAAAATCTTTGGAATGGAGTTAATTTCATCAAACCAATTCACCTTAACCGCTTAATTATTTCTTCTCTGGAGGTAAAAATGTAAAGATTACCCACTCTCGTGCATGACGGCCATGTTCTCATCTACCTAAATGGCCGACTCCTGACTTCTTACTTAAACATCGCAGGGTCTGGCCACATCCCCTCCACGTATTCCCTACCTTTCACTAACCCATAACCACCACCAACACACCAACATTTGACACTCCTTCACCATTCCTGCTGCAAAGCATTATTTCGAGCATTCCCACCTCAACTATCCCAACAGCGTCGCTCCTGTTCCAACGACGCCAACGCGCAGCCCCGCCATTTCATCTGGGAAGTGGGGTTCGCTGCGCCGCCGCAGCGGGCGTCCCCAGGCGCCCCGACCAACCCGCAGCCGCGACTAGGGTTGCCAACTGCGTTCATGTAAAGAGAGGACACTCGTTAAGCGAAAAAAACACATGTAATGGTAAATGGTAGACACTCGATAAGCAGAAAACGAAAAAAAAAAAAACAAAAAGAGAAGTAGAAGAAGAAAAGAAGAAAAAAGTATCAAAACCTTTCTTTTTATATATATTCAATTTAGACAAACAAAAGTTCTATTTCTTTCTTCTCTCCATTTGCGATTCAAGTGAAAAGGTTCGTTCACAAAATGCAAATGACGTTCTGAACGTTTCTTGTGATAAAATAAAATACAACAAATATTAAAAATTTACTTAAAAGAGGACATTTAAAATACAAAAGAGGATGAAAGGAAAACTGGCGTCAATGAAGGACTGTCCTCCGAAATGGAGGACGGTTGGCAACCCTGGCCACGGCCAACGCGACGCGACACGTCGCTTCGCCCTTGGGCCCGCGTCGCTTCGGGCGCCGGCGCCGGCAGCGGCGGGCGGCGAAACTTCTGCGGGGGGGGGGCGCTGGCATTAGCTAACGAGCAACGCGTGGTTGCGACACTCAGCGCGCGCCGCCCACGCCATCCACCCCCCCCCCGGCTCCCTCTCCTGTCTCCGCTGTTTGGGGCGTAATCGCCTCCCGCCCCACCTGCTGTTGCGGGCACCTCTGGAGACGCCGTTTGGGTGACTTTGCGTTGAACCATTCATCCTACGAGGGGCATTCAGTAATTAAAGAGACAAATTCGTCTGGAGAAATAAATTCTTTAGTTTTACACAACAGGACTTTTTCTATTTTTCAATATAATCTCCAACATTTATGTACTTGTCCCAACAGGTTACCAGGTTTTGTACGCCGGCTACACATAACTCATTGTCTTCGTGTTTCAACAAATTCCCCACAAACGTTTTGACATCTTCGTTATTCTAGAACTTCTTCCCATGTAATATCTCCTTCAGTGGACCAAACAAATGAAAATGAGATGGTGCTAAATCGGGGCTGTATGGGAGGTGAGGCAATACCTCCCAACCCATTTTGTCGATGATTTCTCAGCTTTGTTGAATAGTGTGAGGACGTGCGTTGTCTTGCTGGAAAATCACACTGTCTCCTTTGAGATCTACGATGTTTCTCTTTCATGATTGAATTTACCTTGTTCAAAAGCATAGCTGAGTAGTATTGTTTGTTTATTATACGCTGTTCATTGAGATAATCACAAATAAACGCATCTACAGCTTCCCCAAACACTGTCGAGATGAATTTTCCTGCTGATGCGGCCAGAACATGTTCGTCAGTAACTGAGTCTCGATCACTTTTGAATAGTTCTACCCACTTGTAAAAATTCACATGGTTCATAAAAACTTTCCCTTACATTTTAGTCATTATAGAGTATATATTATCTTTTCTTCACATTCAGCAAGTAAAAAACGAATCACAGAACTTTGTTCAACCAATGTGGGATTTTCAAGTCGACTCACTATCGTTGAACTTAATTTTGAGATTACGAACACAACCACGCTGGTCATTCAGATGGTCAAGGATCCTCCCAGTGATGTCAACGTAACGTCCTAAACTTAGAAAACTCGTCCTACCAATTATGTTTTCTCCAGATCAATTTGTGACTTTAATTATTGAATGACCTACGTATATAATAAAGTCAGGGGATATTCGTATTGGAACAAAATCCTATGAACGATTTAGACACTGGTGTTGTTCATAGAAGAAAAAATAGACGGACGGATGGACAGACAAACAGAAGAACGAACGGATGGACGATTAAAAAACACTTTTTCGGTATCAGGAAAGCCTAAAATGTGTGTCTGTTGAAATTTTGAAATCGATTTTCCGCAACATTACATAACCTTCTCCACACTACGTAAATTACGCTCAGCGCGCCCCGCCCTCGCCATCCAGCCGTCTCTCCGGCGCTCTCCTGTCTCCGCTGTTTGGGGGAAATTGCATTTCGCCCCCACCTGCTGTTGCTATTACCTCTGGAGACGCCGCTTGCATAACTTGGGTGTAACCATTGGTCCTATATAATAAAGTGGTACCATCAGGGGATGTTCGTTTTGGAAAACGTCCTGCGAACAGTTTCGGTATTTGTGTTGTTCACGGTCGATCAGACAGATAAACAGTCACGGACGAACAGACGTATAGACGGACAGACGAACAGACGAACAGACGGACAGACGGACAGACGGACAGACGGACAGACGGACAGACGGACAGACGGACAGACGGACAGACGGACAGACGGACAGACGGACAGACGGACAGACGGACAGACGGACAGACGGACAGACGGACAGACGAGACGGACAGACGGACAGACGGACAGACGGACAGACGGACAACGGACAGACGGACAGACGGACAGACGGACAGACGGACGACGGACAGACGGACAGACGGACAACGGACGACGGACAAGAACGGACAGACGGACAGACAGACGGAGATACAGACAGATGGATGGGCAGCTGGACAAACGAACAGACATATTTACTAATTTCTAAAAATTCAGAAAATTCAAAATAAAAATAGAACCTACACCATTCTTGTAAGTGTATTTCACTCTATTCTGACGAGATATTTAATGCAAAAATGTAACCATTTCTGAGAAAATTTTAATAATGTCCCAAGGGCTTCATGAAAAGTAGCTTTAAAATTTAAAAAATGTTTTTTAAAACCGCACATCTTCGAGTCGGGGCAGAACGCCCGAAGAATATTAATTTTCGAAATACTCCTGCCATATTCATTTTGGAAATACTTCCTTTGTAAATGGTTTAAGCGCTAAAAGTAATTTCCGCAAATCGAAGATAATTAACACATGGAAACTATCATCACCCACATTTCATTTTTTTTCCCTTTCGACAGAATATATTAATAACAGGTCGACTCATTCAGATATATCCATATTAATAGACGATCGATATTTTTGGAAACCAACCCTTCAGTTATTGCTTTGAAGGAAGAAGAACCGATCGGCCGCCCGTTGGCAACACTGGGTACCTCGTTTAATTGTATTCAACGTGGAAGACGGGAATTTCGTACATTCCTTCTTGAACCGTCTCGAAGTAGTAAACCAGAACTGCAAATTGGACGATAGATTATCGGCGTCGCTAGATGACACTGATCAGGTACGGTGGCACAATTTGCAGAAAGTGTAACGTTGTAGATAATAGCTCTCTCATCCTTTCAATGATAGAAAGCCTAGCCCGACAACCAGAAGCCAACCAGCATGGGGGCATTTCACTAAAACTAATTATACTAAGTGCTCACAGCAGAAGGAAACGGTCCATTTTCAGATACAACTAGTGCTGTCAAAGAACGGCACAGACGTTCTCGTAGTAAAATTTACTAATATCTTATGGGTGGTCTAGCTTTACGGTCTTGGCCCCATCCTCTTGGCGATTGCCATCTATCGCCACCCTAAATACATTTTTTTAACATTTTCTCAATTTTTCGGTTTCCTAATGGTAGTTTCGAAATATTACTTTTAAAATATTAAAGAAGGGTACTATCTCCTCCTATATGGAAATTCTCGTTGAAACATTTGGAGCCGTTTTTAAGCGTTACTGTAAACGCGAAATTTGAGGCTCTTACTCAAAGAAAATTTTTGAGCTTTCGAAAAACTTGATTAGAAATTATTTGAAGCACGTTTACTTACAAATGCAATAGTGTTTACAATTCGCTGGAAATGTGCATTTTAACGTCGTGAGAAATTTTCCAAAAACACAACAAACATTTGTGTAATTTTTTAGAAAAGAAAAGAATACACCAAAATGAACGCCATGTCAAATAAACAGTGCACTATCGGATAGAAAAACACATTCTTAAAAACAGGCATTTGTGTGTTTTTGACAATGTGGAATTTTGAGCTCATTTTCACTGAAAACTGTTGAGTTTTCGAGAAACTTTATAGGACATCATTTAACGCATATGTTCCCATAAATGCAATAACGTGAACAAATTGCCTCTAATACAAATATTACCTACGTGTGAGATAAGTCTAAAAAAAGTTTTTTAATTTTTGCAGACCCATATAGCATCTATGTCATCTTATAGAAAGCATTTATCACTATCCCTGCCAACCGTTTTTCAGAAAATCTTGTTTTGATACTTTTTTTAAAAAATTGCAAATATTCTACGCGATATTGCGTGAAAACAAAAATGTTCATTAAGATGAAACTTACCTTAATGAAATAATGTATTACGAACAACCAATATTATTTGAAGGAAAAAACTGTATCTTCAATTTTGTAGTTGTGGGAACAAAATTGAAACTTTTAAAATTTTCGAAAATTCAGAGTTAACCTTGAAAATCGAACCTATGCCACCTTTATAACTGTATTTTCCTCTCATATTTCAATAAATTTGAAGAAAGAAATTGGAGCCGTTTATGAGAATATTTTGAAAATGTCTGGGAGGGGCTTCATGTAAAGCACCCCCGAATTTTAAAGAATATTTTTCAAAATTTCAAAGCTTCACCTATAACCAGATGGACACGCATTACTTCAATTTGGAAAAGATCGTACCCGTGGTTTAGGCGTTAGTGGTATTCACAGACGAACGGACGGACGTTTTGGCGTCAATTGACTTTTCAGTATCGAACACCCACAAAACAGGGATTCTGGCTATATCACGTGTTAGAGGATTTTTTTCATAATTAAGCCACTGGAATTATCCAGTTTTTCCTTTTTTAGGGTCCGGCAATGAATTTTTTCTGTCGAAAATCGGTTTTTGTATGCAGCATTACAACACTTTCCGTATATTATGTTTATTACTCCGTATATACATACAGTATACGAGAGAGTAAAAGCTAACTTTCTGACTTTTGAAGGACTCGGATTGATTGATTGATTTTTTCGTGTTTCCGGGCGCGTCAACTGATTTGGTCATTAGTCCCGTTAGTGTAGTGCATGATTTCTTATCGGGAGATGGCGATTCTTCCCCCGCTGCATGGCGAGACCTGGCACCTTCGGCTAGTGAGGTTTGAAGGCTCGGAATAAGAGTGTTTTCATTCCTCCTTACCCCTTCAGCTCGGTGGGTGGACCGTGAGCGGTAGCTCATGCATCAACTGATGTCACTGCAGCGCCTCTGATCGGGAGGTCCTAAGTTCGAGTCCTGACTGCGGCAGGATTTTCCACATTAGCTTTTCAGCTAGGTCGAATTCAGTCGCTTTATGGAGGAGAATTCTAGCGGCCGGCTGCTCTGATCGGTAGTTTTCCGTGGTTTCTCCGATCAATACCAGGCGAATGCCGGAGCAGTACCCTACCAAACGGGCCACGGACCGCGTGCGATATACCCTTCCTCTTCCATATCCTATCCTCTCCCCTTACACACAGACTAACACTAACATGCACTACACTAGCACATATTCCGGGAGACCGGTCGGGAGCTTAGAGCTTGTCCCGGCTTGGGCGGTGCCCCGCTGGTGGGAGAGTCCTGGTTAGGGGGAAACCCCGCTAGCCGACGGTAGGTTGGCGCCGGATCTCGCCATCCAACTGGGGAAGATCACCGCCATCTCCCGAGGTAAACATGCACTACACTAATGGGACTAATGACCAAAGCAATTGACGCGCCCGGAAACACGAAAAAAATCAATCAATCAATCGGTGGGTGGGTTATGTCCGAACACAAGGTAGCATCACGTGACACACGGAGGGCGATCGAGAGCTGGAACAATTTTCTCTTTTGGGCCTTCTTGAAAAGATAGTAGACGTCGGCGGCCGCTGATCAGCGGATATGCCTCGCGTCCTTGCGACAATATTGTGCATTTGCACCAGGCGAATAAAACTATTAAAAGATCTGTACTTCAAATAAAGCTATCCTTGTACTTAATTTGTAAATAAATGTTATGATATCCTGTCGCCTTATTTCATCACGACGCTACAAAAGCTATCCTCATGTGATACGCAGCCTTCGTGAAAACCCTGATTGGACAATTCGTCCCTCGATACTGCCGAAATATTACACAGAATGCGCTACAATACTGTACGCAGCAACACCTGGAATCTGAAAGCGAGTACAGCACACGGCGAATACAAAAATTACTTTCAGCCGTTACCCCGAAAGGCGACAATGACATTATTAAGAAGCATGTCAGCGACAGATTAGTGACACAAGTAGTATATGACTTAGTGTAGGGATCACAGAATTTTGAAAATGTGCACACACTTCTCCCCATAGCACGTCACACGCAGTTTTAACTGTTTTTGGACGTAAAATAAATAAATAGACACTGACAATTTCTAGTAGACCTAAAATAATACAGGTTTATTGAATATAATATTTTTTAATTTCATTACAGAGTATGTTTGGATTTTATTATACTGATTATAGTAATTAATATGGATTAATTTTGTTGAATTGTGATGACAAATTTATTAATACTAAAACTAATGTGATTAACACATAAAAAAGAAAAAATAAGAAAAGATTTTTTAATAAAATTCAACATGTTGTTTGCGTATAGAATTATGTAACCAGTTCCCGCATAATTAATATATTTGGGCTATAATAAAATTTTTAGAAACATTTTAAACAAATTAATATTTGTATTCGTTTTCAGTGCATTTTACAGCGGCGAAGTTGTAATTTTTGTAGAAGGGTTTTGAAATATTTGGTTTATTTCATAAATTTCTGTTGCATTGCCTGTGATTCAACAAGAACTAATTGAGCTAATCAAGGTCTTCCAATTTTTGCGATGTAAATAGGCAGAATCCCAATAGCTTTACACCCTCTAATTCTGGAAACTTGTACATCCCGGCGGTGTATTTTTCGGGAACAAATTAATTTTTCCCTTCCCCGGAGGAAGACATTATTAATCGTGGAGCAGATCAAGCTCCCAGGTTCGTCTCTCAGTCGAAGCAAAATAGAGTTGTAGCTTTCCTATAAAATCGTCCTAGTTTCTGTAGCTGCTTCACGAAGAAATGATCAGGCACGCGGCAGTCGCTAGTTACGGTGAAGGGAATACGTCATGTTCGCCAATTGCCGCTATTTCCCCAAAAGCATGGGAATTTAACTAGGCCTAGACATGAGAGTGGTCGGCCGTTAGGTGGTCGGTTGGTTGGTTGTTAGTGATTCTGGACTCGTCAACTACTGGGGTCATTAGTCCCGTGTAGTGCACGTTTTTTTCTCGGTAGGCTTCCGTGATCTTCCTCTTCTGGATAGCGATATCCTGCGTCGACCTACTGGCGTCTGGCGGGGATTTCCCCAACTAGGTATCTCCCACCAGCAGGGCGCCGCCCCAGCCGGGGCAAGCTCTAAGCACCCGACCGGTCTCCCAGAATATGTGGTAGTGTAGTGCATTTTAGTGTATGTGTGTGTAAGGGGAGAGGATACGACAAGGAAGAGGAAGGAAAGTTCGCGCGTGGTCCGGGAGCCGATTGTTAGGGAACAGCTCCGTCATTCACCTGGTTTTGATCGGAGAAACTACGGAAAACAACCGATCAGAACAGCCAGCCTCTAGAATTCTCCTCCAGACAGCGACTGAATTCGACCTAGCTGACATGCTGATGTCGAAAATCTTGCAGGTGTCCAGACTCGAACCTAGGACATCGCGGTCAAAGGCACTGCAGTGACATCAGTTGATGCACTGAATCACATCTCCCGGTATAAACTCTGGCTTTCTCGTTCTTCTGAGAATAGGGAAACAGACGAAGCACATAATCGAATATGATCCTCGTTTCCACTCGTCGATTCATCAAATCTTCCCCCGCCATTTCATCGTTTACCACAGTAGACGTATCATACAATAGCCCAGTTCAGCCCATTTTGAGCTATTTAGGAATGTGCGGGCATAAAGCTTGCAATCCTGGTAGTGGTAAAGTAAAACTACGGATAGCTGCTAGTAAAGTATACGGATTTGACTGTAAAGTTGTTTATTAAGGTCTGGCTAAAATCTTTAAAAAATAATTCGTCCTGTTTCTTGATCCCGTGGTTTTATTACACTTTATTAATTATTGCAAGGGCAAGCATTAAATAGCACGTACAATTACACAGAACCAACATTTTAACCGTACGTTTGACACGAAACGGGACGTATTTGATATCCTGAAACTGAATTCTTTTGTTTTTTCGGTTTACCCATTAATAACAATGCATGGCGTCCATTCTTCAATTAAATGCAGGAATAATAAATGAAAGAACTCTGATTTATGATTTTTTTTTACTTTTCCGAAAGACCTAGAAAGAAAAAAAGGACTGAAAATTCTTCAAAAGTACAACCGAAACAGTATTATCTCCTAGATACTCTTAATTACTATTTAGATTATTTTTATTTCTAGATATGTTATATTTTCATGAAAACTGAAGAAATACTTCTTGTTTCCTCATGCAATCACTATTCACTTTCAATGGACAACATTCATTAGATTTAAGTAATTTCTTTCCTTAAAAATTGTTTAAAACTTCTACTTCTCATGTTGTTTTAGCTATATGAATAAAAAAATTAAAACATGAAAAATTTCGCTTTTTGGTTAGATTTAGCAGAATGGTGTCTTACGAATGGTAAGACTGTGTGGTGTTTCTTTGTTGCCGCACGGAACTCTAGAGTTGCTGACCAACATGTCGTCATAGGGTACTTGACATAAGGGTGAGCTTTTATTTCTTTTTTTTCCTGGGGGCTTTCCAGCTACAAGTTAAGTTGACTTTGACTATACGCCCCAGTACTATATCCAATATGTTCCTCATAGGGACACATATTAACCTTTTACACTAGACACATTTGCGGGTTCCTCAGTCTGTGGTCAGCAGACACACAAGGCCCTCCGCAACAACACACATTCATGAAAGACAAAGGACAAACAACCATGCCCACAGCGGGACTCGAACCCGCAACCCTTCGGACCGCGCTGCCTCAGCACACGCTCTAACCACCTCAACCATGCAGGTCTGCTGTATTTTACGAGAGTGTGGTTTCACATCTAAAACTAGTGGAGCTACAACAGCACGTACTTTCTCGCGTTATTGTTAATGGCTAAGTAACATAATATGACAATATTACTCATCGTTTCAACATCTCATTATGCAAAGCAAAATCATCTGTTCGTTTACTCATTTAATGCAATTAAAAGACGCAAATTAAAATATATTTAATGATTAACATTAAATGTAATATTTCTTTTCAAGATCCGAATGAATTGCATCATAATGGTTTCATGTCACTGTTGAACAAAGAGAAGAATACAAGACATTTAATTATCTTATCTTGCCGTTCAACAATGATCTCAAATATTCAACACAGCATTGTTTCCCAAGACAGCGGGTAGTAATATAAAATTACAGTTAAAATGTTTGTCCACATTTATGGTACTTTTTTATTTTTCTTTCATGTAAAGCATTAGAAATAATGCTTAAATAATCCAAATAATTCCAACGAAGCGTTTGTGGTGCATGCCTGCGTTTCTTTTGATAGTCAGGAACAGGAAAACTTTCTAACTTTCACAAATAAAACATACCACAATCATTGATCAAAATTTCTTGAAGTAAAGAGGTAAATTGTTTGTTCTAAGTTCAATTTATTACCTTCGTTCAATCTACATTCTTTTATAAGCATAGCAATAGCTCCCAAACACGTCTCAAATTACGTTCACATAATGCAGGAAATTCGAAGAGAAAGATTCATGGTTGACACCAAATTACATAAAAAAACTCATATTTAAAAATATTCAACGAGACCTTATTAGAAAACCTGTTTGGGATGAACACATTTCATTATCAAAAAATTGCATCATAACAATTGTAGTTGTAGGAAGACGTCGAAAAACTTTTAATTCTTTTTCATTTTCGAAAACTTAGGCATTTTAACCAAGATTAGACCTGCATCATTTTCTTAATTGCCCTTTACGCTAAAGTCCAAATTTAATAAGAAAAAGATGTGCCTCTTTTTTAAGAAAAATGGTTTAAAGAAAAAATTGCGTATGTTTAACACTAAATTTCGGAAAAAATACTCGTTTTTGAAAAATTGAACATTATATTATTTTAGGTCAGTTTTTAATATATACATTTTATTTTAAAAAATTACCTTTATAATAGTAGTTTTAGGAAGACACCGAAAAAAGTTTTTCGAAAAATGAGGGTTTTTTTTAACCAGTATGAGACCTGCACCAATCTCTTAAACGTCCTTCAGATTGTCCAAAAACAATATTTAATCAAAAACGATGGAGCCATTTTTTGAAAATTTTTAAATTGTCCCAGGGGCATTATGGAAAGCATCCCCAAAATTAAAATATCGGTTTCAAATTCAAGGGACCGCGACATCAGCCAGGGCGACTGGAAAATATCAATTTTGAAAAAAATCTGCGGAACGATTTATCCGCTAGCCTTGTTCACAGACGGACGGACCGACGTTTTGCCGTCAATCGATTTTTCGGAATCAAGGTCCCGCAAAAAAGGGATTCTGGCTACACCACATGTTAGAGAATTTTTTTCTAAATTCAGTAACTGGATTTATCCAGTGTTCGGTACCAAGGCCCTGTAATAAGTTTTTTCTGCCGAAAATCCGCTGCTTTTTCGTGCAACACCAACTTAATCTACGCCAGAAGAAATAAAAGAGGTCATCTTCGTCAACATATTAGCTTTATTAAGATAGCCAGCTTTCGACGGCTTTGTGGTCATCGTCAGTCTACAAGATACAGAAAGATATAACAAAATTATAAATAAATACACAATAAGATAGAAAATTAAATTACAATAAATAATTAAAAAAATAGAAAAATAGCATCAATAAAAAAGACACATTATATGATTGCAAAAGTTAAGGAACATATAGCAGATAAAATTGCAAAACTGAATTGCGACGGGGGGGGGGAATTAATACCGATACTAGCAGTTCCAATTTCAGATTATAAATATATGTGAAGAAATATACATTCTCGTATTCAAAAGAAAGAAAAACAAAATGAATAAAGAAATGGGGGATAGTAATAATAATTAATATCAAACGTTATTACAAAGATGGGTAAATAATTGAATAATAAGTTGAGCCGCTTTGCTTACCTCGCTGCTTTCCCACAATTAATGCCCATAATTAATCTACGCCACTGAACCGTACCGCAGCAGCTTCCGCCCGTCCAGACCGCGGTCGACATCCCGCGAAGAAACGGGTCATGTCGCAACGCAGGAAGAAGCGTCTCAGAGCGGACGTAGCGGCGACGGTGTTGCGAAAGCAGATCGGTGAAACTCTCCGGCAAGGCGCGGCGAGCCCTGCGTGTCTGTAAGGCGCAGAGCGGGAGGCGATGGGGGTTGTGCGAGTGGTGCTTTTGGAGCTGCTTTGCGCTGCGCTGGCGCACACGGCATGGGTGACCACGCCCCCCTCCGCCCGCGGCGCTGCGGCTGCACCGCGCCAGCTCTCTGTGCTCCGCAAGTGCTGCCCCCTGGACCACCTCCTCGACGACAAACAGGCCTGTGCCTGGACCACGCCACCCGCCAGCGTTGAACACCGCTCCGGTGATATATGACAATGTCACGGCGCCACCCGCCTGGACTCATCCCGCGGCTGCTGAGTTATCATCGGATTACTCCAGAACAGTGCGGGTCCAGGTCTGGATTGCGAAGATAATTTTTCGCAGAAGCTGACTAGGTGCATCGCGGTGATAGCGTCAGAGTGCTCAAAGGAACCTGGCATGCTCCTGTTCGGTGACGCATGTCGCTTGATCACATGACTCCTGCTTGATGAAGATGTAGTCAATAACTGAAAAAGTGCGATGTAGTTGAAAGTGTATATTTTTCATTTCGTGGAATACGGCTTAATTCCCCCTCCTATAACTGGACAGCGGACCGTGTGAGGCCGAGTCCCTTTTATCCTTACGGACCTCAAGCCCCGTCTCGGTTTCGTCGATGTATACTTGGGTTTTTCTAACGATGTATCTGAGGGTAGTATCTCCAAGATGGAATATGGCACGGCTTTTCGCGTCTCTCTCGGTCGTGCCGCTAGAGTCGCTTGATCTCAAGCCCCGCTTGATACAGTCGCGGCCATGCGACATCTTGCGGCAGTCCCGAGAAAGTCGCAAAAAGTCGTGTCATATTCCATTTGGGAGATACTACCCTCAGATACCTCGTTAGAAGACAGGACCCAAAAGAGACTCACAGTCTGCGTCCGTTAAGGATGAATTCCTATTCCAGGAAAAAGTACTAATCACGCACTTTTTCTTGATACTCCATAGCGGGGGTACGGGGAGAGGCGGGTTCTGTCTTCGTCACGGCAGTTCAGGGCTGTCAATTTTATTGACAGAAAACTCGGAGTAATAACTCGTCTTGGAGTAGATAGCTATGAGAAACAACGGAAGGTTTTTTTAAATTCTGAAGAAATAATTAATAGTTATAGAAATAATTGAGTGACAAGAAGGAACATGGTACGCACAGGTCGATAGAAATAGAGACCGAAAACTAGGAAGTCCGCATTGGAATGGAAGAAGGTGGGTAGCACTGCAAACTGAGCCGTGACGTTCCGAGTGGAGCTCATATTTTCTACAGGGCCGTGCTATGCCGGGCTGAGCGAGGACTAGGGAGCTCGAGGATCAATAAAAAGGGCGAGCATAGTATTTCTTAATTATTTGATTTTTATTTCCCCTCCCTATCCCAATAATAGATTTTGAATACTTGCAAACGCCCGCATGTGCGGATCCGTCACGTTTGGACCAATCGAAACAATCTCTAAATTCCTCACTGGTCTCCCTACTGTGTAGCAATGTAGTGCATGTAGTGCAAGTGTGTGTGTGTGTATGAGAGAAAAGGAAAAACGATATAGAGGAATGAAAGATCACGCTTGGTCCGTGTCCCATTTGTTAACCCTTTATTGCAGGATTTTTTTCTTTTTACTTGAAATAATTATTTCTCATTACTTTTATTTAATGAATACAGAAAAAAAAAACTTCAAAAAATGAGCTATATTTCATGACTTACAAAATTTACTATTTTTTAAATCGTTTATGAGATAAAATAAGTATCAAGCAAGTCAAAAAAATAAGTATCATTCGTATTTTAGTTTGATTATTTTCCTAAAAATATCTCCTTTCTGATATACGGGAACTGTGTTACCAGGAAGTTCCGATTCACGACGCAACTAGATTACTATCACTTCATCTCGTTATCTTATTACGTTTACCGCCTAACAACGTATGGGGTGACATAAAAGCATAATGCACATCACGAGTAATATCAAAACGTTCATAATTAAATGTTGGAATGCGTTTATGATACAGCTGAGTTGGTAGTACTGCTCCAGTATTCGTCTGCTATTGATCGGAAAAACCACGGAAAACCACCGATCAGAACAGCCGACCGCCAGAAGGCGCAAGAAAATTATTTCTAGATATCGAGCTAGTGTACAAAATCCACTGTCATCCAGATCATGTCACCATTTCGATCATACGAGTGTATCATTTCTGAACGCAAAAAAGTACAAAAGTTTCTATCTTTGTTTTTGTAGGAGAGACAGCTCTGGTGGATGGACGCTAATGTTCACGTTGCACCCAGTAGAGAAATCAAGAGGCTCTCGGCACTGGCACTGAATGCCAAGGTGCTCTACAAGAGACAGCCATGCGAGCGCGATCTCATGTCTGTGCTGTGGGCCAGCGAAGTTTCAATCTACTTGAACGGATCTCTCGAGGTAAATTTAAAAAATATATATTTTTCAATATTACTTACTTTATAGCACGGCGAGTTAGTGTTCAGCTGCACTTTTCATCCCTACACGCAGCCTGATCTTCATCTCTACACGCAGTCTACATTTTACTTTCACCCTCCCGTGTTGCGAGGGCTGTGTGAATTAATGAAAAATGTAGCTAAAATGATAAGCTCTCCTCTTCATTAATTTAAAGAAAGTGACCGATCCATATCAATTGTTAGAATACTACTGGCATAGTTTTATTAATCCCTTATGTGCTTTAATGTTCTCCTGATTTACTCTGATCATTTTGATAGATTGAGAGCATTTCCTTTGAGAACCATTTATTTACCTTTCGGTCCAGAATTTAATGTCCATGTTTTAGAAGCATAAGCCACTACAGTTCTCTTCACTACACTTCTTCACAAGAATCTCAAATTACTTCGGAACGATTACAAATAGTTAATTTCGATAATAAATATTTGATTTAAAACTCTTCGTCCGACAAAATAAGGAAATGTTAGAAAGCATGTGTCACTGTGTGATCGTTAGGTCGTCATTAATTATCTCTATCTTCTCAAAATGCAGAGATACACACTCATTGGGTTAAAACTATTTCTTATTTCTGATAAAAGTAATTCCAGATGAAATAGATGTAATTCGTTGATAAAAACTACTTTTTTGCTTAAAACACTATCAATGATATATTTTAAATTAAAAAACATGCGTTTCGCCATATACTATCGGTAATATAGTAATATCTGAAAGAAGTGTATTCAAGCACACAAAAATATTTGAATGTACTGTAGTGAATTATTTTCATGTTTATTTTGATTGATCAGATACTTTTTGAAATATAATTATTACACAGATGCAATTGACGTAGCATATGAACAATCTGTTAATTTTCAGACATCTGTTTGTGGGTTTGGTAATGTTCAAAATTATGGAATAAGCTTGAATAAGTTTTTTCCGAAACTTCAAGAGTGAAACATAGTCACTCTCGAATCTTCTAAACTGAGATAACATCTGACATCTTACTCAAACAGGCTTCAGAACTGTCTTTTATTCAATATTCACTGTGTTGTAGGTTATCTGAAATGTAAAATACATTATGTGAATTATATTTGCAGTGCCCCTGTCTTCAAACTGTCTCCTCAATTTTTCCCATTGTAGCAATCGTCCAATTTTTCATACTTTTGTATTTTAAAATGTATGTTGATGAATATAACAAAAGTTTGGAAAGAGAGTTATAATATTTAGCTTTATATCGCGTATCGTCTTTTAGAATACAAAGGTTGTCACGCATGCATTAAATGGTCAAAATTGGTTAAGACGTGTGTGTGAATGTCTCTCCCTCTCTTTCTCTCTCTCTCCCTCCCCTTCTCCTCCCCCTCTCTCCATCCCCCTCTTTTCCCCCTCTCCCCTCTCTCCCCGCCTCTCTCTTCCTCTCTATCTCTTTCCCTCTATTGCGAGCCACAGTACCGTCCGGTACCAGCCGTAAGGCCAGCACCCGACCTGAGACGTCTTGGGGGGGTGGCGAACACAATTCACCAGATGGTCGACTAGCTCAGTATAGACGTCCCAGTGTGGACACAATAAATAAAAAAATAGGGGGGGCAGGGTCGTGAAGGTCGTTTATGGATTGGATGCAAAAATTACATACAACTCGGGTGAGAATCACTTTTCACTAAATTCAGAATATATTCTAAAAATATTTGCTGCTATGACAGATACATAAAATGGCACACAAAAAAAATCAAATACAGAATACTCTTGACTGTCTGTAAGAAAAAACACACACACACTAATAACTCTATACACAATTTCCTACTCTTCTTTACAACCCAATTGTTTAACAAACACACACTTTCAGAAATTCGAAAGAATCGTTAAAATATTACTTTATACAAAACATGAAAGAAAAAACCCATTGAAAATCAAAATTAGTACTTTTGACTTAACATTACTTTCACAAAAAAATGAAACTCTTTCTCTCTAAAATCCAGAGAATGATTACTATTATAATTAGACTCTTACACAAACTCTTAATCACTAAATTACAATATTAGATCTTCAAATCCTTTTTTGAAAGAAAAGATTGATTCTGTTCTCACGTATTAGAAGTCGGAAACAAATGTACTTTTACTTTTCTTATCTTTTAAGCTTGGTAAATCTGTTACCCTCCTTTCTTTCTACGTGACGGATACAGAATAAGCTTTCTGGTTAAACTGAATCACTCCTATCCCTACAAAAACAGTTTATTTGGAACGACCTTACTGTGTTCTCTTCTCGGCCGCGTAGAGCAGTCCACTGTGCTTCCTTCTACCCCTTTCCACCGAGCTGCTTCGGCCTTGAAGCGTCGTAGCCTGGGGTTGAGAACGCCGTTGCCCACCAGAAAACGCGTTCTTCTTCTCGTTCAAGTTTTATATTCTTGCGTACTCTCATATGAATTTTACTTTATTTTCAATTACGATTAATGACCAACTGGTTATTCAGAGTTAAAATGAATCCAGAGATCACCCCTTTTTATACAAGCACCAACTTCAAGAGAGTATATAAATATAAGAAAAGCATGTGAGAAAAAAAACTGGAAAGAGAAATGAATGCAAGCTATTAATTACTGCCATCTATTCAAAACTTCACTCCCTAATTCTTCCATTATAAATTCATAACGTTTCTTATTATCTCTCTTCTAAGATTATGTTTAAATCAATTTATAATAGAATAATTACCTCTTCTGGTCTTCTAGAAGAGTTTTCCTCAAAGTTGCAAATCTGAAGTCCGCTGCAATGTCAATTCCTGGCGTACCGTTTTCCATACGTCCGCCCAGTTCAGCTGCTACCTTCAGAAAGAACTTTTTCTTTCATCTGACCTCCGGTCTCGCCCTCGGTCTATGGTGGCGGTCTCTCTTGTTCTAATTTCTAGTTAGCCTTCCTAATATTCATCCGCGTTGGCGCGCGTTCAAAATACACCTTTCCCTCGCTCTCTTAGGTCGGATGTGACACGTTTTCGAAATCTAAGAAAACGGACGGTCACACTATCTCCCCCTCTCTTCCCTCTCTCTCCCCCTCTCTCCCCTCTCTCTCCCCCTCTCTCCCCTCTCTCTCCCCCTCTCTTCCCTCTCTCTTCGCCTTTTTTTTTTTTTATCTTTGTTTCTCTCCTTATCTCTGTCTGTGCTATCTTCTTTCTCTCTCTCTCTGACTCTGTCTCAGTGTCTTTCAGACTCTCTGTTCACAGACTAGTCAAGACGCCAATTGTTCAAGAATTTCCACCTAAAAATGTTTTCCGAGAACACTTCCTTGGAGGCGGGGTAGTTTGCGTAGTGTTATCTGAATCTGACTTTCTATTTATTTATTTATTTAGTCAAAAACAGTCAAAAACTATGTGACGTATGGGGCATAAAATCGTCTGCGCACGATTTCTTGAGTTTCACTGCAGTTGCTCTGCGCAGATGCAGCTGGACACCGCGGCTGTTGGGTCATCGCAGAAATGTGTGCTTCCGCCGGAGGACTACTGCATGGACATGACGACTCTAAGAGAGAGACCCTACCTCGCCTTCCATGCTTGCCCGTGCAAACACGTGGTGTGCGTTCGCAAGTGCTGCGACAACAAGCGAATGCTGACCATTTCAGAAGCTGTCACTATGAAGCAAAATGCTCACTGCGCCGCCAAACTTCCCAAAAACTTCGTGTGGAGAGCGCCGTTCACAGGACGAACTGCTGGGTCTGAGGTTAGGCAGGCAAACGTGTCATTCGCCCGTCTACGAGGACCGATTTATAATACTTGTCCGTCAGGTCGGGCGAATGTAATAATAGATATGAGGTATTTTCTTACATATTACTTTATTTGTGTATATTGATTTGAGTCGTACTTTGAAATAAGTATGGAATTTATTATTTCAGTGATACAAATACTGAGCGAAAAATGGCATAACAATTCCGACATTCTTCAGAGAGTATCAACTAATTATGTTTGTCTCACACAGATTTCTCGAGGATAGCAATTTTATACTTGATTTTCATGATTAACCCATCAAATTTCTTCATTGATGTGTTATAAAGGCTGAAGACGGAAATACGCGGCGATTTCTGGAGTGCCACTATTTCCAAATAACGTTTTTCTTAACTACTCACTTTTGTAAAATCTAAATCAGAATAAAGCGCTATTCAATTTGACTGATACTTTTAGGAATCTACACGTCTGCGTAAATGCAATAGTAAATCGTTAGCTAAACCATTTGGATGACCTTAAGTTGTATATACATTCAAAACACACCAAACAAAATGAGTCATTTTAAGTGAAGAAGACACACTAGCATGTTCTGTAATACTGTCCGTAGCATATCCATAATATTAGCAATTCATAACTGTGATAAACCCTACCCGCCGCATACGGCAACCCACGCATGTGAGCATTGCGCGGAATGAATTCCTTGTAATGGAGTGTCTGTTTGTAACTGTTAGGTATGTGATATCAACTGAGTGAGTTAATTTCGTAAAGTTTCCTCGATGGTTCTACAGCAGAGGTAATTCAATGGGATAGTAGTTCCCTTATTAAGCACCTGATGATGTAACAAAACTAGTTACGAAACGTTGTGCAATTGCTGAAATAAATGATTGTCATTAAAAACTTTGGATACTATTTTCAAACATATATTGACAATCAAGAAGAAATATTGATTTACTAAGATAACTGAAAACATATTTTTTAAAAAATATGAAAAAAAATTCCAAAAAAAAAACGAATTTGTGTTAGGACAGCGACAATTTGCCAAGATAAAAATTTTGAGAGCTGTAAATAGAAAGAGTAGTAAGTAAAAAAATGTAATTACATAAAAATCAGGTCTCTAATGCTGACGTGCTGAATAGGAATCCGAAATCAGAATTGTGCTACACTCTCTAGCTTTTCTTAATCGCGAAAAACACACGTGAATACTAGATTTTGGTGTCTAGTGGCTCTACAGAAGCCAAAAGTTGTCAGACCCAAGTCTTGACACATGCTTCTCGATGTATGTCGACGCGCTGGATCCGAAGCCAGAATTGTACCAATCCCTTCCAGTTTTTTTAATCGCGAAAAAAACGTGAAATTAGTAATTTACAATTTCACATTGCTTTTTGCGATAAAAGAAACCGGAGGACGAAGGCCCGATTTTAGCTTCACAATCGTATTAAGAGCGCCGGCATTGACAGAGAAACATGTGAACTCATTGGACCTGACAACACCGGAAAACAAAAAATACAATTTCACGGGTGATTTTTGCGATCTAAACTAGTGGCGCTAAAACAGCACGTGCTTTATCGTGATATTGTTAATGGCTTTGTAATAATATATTATGTCAATTTCTGTCTTACACGTCAACTACCATTTGAAAAACTCTTAAACAGACGAAGCCTGAAAAATACCTATATTTTTTAGTTCAAATGCTTAAACAAAAAGAGCTTTCTGGCATTAAATTACAACAATGTGTTGTAACAAGCAACAATGACGGCTTATTAGTATGGGATACACACACACACACACACCAATTAGCATTGTTGATACCGCTAGCAAGAAAATGAAATGGGTTAGAAAAATATAATTAAATATAATATTTTTATATTCATCAAAATTACTCAGTTGTTATAAGCATTACTCTTCATTACCACATCTTATTAAGCAAAGCGAAATCATCTATTCGTTCTCACATTTAATTAAATTAAAGAACGCAATTTAAAATAGGTTTTAAATATGTTTTAAAAGATTAATTTTAAAAATTGTAACAAAAGATCGAATGTAAGAAACGTACAAACACATGTGAAATAATAGGCAAATTCTAACTTACCTAGTATCCAACTGCCTGGCATTACATTCATTTTACTTCCACGAAGCTCAGTAAATTCGGAGCGGGCGACTATTTGACGTCAAATTACTCAAAAAATATTAATATTTTGGAAATAATGACCTTCTTTGAAAATCTGTTTTTGATAAACATTTCATTAACGATAAAAATTGTATCTTCCCAATTGTAGTTGTAGGAAAATGCCGAAATTTTTTTAATTTCTTAAATTTTCGAAAAATTACGCATTTTAAGAAACATTAGACCTGCATCATTCTCATCAGCGTCCTTTACGCTATTTAAGGTCCAAATTTAATATAAAATTGTGAGCGGTTTTTAAGAAAAAAATTGTTTAAACACAATACAAAATACCTACGTTAGACACATTTCGCAGAAAATACGTTTTCAAAAAATTGCACATGATTTTATTTTTAGATGTTTTTGATTAACACATTTCATTAATAAAAATTTTGTAACTTCGTAATTACAGTTGTAGGAAGACATTTTGAATGTATTTCAATTTTCGTAAAATCAGAATTTTCAATGAACATGAGATCTGCGCCATTTCCTTCAATGTCTTCACACTATCCAACGACCAAATTAAATCAAAAGTGATGGCGCAATTTTTTTGAAAATGTGAAAATGTTCTAGGGGGTAAATGTAAAGTACCTCTCGTGCTAAAACAACTCGTACTTTCTCGCCTTTAGTAATAGTTAGGTAATATTATTTATGCCACAATTTCTCTCCGACAAAATTATGACATCTCTGTCATCAGTTTTATCTCATACATAAGACGAAAGTTTTGCCTTCAATCGATTTTTGGGCATCAAGGACCCACAGAACATCGATTCTGACTACACCATGTGTTAGAAGATTTTTTCTAAATGTATCATCTGGATTTATCCTCGAGAGTTCTTTTACCAAAAATTCACCGTTTTTTTGGCGCAGCATTGCATAACATTCTCTCTTACCACGATAGAGTTAGCGAGAAAGTAAAAACAACTGGAGGAAGGTGGTGGATTCTGACTTCAGATTCAGATTCAGCGCATCGACATACCTAAACATGAGTGAAGTTTTGGGGTTCAAAAACTTTTTCTGTGAGTGCCTGTGAAATTTAAATACCGTTTTGGACTCATATGTTCACGTAGAAAGTGCGTAGAAGCATATGTTCAAGGATATAGTGTGATAAAACTAATAGTGGCAGTGTGGTGTTCAATTGGTATCGGTTTAAATAAAGATTTTGATTTTTCAATACATTTGTGCACTTTATCCAACTTCACGTACGACTCATGCATATTGAAATTTTCAGTGACAAATTCCAAAGCAAACTTTTGCCTAATGGAACGTTAATAGCTGAAATTACTGGGTCTCCATTTTCTACACAGCAGTTCTGTGTGGATTACGGCAAGGACAACATGAAGGATGGCTACTTCGCTTACGTATGTGCAAAGGTGAGCATGCTGAAGACACGACTTATTGTTATTCGTCATTTCATTTCTCACCATTGTTCTCTCTGTCCTTTTCAACTACATCGGTTCCATTACACTGCTCTGTACGTTTACTCCTTGTCCGTTTATTCCTTGTCCTATCCTCTCCCCTTACACACACACTTACACTAACATGCACTACACTACCACATATCCCGGGAGACCGGTCGGGAGCTTAGAGTTTGTCCTGACTAGGGCGGTGCCCCGCTGGTGGGAGAGTCCTGATTAGGGGGAAACCCCACTAGCCGACGGTAGGTCGGCGCCGATCTCGCCGTCCAGCGGGAGAAATCACCGCTTTCTCCCGAGGAAAAAACATGCACTACACTAACGGGACTAATGACCAGAGCAGTTATCCGGAAATATAAATCAATCAACTAAATGTTGCCAAAACATGCTGCCAGAGGGCTCCGATTTTGGCTCCTGCGCGCGCACGAACGCCACAATGGGCGAGCGCTATGCGCACAAAATTATTCTGGGGTTATGAAAGAATTTTGAGGTATGGATGTGTTACGACCACTTCGAGGTCGGAAACACGATGGGGTGTAGAGGGTCTTGAAGAAAAAATGTGAACGTTGTTGATTGCGTACTTGGGTTGGTAACGTGGTTGATCGCTTGCTTGGGTTGGTTACGAAAGTGAATGGAATCTTTTCTGCTGACAGGGATGTGAACTGTATCTTTGAAGGGAATAATCTAATTACTAATTGGAAAATATATATATATATATATATATATATATATATTAATGTATATACATATAACGGAAAATTGGGTGATCCCGGGTTTACGGTGCACCTTAGCCTAGGCTTCCTTGATTACTGTGCCTTGATGTGATCCGATTCTCTTCCAATCGTGAGCAGGAATGTTATTGTTTACCAGAGAGGAATCTTTTATATTATTTTGAGAAAAGATTTAAAAGAAACTCTCTTAAATGTGAGTGTTCCCTATAAAATAAATTCTCTTTTTTAAAATAAATTTATTCGTGTATATGAGAACATAAAAAACATACACACCCCAAATGAGCTTTAAAGATTATTCGCATAAAATGCGTTGGTAATTATGCGTTGGACAGTTTCATTGATGTTTTATGTTAACGCGAGGGGCCTAAGGCCCCAACCTCGTCATTAACTTGGACACGCGTAGCGTAGCGTCACAATTCCGCGCGCCTGAACGAAACGGATCACAAACTGTATTTCTATCAAAACATATTTTCTACAACTAGTGTTTAAATGTTCCGCGTAAATGATGAATCGTTGTCTAACGTTCATGACGCAAGAATCAGAAATGAACGATACATACAGTAGTCTTAAGGAAGCCGTGATAGTGAAGGCAGAGGTGCACCGTAAACACGGGATTAATCGGAAAATCTGTATTTGAGATATGTAGTAATTGACGTGTTTGGTATGTAGTGAGCGTACTAATTGACGTGTTTGGTATGTAGTGAGCGTACTAATTGACGTGTTTGGTATGTAGTGATCGTACGAATTGACGTGATTGTATTGTTTTGGGGTAACGGTGCACTGACACCGGGGCAGACCCAACAGGCACCGCCTCCAACTGTTTTTTATGCTGGTACTTGCGTAACAACGTTCCAAGCCTTTTGGGGGTTGAACATAGAGTAATCCTCCTTTAACATAAGCCAAACGTACCTCAAGGGAAGTCTAAGTCATTGCCTTCTATCCCTAAGACCCAAGGGCGCAGCGCCGTTAGTATCCAGGGTTCCCAGAGGGTCACTCATCCAGGGACCTGCGGTGCCTCGAGCTGCGTAATATCCGTAACTTCACGGAACTTGGTTAAGAAGTTCGGCTTGCGGCGCAGACTACGTGTTATAATCGCCTTGATTTCGTTTAACATTCGCAACCACAACCGCCTTGTCGAAGAATTCCGTGTCCAGTCTTGCAAATGAACTTGGCTGTCCGGGTGACGCCGCATTGCACGCTGTGATGCCGGCGTTTCGATCATTGTGACGTGATCTTCATCAGGGCACGTCATTAGCCCTGAAGGTACTTCAGGGTCAAAGATGGTCGAAACGTCGGCATCAAAACCTCTCACGCGGCTTCACCCTGACTGCCAACATAATTTACACTACTTTTTCTTAGAGCCACATCATTATCACCAGTGACTTTTTTTCAGGTACACGTTTGAAACGCAGATTGAGGCAAAAATGAGAAGAAGAATGAAAGGCAGAAATTTTTTTAAATTGTATTATTAATTATTTCTGTTTTAACAATAAAAATGGTTCAAGTATATTTCAATAATTTTGTTTTATTCTGAAAGTGCAGTGGTTATTCACACAATATATTGTAACCTCTTCTCAGGTTGTCTATTAAATACTCATGGATTCGGGGTTCTTTATTAATGAAGATTTTGAAAAAAAACACCGTCATAGTCACAGAACATTTATAATTGGACGTTTTCTTTTACATTTACCAAAATACAGAATGTCAATCCACAAACAATGATAAAAAAACACAACCATTACACAATAAAAAAACACATATCCCCAAAATAACACAAACAAGTATCACTCAAATTTAAACAAAGCTTTGTTTGCTTCTGAAGACAATCATTTGTCCATATGCTAGTTTCTTTATGACTAAAGCAAGAATTGAACACTAGCACTAATCAGATTTCAAAAGAAAATAAAGAATGATATGATAGTAAAGTAATATTCACTCAATATTATCACATTTCTAATTGCTCCATCAAACTGGTGTATAAGTATAAAAAACAACTGAATTATTATTTTCTTTAGCTGCGAATTGATTGCAGGTAATTTTTCTTAAATGACTCTTACAATATATCCCACCTTGAAGATCTAAATGGCACAAGTGAATGCCTCTTCAGAATACTGTTCTGTTTCAATGTTAACACCACAAAGACTTTTTAATCAGAAAATAAACTCCACATGACAAACACATGTAATCCCCTCTGAGATCAACATGAACACATTCTTGAAAATTTACAAGTTTTTAAATGTTAGGCTGAAATACATATAGAAATGGAACCCATTATGACTCTTCTGTCATAGTAGACTTTTACATAATCAGTATAATAGGATAAAGTCTTGCACTCTTTAAGAGAATTATACGAGCAAAGATCAAGCATAAATATTAGATCTCATTCCATAATACTCTGAATTTTACTAATGCCTGCAATACTTAATAGTCACATAGTAAATATAATATTCTGTAATACTCTCGTTTTCTTCAGAAAGAACTGTGATTCGTTACGCACACTATTACAGACCACATCTTCTACGTGCCATTGCACAAGCGGAAACAGTTTGTAAATATTAGCCTGTATTTACCAAACTTCTTGCAATCTGTCTTCTTTTAAACGAGTCTATTGAATATTTATGATTATATTTAACAGAAACTGTATTTTCTAACACAATGCATTCTATCAACCGAAGCACTGATCACAATCTCTATTGAATTAACAAAATGTACAGCACAAATACCTTGCAATCCGTCTTTTTCGTAGAACCTGTCTATTGAATGTTTCTGATTCAATTTAACAGAAACTGTATTTTCTAACACAATGCATTCTATCAACCAATGCACTGATCACAATCTATACTGCATTAACAAACTGTAGAGTACTAATACCTTTTTTCTTAAGATAACCTCATTCTACGCCGTCTGGAATACAACAAGAACGTTTTTCTCTCGCCCTCTTGACTAGTGACGTCTCAACGGACGGGTGGAGAGAACCCCCTCCCTACCTCCAATACACCCCTCCTTCTTGGAATAAACTGGTGTCGTCATAGCGGCGGCGCCAAATTCATTTGTTGATCATTTGAATGGTCACAATATCACCTTATGATAAATCAAAGAATTATAAAAACTAGTTTCTTATTCTAGCAAAGTTTATTACTTACGGTTTAAGTGATTGAAATTACAAAAGAGTTTTAAATCTGGCGCTCGGTTTGTTTGGGAGCGTTTGAAGTGATGACGTAAGTGCTACAGGGAAGTTTTCAAATAATGGTTGAAGTTCCAATTTTATAATATTGTGTAAAATAAATTCGTAATATTACGCCAATAAATCGAGAGAGCTTGCACGTGCTGTTTTATCACCAGTAGATAATTTTAGGAAAACGTATAGGTACAATTCGGATATTTTGGAAGCAAATGAAATTCTACCTAAAAGTGGTAGATAGATTTATTCTGCAAATAATTAACAACTGGCGGTAGAATTTCATAATAATAATTATTATAATAATATAATTATTGTATTGCTACTATAATTATAATTATTGTATTATTATTATTATTGTATTATTATAATTATTATTATTATAAAATACAATATAGCAAATACGTTATGATTAGGAGGCTTAAAATAAAAACACATACGAACTACAGTAACAGAACTTTTGCATCAATTATGGGTACGCTATTGCTTCTTGTCGTTTTGCACTTCACTTCACTATATAGGTACTAAGCTACTTGGCATACCCGGTCCATTTCACTATTTTTTTATTTACCCAATTCCCTCGCTGAACCCAACACAACACTCGACTGCACTGCACTTAACTACGATTACATTTCTAATTCTAAATATAAAATATATACTAGATAATATTATTAATCTAAACTAAATTATATTCGATCTAAACTATTTCTAAACATGGTAATGTACTTGCATTATTATACCCCTGTAAATACAAATGATACAATGGAAGATGATATATTTTGCATTTTAGAGTCGGATTAATCCGACTTTTGCCAGCAAGCTGTGTTCCCAGGCCTGGGCTGTTTTTATTTATTATCCTCATCTGGGAGACATTTCACGTATTCCCTTCCAAAGTATCCAATACACTTTGCCCGCCTGAACTTTTCTTTCGTCGCACAGCTGTGGAAACGGAGATAATTGCATTAAAACTCACCAACTCTGTGATTTTCTCACTGATGATCTCACTGATTTTCTAAATTACATTATACTGAATGCGTTTCCACTCTTCTCTGTCTTTCGTCACTCTGGACCACAATGCCCGCGCTGTTTTCCCGAAGCAATCTTATCATCTCGTTTCTTGTCGGCCTTGGCGTCTCCGGCCAACACAAGATACCCACACCGTTGTTGTTTGTGTTGCGGCTGTGTGACAAAGTTGAAGAGCGCGCCTAAAGCGGCGCGAGGCGGCAGCGGCGGCGGGTGGCGGCTGGGCATCAGACCGGCAAAGACGCCCGGCCAATGAGAAATAATCAGCTAGCCGGCGAGCCGGTGGCCGTGAAGCGAGGCTACGGCGCCGGCTGCTTGATAAGGGAGCGCCGCCAGAGACGGAGCAGACTGAGTGGGAGATGTAGATTGGAGAAACAGTGGTTTTGGTAGAGTGTGCATTAGGCAAAATGATTTTCTGACCGCTATTGTAAATATTACTTTTTCTATGTAAATATTTCCGTTACTGTGTAAATAAACTTGTTTGGAAAGTGAGTGTTTTTTCTGAACATAACAGTTTGCGCCCAACGTTGTTGCTCCATTCCTATGAGATAGCCTCCCCATTTCCATTTGGTGTCTGTTGCCCGCATCACCACATCCTAGACGCCGGTCCGATTTCGGAGTTCCGGATATTGTCCTTTAGGGGTAAGTGTAATTTGTTTTCTTTCCAATTTTCTTTGGTTTATCCTCAGCATATTCTTCTGCTTCTCAGTCAGCGACCACGCCTGGGCTCCGTAAATCAAGACCCCGCTGTAGGTAGGATACACATGACTATAACCTCTCATATGTTTAGCTTCAGCTTCTTATCTAGCAAGATACACTAAAATCTCCAGAACTTGTTCCTTGCCAAGGAAATTCTGACTGTGAATTATTTCTTTTTTGCCACTTTTCATAAACGAAACTAGTTACCCTAATATATGAATTGTTGTAGATAGTCCACCTGTTTTAATTAAATATTATTGGCAACTCTTGATGATTTGGCATTATTTTTGTCTTGGATATGTTCACAGTTAATCCTGCTTTTTGGCAGGTGTTATTTAATTTTTCCATCATGTGCCCTAAGTCTTTTGCAGTTGTTTCAAAGAGGATAACGTCCACAAATCTCTGTTTAGTTAACTTCCATTGAACAAAATGCCAAATCTATCTTTCCAGTTCATTTTCCTACCAAATAATAAATATAATACCGAATAATAAAAACTTAAAAGTTCCTTTCCACTCTGCGATATTTAATGAACAGAAGTAAATAACAAACTTGATGAAGTTGCAGCCACTACACGCCGCAACCTTTCTATAATAACGGGGAGTAATCAGCTACAGTATACCCATTAGTTAACGTCCAAGGTACACAATAAGGAGGGGAATTGCAGACATACTCCTGAGGTAAATCACAATTGATCACATTTTAATCGACAATTAACTCAATTAGCTATTTTAAAACACTTAAAAAATACAAATTAATATAATAATGTATACCTTATGTTTTATAAATAATTTTAGAAGCAGATGTGAAAGACTTAGTTTAAGAAATTCAATATAACCTTGTCAAAAGCATGAAATTAGAAAATATCTTATATATTGCTCTTGTAAGAAAAGATTCTACTAAACTCTGGTTTGACTGATGGCAAATCAAATGGCTGTCGGAAAAAGGTCTCCTTTCTCTCCGTCCGCCCGTCTGCCCGATTGGGTTCAATGCTAGCGGCTAAACCATTCAGCCCGTTTTCTCCAAAATTGATATTCCCCGATCGATCTAGCTGATGTCCCGGCCCCTTGAAACAGTTTAATTTTGGAGGTAGTTTACATAAAGAACCTAGGACACTCAAAATTTAAAAAAATGGCGCCATCAATTTTGATTAAATTTGGTCGTTATATATCTAAAGTATGTTTAAGGAATGTCGCAGATCTCTGTTAGTTAAAAACTGATTTTTCGAGAATTGAAAAATTTTTTTAAAAAATTTTCGGCCTCTTCTTACACATAGATTTAAAGATAGAGGTTTTTAACCTTAATAAAAAATATTCCTTAAAAATAGATTTTTAAATAAGACAATGTAAAATTTTTCAAAAATTTGAGTATTTCTCGCGTAATTTTGCGTGAAATACATACAATTATTAATTATTGTTTAAATATTTTTTTGTCAAAAACGGCTCTACCGTTTTGATGGAATTTGGTTGGTGGGTATTCTGAATGACGTTTAAGAGAATGGTGTATATCTCATGTTGGTTAAAAACAGCGGTTGGATGCTACGTAAGTTATAATTTGCGTGTAATTTCATATTTCTTTGTTCGCTTCTTCTTCAAGCTTTTGTTATAATTTTTAAAATTAACCTTTAAGAAATTAATTTTAACGGATTTGCAGAAATTTGTCTACTTTTCGTGCAATTTTGCTTGAAGGTACGGGCGAGAAAGTACGTGCTGTTTTAGCACCACTAGTTTTGAATTAACTTGGTCCTTGGATAGTGTAAAGAACTGTTTAATGGAATCTGTTGTTCAAAGATAGATCTTGAAATAATGCTTTTTTCAACGAGTAGTTTTCGTGTAATTTCTGCTTGAAGTTAATGCAATTTATGCAACTTTTTCTCAAACATATTTTTTGCAAAATAGAACAAAGGTCGCTTAAAAAAATGACTCATGTCATTTTTGTTGACCTCCCTGACTTTTTCAAATTTAGAAATGTTATAAATAATGCGAGAAAGTATCATCCCTCTTTTTGCCAAAGCTAACTGTATATTTTTAAAATCACTAGAACAAATATCAAATTTATCACATTCTCAACAATTTAAGGTACACACAACTTACTGTTTTCTAGCCCTGTCAAGTGTGCTACTCCGCTACTCAACATTTAGAAATAGTTCAAACAGGAATATATATCCAATACGAAAATATGAGTACATCCCTACATCTCGTACGAGTCCCAAAATACTGCATACAAATCATCCTAAACAGCCTTGGCTTTCAGTTCTTGAATATTATGTTACTGTCTTAGTCAAAGCGCAAAGACAAATATTGTCTATAATTAATCTTATGCTTTTCATGTTAATTTTTTGTTCAAAATAAGTTTCTCTCTAGTATCCGTACTCAACATATTAAGTTGTAAAGTCCATCCACCATTATCATCCCTGAGGAAATTATGCAACATTTGCCTTGGCAAATGTTGCCATGGAAACTGACAATTTTCGGTACCCTTCGAGAGCATTCTGAGATAATTGTCAACAAAATTTGTCTGCGGTGATGCCCCTCCTCCTGTGATACCTGGAGGCGGGAAACCCGCATGCCGTCTAGTAGGTCGGCGTCGGATTCACTTTCTAGTGGGAACACCACCACCGCCCGATAAATTATGCACTTCAGTTGAGTTTAATGATAATAGAAGTTGGCACACCCTAGAAACAAGGAATAATCAATCAAACAACCCACAGCACAGTCTAACATATCAGTCGTGACACTCTAACGTGAGGAAGGTTCATCCATTTGAGAGCTGGAGCGATACTGGCGCCTCAGCGCTGAGCAGGAGGCCGCCTTCAGAAAGTCTTTAGCGCGTAACGGGTAAAGCGTAATTTTTACTTCGAAAAGTTTATACAAATGAACAGAGTCAAATAAATAAATTGAGAGATGTTGCTTGTTTCGCGTTGGATGATTTAATATCAAGAAAATAATAATAATATATCGCAAAACAATAGTCAGTGTCCTGAGAGTCTCGATGTTAGCAATTGAAGACTTTTTTTCTTTTCAGATATTCAATTCAAGATTATTTTCAGATATTTAATTATTTTGAAATTTGAGAATAAAATAAAGTCTCTAACAAATATTTTTAAAATTACTATTTTTGTCCTCTCACAACACTCAACTCGGAAATCGGGCACTCCCATCAGTAGCTGCGTCAATGAATCCACACTTCATTATATATGCGCGTATTCTCGAAAATTAATTTCAAAATTACTTTCACATTTCTCAAGGAAATAGTACATCTTTTTTGTGTTGTGCACCATTTGTGTGTATTATTTCTTCCCTTACATCATTTTTCTGTCAAACTGTCAAATTCACGGTTTCTAATCAATGCTGACTTACGTGTCATATAATTATGAAATAAAAGTAGTTGATACGCTAGGAGCTAATTGATTAGAACACGCATTTGTAAACTTTCCGGTTGATCGTTTGGAAACCTGAAGAGAGTCAAATTCGGGCATTTTTTCGTATTGTAGCAATAGTTTATCGCACTGCATGTATTTCCATACGTCTAAGACATTTTCATAAATATTTCATAAACAAACTCGCACGCCCAAGACCACACAAGTCTAGTTACCGAATGCTTTTTTATTATTTTTTTATTTTGTTTATTTAAGGTCGTTTTTAACATCAAAGGTCATCAACGACCGCAATTAAGTATACATCAATGCGTTAAGTATCACAATTTAGTATACACACATTAAGCGTCCACAATTCATTAAGTATACACAATCGATGTCAATCAAATTAAGTATACATCACATTATAGTTTAAATTACATAACAATTTACAACATTATAGCCCATATTTTCTTAATTATTGCATTACATTAGATTGTTACTTAAAATTAATAACATTCAATTTTATATTATATTACCTTACTTAAGTTAACAATGTCTAGCAACTTTGTACTTTAGCACCACTGTCTTCAGAGCTGAACAATTTATGTAGGTTAGTTTCTAGTTTCAGTAGGTTTCTTTCCTTTGCTTACTCAGGCATTCTAAGATAAGGTGTTGTGTAGATATTATTTCACACATTTAGGGCATGGTTCTGGGTCGCATTTTTAAATATATAACAATATTTCAGATTAAAATGACTGATCGCAATCTGCATGATTAACTCTAAGACTTTCTATTTTAAAAAGCGCAAGATTTTACCGAATGCTTGTTGGCCACTTGGAGCGCTAATGTCGCAGCAGATGAAGAAAATTGATAGAATTTCGCAATTGTTATGTTAAGACGGCTCCACACATTCGTTATTCGGCGAACAGCGAGCAACCACTCGCCGAATCCCGAGTAGCGTGGATGAGTTGCTTGCTATTTGCCGAGTAACGAACGTTCCGTGCTCGCCCTACCTCCCGTGTCGGTCTTTTGGACACATCAAAGTTTGCGAAAATTCGCCGAACACGTCAGCTACTCGGGATAGGCCGAGCACTAGCTCGCTGCTCGGCGAATGCCGAATGTGTGGAGCCGTCTTTAGACTGTGCCCATGGAGGAAATACATGGGTGGGTTCCTCCGGCGCCCCTATTTTAACTGATTCTGCGCATCACCGGTGTGCGTCACGAACCACGTGACCACAGTATGAGCACCTCGTTTGAAAAGCCAGACCAGACGCTGGCCGCCATGTTGCACGGAGAGCGAGAAGTATTGAGAAACATTTTGAAAGTGGTACAAAGTTTTCAACAGTAACCACCCAAAACTAACACGAAGGTGTACAAGATGCAATATTTAAAAGAAATGCTTCATAAATCTGTTTTAATATCTTGTAAACAGGTGATGATTTTGGTATCTGGCTGGATTTAAAATTCCCGCTAATATTGTGACTCAAACTGGTGTCTGCAGCTCATTGGCTGAAGTCGGACAAGATGCGCAAGAGCCTCCCCCCCCCCGCTGAACAATTTTCAAAAGTGAGGGGGGGGGCTGACTGTGCTCACAGGATGAGGCTTCACCCCTACCTACTCCACCACAGCCTCGAATGCCGTCGCCGCCCCCGTCTCTTCAATATCTGCCAACAGTCCCCGTGTACGCCACTGCCTTCACATCTCAAACTGGGAACTCGGAGCGTCGGCCGCCGCACAATTGCCCTGCGACGCCGCCACGCGAGATGAATGGCGAAGTAGAGCCGCGTGGACGCCGAATTAACGTCACGTACTGCAGCGGATAGTTAGTTGACGACACAAGCGGACATTTTGCACCACTTGCCGGGCGGTTCATCAGACCATGCAGCTCACGTCGGTGTCTCCAAAGGAGCTTTTTATTCCAACCCAGAGGTGCAAATAATTGGACGCCATTCGTAACCACAAGACCGTGAGAAGAAATAGACGTTAATATTGCAGAACAGTTTTGCAGCTTCGTAGCTCTTTATGGAGGTTCAGTAAAAAACAACATGTGATTTCAACTCAGCACCAATATGCGTCTTCAATCTGCACCAGTCCTAATGACACAACAAGCGTATTGCAAATGCATGAATAAACTAGTACAATCTTCCTGAACGTAGGATGTACTTTATCAAACAGATGGGCTATCGGAAGTAAATTATCAATAAAAATAGAGGTAGTAAACTCGTACAACATCAATTGATGCTTAAAATAACAAAAGCTGCCACATGTTTGCCGTAATATTATGTAAATAATTGGACCTCTGCAAACATTCCATACGTTGTAAAACATTCGTTTCAATATGAAAATAGCTTCATGTTGAAACCAAACTTCAACCAACCAGCCACGTAACTGACTATTGAAGTATTACATATCAGGGACGGGTAAATATTTTAATATTACTAGGTGTTGATTAACAAATAGAGAGGTTTAGACCTGAGCGATTGAATTGCACATAATATGAAATTAAAAAATTAATTTGATCCATATTTTGAGCTTCGTCACATGTCTGAATGTCCTATGTAGTACCAAGGCGAACTAAACCTACGAAGGCGGTCCGATAAGTACTTAGACTTGTATAACTGTCTATCTGTTATTGGCGCGACAGCCCGCGTACGAGCCATGGCCTATAGAGCGATTTTCCTAAGGATGAGCCAAAGTGACAGGTAGTGCTGGCAACATAACTGAAGGTTCTGTAGTCGTTGTGCTCTTGAACCCATTAGACTCCCTTCCCGCATTCGTTCGTTTGAGTTGGCTAACTTGCAAACGACTTCGACACTTCCTTTTGTGGTGTCCTTGTCCAACAAAAATATAGTGCGCTGCGAGAAATAATTGATATTAGGAAGTGCAGTGTTATGTGCTCTTCCGTAAAAATTATTTTTTTCATTATATATTACATTGAATTTACTTTTTGTGTGATAAATATTACGTTTATTTTAAAACCGAGACATGAAAGCGAGATGCGAACCGGTGCAGGTGTTTCCGGCTTAAAATCATTTTACTTTCTATTTACATTCGTGGAAGTTGTCTTTTACTGATGGTGAGAGCATGTTAAGAGATTTTCTACATACGTAATTAAATTTAAATATTTTCCGGACTCACGTACGTGCATGTACCTCAGCAAAACTCTTAGACTTGATAGGGATGTTTTCACAGAAGCCATTACCAAACACTTTACTAAGAGGCGTGGTTGAACAGCTGTTGCGGCGGAGGGATACTTCTCTGAATTACATGTGATGTTCACTTGTTTTCGCGAACTGTCACTTTGGCTCATCCTTAGGAAAATCGTTGTATACCAGGGGCGTCCCGACCTCGCGGCCATGGTTTAACGGGTACGTGTGGTTAGCACGAAGACATCCCCACGCATTTGTGTTCTAGTCTTCTCAACCTGAGAAGTGACTTTGCTCATCATCACACAGCAACATATACCGGGACATTGCAAGGAAAACGCACGTTATAATATTGCCCGACCGGGAACCGCACTCGGCGTCACATCCTGGAAAGCGAGCACGCTGACCAATTAGCTAAACCGCGGGAGCAACTAAGTCAGCAAGTACTTTTTCGCCTGTAATTTCCCGCAAAATTGTGCGAAAAGTACTCACATTTTCGAAAAAATGGAGACGATCTTATTTCAAAATCTATCTTTAAGGAACAGATTTCACTGAAGGAAAAATCTGTATCTTCATTACTGTGGTTGTGCGAAGACGCTGAACAAATTTTGAATTTTTGCTATTTTCTAAAAATTAGGGTTTTTAATGACCATGAGACCTGTCATTTTCAGCCATTTTTCATTTTTTCGTATTTTTCTGAAAATTAGTAAAGTGTTCTAGAGGATTTGTGTAAAATACCCCCCCCCCAAAAAAATACAGTATCGGTTTCAAATTCAAGAGGCCGCGACATTAGCCAGATCGTTTGGAAATATCCATTTTGGAGAAAATCAACTGAACGGTCTAGCCGCTAGCGTTGTTCGCATATGGACAGACAGATATAAAGGCGAACGAACAGAAGGATAGACGGGCGTTTTGGCGTCTTTCAATTTTTCGGTATCAAGGACCCACAAAACATGGATTCTGGCTACACCTCGTAATAAGGGATTTTTTTTTCTAAATTTAGCATCTGAATTTATCCACTTTCTCGTTACCAGGGCCACCTAACAATAGTTTTCTGCCAAAAATTCGACGTTTTTCGGCATTACACAACTTTCTTTCGACTCCGGAGCGAGAAAGGAAATACTTAACAGAAGGGTTGAAAAGGTCCCGTTTTCTAGAAGAAGGGTAAGAAATAGAACTCGGTCCCACCTGCCCTCTCACATGATCCGTCTTCAATTTTGCTGCAATATTCTCTCACTTGTTATCCGTTTAATAACAGTATATTTTCCCTACATGTTTAACCGACAATTCAAAAGTTTATTTAAATTTGTTTTTTGTTATGTATACCTTCCTAAATTTTACGGCGGTTGAAAATGCAGTGGCTCTCCTCGCAGATGAAACGAAATTCTGAACATCTAGAGGATTGAAGACAGAACAGCTCCCAGAAGAGCTCTAACAACCAAAAATATAAGTTCTTTGACATATCATTTGTCGCAAAAAAAAGTTTAAAAAAAGGTCTCACTTTGTACATTACATCATAAGAAACGTAACTCAACTCCGAACATAAAGATTTTATTTTAAAGACCTACGACGTCTTGGTTTTAAAAGGTTGTCGTTTCACTGTTATGTATAACGAAACGTTTGTTGCAGTGAATGTGAGTTGCAGGTTGCGTCTCCTGTTTTCTCTGTTTCACAAAAATAACTCTATATTTTTCCGTAGTTAAATATGCACTCCTGACGCGTAATTCCGTCAAAAACAATAATAGACTAAGATTTTTTGAGTCAATGATATCTTATAAATATCCATCATCTTTCCTTACTGAATTATGCACAGAGAAGATTTTTCCTGGTGATCTTCGAGTTTCTCATGTCAAAATCTAACAAAAAATTTATATGCAATAGTCATCAATTCATATGCTTCGAACAATAAAAAATTATAGTTTTAATACAAAACTATTTTCTCATTGGAAGAAAACATTGACGACTAGGAAATTCTATTATTATTATTATTATTATTATTATTATTATTATTATTATTATTATAGTTTATAAAATTCATACTCGTCCGGAGTCTCGAGGTAGAACTCCTCAAGATCAGAGCGGCACATATGGTGAGACAATAAATAAGTAATTCTGGCTCCAGTGCACTCGGGTTCCGGTTAATGACGAAGTGAGAAAACCTTGTCAGTACTGTAGTATCTGACAGCACGGCCTTCTATATGATTCTGTAGTGCCTCTCATGGAGCTAAAGTTTCTCTTTCACAACCCCCAACCCTCAGCAGACCGTTATAACCACGGCTACAATACTGTGACGTATCAACCGAAGTTCGGCTGATCGCACAAGATTTGAACGCGGTGAGGTAGTTCATATCCGCGACACTATTTGACTAAGATCCATGGACTTCCCTGCAGGTGGCGTTTATACACACAGAGGGGACTAATCGAAAATGACATGTTTTAATATTTGTCGCGTCTGTACGACGCAACGCGTCTCCAAACCCCTAGAAATGTGCTGAACGCTTTGCTTTTAAGGAGTAATCCACCGTTAATATTATATTGGTCAACTGTCCAGTCCCATCGCAGACAGTTGTCAGGAGAACCACCAGGCAGCATCTCAGCAAACGCGCCTCCTACCACGCGCTCCTGTGTCACTACCCAGCGGACAGAATTGGGAAGGAATTAGGAAAGCGGGATGGCTTAGACACTTCACAGGAGTTGGACTAGCCCTTGTGAAGCATCCCAACTCGTTTTGTCGGAACAAATTTCTCATAAGATTGACCGAAAATCGAACCAGGACCTCCTTGGTGAAAGGTGAGCGACTTCGCTCTGAGCCACGAGCAAGCTTTGACAGATGAAACTGAATTCCCGTTCATGACATGACAAACAGGAAGGGGAATCACAGGAAGAGACGTCTATGACGCAAGACATTCTGGGGAACCCACCGACCAATTTCCGGAATTCGCCTTTCTTGTCACAAAATTGACGAATCACATCGACTACACGATACTAGAAGCAATGAGACTGGTGAGTCAGATCACGTGACGAGAGCGAGTGCAGGTGAATTATCGCGCCAGAGTCGACAAGCAGCGCGTGGACTATCCAGCTGCACAGGGCATTGACCTGAGCGGCGCATCCAGGCCTACTCCTGATGACAACTTCCAGACGATGGAAACTAGCAGGTCCGCGCGCTTGGACGCAACGTCTTGAATCCACTTGTGGGATTGCTTCTGCTGGCGGGGCCGCCCGGACAAGCGCCGTTCGCTACCGTGATCGCTCAGGGGCCGCAGACAGGTAGGTTGTCGAAGAGCGGTCGACGGTTGTCGATGACGCCCGACCGGACCCAAACATCAGGAGTCTTGGCCGTGGTCGCAGTTGGCGATCGAACAGAAACTAGAACAATACCTAGTACAAGACCTACTAAATTTACAATTATTATAATGTTTCTATTATAATGTATGTATTGTAGCGTCATGAGCGTGGCTTTCTGCTCAGAAAAGCACTTGCAAGATATGAGCATAAGGTTAGCTAAAAATATCCATCCGAACAATGAGCGCCACACCGGACCACAGGGGCTTCTAGTTGGGAGAGGTAACTGGCGCCAGGGTGTCGCCCACGGCGAGCCAACGTCCTAGGGCAGCGTGTGGGGGCAGATGATGTAAAAGGTAAATGATTCTGTCCTTTATAAGGCAGCGCGACGACGCTACGCGTGAGTAACATTTTATTGGTTTCCTCACATTTATACTGCAAAATCTTATCCGCCCAGGCTGGCGCGGAGTGTTGTATGCACGAGGTGCTTCGATGAGTTCGGGCACGCCTAAATGGTTCTCTACCTCTGTAGGGCAGATGGTGCATCTGCCAAGGCACGTCAGATGCCGAGTTGCGAGTCGGCCTAGTTGGCCTTTCGCTGGCACCGCCGCAACGCACGTGTATAGAGGAGGGCTGAAGACAGTAAGCTCTGACAAACGCCTCAGACTGATATCCTGTATACACTGTAAATACTTCTGTCAAATAAACTGCCCACTCGTGTCTGTCGTCTTGTGGTGTACATCCCTACCCACAACTTCATAGTATTTACTAATAAATATACAATTTATTTTTTATTCCTTCTGAATCAGAGGGAAATTGAAACGCTCAATTTTCTTCGTTGTGGTCGCACTCGGCCGCTGTTGGTATCGGTCTGATGGCCGCACTGATGCCTGGAGCGACAGAGCGGAGAGACTCCGTCGACAGAGCGCGTCGAAAAATTTGATGCACATTCAGCAAATTCCTTCAATCGTCGCGTCGCCTCGTGCCTCTCATAGCCGAAGCCCGCGACGCACTATGGACCTTCAGAACCAAATATTTTAGGTACAACGAAGCTGCCGATGGGATAACAGTGTACCCTTCACACCGTCCAGCTCGTGAGCTTGAAGTGACGCTACAAATAAATGTGACGATAGAAATTGTTAGACACAAAAATCTTTAGCTACTGTCATCTGTGAACATCGGAGAGAGGACAAATGGGTATCGACTATCTGCATCTGTTTACAAACAAATGATTTCGGCTCTCATGCAACTTAATCTAGTGTCTAGAAACCTATATTCCGACTGTTTTCACGTTAATATTAGCTTCAGTATTAACATGGAATATTATTGTTTAAAAATGATATGTAAAAAAGCATTGTAAGGCAAGCAGTAGACACTTGAATATAATATTTAAAACTGAACAGAAAAGCGAATGACATCATTGAATTAATTGGTGAAGGCTTATTTTTCTCCACTTTGAAGTCGCAGCATTGTTGAGAAAAGATTGCGACAAAATTTCTATGATATGATTACGAGTGGTAATGTCCACATAAGCCTCAACTTACAGGTTTCTCAATCGTTAATAATATTTCATGTTTTAAATACTTTAAAACATTATTTCAAATTAGTGAATTTTACAATAAATGTTGCTGGGAATGTCATCTGACCTGAATAAAGCGTGTCATAATATGACATGCTTTATATATATATATATTTCAGCGAAGTACGAGACTTCGACAGTTGAGGAGTGGATCGTGGGAACGACGGCAGTCGGGAGGGAAGCAGTCGGAAGGGAGAGTCGGTGCGGAAGAGGTAACGGACGGTAGTGCGGAAAAGCTAATGATGGCGGCGATGAAATATAGTTGATAGGAATCCGATGACATCGAGCAGAAATCGAAGCGTAGGACAATGATAAACAGCGAGAACTATTAAGTGATTTCGAGTTAAGTGATGTACAGTAAAGATTAAACGGCGTGAGGTGAGGAAAGTGATGAGTGTATAGACACGTGTGCGACAAAGGCAGCGTGAGTGAAACGAACATAGCGATACAGCATCGGCGGGCTTAACAAACGAATTTGGAAGAATTGGAAACAAGGACGGCTGCGGATCTGGCGGCGAGTGGACATCGCCGTGCCCGGCGAAGCACGACTACTGCGTGGGATTTGCATCGGCGGCGGGGACAAGCGCCGTGGCCACGTGGCGGGCGAGACGGACCCGGCTCGTCACGTCGCGCCGGCGCATTCGGAGTTGGTGAGCTCGAAGGAATTCCAGACGCAGCAAAACCAGTAAGACTGTTACTAGAAGAAACTCATTATTAGGCGGTAAAAGAATCCCGTGATTTGGAAAGGGGTAGACAATTGTGAGAGGATATTAGCTGAGGAATTTGCCATGTAATAAATGAATTAGCAATATAAAGCCAAAAAAAAAAATTTGATGTGAAGAATAGAAAGGGTGTTTGGAAGAGTGCACATTGTCTGTAAATAGATTAAGTATTGAAATAACGGGGTGATTGTAAATCAATGCATGCAAAGGGAGCTCCCAATTACAGTATGAAGTGTAAAGTTAAAGCAGAAAGAAAGTATTCATTAGCAATATTTACGTAGTTAGTAAGAAAATTGTTCATGTTTATCAGTATCATGAGAAAGTTATCAATGCTAACCATTATTTTGTTTACCTTCTACACATCCAATGGAACGATGTTTTTGTAATATCTATTATCTTTCCTGGGAATAAATCATTCTGTGTTTTTACATTAAAAGTAAATGTTTCATTGTTGGTGCATGCACTCAGAGCCCATTCGCAAGAAAGAATACCTGATCCCTTTCACAAATTTACTGTAGAACAGGACCGAATCGCCGGTTCGTCACAATATATATATATATATATATATATATATATATATATATATATATATATGTGACGTCATGGAATTAGACAACCCGATAATGTCACCATCAGACGGCTTGTAAATGCGCCATCTACCCACAGCTTTTCGAACTCTCACGCCCGAACTAGCGAATAATGTTTTCCCGGGAGGTCACGAAAAGAGGAGAATATTCAGCCCTCCAAACATTTCCCCAGGCGCGAGTACCATAAGTATCGCGGCGCGCTTTGGAGGAGCTCTCTATGATTGCAGCAGCGACGGCGACTTGACTGAGTTCTGAAGGCGATTGTAACTTGATAGCATAGGAGTTTTTTTTAACTTGGTAGTTAAAAGTTCATTTACTGCACGTGTTATTAAATTCATCCAAAGAGGTCATATCTTGTACGATTTTACTCACGTAATTCATGACTTTCATGTTGTACAGTGATGTTATCTGGAAAAGTCATAGTTTATTGTATTGTGTTTAAAGTAATTGATGTCTAGTCTATGGTGCGCTCACAGTCCTTCTTGGAAGCAGTTCAAAATTTCAAAGCAGTTCAGTTCTTCCAGAAGGGTATCATAGAGGAAAAAAAATAATTCCCTTTCTCTCTGGAAGCCAGCCTGCCGTTTTTAGGAAAACCTGGTTTTTTAGGAATCTCAAAGACGCGACGTTTGAAATGTATACCCTTTGCTATTAATTAGCGCCAAAAATTGCTATAAATTATTGAATTCCAAGTACGGCAACAAATTTGAATTAAGTTTGGCCGCCTATATGGCAACACAAGTATTTTTCACGTAATTTCTGGTTAAAATTAATGCAAAATATAAAAATAATATTTTCTCAAAATGTGGTAATATTTTTTCTTTCATTTTTTTCTATGTTGAAAATATTTTTTGCACGTTCATGTATTAGTATAATGTTGCGGAGCAGTTAAAAATAATGCAAGTGTGTGCTATAGCATCAGCATTAATTTTTTTATTTGATATTCTGTAAGAGTTTTGAAAACTACCTTCATACACTTCAACAAAAAAACACGTTCAGAAAACCCATTTAATATGGAAAATGGAAAAATGAAAAATATGGAAATGAATGGAGATGTGGGACGGGTTTAACATGCTAGATTTCTCCCACCGGTACGCTTATTCAACATTTTTACAATATAATATTCAAATACATCATATACCAAATTTTACTACTTCGTACATTTTTGTTACATTTCTTATATCGTGTACTTGTGTTCAATGTACTCAAAAGTATACAAAGAATACTTATTGAAGTACGAGTGCTTCAATAAGTATTGTTCTCGAAATGTCAATGTTTTGAACATAAAATTCAGTGTGTTATACGAATATTTTCAAATCAATTAAAAATGTCAATAAATATTGATATTTATCTATACTACTGATGTCGGGGCCCCTTGAATTTGAAAGCGATATTTTCATTTTGGAGGGTACTTTACATGAAGCTCCTGCGACCTTTTCCAAATTTTCAAAGAAATGGCTCCATTGTTTTTATTAAATATTGTTGTTGGATAGTGTGAAGGACGTTTCAGAGAACGATGAAGGTGTCATTTTCGTTGAAAACCCTGCTTTTTCGAAAATTTCAAAAGTTGAAAATTTTTTCGGTGTCTGAATTGAAATATTAAAGATAGATATTTATCCCTTATTGATTTTCTTCCTTAAAAATAGATTTTTAAATAAGGTCGTGTACAATTTGTTTAAAATTTTGAGTACTTTTCGCGTAATTTTGCGTAAAAATACGGGCGATAAAGTATGTTTAGTTTAGGCCTTATTTAACGTGGCGAGACTCAGGCCATCAGGCCCGCTCTTCCGTTTAACCACGCAAATTTCGCTACGCTCCTTTCACCACCTAGCGGGGAAAGGACGTATTATCTTGGGCGACGAAACAGGCGGATTTCAATTTTGCACAGAGACTTCTTTTAGGCTTGAGGATCTTTCACATGCAGTAAATCTACTACATGGGACAGCTGGCTTTACTTCCCCTCCGAAGGAAGGCGTATGAAGTATTTTTTCGCCCTTAAAAATCCACGGCTTCGTTCGGGTTTGAACTCGCAAACTCGGGTACAACCGTCCGGTAGGGAACGTTATACCAGCGAATCCGTTTATGTGCTGTTCTATCACCGCTAGTTTCCCATTAATGTAGTATTAAATGAAGTAAAATAACTTGAAACATTTTCATAATTATATGAACTGAAAAACAGACATTTACCATAGTTTCACCACGAAAAGAAGTGACACGAAAATGTAGAGAAGAAAGTCTAGAAATCATCTAATTTGAGGGCCTGAGTACGCCCTATTGTTTACAAGCCGTGGCGCGATATACGACTAAACCCCATATAATGTAGCTTGAAGCTTGACAGTTGACACTAAATAAAACATAGCACACACAGTGTGTGCTGCACGCAGGTTGTAAGTGCAAACTCGGCCGTTCCCTTACAGCATCGAAGCCTCGTTCGCTGTTCCCGTAATATCACCGCGCTGTTATACAACCCCCCTACTGCCCGCCGCGTACTGTTCTACATAGCGACGACGGCGTTGGATTCGGACTAATTTGGGGGAACAGATTCTGCGGGGGAGGACAAAACTAAATTATGTCTGTGTACTTTAGCCAACACCCGAAATTAATGGTAATTGCTCAAACGCCGGAGAGCGCTCGGTGAAGGATGGGGAAGGGGGCGGAGGCGTTTTTTAGGCCGACGCGCGTCCCTGTCACCCTCCAATTGAATTATCCGTACTGTAACCGTAATTAAGGGATGGACGGTCATCGCGCGTCGCGAGTGGTAATATAGATCGTCTGCAGGTACGCGATGGCGGCGGCGGTGGCGGTAGCAATGGCGGCGGTGGTGGAGCCGAGGCGGTAACGGTGGAGACGGTGGTGGCGGCGAGGTGGCGGCGGGGGTGGTGACGGAGGAGGCGGAGGGGGGGGGTGGAGAGGCAGGATGGTGATGGCGGTGGGAGTGGCAATGGTTGTGGCGGTGTTGGCAGAGAAGGTGGCGGTGGCGGCGGTATGGAGGGGAGGCAGTCGCGTGGGCGGCGGTGGTCGCGACGCAAGTGGTAGCGGCGGTGGGGGTGGGGGGGGGGTGGCAATGGTGGCGGTGGCGGTGGGGGGTGGCAGTGGCCGTGATGGCGTCGGTGGCGGTGGAGGCGGCGGTGGCGGTGGTGGCGGAGACGGAGGTGGTGGAGGCGAGGTGATGGTGGTGGCGATCGCGTCGGCGGCGGTGGTCGGGTCGCAAGGGAAAGCGGGGGTGGCGTAATTCAAATTCTCGCAAAACGCGGGGGAACGCTCTCGTAATTGGAATTTTTATACAGTGTTAATTACTTACAGGCAGGGCCGTCGCTCTCGCTTCGAGAAGCGGGCGAGTGTTTGCGAATGTCAAGTAGAGTCCCGCTGAAGGAAGGGACGTTTTCGTTCTCCTTTCCCCAATTTCCTTTTCCTTTTTTTAATTTTTTTTTTTTTTTTACATTGTAGGCTTCTTAATACTCGTGTCTTACCTTGGCTTATTTCAAATAATTATTTCGTCGAATCTGACATTTTCAAAGAATTTGTGAATTTCTTTTAAGAAAATCAACTGATCTACTTGATATTTCATTTGCGCATAGACTTTTGCAAGGAAGACTGACTCAACATCGATAATTCGACATTTCTGTAAATTAGGGTGATACGAAAAATTTACGGATTCCTTTTCTTTTGGCTAAAAAAATTGAAATATTTCATAAATCCGAGCTTGCGTATCATTAAGATGGTAATTTGTTTTTGTTGCATCTCTCCATCAATAGGGAATGAAACATTTCTGAAACACAATAACAAAACGGCAATACACAAAATTATTATCGCTAGTAAAATACGATTAATTGGTTGTTAGTGATTCCGGGCACGTTGACTACTATGGGTATTAGTCCCGTAAGTGTAGTGCGTGTTTTTCCTCGGGAGGTGGCGGTTTTTCTTCCCCGACCTACCGTCGGCTAACGGAGTTTTCCCCAACCAAGTACCTCCTACCAGCGTGGCACCACCCCAGCCGGGACAAGTTCTAAGCCCCCAACCGGTCTCCCGGAATGTGTGGTAGCGTAAGTGTTAGTAGCATGTGCAGTAGTTACAGCATGTTAGTGTAAGAGTGAGTGGGGAGGTGAGGAAAGAAAGATCGCGCGCGGTCCGTGGCCCCTTTGTTAGCGTACTGCTTCTGCATTCACCTGGTGTTGATCGAAAAAAACACAGAAAATTACCGATCAGAGCAGCCGGCCGCTTGAATTCTCCTCCAGACAGCGACGGAATTCGACCTTGCTGAATAGCTATTGAATCCTGTCTCCGTCGAGACTCGAACCTAGGACCTCCCGGTCAGAGGCGCTACAGTTATATCAGTTGATGCACTGATCCACCGCTCCCGGTGTAAAATACGAGATTATTTGAAATCAATTTAATAATCCATTAATCAAAAATTTAGATTTTTCTCCTTTTCACACTATTGATAACTTTATTCACCACAAATTACATGTACGTTTATTTCTAATCAGTCACCGCAATGGATTATCATTGCTTTTGGTTCCAGTGCTGCTGACGTAAATTAAAAATAAGTTCTGCCTATCACCCATTTTTATAAATTTTTACGTTCTTTAAAACTAGATATAGTTCCTTTTGAAAAATTAAATAAGTAGATTAAACGAACTGTTCAAGAATTGTTCTGACATTGCACTGTCATTCTCAAAGTGTAAATTCAGAGCTTAATGCACTGCCTGAAGTGACACACAATGCACTGATTTTCAGTATTAAAACAAAATTTAAAGCAGTTGCTATATTATGATTCAAGTAATTTTTGCATATAAGGATATATAAAACTCTCACATAAACGCTCTTACGAAACAGTTTTGTTCGGAAACAAATGACGTACGCTGCGGATTTCGTTTTTCAAAATGCCTGAGAGCAAACGACCCTGTTCAGGGTGAAACTAAATGTAACAAGTACAGTCGTTCAACGCAGTATTTCTCCTCGTAATGGGCGTTATCCATCTTCAAATGGACATGAAGTAAACCTTTATATCACGAGAACGTTTCAACATTTACCAAAAATATATTGCACGCGCGAAAAAAAACACTTCTGTTGTGGGCAGATGGCTCTAGAGGGACAGTAAGGATCACCGACGTTGGAACAATATCCACTGCATCACCACACCATAAAATGAAATATGAAATAACATAAATTTGGAAAACGATAAGTTTCGTGAATAGTAGCACGTACAATAAATACTTGTATTACCATCGTTAAAATTAAATGAATTTCCAGGATGGCCTTGGTTATCCCAGTGTTTTAGTAACTTCTCGAGTGTGCAAATGTGCGGATGTGCGGTTCCGTTACTCACAGCGAGGCCACTTCCCGTGCCCCGATGGAGACATACGAGATGTCATTCGACGCGCCTTGGTCTTCTGCGGGGGATCTCATATTTTGTTTTTGAATCTGGCTAGAAGATTCAAAGAAATTTCCAAAAACGTTTTCTGCGTGTTTTGTCGCAGTGATCTTAGTGAGTTAGCCGGGAATTAAACCAACACCACCTACATACCAGGTGTCTATCCGTAGATCTATTTAGATGACGTTGATTAAACTCCAGTACTCAAAGTCATATTACGCTCAATACGCCTTAATTTTCTTTCAAGACATTGGCAACACTGTTTTTGACATCTTTAAGTGAACAGGTGAAGTTAATTTAAAGAGAAGAGTGAATCACGCGGCATATTTCATAGTAAATTTCATGCGTAAGCCATATTACCACATTTTTAAAAATAAATTTGTAAAAACCTGCGAACAGTATTGCTTTAGAACTTATTAAATTTGAAGAATTTCAAATGAATACTGTGATATACCAAAATGACGAACCATTTTTATTATGGAAATGTCATTTTATGACATAGAATATAGGAATGTCGATAGACGATCGCGAGGGGGTTGCTATGTGACAAAAAAACAACCGGTGTTAAGGATCATTTTTCGTTACGTTGAAATGACAGCAGAGGCGGAATAAGCATTGTTTTGAGAGACAAGAGGAAAAAGATATAGAATTCGGATGCTTCCGAGTTTTTACATTAACATTCATTCGCTCAAGCAACGCGGGGATGTCGACTCCTGATATATTTTACCAGGTCGAGGAAAGACTGTAATTGACAGTTGTATAAAATTAATTATCATTTCTTTAATTAGGATAGAGTGTTCTTGTAGGAAGTAAACACGTGTCTAGGCATCAACCCGATACGCAAGTGAGGGAAGTCACGGATTATAATAGTATCGCCGGGAGAATTTTGAACCAAATCACGGACATTAGGCGAGGACTGTATCCATAAGCAAGATTCTGCTGCGTCGAAGGAGAAGGTTCTATGGGGCGCCATCGAACGAAGAAGTGAAGAGCGCGCAAAGACCCACGAATGGGTAACAAGGTTTTATAACTATTGTAATATAGAGAAAACTGGTCACGACCAACGATCAATTCATTTTTGATTATCAATTTAATCAATTCTAATTTGTCGAGTTGAAAGAAAGCTGACTATCATTGTTCGTTACATGTATTCCAGCATTTTAATAAGATTTTCAGATTCCTCGCCACTCCGTACGGATGGCAGATTGAATAATTGGTTGTAGAGTAAGTAGCAATAATTATGAACTTCGAATCCCAATTAACTGAGCAAGCACAACATAATTTTGGAATGAGAGATATTTAAATTGCGTAAGAATCATTAGGTTTTAAGTGTAACCTTTTCCTGGCACCCAAATCACATTTATCAATAATAATTATGTTTCAAAATGTCCCTGCTAAGTGGGGCTTTTTTTTAATAGAAAGATGGGGCTTGTTGGCATCACTCAACGTCGGGCATGTTTCAATACGGAAAACTGTGAGTGATGTTAGAGAATGAATGAACGTTTGACTCCTCACTTTTACGTTCTTAGGTCCTTAAGTGTACAAATACCGATTTTCAAATAAATCTGACCCAGAACTTTTTCTTCTTAAACTTACCTAACACCTTATGCACATCAACATACAAAAAAAATTATTTTTTTACATACAAAAAAATTAATTTTGCGCAATCACAAAATTGATTAGCATACAAAACAATTAATATAGAAAAAGCATAAGTGGAAGAAAACGCGACTTAGACTGAGTATGTGAAGTTTTAATCTTTTCAAAAACTAGGGGAGAAAAATATAGAAGTTTTAAGCAAATCCGGGGAAGAATCAAATGTAGTTGTATAATATTTTACGGCAGAATTTTCTAAACAAATTGAGAATGGTCTTATATTTGGATTAGAGAATTACCCAGAACAGCTTACAGGTGATCTGTGCGCATTATTGTGTATATTAACAAAAATCGTAAAATATAGCTGTACTAAACTCTATTCGCATCATCAATGCCTTCCAAGTTGTTTTGACGGCGATCATAATCTTGGAATAGCAATATTACCAGTTCATATCCCGAAAGGCCATTAAACCATGGGAATTTTTGAAGGGGAGTATAATATCATCAGCTACGTTTCATTGTTGAGTCCAATTCCAGATAATATAAGAACATATTTGAACAAATCTACGCATCAAAGAAATGATTAATAAATAAAAAGAAGTTCATGGGTCGGTGTCGGCGACCTCACATTCAACTAGTGTTCTAGTATCTCACACAAACACCTTCGATAGCATTATTTAAAGTCAAACGACACAACTTCCTTGTAATAATAAACCATTTAAATCAAGGTTATATTGTTTATAAAAAGGAAGTACATATTCGCGGCGGTCTGGAGAATTATTTCAATTTCTGAAGTGTGCACTGAGCTCAAATTCTGGACACACTCGCATTGCAGAGCAAGTTGATAACCCTCTCTCCGACATTGAAATTCTACTACACCAGACGTTCTTCCAGGAAAGTGAGGTAAGGAAGGCTCTGATAATTCAAAGAATGAAACTTTAGGACACTTTCACACCGGCCTATCCAGAGAGGGAGTAGCCGTGAAATCAGTAGCCACGGTGTATTGTTACTTGATTCCCGCAAACATCCGGCGAACAACTTCCTCGAGAATGAAATTGAGGCCCAGGACACGTACCGTGAATGCATTTTATAACATCGCCAATTTTTATTTTTACTAGTGAAAAGTCGATATACTGCAAATTAAAAATTTTCCTGAAAGTGGTCCCTGAAAAGGGGTAAAATAATTGCTATTAGGGGCTGGTCGGCGGTCGAGGTTGGTGGGGAAGAGGTAGGACATATAATTTGTATACAAAGGTTTCAGTGTTCGTTCCAAGAAAAATCGGTCGTTCAAGGGTGATCAGTTAGTAGGGGTGGATTTTCAGAAAGGTTTCAATGTACTCGAAGCCTCGATACTGCTGGTAAACAAAGTTATATTCGTCAATTCTCTTACCTCGAAATGCTGCGGGAACGCTGTGTAAATTCTGGCTCATCAATAACGAGATGGCGCATTGAATTCACTATCCTTCAACATAAAGAAGCCTTTCTGCTGTTGTCGAAGCGATTAAAACAAAAGGAGTGGGTGGAAGACAGGGGAATCTTTGTGAAGCGATGACAGACCATCGATTTCTGGAACCTATCGAATACGTCTTGTCGAAATTATGGGTGACACACACGCGGAGTCCAGGGTGAAGGCGCGGGAGACAGGATGCGACCAGACACCGCGTGACAGCGAATAATAAGGACTGTCCGCCGCTGTCGCAGCGTTCAGTCGACGGAAAGTGTGAAAGGCGACCCGGCCGAAATATCGACAGATGGGAGGGTCCACCCCTCTCAGATCTCTTCTCTCTTGTAACCCGTTCTTCCCATTTCTACTGGTCTTTGGAATCCCCGCTGCGCCTTGCGTCACGCGATCAACTCCGCGTTCCAATCGATCTCTGTCCCACAACTCTCCCTGCCTCTCGCTACGCTCATGTTCACTGTATTTTATTTGGAACTAGCAAAATACCCGGGGTTGCCCGGACGTTCTTCATATTCAATCCTTGCGAATGACGGAAAAGATCAATTTTATATAAACCACGGTGTTTAAGACGATTATTTCTAACCTAATTGGTTCAAATTTTAATAAAATACTTTAATTTTCTTTCATTTTATTTTATAACACATTACTATTGGATAAATTTTTTTTTATCTTATGCACCGCTACTGACCTCTAGCGAATAAATGAGGTACCAGTTTTGCTGCAGAATAACTCGACTCTGGCGGAATATATTACGAATCGCGTGCTCTAAACGAGAGTCGCAAAATGGTCGCGGTGTATCTACAAACTTATTATTTAAATTATTTATTTTCAATATTTGGTTGTGTTAATCTTTACCAACCTTTGCTACGACACTGCGACAATTCTGAAGAAGAGCCTGTAAAAATTTCATATCTATTTATGCACTACTTTTGTGGTATGTTTTGTTGCATTATTTTCTCGCTCAAATCTAATCTCACATGACATGTTAATTTCACAGAGCAGTCTTTGGGTTTACATTGCAGAGTTTCTGTTGGGTATTTACAGAGAATTTTTCAACAATAAAACAGGATAGGTATCATGCAAAAGTGAGGGTGTAGGGGTCAGCCGAAATTATTAAATTGGTGACTGGAAGATGGTGAATATCTAAGAAAATATAGTTGATATGAAGAGTACGTGTTCAAGAAGTAAACTGTGGTCAGATCTCGAAACCTCAGAGGAATGTTTTGGAGGTCCGAAAAACTGCCAGGTGAGGTCCTTGCAATTATAAACCTCTCCCAGCCGTGTCCCTCACGAATCGCTTCGTTGGTTGGTTGTTAGTGATTTCGGGCGCGTCAGCAGCTTAGGTCATTAATCCCGTCGGTATAATGTAGAGTTTTCCTCGGGAGGTGACGGTGATTTTCCCCAGCTGGATGGTGCGATCCGGCGCCGACCTATCTTCGGCTAGTGAAGATTCTCCCCACCAAGGTACCTCCCACAAGCGGGCACCGCCCCCGCCGGGACAAGCTCTAAGCTCCCGATCGGTATCCCGGAATATGTGGTAGTGTAGTGCATGTTGGTGTAAGTGTGTGTGTAAGGGGAGAGGATAGGACCAGGAAGAGGTAGGAAAGATAGCGCGCGGTCCATGGCACGTTTCTTACGGTACTGCTCCAGCATTTGTCTGGTGTTGAGCGGAGAAACCACGGAAAACTACCGATCAGAGCAGCTGGCCGCTAGAATTCTCTTCTAGACAGCAGCTGAATTCAACCTAGCTGACAAGCCAGTCTTGAAAATCCTGCCATTGCCGGGCCTCGAACCTAGGATGTGAATTATTCTAAAAAATTAAACTTAAATGTATTTCTTTTTAAAATTAAACTTATATTATCATAAAATATTAATGTATTTTGAAAACATACTTTGAATGTTGGGAGTTTGTTTAATTTAATATTATTTCTAGTTAGAAAAGTATAACAAGTAGATATACCAATAAAAATTATTGTCAAGAGCCGAGTTCGCGAACTCAAGTAAACTAGTTGTCCGCAACCTTGACTTGCGTGATCTACAATTTGATATTGTTAGAGGGGTTAGCTCTTGAAAGATGTTTTTTTAACATAAACGAGATTGAAGATATACAATTCCATCTAATGAATTCTATGTATTTGAAACTCTCCAACACTCTACTAAAAATTTTTCCATTACGGAAACTTAATCAGCAGATCTCAAAGCTACGATGCGCATTCAGAATGTATCCTAGGAAGTTTTCCTATGACATAAACTAAAAGAAAATACAATTTACTGCAAAAACTTCATTGTACCTGCTGAAGCTTGCGTTGCTATTTTTTCACATTGTCACCTCTAGAATTGAGACATTTGCCTGACCGAGCAATCAATATTTGTACCCCAGTTTCGTGGAAGTAGATAAATGAAACGGAACCGAGTAAGGAAGGTTGTTGGGCTAACGATGGCAAAAACCTGCGATAGGATCTAGTGTTTGACAGCCACCTGCAAGTCTGCGTCACTGTGATACGTGTAATTCTGGCCGAAATGGAATTCCTTGAGGCGTAAGAGAAGATGGAAATATATGGGGGCGGAGGGTAAAACAGGGTGAATGTTCATATACCTTCCAGAAGAAATTCTGCACAAGAGATTCAAGCCGTGTGTGGTCGACCGTATGACACTTCACCCTATGCTCAGGGTGAAGTGTCATACGGTGATATATGAGATAACTGATGTCACTGCAGTTCCTCTGACCGGGACGTCCAAGGTTCGAGTCCTGACGGCGGCAGGATTTTCGACACTAACTTGTCACCTAGGTCGAATTCAGCTGCTATCTGAAGAATTCTAGAGGCCGGTTGCTCTGATCGCTTGTTTTCCATGGTTTCTCCGATCAACACTAGGCGAATGCCGGAGCAGTACCCTAAGAAACGTGTTACGGACCGCGCGCGATCTTTCCTTCCTCTTCCCTGCCCTGTCCTCTCCCCTTACACACACACACACACACACACACACACACTTACATTAACATGCACTACACTACTACATATTCCGGGAGACCGGTCGGGGACTTAGAACTTGTCCCGGTAGGGTCGGTGCCCCACTGGTGGAAGGTACCTGGATGGGGAAAACCTCCACTAGCCGGCGGTAGGTCAGCGCCGGATCTCTTCGTTCAACGGGGCAAGATCTCCGCCACCTTCCGATGAAAAAACATAAACTTACGGGACTAATGACCTTAGCTGTTGACGCGTTCGAAATCCCTAACAATCAATCAATCTATGTGTGTTTCCATCTTCTCTTACATCTCAAGAAATTCCTGTCTTGTCAGCAATATGCATATCAGAGTGTCGTACAGGTAGGTGCCTGACAAACACTGGCACCTAACCTAGGCGATAGACTTCTGCGACGGAGGGATATAAAAATTGTATTCATAGTATGACCAATCATGATAAATTCTGGTGGAAGTTATGTAAAAAATGAGTGCGATATACATAACGGGGTTTTCGTTTTGCTCGAGACCTACGGAATCTTACTTTCTGAATGCGCTTCGTATTTTTAGATTTCTCAAATATAGTGTAATAAAACGATTGTACTAGGATATCAGTGATTTTTCTATATCATTCACATTTTAAACGGATTAAATACTCTTTTATATTTCCATTATCAGTTTTCAAATATTTTTTGTTTGGGCCTCTTGCGAATATAAATTTGTCCTTGTTTCACAGGCAACCGGAGGAACACAGTAAAAGCGCCATTAACTAAAAGCTAAGTAACTAATTATTTTGCAAAGTTAGACGATATCAAACTGAAATTAGAAATCGTTGTTTATAGCATTTTCGTTCTCGGTAATTAAATCCAGGAAATTACGATTCTCTTCGATGAAGTTCTCGGTTATGTATTTACGAACTCTACCGCGATGGTGGAAACTAACAGTAAAATTATGAACGGAATTGAGAATAAGGTGTTGCGCTAAGCAAAGCGATAAGAATTTCACAGCTCCAGCTGGTTGTAGGAGAGAAATTCATCATTGATGAGTTTTCAGTAATTAATTAACGGAAATATTAAATATTATTAATCGGTTTCTTCACGGCTAATTGCAACAAATCTATTTAACACGAAAATTTTAAACAAGAGATAACAGATTCATTATATGAAAGCGAAAGAATAAATTATTAATGAGTCACAAGTATTGATTTAATTACTAGCACGAGAGATCAGAGTTACCTTAGGATATACAGAGCTGTTTAAATACATCGGTCTGTACTTAACGTCGCATTATGAATGGTTTAAGAAATATTTAAGTGCTTAATTTAATGTTTTATATAAGGAATTAACGGTTAAAAGTAGTTAATTTATTTATATGCTTTTTATTACAACCAAATATTAAATTAAAAACTATAGAACGGTATTATCAATTACAAATGTGCTATTATGATTTGCTAAATATAAAATAAAATTTGAAGAAAACAATGTATAACTGTAAAATTTAAGTAATATCGCTAATGGCTCAGTCGTCGATGCGACTATAAATAAATAGGGAAAGTATTCTTTTCGATGCGGAAGGTATTTTTTCTGAAAAATTTACATTTTTAATGTATTTATTTTTATCTTAATGAATTCAAGTAATAAATTATCTTTAGAATGCCAAAGGTGAAAAAATCTCCAATATTCCGATTAAATGTTTTTCTCATTTATTTCAAAATAATTTAAAGTTGCATTTGACTTTTAAAAAAAGAATACCTACTACATTTATAAATCAAGTCATGATTTTTATAAATAGTTTAGTGTGATGTGTAATATATGAGGCACTTCTATTCCAGTTGCAGATTCCGCATGCTAACGTAAGAATATTTCCATTTAAATATCAATTTACAACCATTTTGTAGATACTTTAAGGAATTGTTAAATTAGATTACTTACATACTTAGATAACATTACTGCATTACTTACATACTTGGAAAACATCAGATTAGCTTTAAAAAACTTTTTTAAACAATTTGAACAATGTGCCTGTGAAGTCAGCTGCCCGAAAGCCATTCAACACGGAAGTTTTCATTGTATCGGAAATGTCGCCATATGTTATATTTTTCATTTATGTCACGTTGGTGTTGTATATCACATTCGGGTGTCAGTGTCTGTATTGTCGGTGATATATTGTCAACACGCACTGATTCAAGAATTCAATCATATTAACGTATAATCGAGTTAAACCCCACATAAAATGCAGTAAAACGGCAGCAGACTTTCCATAAATTGTTCTCATATTAACATTACTTTAGATTCCGAAAACTACACATTAACCTTTCGCCATTTCTATTTAAATAACGACGCCTGCAACTAAGATAAATTGGAGTAAGTACGCACATTTTCTAAAATTGTATAATATATAATAAATCACATTTTTAGTTGTCAAACTAACCTATTATAATAGGTAAAAATCAAATTCTAAAAGACAGTGTGCTTTATTTGTACTTACTATAAACTATACTACTAAATAATTACATTACACATTAACAAATAAATAGTAAATATTACCACCATATAATAAAGTTTTTACATTGCTTGATAGTAACTTTTTAATTCAAGAAATTTATTTATATTTTATAAAAATCTATTTAACAATTTTGATTAATGCTTTGTTCGTCCTTGAAATCAAAAGTTTCATATTTTTAAAACCTTTTTCCAAGATCTTGAGTTCAAATTATTTCTATTTTCCCATAATATAGATGTTCCTCTTTATTCACTACTTTATCCCATTACGAATCTTCAGGATGATGGATTTTTGATATTAGCTACGTAACTAGGTCGAATTCAATCTTCGCCTACAGAAGAACTCTAGCAGCAGCCTGCTCATATCACTAATTTTCTATAGTTTCAATGGCGAATGCTGCAGACGTAGCTATCAAATAAGTCCTGGTCAGCACGCTATCTTTTATTCCTCATCTGTCTCTCCCTTTATACAAGCATATCCTTACATCTACTACACCACCACACATATCGGGAGACCAGACCGAAGCTGAGATTTTACTTGGGCTGTGGTGGGCCCTGCTGGGGGAGATTCCTAGAGGTGGGAAAACCAGCAAACTCACGCTGGATCTCACGTTTCAGCGGGAAGAAATTCTGCGACCTCCCGGGATACAAATGCACAGCAATTACATGACTAATGATGCGAGTATTTGACGTGCCTGAATTCACTCGGTCACTCGCTCGACTGAAGTTTTCCTAACGCGAAGCACAGCCCTGAGTTGGGCGGAGGCTGGGCCGCGAAGCGTGAGCAGGGGCGGGCGAGGCCTGGGCGGGGAGCGGAGGAGCGTAGGACGAGAGAAGGGGGGTGATTTGCGAGCCGCAAGCGCAACTGTTGGCACGCGGCGCAGTTTTAATAAATGACTAATTACACAGTATAACAGCCTTGTCTATTGTCAATGGAACTAATTAATTAAAAATAACGACGACTGGTCCGGCCCGAAAGCAGAAGGCGGCTGCTGGGAAGGGGAGGGACGAGGAGAAGAAGGGAGGTGCTGGGTCTAGCAGGCCGGGGAGCCATTTTCTGAAATACTACAGAAACAAAATTAAGGTTCCCAATCCGGCGGCCGACATCGCTAAAGCAGAAGTCTCGTAGCAATCTCGGACCGAAGAATCGCGGGTTAGAGTCACGCTTCGGGCTTTGTTGTATTTGTGTTCGCCCTTTCACCTCTTATCATCACCATATCGTTTCTCCACAGTGTCCATAAAATTAACTCCAATTGTGGTCGCTAATGACCAAGATGTTGATGCGACCTTAAATAACAAAAAAAAAAGAAAAAAAAGATTACTGTTCGAGGCAAAAGATGTCGTCCAGGGCAAATCGTCCTCAAAAACACTCTTTTATTAGCTCTCAGGTAGTAGACTATAGCATTAGTTAATCCCACAACTACCCTGGACAAAGTTCACTATCACACATGTCATGAACTTAGAACTTGACCCGGTCTGGGCGGTGCGCTGCAGGTGGGAGCAACCTGCAAGGGAGAATACAGCACGTCGACGTGTTGTTCGGCACCAAATCTCACCGTTCAGAAAGGGGGAAGAAACCCACCTCCCGTTATTTAAAAAAGCATGCACAACACGTACGGGACTGATAGTCATAGTACTTGACGCGCCCGGGAACACTAATAAATCTTTTCCGCGGTTTCTCCGATCAACACCAGGCGAATGCCGGAGCAGTACCCTAACAAACGGGCCACGGACCGCGCGCAATCTGTCGTTCCTCTTCCTTGTCCTATCCTCTCTCCTTACACACACACTTACACTAACGTGCACTACACTACGACATATTGTGGGAGATAGGTCGGGACCTAGAGTTTGTCCCGGCTGGGGCGGTGCCCCGCTGATGGTAGAGTTCTGGTTAGGGGGAAACCCCACTAGCCGACGGTGGGTCGGCGCCGGATCTCGCCATCCAGCGGGGGAAGATCACAGCCATCTCGCGAGAAAAACATGCACTACACTAACGGGACTAATGACCAAAACAGTTGTCGCGCCCGAAAACACGAAAAAATCAAATCAAACTAATAAATCAATGTGACATATTCACCTCCTATGCACCAGAAGAGGTGGCTCAGTGCATCAACTAATATCACTACAGTGTGCCAAACCGGGAGGTCCTAGGTTCCAGTCACGATGGCGGCAGAAGTTTCGAAAGTTCAGTCGCTGTCTGAAGGAGAATTCTAGCGGCCGGCTGCTTCCGTGGTTTCTACGCTCAACATTAGGCCTTATTTCAAACTGTATAATTTCTCATGTTTTGTACAACGTTTCGATTACATTTTTTCATGTTTTCATGTACTGAAAATTATATTTTTGTAAACATTTTTGTTTTCACATTATAATTTATCACAGCTTGCTGAACTATCTGAGACTTATGTCACACTATTACATCATTTGAGACAAAGATTACAAAGCTAATAGTATTACATAGCTACTTAGGGATTATTAAATAAACAAAATGAATAATGCATCGAAACTTTTGGTCGTTTTCATCAATATTCGTGATATTCTGTCATGACGTAAAAGGCGAAGAAAATAATTATTATAGTGGTGCATTTATGAATAATCTTCCGAATGCTCCGCCATTAATCGTTCGTAATCCGAATGTTCAAATGCCTTGTACTGCCGAAGGAAGAGAAGATTGTAAAAAGCTTTGCAATGCGATGGGACAAGTTGGCAAAGAAAGTTGCTGAAACTGTTTCTGAAGTCTATGTTTGCAAAAATTTGTAATGACACTCCTTGGGAATCCGCTGGTCTCACCGCATCAACACCAATCTCTTGCAAGGATGGCAAGCCTTCTGAATGTGCAAACGTGTAAAAGGTGACTTCATTTTATTAAGATAGAATTAGACAAATAGAAAAGCGCAATCAGTTGAATTTGTTTAAACCTTCAATTGAATATCTAATTTCCAATTCGAACCTTCGAAAATAAAGAAGAATATTGTTAATTTGCAATGCAAATTTCAGGGTCGTAGGACTTATAGTTTAGGAGATATAGCCGTTTAAAGGTGTCAAAACTTTTTAAATAAATAAATATTCTTAAAACTTCCATCCAAACTGGAACTTTTATGGCGATTACAATAGTAGTGAGAATTTTTCCATAAAAGGCTTTGTATATCCTAGACTCATGAAAAATTCCAATAAAAAATAGTTCAAACCTTCAAAAATAGAGGAGAATATAGTTAATCTGCGATGCGAATTTCAGGGTCCTAGAAGTAATGGTTTAGGAGATACAGCCGTTTAAAGTTTCAGAAATTTTTAATTGTTTAAAAATTCTGAAACTTCAACTGTAAGTAGAAATTTTATGGTGATTACGAAGGTACTGATTATCTTTTCCATAAAATCAGCTGTATATCCTAAATTCATGAAAAATTCCAGAAAAAAAGTTTAAACCTTTGAAATGAGAGGAAAATATTGTTAATCTGCAATGCAAATTTCGGGGTCCTAGGACTAATAGTTTAAGAGATATAGCCGTTAGAAGTGTCAGAAATTTTTATTTGTTTAAAAATTCTGAAATTTCAATCCTAAGTGGGAATTTTATGGCAATTACGAAGGTATTGATTATTTTTTCCATAAAATCAGTTGTATATCCTAAATATATTAAAAATTCCAGAAAAAAGAGTTTGAACCTTCGAAAATAGAGGATAATATTGTTAATCTGCAATGCAAATTTTACTGTCCTAGGACTAATAGTTTATAAGATACAGCCGTTTAATGTGTCAGAAATTTTGAATTGTTTAAAAATTCTGAAACTTCAATCGTAAGTGGAAATTTTATGGCGATTATGAAGGTACTAATTATTTTTTCCATAAAATAAGTTGTATATCCTAAATTCATTAAAAATTCCAGAAAAAAGAGTTCACACCTTCGAAAATAAAGGTAAATAATGTTAATCTGCGATAAGAATTTCAGGGTCCTAGGACTAAAAGTTTATGAGATACGGCCGTTTAATGTGCCAGAAATATTGAATTGTTTAAAAATTCTTAAGATTCAATCGTAAGTAGAAATTTTATGGCGATTATGAAGGTACGGATTATTTTTTCCATAAAATCAGTTGTATATCCTAAATTCATTAAAAATTCCAGAAAAAAGCGTTTGAACCTTCGAAAATAGAGGATAACATTGTTAATCTGCAATGCAAGTTTCAGGGTCCTAGGACTAATAGTTTAGGAGATACAGCCGTTTAATATGTCAGAAATATTAAATTGTTTAAAAATTCCAAAACTTCAATCGTGAGTGGAAATTGTATGGCGATTATGAAGGTACTGATTATTTTTTCATAAAATTAGTTGTATATCCTAAATTCATTAAAAATTCCAGAAAAAAGAGTTTACACCTTCGAAAATAAAGGTAAATAATGTTAATCTGCGATGCGAATTTCAGGGTCCTAGGACTCATAGTTTAGGAGATACAGCCGTTAAAATGTCAGAAATTTTAATTTGTTTAAAAATTCTGAAATTTCAATCCTAAGTAGGAATTTTATGGCGATTACGAATGTAATGATATTTTTCCATAAAATCAGTTGTATATCCTAAATTCATATAGTTTAAAAATTCTGAAACATTATTCGTAAGTAGAAATTTTATGGCGATTACGAAGGTACTGATTATTTTTTCCACAAAATCAGTTGTATATAATAAATTCATGAAAAAATCCAGAAAAAGAATTTGAACTTTCGAAAATAAAAAATAATATTGCTAATCTGCAATGCAAATTTCAGGGTCTTAAGACTAATAGTTTAGGAGATAAAGCCGTTTAATGTGTCAGAAATTTTGAATTGATTAAAAATTCTGAAACTTCAATCGTAAGTGGAAATGTTATGGCGATTATGAAGGTACTGATTATTTTTTCCATAAAATCAGTTGTATATCCTAAACTCATTAATAAATCCAAAAAAATGAGTTTACACCTTCGAAAATAGAGGAGAATATTGTTAACCTGCAATGCAAATTTCAGGGTCCTAGGACTAACAGTTTAGGAGATATAACCATTTTAATTCTCAGAAATTTTTATTTGTTTAAAAATTCTGAAATTTCAATCCTAAGTGGGAATTTAATGGTGATTACGAATGTACTGATTATTTTTTCCATAAAGTCAGTTGTATATGCTAAATTTTAAAAATGTTCCAGAAAAAAGAGTTTGAACCTTCAAAAATAGGGCTGATAGTTTAGAAAATACAGCCATTTAAAGATTTCAATTTCATTTACACACTAAAAACTAATTAAATTACCGTCCAAACTAAAAATTTTATTTTATGAACAATTATGATAAAGAAGTCTTCCATTTAGAGCATTTTTTTGTAAATTCAGCTAAAATTATGAAAAATCTCGGTCAAAACGTCAAAACAAAGGACGATTCCTCCCAATCCGCTATGGAAATTTCAGCCTCGTAGGGCTGATAATTTAGGAGTTACAGCGACTTATATATTTCAATTTCGTTGACACACTAAAAACTAATTAAAACTACCGTCCTTACTAAAAATATTATTTTATCAACCATTATTATAAAGAACTCTTACATTTAGGGCAATTTTTTGTAAATTCGGCTAAAATAATGAATCACCTAGGTCAAAACTTCGAAACAAGAGACGATTCCTCCCAATCCGCTATGGAAATTTCAGCCTCGTAGGGCTGATAGTTTAGGAGATACAGCCATTTAAAGATTTCAATTTCGTTTACACACTAAAATTATTTAAAACTACCGTCGTAACTAAAAATATTATTTTTTAACAAATATGATAAGGAACTCTTCCATCTAGAGCAATTTTTTGTATATTCCGCTAAAATTATGAAAAACCTCGGCCAAAACTTCAAAACAAGAGATGATTCCTCCCAATTCGCTATGGAGATTTTAGCCTCGTAGGGCAGATACTTTAGGAGATACAACTGTTTAAAAATTTTAATTATGTTTACACACTAACTAATAATTAAATTTACCGTCCTAACTAAAAATATTATTTTATCAACAATTATGATAAAGAACTCTTCCAATTAGAGCATTTTTTTGGAAATTCAGCTAAAATTATGAAAAACCTAGGTGAAAACTTCAAAACAAGAGACGATTCCTCCCAATCCGCTATAAAAATTTCAGCCTCATAGTGCTGATAGTTTAGAAGATACAGCCATTTAAAGATTTCAATTTCGTTTACGTAGTAAAAAATAATAAAAACTACCGTCGTTACTAAAAGTACGATTGTAATTAAAATTTTGAATGAGAACTCTTGTATGTAAAGCATTTTTTCGTAAATTCAGCAAAAAAAGAGAAAATCCTAATTCAAAACTTCGAAAAAAGAGATGATTTCCCCCTATTTACTATGGAAATTTCAGCCTCATAGAGCTAATAGTTTACGAGATACAGCCATTTAAATATTTCAATTTGGTTGACATAGTAAAAAATAATCAAAACTACCGTTGTTACTAAAAATACGATTGTAATTAAAGTTTCGAATGAAAACTCTACCATTTACAGAATTTTTTTCGTAAATTCAGAAAAAAGGAGAAAATCCTAGATCAAATCTTCAAAAAAAGAGATGATTTCCCTATATCTGCTATGGAAATTTCAGCCTCGTAAGGCTTATAGTTTAGGAGATACAGCCATTTAAAGATTACAATTTCGTTTACATAGTCAAATATAATCAAAATTACCGTCGTTACTAAAAATACGATTGTAATTAAAATTTTGAATGAGAACTCTTCCATTTAAAGTACTTTTTCGTAAATTCAGCAAAAAATTAGAAAATCCTAGGTCAAAACTTCGAAAAAAGTGACGATTTCCCTTTATCTCCTATGGAAATTTCAACCTCGTAGGGCTTATAGTTTAGGAGATACAACCATTTAAAAATTTCAATTTCGTTTACATAGTAAAAAATAATCAAAACTACGTCCTTACTAAACATACGATTGTAATTAAAATTTTCAATGAGGACTCTTCTAGTTAAAGCATTTTTCGTAAATTCACAAAAATGAGAAAATCCTAGGTCATAACTTTGAATAAACAGACGATTCCCCTTGTTCTGCTATGGCAGTTTCAGCCTCGTAGGGCTAATAGATTAGGAGATACAGCCATTTAAAGATTTTAATTTCGTTTACATAGTAAAAATAATCAAAACTACCGTCGTTACTAAAAATACGATTGTAATTAATGTTTTGAATGAGAACTCTTCCATTTAAAGCATTATTCCGTAAATTCAGCAAAAAATGAGAAAATCCTAGGACAAAACTTCGAAAAAAGAGACCACTCTCCTCTATTTACTATGGAAATTTCAGCCTCGTAGGGCTAATAGTTTACGCGATACAGCCATTTAAATATTTCAATTTCGTTTACATAGTAAAAATTTTCAAAACTACCGTCCTAACTAAAAATAGGATTGTAATTAAAATTTTGAATTTAATTAAAGTATTTTTTCGTAAATTCAGCAAAAAATGAGAAAATCTTAGGTCAAAACTTCAAAGAAAAAGAAGACGATTCCCCCTTATCTGCTATGGAAATTTCAGCATCGTAGGGCTAATAGTTTAGGAGATACAGCCATTTAAAGATTCCAATTTTGTTTACATAGTAAAAAATACCCAAAACTACTGTCGTTACCAAAAAAACGATTGTAATTTAAATTTTAAATGAGAACTCTTCCATTTAAAACAATTTTTCGTAAATTCAGCAAAAAATGAGAAAATCCTGCGTCAAAATTTGGAAAAAAAGAGACGATTCCCCTTTATCGGCTATGGAAATTTCAGCCTCGTAGGGCTAATAGATTAGGAGATACAGGCATTTAAAGATTTCAATTTCGATTACATAGTAAAGAATAATAACAACTACCGTCGTTACTAAAAATACGATTGTAATTTAAAATTTTGAAAGAAAACTACCATTTAAAGAATTTTTTTTGTAAATTCAGCAAAAAATGAGAAAATCTTAGGTCAAAACTTCGAAAAAAGAGACGATTTCCGTTTATCTGCACTGGAAATTTCAGCCTCGTAGGGCTAATAGTTTAGGAGATACAGCCATTTAAATATTTCAATTTCGTTTGATAGTTAAAAATAATCAAAACTACCGTCGTTACTACAAATACGATTGTAATTAAAATTTTGAATGAGAACTCTTCTATTTAAAGCATTTTTTCGTAAATTCAGCAAAAAAGAGAAAATCGTAGGTCTAAACTTCGAATAAGCAGACGATTCCCCTTTATATGCTATGGCAATTTTAGCCTCGTAGGGCTTATAGTTTAGGAGATACAGCCATTTAGAGATTTCAATTTCGTTTACATAGTAAAAAAAAAGGAAACTACCGTCGTTACTAAAAATACGATTGTAATTAAAATTTTGAATGAGAACTCTTCCATTTAAACATTTTTTCGTAAATTCAGCAAAAAATGAGAATATCCTAGATCAAAACTTCGAGAAAAGAGCCGATTTTCCTTTATCTGCTATGGAAATTGCAGCCACTTTGGGCTAATAGTTTAGGAGTAACAGCCATTTAAATATTTCAATTTCGTTTACATAGTAAAAAATAATCAAAACTACCGTCGTTACTAAAAATACGATTGTAATTAAATTTTTGAATGCTATTTCTTCCATTTAAAGTATTTTTTCGTAAATTCAGCGAAAAAGGAGAAAATCCTAGGTCAAAACTTCAAAGAAAAAGGAGACGATTCCCCCTTATCTGCTATGGAAATGTCAGCATCGTAGGGCTAATAGTTTAGGAGATACAGCCATTTAATAATTTCAATTTCGTTTAAATAATAAAAAATAATCAAACCTACCGTCTTAATTAAAAATACGATTGTAATTAAAATTTTGAATGAGAACTCTTCCATTTAAACATTTTTTCGTAAATTCAACAAAAATGAGAATATCCTAGATCAAAACTTCGAAAAAAACGCCGATTCTCCTTTATCTGCTATGGAAATTGCAGCCTCGTTGGGCTAATAGTTTAGGAGTTACTGCCATTTAAATATTTCAATTTCGTTTACATAGTAAAAAATAATCAAAACTACCGTCGTTACTAAAAATACGATTGTAATTAAATTTTTGAATGCGATTTCTTCCATTTAAAGTATTTTTTCGTAAATTCAGCGAAAAAGGAGAAAATCCTTGGTCAAAACATCGAAATAAGAGACGATTCCCCTTTATCTTCTATGGAAATTTCCGCCTCGTAGGGCTAATTGATTAGGAGATACAGCGATTTAAAGATTCCAATTTCGTTTACATAGTAAAAAATAATCACAACTACCGTCGTTACTAAAAATACGACTGTAATTAAAATTTTGAATGAAAGCTCTACCATTTAAAGAAATTTTTTCGTAAATTCAGAAAAAAATGAGAAAATCGTAGGTCCAAACTTCGAAAAAAAAAGCGATTATTCGCTATGGTAATTTCAGCCTCGTAGGGCATATAGTTTAGAAGATACAGCCATTTAAAGATTTCAATTTCATTTACTAAGTAAAAAATAACCAAAACTACCGTCCTAACTAAAAACACGATAGTACTTAAAATTTTGAATGAGAACTCTTCCATTTAAAGCATTCTTTTGTAAATTCAGCAAAAAATAAGAAAATCCTAGGTCAAAACATCGAAAAACGAGACGATTTCTCTTTATCTGCCATGCAAATTTCAGCCTCGTAGGGCTTATAGTTTCGGAGATACAGCCATTTAAAGATTTCAGTTTCGTTTACATAGTAAAAAATAATCAAAACTACCGTCGTTACTAAAAATACGATTATAATTAAAATTTTGAATGAGTACTCTTCTACTTAAAGCATTTTTTCGTAAATTCAGCAAAAAACGAGAAAGTCCTAGGTTAAAACATCGAAAAAACAGACGATTCCCTTTTCTCTCCTATGGAAATTTCAGCCTCGTGGGGCTAATAGTTTACGAGATACAGCCATTTAAATATTTCAATTTCGTTTACATAGTAAAAAATAACCAAAACTACCGTCCTAACTAAAAATACGATTGTACTTAAAATTTTGAATGAGAACTCCTTCATTTAAAGCATTTTTTCGTAAATACAGCAAAAAATGAGAAAATCCTAGGTCAAAACATCGAAAAAAGAGACGATTCCCCCATATCTGCTATGGAAATTTCAGCCTCGTAGGGCTAATAGTCTAGAAGATACAGCCATTTATAGATTTTAATTTCGTTGCCATAGTAAAAAATAATCAAAACTACCGTCGTTACAAAAAATACAATTGTAATTAAAATTTTGAATGAGAACTCTTCCATTTAAAGCATTTTTTTGTAAATTCAGCAAAAAATGAGAAAATCCTAGGTCAAATCTTCAAAAAAAAAAAGAGCCGATTCCCCTTTATCTGCTATGGAAATTTCGGCCTCGTAGGACATAGTAAAAAATAATCAAAACTACCGTCGTTACTAAAAATACGATTGTAATTAATATTTTGAATGAGAACTCTTCCATTTAAAGCATTTTTTCGTAAATTCCGCAAAAAATGACAAAATCCTAGGACAAAACTTCGAAAAAAACGATTCCCCTTTATCTGCTATGGAAATTTCAGCCTCGTAGGGCTGATGGTTTAGGAGATACAGCCATTTAAAGATTTCAATTTCGTTTACATAGTAAAACTATTCAAACTACCGTCCTAACTAAAAATATAATTTCAATTGCAATTATAATAAAGAACTCTTCATTCTCAAGCATTTTTTTCTTTTTGTAAATTGGGCTAGAATTATGAAAAACCTAGGTCAAAACTTCAAAACAAGAGACGATTTCTCCCAATCCGCTATGGAAATTTCAGCCCCGTAGGGCTGATAGTTTAAGAGATACAGCTAATTAAATATTTCAATTTCATTTACACACTAAAAACTAATTAAAACTACCGTCCTAACCAAAAATATTATTTTATCAACAAATATGATAAAAAACTCTTCCATTTAGAGCATTTTGTTGTGAATTCAGTTAAAATTATGAAAAAAGTTACGTACAAACTTCGAAACAAAAGACGATTTCTCTCAATCCGCTATGGAAATTTCACCCTCGTACAGCTGAAAGTTTAGGAGATACAGCCATTTACAAATTTCAATATCGTTTACACAGTAAAAACTATTCAAACTACCGTCCTAACTAAAAATATAATTTCAATTACAATTATAATAAAAAACTTTTCCATCTCAAGAATTTTGTTGTAAATTCGGATAAAATTATAAAAATCCTAAGTCAAGACTTCAAAACAAGAGACGATTTCTCCCAATCCGCTATGGAAATTTCAGCCCCGTAGGGCTGATAGTTTGGGAGATACAGCCATTTAAAGATTTCAATTTCGTTTACACAATAAAAAATAATTCAAACTACCGTCCTAACTAAAAATATTATTTTATCGACAATTATGATAAAAACACTTCCAATTAGAGCATTCCTTTTTAAATTGAGCTAAAATTATGAAAAATCTAGGTCAAAACTCCAAAACAAGAGACGATTCGTCCCAATCTGCTATGTAAATTTCAGCCTCGTAGGGCTGACAGTTTAGGTGATACAGCCATTTAAAGACTTCAATTTCGTTTACACACTAAAAACTAATTAAAGCTATCGTCCTAACTAAAAATATTATTTTATCAACAATTATGATATAGAACGTATCCATTTAGAGCATTTTTTTGTAAAATCAGCTAAAATTATGAAAAACCTAGGTCAAAACTTCGAAACAAGAGACGATTCCTCCCAATCCGCTACTAAATTTCGGCCTCGTAGGGCTGATAGTTTAGGAGATACAGTAATTTAAATATTTCAATTTCGTGTAAACAGTAAAAACTATTAAAAACTACCGTCCTAACTAAAAATATAATTTAATTACAATTATACTAAAGAACTCTTCCATCTCAAGCATTTCTTTGTAAATTCGGCTAAAATTATGAAAAACCTAGGTCAAAGCATCAAAACAAGAACGATTCCTCCTTATCCGCTATGGATAATTCAGCCTCGTAGGGCTGATAGTTTAGGAGATACAGCTATTTAATGATTTTAATTTCGTTTACAAAAAAAACTAATTAAAACTACCGTCCTAACTAAAAGTTTTATTTTATCAACAATTCTGATAAAGAAATCATCCACTTAAAGCATTTTTTTGTAAATGCAGCTAAAAATATGAAAAACCTAGACAAAATTTCTAACCAAGAGACGATTTCTGCTAATCCGCTGTGGAAAATTCAGCATCGTAGGGCTGATAGTTTAGGAGATACAGCCATTTTAAAATTTCTATTTCGTTAACACAGTAGAAACTCTTCAAAACTACCGTCCTAATTAAAAATATATTAATTACAATTAAAATAAAGAACTCTTCTATTTCAAGCATTTTTTTGTAAATTCGGCTAAAATTATGAAAAACCTAGGTCAAAACTTCAAAACAAGAAGAGATTCCTCCCAATCCGCAATGGAAATTTCAGTCTCGTAGAGCTGATAGTTTTAGAGATACAGCCATTTAAAGATATAATTCCGTTTACACACTAAAAACTAAATAAAACTACGGTCCGAACTAAAAATATTATTTTATCAACAATTAAGGTAAAGAACTCTTGCATTTAAAACATTTTTTTGTAAATTCAGCTAAAATTATAAAAAACCTAGGTCAAAACTTCAAAGAAGGGACGATTCCTCCCGATCCGCTACGGAAATTTCAGCTTTATAGGGCTGATAGTTTAGGAGATACAGCCATTTAATGATTTCAATTTCGTTTGCACAGTAAAAACTATTCAAATCTACCGTCCTATCTAAATATATATATTTCAATTACAATTACAATAAAATAGTCTTCAATGTCATGCATTTTTTTGTAAATACGGCTAAAATTATGAAAAACCTACGTTAAAACTTCAAAACAAGAGACGATTCCTCCCAATCCGCTATAGAAATTTCAGCCTCGTAGGGCTGACAGTTTAGGAGATACAGCCATTTAAAGATTTAAATTTCGTTCACACAGTAAAAACTATTCAAACTACCGTCTTAACTAAAAATATCATTTCAATTACAATTATAATAAGGAACTCTTTCATCTCAAGCATTTTTTTGATAATCCGGCTAAAATTATAAAAAACCTTGGTCAAAACTTCAAAACAAGAGACGACTTCTCGCAATCCGCTATGGAAATTAAAACCTCGTAGGGCTGATAGTTTAGGAGATACAGCGATTTAAAGATTTCAATTTCGTTTAAACACTGAAAACTAATTAAAATTACCGTCCTAACTAAAAATATTATTTTATCAACAAATATGATAAAGAACTCTTCCATTTAGAGCATTTTGTTGTAATTTCAGTTAAAATTATGAAAAGAGTTACGTCAAAACTTCCAAACAAAAGACGATTCCTCCCAATCCGCTATGGAAATTTCACCCTCGTAGAGCTGAAAGTTTAGGAGATACAGCCACTTACAAATTTCAATATCGTTTACACAGTAAAAACTAGTCAAACTACCGTCCTAACTAAAAATATAATTTCAATTACAATTATAATAAAGAACTTTTCCATCTCAAGAATTTTTTTGTAAATTCGGATAAAATTATGAAAAACCTAAGTCAAAACTTCAAAAAAAGAGACGATTCCTCCCAATCCGCTATGGAAATTTGAGCCTCGTAGGGCTGATAGTTTAGCAGATACAGCCATAAAATGATTTCAATTTTGTTTACACACTAAAAAGTAATTAAACTACCGTCCTAACTAAAAATATAATTTTATCAACAATTATGATAGAGAACTCTTCCATTTAGAGCATTTGTTTGTAAATTCGGCTAAAATTATGAAAAACGTAGGTCAAAACTTCCAAACAAGAGACGATACCTCCTAATCTGCTATGGAAATTTTAGCCTTGTAGGGCTGATGGTTTAGGAGATAGAGCCATTTAAAGATTTCAATTTCGTTTACACAGTAAAAAATAATTAAAGCTACCGTCCTAACTAAAAATATTATTTTATTAACAATTATGATAAAGAACTCTTCCTTTTAGAGCATTTTTTTGTAAATTCAGCTAAAATTATGAAAAACCTAGGTCAAAACTTCGAAACAAGAGACGATTCCTCCCAATCGCTATGGAAATTTTAGCCTCGTAGGGCTGATAGTTTAGGAGATACAGGCATTTAAAGATTTCAATTTCGTTTACACACTAAAAATTATTTCAAACTACCGTTCTAACTAAAAATATTATTTTATCAACAATTATTATAAAGAACTCATCCATTTAGAGCATTTTATTGTAATTTTAGCCAAAATTATGAAAAACCTAGGTCAAAAATTCCAAACAAGAGACGAATCCTCTCAATCCGCTATGGAAATTTCAGCCTCGTAGGGCTGATTGTTTAGGAGATACATCTACTTATAGATTTCAATTTCGTTTACACTGTAAAAACTAATTTAAACTACCGTCCTAACTAAAAATATAATTTCAATTACAATTATAATAAAGAACTTTTCCATCTCAAGCATTTTTTTTGTAAATACGGCTAAAATTATGAGAAACCTAGGTGAAAACTTCGAAACAAGAGACGATTCCTTTGAATTTGCTAAGGAAATTTCAACCTTGTAGGGCTGATAGTTTAGGAGATACAGCCATTTAAATATTTCAATTTCTTTACACACTAAAATCAAATTAAAACTATCGTCCTAACTAAAAATATTATATCTCCCTAAAATCAGTTTTATATCCTAAATCCATGAAAAATTCCAGAAAAAAGAGTTTAAACCTTGGAAAATACAGCAGAATATTATTTAATCAGCAATGCATATTTCAGGGTCCTAGGACTAATTGTTTAGGAGATATAGACCTTTAAATTGTCAGAAATTTTTAATTGTTAAAAATTCTGAAACTTCAATCGTAAGTGGAAATTTCATTGCGATTACGAAGGTACTGATAATGTTTTCCATAAAATCAGTTGTATATCCTAAATTCATGAAAAATTCTTAAAAATGGGTTTGAACCTTCGAAAACAGAGAAGAATATTGTTAATCTGCAATGCAAATTTGAGGGTCCTAGGACTAATAGCTTAAGAGATACAGCCGTTTAAAGTCTCAGAAATTTTTAATTGTTTAAAATTTCTGAAACGTCAATCGTAGGTAGAAATTTTATGGCGATTACGAAGGTACTGATTGTTTTTCCCATAAAATCAGTTGTATATCTTAAATTCATTAAAAATTCCAGAAAAAAAGAGTTTGAACCTTGGAAAATAGAGGATAATATAGTTAATCTGCAATGCAAATTTCAGGGTATTTGGACTAACAGTTTAGGAGATACATCCGTTTGAAAATGTTAGAAATTTTTAATTGTTTCAAAATTCTAAAACTTCAATCCTAAGTGGGACTTTTATGGCGATTACGAAGGTACTGATTATTTTTTCCATAAAATCAGTTATATATTCTAAATCCATGAAAAATTCCAGAAAAAAGAGTTTGAACCTTCGAAAATAGAGAAGAATATTGTTATTGTTAAATTCAAATTTCAGGGTCCTGGGACTCATAGTTTAGGAGATACAGCAGTTTAAAGTGTTAGAAATTTTTAATTGTTTAAAGATTCTGAAATTTCAATCCTAAGTGAGAATTTTATGACGATTACGAAGGTACTGATTATTTTTTCCATTAAAACAGTTGTATTTTCTAAATTCATGAAAAATGCCAGAAAAAAGAATTGAAACCTACGAAAATAGAGGAGATAATGGTTATCTGAAATGCAAAATTCAGGGTCCGAGCATTAATAGTTTAGGAGATACAGCCGTTTAAAGTGTCAGAAATTTTTAATTGTTTAAAAACTCTGAAATTTTAATCCTAAGTGGGAATTTTATGGCGATTATGAAGGTACTGATTTTTTTTCCTAAAATCAGTTGTATATCCTAAATTCATTAAAAAATCCAGAAAAGAGTTTACACATTCGAAAAAAAAGGTAAATAGTGTTAATCTGCGATGCGAATTTCAGGGTCCGAGGACTAATAGTTTAAGAGATACAGCCGTTTAAAGTGTCAGAATTTTTATAATGTATAAAAATTCTAAAAAGTTCCATCCTTACTGGAAATTTTATGGCGATTACAATGGTACTGAGCACTTTTCCATAAAAGCCTTCTTATATCCTAAATTCATGACAAAAATCCAGAAAAAGGAGTTTGAACCTTCGAAACTAGAGGAGAATATTCATAATCTGTAATGCAAATTTAAGCGTCCTAGGACAAATAGTTTGAGAGATACAGCCGTTTAATGTTTCAGAATTTTTTCAATATATAAAAATTCTAAAAACTTCCATCCTAACTGGAAATTTTATGGCGATTACAATGGTACTGAGCATTTTTCCATAAAATACTTTTTATATCCTAAATTCATGAAAAAATACAGAAAGAAAAGTTTAAACCTGCGAAAATAGAGGACAACATTTTAAATCTGCAATGCAATTTTCAGGGTCGTAGGACTAATAGTTTAAGAGATACACCCGTTTAAATGCGTCAGAATTTTTAAATCTATAAAAATTCTGAAGACTTCCATGCCATTTGGAAATTTTATTGCGATTACTGTTGTACTGAGAATTTTCCCATAAAACGCTTTGTATATCCTAGATTCATGAAAAATTCCAGAAAAATGGGTTAAAACCTTGGGAAATAGAGGAGAATATTGTTAATATGCAATGCAAATTTCAGTGTCCTTGAACTAATAGTTTAGGAGATACAGTCGTTTAAAAGTGTCAGAATTTATTAAATGTATAAAAATTCAAAAAACTTCTACCCTAATTGGAAATTTTCTGGCGCTTAAAATGGTTCTGTGCATTTTTCATAAATGTGTTTTGTTTATCCTAAATTCATGAAAATTTTCAGAAAAAAGAGTTTAAACTTTCGATAATAGAGGAGAATATTGTTAATCTGCAATGCAAATTAGGGGTTTTAGAACTAATAGTTTAGGAGATACAGCCGTTTGAAGGTGTCAGAATTTTTTAAATGTATAAAAATTCTGAAAACTTCCATCCTAACTGGAAATTTTATGGCGGTTAAAATTGTTCTGAGCATTTTCCCCAAACAGTGTTTGTTTATCCTAAATTCATGAAAATTTCCAGAAAAAAGAGTTTAAACGTTCGAAAGTAGCGGAGAATATTGTTAATCTGCAATGCAAATTTCAGGGTTTAGGAGATACAGCCGTTTAAAGGGGTCAGAATTTTTTAAATGTAAAAAAAATTCTGAAAACATTCATCCTAACTTGAAGTTATATGGCGATTACAATGGTACTGAGCATTTTTTCGTAAAATGCTTTGTATATCATTAATTCATGAAAAATTCCAGTAAAATGACTTGCACAACACGTACGGGACTGATGGTCATAGTACTTGACGCGCCCGGGAACACTAATAAATCTTTTCGGCGGTTTCTCCCATCAACACCAGGCGAATGCCGGAGCAGTACTCTAACAAACGGCCCATGGACCGCGCGCAATATGTCGTTCCTCTTCCTTGTCCTATCCTCTTCCCTTACACACACACTAACGTACACTACACTACGACATATTGTGGGAGATAGGTCGGGAACTTAGAGTTTGTCCCGGCTGGGGCGGTGCCCCGCTGGTGGGAGAGTCCTGGTTAGCGGGAAACCCCACTAGCCGACGGTAGGTCGGCGCCGGATCTCGCCATCCAGCGGGGGAAGATCACCGCCATCTCGCGAGAAAAACATGCACTACACTAAGGGGCTAATGACCAAAACAGTTATCGCGCCCGGAAACACGAAAAAATCAAATCAAACTAATAAATCAATGTGACATATTCACCTCCTATGCACCAGAAGAGGTGGCTCAGTGCATCAACTAATATCACTACAGTGTGCCAAACCGGGAGGTCCTAGGTTCCAGTCACGATGGCGGCAGAAGTTTCGAAAGTTCAGTCGCTGTCTGAAGGAGAATTCTAGCGGCCGGCTGCTTCCGTGGTTTCTACGCTCAACACCAGGCCTTATTTTCAACTGTATAATTTCTCATGTTTTGTACAACGTTTCGATTACATTTTTTCATGTTTTCATGTACTGAAAATTATGTTTTTGTAAACATTTTTATTTTCACATTATAATTTTCTATGTACTAGTTGATAATTTCTCGTGTTTTACATTTTTCATCATTTTTGTGTACTGAAAATTTAATTTTTTAAAAATTTTTGTTTTTACATTATAATTCTATCAACAGCGCTTGACATGAACGTATCGTGTAGACTTATGTGTCACACCTATTGAATCATTTGAAGCACAAGGGAAAGCTAATAGTATTACATAGCTACTTAGGGATTATTAAATGGGCAAAATGTATAATTCATCGAAACTTTTGGTCGTTTTTATCAATATTCGTGATATTCTCTCATGACGTAAACGGCGAAGAAAACAATTATTATTGTGGTGCATTTATGAATAATCTTCCAAATGCTCCGCCATTAATCGTTCGTAATCCGAATGTTCAAATGCCTTGTACTGCCGAAGGAAGAGAAGATTGTAAAAAGCTTTGCAATGCGATGGGACAAGCTGGCAGGGAGAAAGTTGCTGAAACTGTTTCTGAAGTCTATGTTTCAAAAAATTTGTGATGACACTCCTTGGGAATCCGCTGGTCTCACCGCATCAACACCAATCTCTTGCAAGGATGGCAAGCCTTCTGAATGTGCAAACGTGTAAAAGGTGACTTCATTTTATTAAGATAGAATTAGACGAATTAAAGCGCCATCAGTTGAATTTGTTTGAATCTTCAATTGAATATCTAATTTACGTTTGTGCTATGTAATTTTCTCGAATTGAAATTTGGTATTTTGTGCAACCCTCACGACAATTGTTCCTTTTAATGAACTTTGTTGTAATACGTAATATTTATAATAATAATAATAATAAAAAATAATAATAATAATAATTTAAATTCCAAAAAATTAAAAAAAATATATATAAAAAAAAATTTGGGAAAAAATACAAATGCAAAGTAATCCACGTCATACGCAGTTTTAACTGTTTTTTTACGTAAAATAAATAAATAAAAAAAACATTGGTAAAGTGAATATCATTGTTAATATAAACATTATTTCTCTTTTCGATAGTACAGTCTCAAATTGTGCAGAAACAGTTATGCAGCAAATTTAATTTTACTTTAAATTTATTCTGTATCGATTTTAATTGTTTAAAGACATTTAGCAATGTGTTGCAAAGTAACGTACGTGTGTTCTTTGTGAATTTCTTGAAGTGAGCTGTTGATACTGACCCCTGATGTATGCAATTTCTACGATGCAATTTGTAATTATAAATACGAGCTGAATTCGTATGAAACATTTGCACATTTGCCCATGTAAAGGACCCTAAAATACTACATTAAAAAATAATTAAAAGATATTTTGAAGTTAAATTGTCTTTTTTTAGAAGAATGAGCTACAACATATAGCTGATTTTTTTGTATTATTTTATCATATTATTTTGAATAAATAACAGTGACGCACCAACAAGGGGATCATTTCGTTTCTCCCTCTCCCGCATGAGTAGGAAACGCAACGGAAGCGTATCTCTTGACCTCAATCGTCAACACGGCAAAGTCCGCCAGAAGTCAAATATACTGTTAATAATATTCTTTTCTCGTACACAAATTCAAATCAAGAGTAGAGAATCTCTCTCTTAAACGCTGATGTCGGACTAAAACATCTGTAATATCTCATTTGTAAATTTGAACAAATAAAAACAAAATCTGAGTCCTTAAAGGAGACGAAAATCTGGTTTTAAAGCTCTAAAACACGTCGTTTTCGAGTTATGCACGTCAATAGTGTGCTGAAGCGTGTTATGGGTTCCATCTGCACGCTATTTTGTTTTATGTAATTCACTAATATTGTAAAACATATATAAATTTTATCATTCTACACTCCTTCATAACTAAGAATTAAATTCCATACACCTCCGTGCGCGCAATGTGCTTAAAAAGTGATATAAAGTTTTCCTTTCACGTATTAATACATAGATCAGTATTGCATGAAAATATAATCCCACTGTTAAGTTACTTTCGACAAAAATTAAGGATTCTTAAATAAATAGTCAAAGCAATGAAGATTGCAAGCTCAATGAATAGTTTTAGGTTAACAATTTGAATCGCACCCGCCATTTATTCTCGGTCGGTCAAAAGTACTCGTTCAAAATTTGCGACCGATCTCTCTAGTGATTCGATATTTTGAGAGACAAACATGTGTTCACACACACACACTCATAAATTCATTTTTATATAATCGATATGCAAAGCGAAGCATTTCCCAATCACAAAAATTAATGTAAAACAGAGTACTATGAAATGAATAGAGAACAATGAAAATCGACCAGTTGAATCACGCCGCATAACGTTTCGGCACTCACTAAACTCGGTTCCTAAACTCAATTTAACCTCACAATTACGTTTTCGTCTAATTTCCTTTGTAATGCTATTGCATAATTTACCTGAATAACCTCTACATGGCCTGTTTACATATATAACCAAGTGATTGATATCGTAACTAGTGACGATGCATTTGGAAGCTACAACGCCACAGTTGTAAGAGTGTCAGTACTCAATACCACTGTAGTACAATTTATTATTGTAGAATACTTATAAGTAACAAAAGATTAAATTTGTACAAAGATGACAAAGTGGTGACGCAAAAGAAAGAAGAGGTGTTGCACAAGGGCACAGACTTTCTCGAAGTAAAGTTCTATAATTTCCTTGGTGTGGACTGATATTGTATAGTCTTGCCCCTCCTTGCCTGCTTCCATCTATCGCAGCCCAGAGTACATTTTATTTTAAAATTTTCTCAACTTTTCACTTTCTTAATTGTAGAACCTAAATATTATTTTAAGAATAATATAGAAGATTAAAACCTCGTTCTAAATAGTAATTTTCATTAAAAAAATTTGAGTCGTTTTTAAGAAAATGTCGTTAAGCGTTTCTACAAAAACGGATTTTGATGCTCTTTTTCACAGGAATCTATTTAGTTTTCGAAAAACTTCATTTAAAGCCATTTGAAGAATTTTCACTCACAAATTCAAAAATGTATACAAATATATTTAAATGTGCAAATTAAGGACGTGAGAGATATTTGAAAAAATTACATTAATATATTTTTTGAAAAAACAAAAGAATGCACTAAAGTGAAGTTTACCTCATATTAAACAGTGCCATTATCACTATCCGTTGTAAACGTTTGAAGAAAAATTTGGAGAAATTTTGAGAAAATGGCGTTTGACCGTTTCTGAAAATGCGGAATTTTGAGCTCATTTATACAGAAAACAGTTTGGGTTTTGGAGAAATTTTACGTAACTTTATTTAAATCACATGTTCTCGTAAATATAATAATGAGAAGAAATCGCCTCTAATGTAAGTATTGTCGTGAGAGACAAGTCAAAAAAATTTCATTATTTTCACTTGTAATTTAAAAAACAACAATGGAGCTATATTGCGTTAATTTCATGTTGTAGAGTTAAGTACACTTTGATCACATGATATCGATAGCACAAACATTTCAAAGAAAATAAAATTTGGAGCACTTTTGGAAACTCCTTGTTTCATGCTCTATTTTTGCAAAATTGCAAATGCATGTTCACGATAGCTAATTGTACACGAAAACTACTAAAATTCTCAAAATGACCATCATTTCTTGATATGAAAGAACAAAATTTATAGATGAACTAAATATACAATTCTTTGAAGGAAAAATCGCTATCATTAATTTTACAGTTGTAGGAAGACGCCGAAAAGAAATCAAACTTTTGCAATTTTGGAAAATTCAGAGTTAACCGTGAAAATCGGACCTATTTCACTTTTATAAGTGTATTTTACTCTCTTCTTACAAAAAATTGAAAGAAAAAATTGGAGGGATTTTTGAGAAAATTTTGAAAATTTCCGGAGGGTTCCATGTAAAATACCCCCAAAAATTAAAGAATGTTTTTCAAAATTTCAAAGCTTCAACTAGAGCAATATGCACAGGGGTTTCTTCAATTTGGAAAAGATCGTAAACGCTAGCAGTATTCACAGACGACGGACGGACGGACGGACGGACGGACGTTTTGAAAAAAACACTTTTTCGGTATCAGCGGGGCCCAAAACGTGTATTGTCGTTAAAATCGCGAAATCGATTTCCCGCAGCATTACATAACTTTCTCTATACTGCTATATTACTCCGCATATACGTATGTATACGAGAAAGTAACTAGAGGTTCTACAGAATGGCTTTAAGGTCTTGCTCCATTCTCTGGCCAGCTGCCATCCATCGTTGCCCAAAGTACAATATTTTGGATATTTTCGCAATTTTTCAGTTTCCTAATAGTAGAACCGAAATATTACTTAAAGAAATTTTAAGAAGAGTAAAACTGCGTTCTAAATTAAATTTTCATCGAAAAATGTGAAGCCGTAAAAAAATGGCGATTAACATTACTTAAATCAAATTGAAGAATTTCCACTCACAAATTCAATATCTATTTAAATTTGCATATTAACGGCGTGAGAAATATTTGAAAAAATTGCATTAGAGTAATTTTTGAAAAATCAAAAGAATACACCAAAATGAAGTTTACGCCATATTAAACAGTGCCATTATCTCACATGTTCTCATAAATACAATACTGTGAAGAAATCGCCTGTAATGTAAGTATTACCGTCGTGAGAGACAAGTAAAAAAAATACAGTTTTGTGATTTTTGAAAAAAACAAAAGAATAGAACTATATGACGTTTATGTCATCGTATAGGGTTCATTTGTCACTAACCCTACCAAAAATTGAAAGCATTTGGAGACATTTTTGGCGAAAATCTTGTATATCTTATTTTTTTAAATTGCAAATATTGCACGCACTATTGCGCGAAAACTACTAAAATTTTCAAAACAATTTGCCTGACCTTAATGAAAGAACTGTTTATGGACAACAAATGTCATTTCAAAGAAAAACTCTCTCTTCAATTTTATAGTTGTAGGAAGACGTGGAAAATATTCAAACGTTAGCAATTTTCGAAAAGTCAAAGTTAACCATGAAAATTGGAACTGTGCCACCTTTATAAGCGTATTTTACTCTTTTCTTACAAGAAATTGCAAAGCCAACTTTGAAGCGTCTGAATTTTCTCTGACTTTTCAATATTTTAATTTACTCAAAATCATTTATAGTCAATGTGCATTTAAATTTGGCCAAATCAATGGTGGAAAAAAAATTCAAAACTGAATCGAAAGGACAATTCTTTTCCAATACAAAATATGAATCAACAATTTATGTATATACGGCATACCATTAGTTTGAACATATTTAAAATATTTTAAATGTAATATATTTACAAATTAAAATTTAAGAAATCCTCATTGATGAAATCCTCAAGGATATTTATCATACAAATCTTACAAACAGATGGAAAATCATTCATTGACAATTGGAGCTACACAAAAAAAAACAAATATGCAGTCAGTGAATGCCCTGGAACACCTTCTTCAGATATATAATGTTATATGGTCAAATCAGACCTTTCCAGACCAATGGAAAGAAGCTACAGTTATACCTATTCTTAAGCCTAATAAGGACAGATGCAATCCATTTAGTTATCGCCCCATATCTTTCACGTGCAATCTTTGTAAGCTTTTTGAGAAGATGGTATGCAACCGTTTAAGATGGTTACTAGAATCAAAAAGCATATTGTCTCCTTTCCAAAGTGTATTCAGAACTTTCGCTCCACCAATGACCACTTAGTCGAAATTGATTCAGAAATCTGTGATGCCCTTAGCATGCACCACCATGCGATGGTCGTTTCGCTTCATCTCGAGAAGGCCTACGAAATGGTCTTCTATCTCTCATTTCTACATTGCCAATCAAGGGGAATATGTTTGCTTTCATAAAGAACTTCATTGAACACAGATTTCTTCAGGTCCGTATTCAAGATAAGACGTCACAGCACGTTGAGATGTCAAATGGCCTTCCTCAAGGATCAGAGTTAAGTGTGATATTATTTCTCATTGCCATAAATGAAGTGAGTAATATTTTAAAAAACCCAGTAAAAATATTTCTGTTTGCTGATGATATCACCCTCCTCTGTAGCGAAAAAGATATTAATCTAATCACAACTATTATGCAAGAATTTCTCAATACAATTAACGAATGGTCCAAGTCGTCAGGATTCATCTTGTCAAAAACGAAATCAGAATTTATGATTTTATCGAGATCTCGGAAAGTTTTGAACTCGTCTTCAGTAGTCTTGAAAATTGGTGGCTATAATCTAAGAAGAAAAAATACCAGCAAAATTTTGGGTTGAACATTCGACCATAAGCATTCGTGGAAATTCCACATTTCTACCCTCAAAGCTGATTGCTCTGTTAGACTCAACATAATCAAAATGTTATCTTCACACAAGTGGGGATCAGACGTTATTTCCCTAATCAATTGTTACAAGTCGTTGATAGATAAAGTTAGATTATGGAGTAGTAACTTATAGTTCAGCCAGCAACCACCTACTAAAAGCTTTGGACCCTATAATCAACTCTGCATGCCGCCTAAGTTTGGGTGCCTTCAGGACCAGCCCATGTACTAACCTACTAGTAGAAGCGGGCCTCCTTCCTTTAGATCTCCGTAGAAAGTTTCTGTGCTTAAAATTTGCTCACTCAACTCGTTGTTGTCCCCCTAATCTCACACTTAATTATATCTGTAACCTCTCCAATTCCCTCCACAATGCAAATACTCCTAACTATCCTAAACCGCTAAGAATTAGACTTATTAAGTACCGGGATGAACTTGGCATTGAGTCTCATGATATCATGAAGAGGAAACTCAACCCTTTTCCCCCTTGGGAACATTTCTCTCTGCCAATCGATACGGAAGCTACCAAATTTACAAATTCTGATATCCCAAAACATATCATTAAGCAACTAATCTTGGAGTTCCAGCACAAATTTGCTAATCATAGCCTATTTTTCACGGATGGATCCAAGCAGCAATCAAGATCTAGTGGAGCTGTTATTTCCATTATCCCACCCCTTAAGAATCTTTATCGCCTCCCGGATTTCTATTCCACATTCTCATGTGAAGCTTGGGATATTATCAAAGCTATCGATATTAGCATCCTAAGACCATGTAACCCAGATATTATTTTTTCTGACTCACTAGCAGTTCTATCCCCCATTCGAAACCGGTATTCCTTAAATCCACTGGTCCAAGAAATCCAAGAAAAGCTTTATCACTCCTTCCTTGAAGGATATCATAGCTTGGCTTCCTTCTCATATAGGCATCCAGGGCAATGAAGAAGCGGATGCAGCAGCGAAGGCAGCAATATCTCTCCCCGAAATTGATACTGAAGCTGGCGGCTCACTCCCTGACTTTAAAAACTACCTCTTACTTGCAGTTAAGAAACTTTGGGACCGGAACTGGAAAATGTTGCCTTCCAAATTACAAGCAGTTAGAAAGAATATCTAGGAATCTCCCATCTCTTCCATTAGACTCAACAGAAGACATCAAGTGGTTATAAACAGACTCCATATAGGACATTTTAAACTCAGTCACAGCTACCTAATTAAAAAATCTACTCCTGATCCTTGCCCAAATTGTGGACTCCCAGTTTCCACGAAGCATATTATAGTTGATTGCGACGTGATGGCGACTGTGAGAGCAAACCTTAACATCAATGATAACCGCTACTGTATATTCAATTCTTATCCCGGTCAAAAGAAAATTATAGAACTCCTCGCCAAATGTAATACTAATAGCTAAATAGTATTTAGCTAATGACTATACATAGTCTGCCCTATGTATAACATCTAGATTTAGGATTTGTGTATGTGTCCCCCATGAAAATGTGTAACTTATATGTGAATTTGTAAATACTGTATTTTTGTAACTGTGGTCGCAAATGACCTATCTGATTATAAGGCGACCTTAAATATTTTTTTAAAAAATGCAGTTCTAGGCACCCGTCTCTCGAAAATAGGCAAAATGGCAGGGTAAGAGCTATGAACGTTGAAGTTATGGCACAAATTGTTTACTATAATGTAAACATTTGGTAGAAAAAAACGAAAATAAAAACATTAGGTGGAAAGTATCTTCCTCTATCAATTAGGTAACACATTCTGTACTCAGTCTACCTTCTGAAAAGGTACATTCTAAAACTGAGCTTTTCAAATAAATAATGATATTAATTCTTATTATTCCGAATCAACTAGAATGTAATACACAAAATTCAACATTCACATGTATCATCAGAGAAGAATAATTGTTTTTTCGATACAAATATGTGAATATTAAAAGTAAGCAAAGCTTTTCTGTACTTTCGTGGAAGCGTAAATGTAAGTAAACGATTGCAACTGTCCTCTATACAACACATATGTGACTCACACTCTTTGACATTCAGAGAAAACAGACATTTGTGGACCGTAAATGGGCCAAAATTATATTTTAACATTTTTATAAAAATACAAAATCATTTAAAGCGATATTATTGTTTTTAATTAAGTTTATATATCTAAATATAGATTCTTTAGTTTTGATGTTGTTTCTTGTGATTTTATGAGCTTGTTTATAAAGAGAAAAAGTAAAATACTAATGAAATTCTTGAGTGTGGCCTAGCTTTTACTACTGAGTCCCGATGTACACAATGAAATATTATGAAATATGTCCTTGAAATGTGTATCACATCAAATATTTTTGTTATTAAATAATGTTGTTTGGCATTACTCTTTGAGAATGAAATCTAATTTGGATTCGTCCCGTCCGTAAGTAAAAATCAGTAGTGAATAAGGATGGGGTATAATGGGTCCCTACAAGACCAAAGACTGTTCCGTACGTCTGTACCGGGCTCTCCTACAAGGATTAATCCGGCTCTGAATACTTCTATTTAAAGAAACATATTTAATACATATTATTTTAGATATCCAACTGTATTAGAAAATACGTAAAATATAGTTTTGAGTATTTCTTTCAAAAATAAATTTATTTAATAAACTCTCTTGATGTAAAAATCACTTTAAATGTTTTAATGTAGTTTTCTATTTCAGGTCGTTTGAGTAACTTTTTGTCATGTTACCCAGCTAGACAATGAAAAAATTACACCTGGCGATCGTGAAGTATAAATTGTAAAAGAACATGCCATTATTTAGGAAAATTGAGTAGCTTTCAAACATTTGTATTTCAAGCGATACCGTGGCAAGTTTGATCCACTTTATCAGCTATATCCTACTTCTGTTGAATACGCATAATTGTATAAGCTACCATAAGCTCGTTCGGTTAATGGGCGGACTGTTGTATTAATTGATTTCAATAAATGTATTCCTTCTGTGACTATGTGACTGGCAATTGCAGGATAACTATACCCTCGAAAGTGAGCAAGGTACAAATTAAAAGCTCAGTATATTCATGCAATACAAAAGTATTTTGAATAAAATATATAATTAATTTGTTATATAATTCAACTGAACCTCTACTCGTTCGGTTGAAACTCTTCTCTCAAAGCTCCTCTTTCGCATCTGCAACTCATCCTGGATGTGGATAATGTTCTATTCCTTATTTTGCATTTATCTCTAATGAACATTAATAAAAATCGTACGATTCCACTGAATGTAACTTAAAGTTCCCCATTTTTAGAGAACACCTCTGTTATCACATGTTCCGCCGTGGACAAACGCAGCAGAATAATTTCTCGCCTTGAGAGAAGCTCGATGATTCTTCACTGCATTACAGATATGTGTGTGTGTGTGTATATATATATATATATATATATATATATATATATATACATACACACACACACACACACACACTGTGACGGACCGGGGTTCCGATCCAGTGTCCGATCAGTGAATTTATTAAAGGGGTCAGGTTTTCTTTTTTGCGAATGGGCTCCGGGGTGGGGTAAACATTGATACAACGATTTCCCAATATAATTATTATACACAACTTTATTTCAATTATCATACAATAACCTTGTAACTCTTTTAGCTTAGGTCCTTATGCCACGAATCACTGCCTTGCTTTAGTACATTGTGGCTAAAATATTCGAATATGATACTAAATGCAACCTGTTGGTCGTCTTGCGGGTTGTTCTTCCAGTCGTGGCGCCCCTCGGCGTTGGTCGGCTGATGCTTTGGCGTGTCCGTGGAGCGACCGTTACGTCCCTGCCTCCATCCCCCCGCATGTCCAACCGCCCTCGGTTCGGTGTTGCTCGTCTCCGGATTACACCCACTGCCTCGTCTAGTCACCTCAAATATGGATTTCACTCACCATGCCCAAAATTACGATGTTACTTCTCACTTCGTGTTCTATTACGCCACACGATTCTCCCACCGGCTATCTTGGGCTTCCACGCACTGATCACGTTACATATCCAGTCCTTGCCACAATTATTCTCGTCGACCCTCCCACGAATGTATCACACTTTACTAATATCTTTACTATTACGTTGTTCACTCACGAGTCTCTGATATCACATCTTAAGCATCCAGCATTAAATATTCGGCCACGTCCCGCGCGATACGTGCACTCCCCTACACTACCTGGTTCTCACTACCTCTGCTCGCGCCTCCCTGTCCGTTAACACCCGCACGTCGTGGGAACCTCTCTCGTGCCAGGCGGAAACCGCCAACTGACGCGCCCTCCGAATCGTAGCAACCGCTTTGCGTTTCGTCTGAAAACGCGGCGCGTTTCAATACCAATGAAGTATTATTACCAACTATTGAACGGAGAAAATTCATACTGTAGCCCGTAATGCAGTGAAGAATCTCCGAGCTTCTCTCAAGGCGAGAAATTATTCTGCTGATATATATATATATATATATATATATATATATATATATATATATATATATATATATATATATGAGAGAGAGAGAGAGAGAGAGAGAGAGAGAGAGAGAGAGAAAGAGACAGACAGACAGACAGACAGAGACAGAGACATAGTAACCAAAGGTTAAGTAGTTTCGAGAGCTTTATTCAAAAGGTCTTCCCTCCTTTACATGTATCAGGATAAAATTCCTGGGGCAGGTGTTTTTTTTTATTTCGTCTTCCCATGTTTCATTCAATAAGTTGAATCCACTTGATACTTTGTCCAAACATTGTCATGTTATGCGCTAACCACACAGTTACGTTTAATTAAATTCTAGGTAACTGTTGAAAATGCATTTTGCTCTTGATACAGCTTATAACAGTTTTGGAAGTCTGGACATATTGGGCGCAAAATAGTTACAAAAAAGAGTGAAACTATTTCGTCTCTTTTCCAACCGGAGATTTCAATAAATGTGAATTCACCTCAAGGGGATTACTAGATATTTTAAAAGTAGAATATCATTAACAGTACTAATTTGCACTGGGGAACAGTGATGGGAAATGATAATAAGATTAGTAAGATTAGTGCGCCCGTCACATGCTTCATGCGCTTCATGGAGGTGAAATAATCGAGGGAATATCTCTTTGAGCTCTCTAATTGAATGAGAACGTATTATGATTCACAAAGTTTGTGTTCTATATTTCCTTTAATCTGCAACATGTGATAACACTCGTTAGCAGATGCATGTTTGATTATTTTATGATTACTTTAATCATTAATGACATTAGATAACTGCATTAATGATGTGTAGATTTCAAATATTTGTGAACTTCATGCCAAACTACTGGTCCTAAAACAGCACGTATTTTTTCGTCTCTACTTTCACGCAAAATTACGCGAAAAGTGCTTAAATTTTCGGAATATTTTACGTGGCCTTATTTCACAATCTTTAAGAAACGGCTTTTGTTTCAGAGAGAAAAACTCTATAATTTATATTATAGTTCTAGGAAGACTTCGAAAAAATGTACAACGTTCGCAATTTTACAAAAAATGTAGCTTTTCAACGATCATGAGATCTGCACCATTCTCTTAAACGTCCTTTGTATTATAAAACAAAAAGAACAACGATGGAGACATTTTTTTGAAAATGTTCCAGGGGCTTCATTAAAGTACCCCCCAAAATTAAAATTTTGGTTTCAAATTCAAGAGGCCGTGATATCAGTCAAATCGACTGGGGAATACCAGTTTTGGAGAAAATAGGCTGAACAGTTGAGCAACTAGCGTCGTTCACAGACAGACGGACAGACGTTTGGCGTCATTAAAATTTTCGGTATCAAGCACCCACAAAACATGGATTCTTGCTACACCACGTGATAGAATAATTTTTTATAAATTTCTCAACAGGATTTACCCACTTTTTCATTACCAGGTCCCTGTAATAAGTGTTTTTTGTCGAAAATGGGTCGTTTCTTGCGCAGCATTACATACCTTTCTCTCCACTCCGTAGCGAGAAAGTAAAAATTAATGTTTGAGTGCCATCACCTCATGTGCTCCGAACACCTTCTGGATAGTGAGTATATACGGGGACGGTAATTCTTCTGACATATCAAAGAAAAACATCCTCAATTCGAGAACATTTTTGTTTTACATGACGGTCAAATCAGAAAATTCTATTCGATAATGGTCTTATTCTTGAGAACTCATTTAATTCACAAACAAAATTCGTTTTATCTGTTTTCTTCTTCTTTCGATTAAGCGTTGAGTTGATACTTATATTTTTGGAAATATCTTGCGGCCGGGACATATCACGAGTTCTTTGAAGCAAATCACTCTCTTTTCTCTTTCCTTTCTTCCTCTATTTCCAAAGGTTAATGGTAGGTTTGCTTCCAGCCTAACTTCTAACTTCTAATGGTTTATGATGTTCAGTATGTAGACTTATGATGGCAAATCTTACTCAAAACATCGATTCATCGATGTATAAATACTTCGCTAAAGAGATGTCGATGAAAACATCGACAAAGAAACATCCAAGTTTTAAATATAGACTAATAAACTTTCTATTTTAATATCCAATTTCAATTACAGTACGTAAATGGGATATATTTTATTGATGCGTTTATTGGAGCAGCGTGTTGGTAATATGTTAATAAACATTATTATCAACTGTAAAGAAGAAAATTAAAATTAAAGAACATCCTGTTTTGCCATTTTACCATTTATTGACTTTCATTCCCATTAAATGTTAAATAGTGTTTACAGTTTGCAAGTTACACGCTACGAAACTTCTAGGATATGCTACTGGCAAACTTTCATACATTCCCAATGAAAGCAATATTTTCCACTAAGAAAATAGTATTTTATTTATGGAAGTCTGTTTAACTGTATTGAATTTAGCATTTCATAATTTTAAGAAGATTTTCCAGTCTTAAATGATACTGTAGGGGAAGCATTAGTCAATAACAATATCTTGGAAAGACGTTGCCACCATGATTAATTATTGCAGATAGAACGTTTTTCCTATAAAAATATGTGCCGATAGAAAACATTACAAGTTTACACAGTACAAGTTTATTTTTATTGTCGACTTATGGATATAAGTCGAAAATAAAACTAAACTGACATCTCAGATTCAAGCAGCCGATAAAAATACTTTTTAATATCCAACCAACTCGATAAATCATTTTTCCATAAACGTGAAGTTAGAACCCTTTTATTTTAAAGTCCCGAAATGTCTTCCAAAAATGCCTAATAAAAAACACTATCAAATATAAATTATTCACTAACCTACCTGATGACTGGAATTCGCAGCTAAATATCACGACGTTCTTCTTAATGATCCGTGTCTCGCGCTCACGCACCACAATGAACTAACAAAAATATGAGAACGACAGTATTGCCAGATGAACTCCAGCACTTCATCCCTCTTATAGCGCTGTAAAAACTAAATAACAAAAAACACACAAATAATTTGGTGGCAAATGTTGAACAATTATACGTTTACTCGTACATATAAAACATATATTTTATTTATAAATATATGCTGAAAGCCGAGCCAATTTGGAAAGCAATGGTTGGCGATACATCACATGTGACTGTGGGACTTCCCTGGGTTGAGTGGAGTGAGTCTGACTCACGACTTGTCAAAACGTCTGAGGGTCATTTCTAACACTACTATCGATTCAGGCAATGACACGCCTACCGATAACACACACTCATAACGCGAGCAGCTTCCAAACTTCCTCATATTGCATAGGCGAAATGTGCAGCGTGGTGAAGAGGATGACGCAAAAAATCGATATTGTTTATTAAAAATAAAAATAAAAAATTTAAAAAATAAAAAACATTGATGTTTTGGCAACAATATATCGATGCGAAGTAAACATCGAAAGCAAAATATCTATGTTAATATATCGATGTTTCCGGTGGAAAGCATCGATGTTTTAAATACATCTACGTGTTTTTACCATCTCTAGTGTAGACTCATTAGAATAGTTGACCACGCATTTGATCTTAATACTTCTTAAGGTACAGATTGTCTTTGAATTTCTTTAGTAATTTAACAGTCGGGTAAGGTCCAAAGCCTTTATTGACAATCACCTTATACACTTGTTTTTATTAACTACATATCATTACATTACATTACATTACATAACGTTTTGGAGATTCGTTTTTCTACTTCTTCAGATGATTGTATATTTCTTATTTTAAAGTTAATAAAAACAAAAACAAGTCGATAAGATGATTGTCAGTAAAGGTTTTGGACCATACCTGAATATTTAATTACTTAATTAATTTAACATATACGAAAAGTTTTCTACTTTGGCACATTGATCAAGGAACTCGGCAGCGCCGCTCAACGACGCACGCAACGCATGCCGTCGGAATCATTATTTTAATTTCCAGCAAATGAAGAACCTTACCCACATTCTACCACTTCTGACATCGCGGTAACACGCACATTACGCCAACAAAGGCTTTAGTCAACCAAACTACCAAAATGATACGCTACCCCATGCGCAATTTTGAAATGATAACGGGGCTCCAACCTTCACCCTAAGCGATTTTATACGGAACAACCTTGAGTATGTGCAACGAACGCATTCACGTTCATAGCCACGTTAGGCTAACCAAAATACCAAAATGCTTTGCTACCAATAGCCCAGTCCCAAGTTGGCGGCGAGGTTCCAACCATCACCCCAGGCTGTTTACATGGAACAACCTTGAGTCAGTGCAACACAGTATTATTTAAAACGCAATGGTGTGCCAAAAAATTTTTTCAATATCCGTTACTATTCGAATTCGAACCCTTAACCTTGTTGCCAGCTCGCCACTACTTGACTTGATTATTAGCTAGACAATAAAAAATCTAACGCCCCCTCCCCCCGAGCATGACATGAGAAGTGATAGATGAGGAGATACGTTTCGAATTTGCTGCAAAATTAAAATTCTGTGCTTGGAAAGCTTCCCAAATAGATGTCATGGCCACTGGCCTGACCGTTGAGAACTGAAGTAAAATCAAACAAGGAGTCGAAAGTAGTAACAATTACAAAGTTTATTATGCGAAAACTTAACCATGTTCCGTAATCACTTCTCCCCATAACACGTCATACGCAGTTTCAACTGTTTTTGGACGTTCAATAAATAAATAAATAAATAAATAAATAAATAAATAAATAAATAAATAAATAAATAAATAAATAAATAAATAAATAAATAAATAAATAAATAAATAAATAAATAAATAAATAAATAAATAAATAAATAAATAAATAAATAAATAAATAAATAAATAAATAAATAAATAAATAAATAAAATAAGTAGCAAACATTTTGTAGGTAATCAACTATTCAGATCGTGTCTAAAATCGATAACCACAATACAAGAAGATAACTAAATCACAAGATTCGTCAAAGGAATATACATGAGCACTATTACGTTCACAATTTTCATGATACTCATCCCTCGCACACTACTGCTTCCGGTTCCACTCTGTCGTGGCGCCCGCAGCCTTATGTGAATCTCTGGCGACACTATTTGGAACTTCCTTCTTGAGGAACTGACCTACCTCAATAGCGTGCACTGCCCTGCGGGGCGCGCAGCCGAATTAAACTTCCTACATATTCGCAACAGGAATCATCCACCGGCCCTGCATCAGGGATTGTTATTAATGATGACACACGTATTTATAAAAGGGACATCCATAACATATTCATAACAGGAATCATCCACCAGCGCTATATCAGGAATTGTTCCATCCTCACCCGTTTCTTACACCCACACTTGCATGCGCTGCACTGTCACACATGCTGGAAGACCAGTCGGGAACTTACAGCTAGTTTCTGCTCGAGTCGTGCTCCGCTGTTGGAAGATAACTGGGGATAATACTGGGAACTTAACAGGGAATAAGATAATTGGGGAAACCCCACTACCCGGTTCTCTCCATCCAGCGGGGGAAAATCTCCGCACCCTTTCGGTAAAAAAACATTCACCACAATGTCGGGACCAATTGCCTTAACAGTTGACGCGCCCGAAAACATGAAATATTAAATCAATCTATCGAAAACGGCAAGCGCGCCAACTTCCCACCACGATTGTTTGATTGAGATTCTGGGGGCATTAACTACGGGGGTCATTATTCCCTTAAGTGCAGTGCATGTTTTTCCATCAGGGAATGGCTGTGATCTTTCCCCGCTGGATGGCGAGATCCGGCGCTGACCTACCGTCGACTGGCGGGATCCCAACCAAGGACAAGCTCTATGCCCCCGATCGGTCTCTCACCATGTGTGGTAGTGTATTGCATGTTAGAGTAAGTGTGGGTGACGGGGTGAGGATAGGAGAGAGAAGAGGAAGGAAAGATCGCGCGTGGTCCGTGACCCGTTTGTTAGGGTACTGCGTTGGCATTCGCCTGGTGTTGATGAGAGAAACCACGGATAACTACCGATCAGAGCAGCCGCCCGCTAGAATTCTCAAGACACCGACTGAATTTGACCTATCTGAAAAGCTAGTGTCGAAAATCCTTTCGCCGTCGGGACTCCTAGGACCTCCCAGTCAGAGGCGCTGCAGTGACATCAGTTAATGCGCTGAGTCACTTCTTCCGGTCTTCCAACTACGAGAGTTCCCGTCAGATGTCTGTGATCGCCAGCGTGACTTCTTGGAGAGAACGGAGCGAGTTCCCTTGTTGGCGTAACCCTGCACTCGACTCTGCGTTGTCAGGAGCGTGTTTGCAAAGTGTCATCCTGTTACCCAGAAGTCATGGCTTGATGAACTTCAACATTAAATGTTTTTGAGGGCTGGGCGTTTTCTATCAATGCCGTATCGGAACAACAACTTATAATTCCAGTAAACACATGCCAAAATAGTATTAATGCATTGTTATTCATTAATCGAATACTAATAACTCTGATGCCATAAAATATTCCATCCTCAAAAAAATTGAAAAACTTGCAAATTGCGAGAAAAAAGTATTGTTCGGTGTTAGTTACTTGTATAAAAGCATACTTCTATAAAAAGAGAGATGTCCATTTTCAACACTTTTTTACAGAATCCTACATCAATATTTAATTTAGATAATTATGTATTCTGCAAAACATCATGTCATAGTAAATGAAACCTGTGAATGCGCACAGTACTTTCAACTCTAGAAACTTCACCCTCTGACAAAGAACGGATTGCTCATCCTCCAATACGCAAAAAAAAAAGCGAATCTTCTTTTCGAATGGAACCCTTTTGAGGCGCGCGAACCGCGGAGGCGCGAGCCCATCTGGGGTGAGAAAATGCGTGGGGGGAGGGGGCAGGGGAGCAGGTAGAGGAGCAGCGAGGACGAGGCGTCATCGGAGCGGTTTCCGGGCCGTCACGCGGGGCGCGGGCCGCCGGGGGAGGCCGGGGGGCGGGGCCACGCCGGGGCGACGGGGGGAGGGGGCCCGAAGAATAGTGGACAGAAGCACGATATGCAGCGGAGGGCGAGGACAGATCGTGAAATTTTAAACGGCGACAGGGAACGGGTTCGTGGAAACGGACAATACCGTGCAGGGGAAGTGGCGGGAAGGGCAACAGAAGCATGATGCAAAGAGAAGATTAGGTTGAAGAGGAGAGATGTGTCGATATCGTGAAGTGAACAAGCTGAGTGAGCAACACGAACTGATTAGAAACCGAAGCGAAGAGGTGGTGAGGAAACGGATGGAGAAAGGAAGACGGGCGAGGGGGAAAGAGCAAGCGGCAAGTCGACAGGCCGGTCGAAGGGCAACCAGTGACCGATGATTGGGAACAGGTCGTGGGGCTGTCGATGGCAGCGCGACGAGACAGTGGGCAAGGCGTGGGTGCAAGGCGTGTCCCAATGCAGCGGAGCGGGGAGTGGGTCAGGAGAGCGGACAGCCACCGTCACGGGGAGCGGCGCCAATCTAGCAGGGGGCGTGGCGAGCAGCGCGGTTCGGAAACGCAGAGCGGGGTGGGGGTGGGCGGGGAGCGCATGGAGCCGCAGCCCGAGTGCAAGGACGGTATCGGAGGTGGCGGCGGCGGCGGCGGCGGTACCCGTCTCCGCCAGTCTCGCGCCCGCACCCCCACCGCGTGACTAATGACGCGCATTAGAACCTCTGCACGTCTCTGTCTCCCTCCCCCTCCCCCCTCCACTCACGCCGCACCCTCCCGCTCCGCGCTGCTGGTCCTTCGCCAGACTGACGTCACCGTATCACTCCGCCAAATTCTGCCCCTCCGCCCCGCCCCTCCTTCACCGCGTCCCACGCCACCCCCGCTCTGGTGGCCGTCGCGCGAGGCGGAGGAGAGAGAGAGAGAGAGGATCTTGCCCGTCCTCTTTTTGTTTTTTTAAAAAAGTTTTTTTGGCGCCCGGCCTCCGCTCCTGCTGTTGTAAGATCCATTCTTACTAGTAAGATTGATTTCTGCTTCCCTCTGTTCCCCCCGCCTCCTCCTCTTCTTCCTCCTCCTCGTCCTTCGTGGGTTCCGAGTGCGCGCGGAAAAAGTTGAGCGTCAAGCGGCGCGCGGCGGCGGCGGCGGGGGCCGGGGGGGCGGGGAAGGGGCAACCGGGGCGGTTTCAAAAGGAAAAGGGGGGGGGGGGGGCGGCGCTGGGTGCGGTGAGGGTGGGGGCTCGCATCGCCGGCCCGCGGTCGCACATATCCTTTAATTATCTGATTGCCACTGACTAATTCTGGCGGCGGCGGCGATGGCGGAGGCCGCGCACCGGCGCAACGGCGAACGTCATAATAATCGTCGCTGCAGCGGCAATATTGCTTTCGATATAAATCGATATAATCTCGTTAATTACCGCTGCTTTCATATAAAGTCTATTAGCGGGAATTGATCGCGAAGCTCGTGGGGCCAGCGCGGGGGCGGAGGCGGCGCGGGCGGATTTACGGGCTGGAGGGGGGGGTGGGGTGCAGGAGGGGGTAGCCTCGTACGGGCAGACGCGGCCTCCCCGCCACGCGCGAAGCTGGGCGCTCCGCAGGGGCCACCGCGCGGCCATCAGGACGGAAATAACGCGCCCTTTTCGCAGCGGGGCGTCGCTGCCTCCGCGGCCGCCCACGCCGCCGCCGCCGCCGCCGCCGCCGCCGCCGCCGCCGCCGCCTCCCGCGCGACCTACCGGCCGCTCCCACGGTCACCGATTCCAGAGAAACGCAATTCAGATCCCCCGTCGGGGGGATAGGTCATTTGCTTTTCTACGAAACGGCGCTGTCTTCGCCCCTTAGTTTCTGTTTGCGTTCGTGTTGGGAGTTTCATCTTCAAAACTGTGTCTCAACGATTGACTCTTCTATACATATCATTCAGTTTCCTTTCTCCACCTATTTTGTGAGTCTCTGGCACTCCTATCATCTTTTCAATGTGTTGCATATTTAACTTCGTTGTTTTCAAAACCATCATAACGTCTCAGTGTGACAATATAAGGGTAGCAAAAGCACACAATACGATTGCGGAAATTACTTCTCTTTCTTTTTTTACATCTTTTGCTTCCTCCCTACGTAGTAGAGAGTAAATTATGTAATGCTGCGCGAAAAAGCGGCGAATTTTCTGTTGAAAAACTTTTATTCCAGGGCCCTGGTGACGAAAAAGTGGATAAATCCAGTTGCTAAATTTAAAACATTCTCTAATACGTGATATAGCCAGAATGCATGTTTTGTGGGTTCTTCACTCAGAAAAATCGAATGACGGACAAATGTGTATCCGTCTCCCTTATTGTTCGTCTGTCCATCTGTGAAGAACGCTAACGGCTAAACCATTCAGCCGATTTTCACCAAAATTGATATTCCTCAGTCGATTTGGGTAATGTCGCGACCTTATTAATTTGAAATTGATAATTCAATTTTGGAAGGTATTTTATATGAAGTCTCTGGAACATTTTCAAAATTTTCAAAAATATGGCCCCATCGTTCTTTATTAAATTTTGTTGTTGGATAGTGGGAAGATGATTAAGAGAATGGTGCAGGTGTCATTTTCGTTCCAATTTTTCGAAAATTGCAAAAGATCAAGTTTTCAGTAACTTTCTTCAACTAAAATAATAAAGATAGAGAAATTCCATTAATAAAATATGTTCTTTAAAGAAAGATTTTGAAAAAGGTCACGTACAATTTCTCGAAAATTTGAGTACTTTTCGGGTAATTTTGCGTGAAACTTCGGGGGAGAAATTCCGTTCTGTTTTAGTACCACTAGTTTCAACTTTCACAACATTTCCTAGTTAATATAAAAAGAAGTACACATTTGTGTTTGCGAATCTTTTCTCGACGTGTACTTTTTTCATTGTGCACACGTGTCTTCATACAAACTCGCGAGCATTCCGTATTACTAATATCTGTCCGTGGCAGCTACCTTCTTCTGCCCGGCTAACACGGTCATCTCTCTGCCAGTCGTTTTCCCGTCTGTTCCCGAACCCGCCTCCTCCGCGCCCCTTCCCCCGCCTCTCCCAAGCCCCGCCCCCACCCACACATCCACCCGCAACGTTTCATCAGCGGCTTCGATTCGCGCCCTCCATCTTCCGCCGCAACCCCCGTGGCGCGGCGGCGGCGGACCGCTTTCAGCCGCCGGGTGTCATTTGCGAGAACGTGTTGTGTCCTGTGAAGGGGAAGCGCAGAATGTCCCATTAAGGCTGACACGCAAAAACAAATAGGCGAGTTCTCACTTTCAAACTTGTTGGGGGGGGGCGAGGGAGGGCGTACAAAAACGCGTAGTCTGCGAGGCGCGAAACTCCGGCGACGGCGAAGAGTCGTCAACGTAACTATGCAGCGGAGGGTGCATTAGTTTTGCACGAGCTTATTGTCGCAACGGCGAGGTACTGTTGGAGCCAGCAGTGAGACGGTGCCGAGTCCTGATTTCTTCTAGTTCAGAAACTCTGTGGAGAAGTAGAGATAAATAGATTATTATTTGTTGGCTTCTTTATTCGTTATTTTTCTGTGTATTTCTAATGTTTTGTTTCTTACAACTGTGTTATTTTTTCTCTTTTCTTGCCCCTATTCTTTAAGGTTGATGTATACTGGGGTTCAAATGTAATGATTTGATAAATAATTTTGACGTGATAGATGTGGTCTGCTTTGAGGTGATTGATCAGAAACTTGAACGTTTTTTCTGGCATTGTTGATAGCATGTAATTGAAATCATTAGTCCTGTGGTATACAATTGTTGCTGGAACTAGTGGTACAATGTTGTGGCGGCCAATACGGAATTCTATTGGCGACGACAGTTAGTGATGCGACATTTATAACAAAAGATCGATGTTACCGATAATCGACGTTCAAACTCAAAACACAGATGTCAATAAAACATCGTAAACTGTCAATTTTTTAAAACCACGATTCCATGTTTTAAAACTGGTTAAGTAATCTCTAAAATAAAATTCGTGGGCAACAAAATTTAATTTTACAGTGGCCGTATTTATTAATTTATAATGCTTTATCTGAATACAAACTAAAAATAATTAGAACAAATAATACTCAGCCTGAAAGCCAGAGCGTGCCCACTAATCGCAAGAGGTCAGAGCGTCTTGAGTTCGCCAAAGAAGGATACGGGAAAAAGAGAGGAAGCCGTGTGCCCATAGCGTACGCCGCCTCTGCATGTACGAAATACAAGGAAAGACGTACAAAATACCAGAGCATTGAGGTCATTCTGAGCGAGAGATAACTCTTCGATGAAGATTGTGTCATCTGGGCACTCTATGGAGTAAAACTTAAACTACTGCGACAGTTTGAGTTTGGTTCCGTCTTATCCATAAAAGACGCATTTCAAATAACACAGCGTTCTTTATACAACGTTAAATGGGCAGAGGCGGTGCCAATCCGTAGGTAGCTCAGCGGTTTAGAAAGAGGCCGGAAGATAGCACTCCCCTCTAGGTGTTTGAAGAGAGCATTGATAGAGCATCGAATGACTAAGGCTCGTACAAATAAATTACTATAAAGAAAAAATATTTTGAAGCAACAATAATTTATATACATATTTCTGATGAAAATTGTATTTTCCTCCTTTTTTGTTGGTGGTGCCGTAGTACACCGACACAACCCTACAAGCCGTCACTGATATAATATAAATCAATATTTACTATTGTAAACGGAAAGAGTTTTCTTCTAAATTCAGTGGTCTCGTTGCAGTAATTTATACATTTTGAAGCCATTTCCTTTTAATTAATCAAGTAATTTAACATGAATAAATAAAATGTTCTTATTAATGTACATGTACAAATATTTTATATTCACGTATCTATTTTATACATTGTATACCCGCAAATTTTTCTCAATCATATCTGTTCTTTTAGTTGAAAATCTGTTACATACGGGAAACGTCTTCCATGATGTGATATTGTTACTGTGAAAAGCATGAAATTAATAATTTCACTTGTTCAAAGCATTATTACGAGAGAGTGGGACACAAGTCTGTTTATTCACGCCTAGGTACTAGGTACTAGGTACTAGGTACGCCTAGGTACCTCATTAAGCTGCCGAGAGGGCCAATGCTCGGACTGATTTTTCAGAACCATTCATCATATGATTCTTAAGAAAAGGATTGCCGATTCAACTTCTTGGAAAGGCAATTTGAATAATCATATACATTCTTTTATTTATTTAATCACTAATCCTAGTACACAGAACGCACTATTTTCATATTTTCTTTTTTGTCTATTTTAAAAATGGAATGATTACAATATTAGTTCCTTTCAGAATTCTAGACTCTTCGTAAAATATTAGACACTCATTGAGAAATATGTACTCTCCCGTAAGCACGCGAAGAATGAAAATTAATGTTTCTCACAGGTTGGTGGGTGACCGTGCAGGAGAGGGAGAAGACAGCGGCCTTCACAAACTCACTTTTCTAGCCACGAGAGCAGAGTGAACCAGTTATTTAGATATATAAGATGTTGAACTGTAAATAATGGAATGAGAGATTTAACATTTTCTTAGACGAATGAAATGTGAGACCTCGGTTTACAGATGCCCTTACCATAATGAAATAAACTGCCATTATCATAAGTTGTATTTGTTGAACAACGCTCACTTATAGTGACACCATTGTGCACGCACTCACACTTATTGTGACAAAAAGATAAAAGCCAATAATCTCAATGTCCCAAAATATATCAAATACGATTATTTTACACTCGAAGTCTCGTGTCACCATAAACGTAGTAACAGGAATGTCTTCGTATCACATATGGACTGTATCAGTCTACCGTGCGCAAAAAGGCTTCAATTGGTCTATAACAATACCCGTTGTAAATGCTGCTTGGCTGATTGAGAGGTCCTAAGTTCGAGTTCCGACGGTGATAGATTTAGGTCGAATTCATCCGCTGTTGGAAGAGAATTCTAGCGGCCGGCAGCTCTTATCGGTAGTTTTCCGTGGTTTCTCCGATCAAGCGAATACCGGAGCAGAACCCTAACAAATGGACCTCGGAACGCGCAATCTTCCTTTCTTTTATTTATTTTTTATTTATTTATTTTACGTCAAAAAACAGTTAAAAACTGCGTATGACGTGCTATGGGGAAAAGTGAATTGTGTGCACATTTTCAAAATTCTGTGATCCCTACACTAAGTCATATACTACTTAAATTTTGAATTTTGAAAGGGAGAAAAAACAAAAACTCCCATGAAATAAATAAGCAATAAATTTTGAATTTTGAAAGGGAGAAAAAAACAAAAAACTCCCATGTAATAAAATCTATTTTCAAGGATAAATAAGCAATAAATTTTGGCTCTTATTACTTCCTGCCACGACAACATGGAAACGATAATTTGAAGAATTGTGTTTCAAACTGAATTCTAGAAGACGTGCACAGAAAATGAAGTTACATTTATGTCCAGAAGCAAAACAAGGGGCCATCTCAGCATTTGCTCAATGGATCAGGGAAACTGGACGAAAAACATGATCGAGATGGGGGTCATTGACCCGGAAGCTGTAGTACAATAGTTGTTACAGGTTGTTTATACTCATTTATACAGTCCAAATGGTAAGTAATGCATTATGTATCATTGTTAAAATTAATGTTACTTTTCGTGTGATGCTCAGTAGAGTCTCTAATTGTATAGAAACAGTTATGCAGCAGAAACGATTTCACTTGGGATTTAAACTTTTCTATTGAAGTTAATCGTTAAATGTCATCTGGCAAAGTGTTGTAAAATAATGTACATGTATTGTATGTGAATTTTTTGTAATGAGCTGTTGATACTGTTACCTGGTGAATATGATTTCTACGTCGAGTGTTATAGTAATAGACTTCGGCATTTTCTGAAAATACATTCCCGCCCTTGAGCAAGTCATTTTTTACAAAAACCACTGATTCGTAAATAAAAAGACACGGTAATGGTAGAATTCCTAGATTAATGAAGATTTATTAGATTAACGTTCCATTTAAGGTTTGACTGAATTGAGAGACCTAAAAATTTTGTTGCCTTAACATCAGTCAATTCTTCATCCTTGGCCTCTCTTCTTTACACACACACACACACACACACAGTTACAATGTACTACAGCACAAAACATGACGGGTGAGTCGGGAGCTCAGATCGTGTCCTGGCTGTGGTGTTGGGATGTTTTTCATCGGGAGGTGACGGTCATCTTCCCCCGCTGGATGGCGAGATCCGGCGCAGACCTACCGTCGGCTATAAGGGTTTCCCCAACCAGGTATCTACCATCAGCGGGCTACCGCCCCAGCCAGGACACGTTCTAAGCTCCCGACCGGTCTTCCCGCCATGTGTGGTAGTGTAGTGCATGTTAGTGTGTGTAAGGGGTGAGGATGGGACAAGGAAGAAGAAGGAAAGATCGCGCGCAGATCGTAGGCCGTTTCTTAGGGTTATACTCCGGCATACCTGGTGTTGATCGTAGAAACCAGGGAAGCAGTCGGCCTCCAGAATTCTCCTCCAGACAGCTTGAAAATTCTGCCGCCGACGGGACTCGAACCTAGGACCTCCAGGTCAGAGGCACTGCAGGCACATAAGTTGATGCACGGAGCCAACTCTCTTGGTGATACCTGGATGAGAAAACCCAGCAAACTGACATGTATGTCGGCACCGTGTATCACATTCCAGCCAGGGAGGATCTCCTTCATCTCCCAGGATACATCGTACCCAACACTTTCGGGAATACTTCCCATAGTAGTTGACCTTCCTGGTAACACTAACAACTCACTCAGTACCTCCACTGCTGTCAACAAAACAGAAGAACGTCGGCTGCTCTTGTCCTCTTCACCTGCTGGGTACTCCTTCTCCCAGGAAACATCATACCCAACACTTTCGGGAATATTTACCATAGTAGTTGATCTTCCTGTTTACACTAACTACTCATTCAGTACCTCCACTGCTGTCAACGAAACAGAAGAACGTCGTTGTCTTCTTCACCTCCTGGGCTACTCCTTCTCCCAGGATACATCATACCCAACACTTTCAGGATTACTTCCCATAGTAGTTGACCTTCCTGGTAACACTAACAACTCACTCATTACCTCCACTGCGTTCAACAAAACAGAGAAGAACGTCAGCTGCTGTTGCGGACTGCGGAGACATTTCGGAAAGGACGCGAGCGAGCAAGCGAGCGAGCGAGCAGGCCGAGGGAGAAGCCGGCAGCCCCTAACAAGAGGGCGGTGGCCGTCGCGCAGCCTTGCTCTGCCGCACGGCGCTCGGTGTGCCCTTCGCCTCCCCCTCTCCCTCCCCCCCCGCTGGCCTTACTCCCGCGCCCGGGGCTCCGCCTAATGTTGACTCTCTGGAATAAAAAGAATATTTTCCCCGGCGCCGCGCCGCGCCGCCGGTCTGCTCCGCTGGGCCGCGCTCGCATCGCCTCGCGAAGTCGCCCGCGCCGCCCCGCACAATGGCGACCCTCCCCCCGCATCAATTGGGAATGCCACGCCCACGTCAGGTGAATACTTGCGCTCACCTTTGTGCGCCTTTGTGACCTTTATGCCGCAACATTGGCCTCTTTCGTGTCACTCGGCGCTATCAAACTTAACTCTCAAACCCCTGCTCAAGATGTTAAATTTAAATAAATGTAATACAACACTAAAATAAGATGATTATAACAATAATAACAATAATAATATTAATAATACAATAATTAATAGTATAACAGAACTCCCAGTGTTCATAAATTAAGAATGTTGAATGTAAATAGTTCATTACAAATAATACAAAATAATATACTATAGATACTTATACTTTACTTCTGCTAATACTCATGATACGAGCCAATATTGCCAATGACAAATTATTCATTTATGTTTTTAAATATTACTTTTAAGCAATATCATTCCCAAAAACATTAGTTATTTAAATTATTTTTAAATTTAGTAAACGAAGGTTGTTGAAATGATTCAGTTCACATTTTTTTAGCGTTTGTATTATATTACTTGAAATCGTGATAATCTTCTGTTTGAATGACTCTTTGCACTTAGAGAAATTCAGCTGGCAAATTCCTTCGTTGATTGTAAGGAAATTTTCTTGAGTTAGTTCAATAATGAACGTCCGAAAGATTTGGAGTAAACTGCCCTGATGAACTGAATAAAAGCTGAAATGTTTGCACTTTAAATGATGTTTCTTATTGACCTTAACTGAAGCGAATTTCCGTAAAATTAATCAATGAGATCAAGAAATCAAGTTTGTGCATTTTCCTTGTTAGACCATCTCTAGAACCTTATATAACCCAGTCTGCCCTTTATTTTCCATCAACTTCTCACATATTTCTCTATGTCATTTCTCAAACGTTCCATATTTTGCCCATCAGGTTTACTTCTCAACAAATTCGTTTTATCCTATATGGCAACATATCCTAGCTGTCGCGAGTTGTTGATCCGTTAGAAATCATTCCTCGCATCTACCATACGTCCTCGTAGATTTTCTTTCAATCTCCAAAGCACATCTCGCACTATCCTCCTATTTAAATGTAGTGTCTCCTCAAAATCACGGCATAGAAGTAGAAGGAGATACTATCATCCAATCGGGAGCTTCGTTACGACTTCAATTTTTAGCATTGAAGCTCTTGATTGGATAATAGGGTCACCCTCTCCTTCCAGCTCGTGACTTAGGTTTGGAAAATTGAAAGGTAATGAGAACAAACAGCAATTGAAATGGGCTATTGGCGAAGAAACTGTGGATTTACATTGTTGGACAAAGTAAGAAACGAAAAAACTAAAGAAAAGCAGGAGTGAGTTTCATCATTATCGATACCATTTGAAATTAAAAGGCTCAAATGGTATGGTCATTTAAACAGAATGAGTGACGAACGATGGCCTCTACAGCTCAGGAATTGGAAACCAACGTCACACTGAAGATGAAGACCCAGAAGAACATGGAAGGAAGGAGTGCAGAAGGTGATGTCCAGAAGAGGATTATCAGCAGAAAACTGCAGTGACAGACCTAAAATGGAAACTGGGGTGCAAGAGACACCCAACGGAGTACCATACTCACAGCATTACCACTTCCCCACTTCGCGTACCGTATACAACTCCCTCCTCTCCCGCGTGCACACACAAAACACACACACAAAACACACACACACACACAAAAACACACACACACACACACACAGCTGTTTCTCCCCTTCAAGGTCACCCTCCCCTCAACGAGACCCCGCACGCTCGCGGGGCGCGTATATACCTATATACGTGACTCTATAGATCCGCGTATTTCCTTTTGATTACAAGCGCCGGGAAAGCCAACATGGGCTGCGCCTTGTGTTTGAACTGCCGCAAAGACTCGGGCGCCCTCTCCTCGGGCCGCGCGCGCCACGATGGCTCATTTCGGCCAAGTGGCTGGGCAAAATGGGCGGCGCGCAGCGGATTGGTTGCTTGCTTGTTAATGATTCCGGGCACGGCAACAACTGAGGTCATTAGCCCTGTAAGTGTAGTGCATGTTTTTTTCATCCAGAATTGGCGGTGATCTTCCCCCGCTGGATGGTGAAATCCAGCGCCAAACTACTGTCGACTAGCGGGGCACCGCCCCGTTGCTCTTCCCAACTAGGTATCTCCACTAGTGGAGCACTGTCCCAGCCGGGGCAAGCTCTAAGCTCCTGACCGGTCTCCCGGCGTGTGTGGTAGTGTGGTGCAGTAAAACAATATAAAAAAAACATTAGTATACAGTTTATTGTCAAAATCTATGGTTACAAATACATTTATGTTTCATTGAAATAACTATCATAATAATTTGCCTACCATTGTACGTTGACGTTAGTTACAGCTCCTGATTTCTAACAGTTCAGCCTGCAGATGAAATCAAATTGTTTATTTTCATTTCCACTTCCGTCTAAACTCTGGAAATGTATGCGATTACGAATTTTAAGGACTATCTGAAGAACATGTGTCGATACAAGAGATCTTGCGAAAGGGGAGCGGTGGGTTGGCGAAGCACCAAGCTGCTTTAAAGACTTCCTCCTCCAGGTAAGGAGAGATTATTCTAAGGCTCTTTGACAGCTATTGTTTAGCTACTGCTGGAAAAATATCTATAGGATATGTCTATGTGTCAATGTGTAAGTATGCAAATGGCTCACTTGCAAAAGGATTCGACATAACTTCCAGCAAAGCCTTCAACCAGCAGGACCTTCATTTGTTTTCCCATCTGTCAAATTCCCTTTTGGTCCGTTCTTAGAGCAATTTCTCTATTACTCCCTAACCTGAGCAAGCACCAAGCTCTAGACTGGTCTCTCGACATGTGTGACAGTGAAGTGCATATATGTAAATGTATGTGTGTAAAATAAGAGAAGAGAACATGGTTCAGGAAGGGAAGATCTTGCGCGGTCCATGGCCCGTTTGTATGAGTTCTGCTCCGGCATTCACCAAGCATTGATTGTAAAAAACACAGAACACTATCGATCAAAGTTGTCGATCGCCAGAATTCTTCTTCACAGAGAGGTTGAATTTGACCCCATATGTAGTGCCAATTATCCGCCATCGTCGGAACCCTAGGATCTCCTCAGTCACTGCAGCGGCAAACGAACGCCCATTTATTTGAAACAATATTAATTTGTTGATTGTCACACAAGTCAGAGTAGTATTCCCCATAAATATTTTTTTAAAATTTCAACTTAACAATCAAAAATGGTTTTTGCTTGAAATTTCAGAATATTTTTCTGAATCTTTGGAGAAGAAAATTACTTTAAGATACGTTAATTTTGTAGGATGGCAATTTTAAAATAGCTAATTCTATAGTTAATGGTATGATCTTTATATTTAATTCTTGTGTAACATAATATGCAAGTTTATATTTTTGAAGGTAGATGAGGTACAAAAGTTTGTAACGATGAAAAATTTTAAAAACAATGTATTTTTGACTGGTCAACGTGTAAAGTCAAAATAAAAAGAGCATAAAATATGTGGAAATCACATGTGTGCAACTACGTGGCCGATTTACTAGTACTCGTTAATTAATAAAACTTGTTTTTATTTTTGCGTGACTTTGGTCGTTAAATGAAACGAGGTAATATAATAAACTCTCATTTGCACATTTTTCACATCGTTACAAGGAAATACACATAACTAACCTGAATAATTGATTATAGTAGCATTTTGTAAATACAAAATGCATATACGATTATCATGTAATATAAAATGTAAAACTCTCGAAGTTACGAGGTTTCACGTGAAATATGTTATACACCAATATTTCGAAACAAAATTCTAAATATGTTAATCGATATAACTACATGTAAATACTGGTTTTGCGAATACTGGTTTGTTATTTTTATAGGATAATTTAATGAAAAATTCATATCAACTTCCGAAAAGGAACAAGTGCTATGCAGTCGGATATCTCAATTTATATTAAAACGTCATAGTATTTAAAAGAATATTTTAGTACAAAAGGCTTGGTTTCAATACAAAACTCAGTTTTATTTTCATGAGAATTTATTAACAATAAAATAGTGAAATATCTTCACTTTGTTAAAGAGTCCGCATTTCCAATGGTTCAATGCAGATAAAATGAATTATTTTCATTTTCACTTTCGGCTAAACACAATGCACGAAGTGGAGGCATTTAGATATTTAAATGTCGGTCTTCAGAACTCGTATGTCAATATAAGTGTAACAAAAATGATAAACATTTTCAAAACTCGCGCATTTTACATTATAAACCAATGCCATATTTAGGAGAATTTCACTGGAGAAATTAAAGAGCTACTTCTATTACAATTCTAACTCACATTAGCGTCGCTTTATATCAATCAAACAAATGAAAACGAATGAGCAGAAGAACGAAAAGATAATGAATTTCACTGGAAGATCACAGCATAATCAAAACCGAAATTGCCAACCAGCACTATCCAGGGTAGGTGGAGCGTATGATTTTTGGCCTGCCCGTGCACTAAATCTGGCCACTGGTCACCGCCTCTCGAGGCCCCGTGCCTTTCTCATCGCCCATTCCCCGGTGTCTCGGCTGCCGGCCCCCTGGCTCGCCCTTGTTTGTTCTTCCGGTGCCTCGACTCCTTGTGTTGACTCAATTTTTTTCAATTTATGTGCCGCGCTTAGACTTGCGCCCAGTTTTATTCACCGACGCGAGAGGCTGCGGAGCGGGGCGGAGCGGGGCGGAGCGGGGCGGGCGAGCGGGCGGAGCGGGCGGGGGGGCGGAGCGGGCGGAGCGGGGCGGAGCGGGGCGGAGCGGGCGGAGCGGGCGGAGCGGGCGGAGCGGCGGAGCGGGCGGAGGGGCGGAGCGGGGCGGAGCGGAGGGAGCGGGAGCGGAGCGGGGCGGAGCGGGGCGGAGGGGCGGAGCGGGGCGGAGCGGGCGGAGCGGGGCGGAGCGGGGCGGAGCGGGCGGAGCGGGGCGGAGCGGGGCGGAGCGGGGCGGAGCGGGCGGAGCGGGGCGGAGCGGGGCGGAGGGGCGAGGGGCGGAGCGGGCGGAGCGGGGCGGAGCGGGGCGGGCAGGGGGCGGAGCTGAGCACGGGAGAGCGAGCTGGTCGGGCAAGAAGTGACGGAGGACAGTGAAGAGGGAGGCGCAGGAGATTCGACATGAACAGGGCAGGTCGGCGAGCAATCTGTTCATCCCACAGAGGTTGCCAGTCGTAAAACTTTTACAAGAAATTTAAAGAAAAAAAATTAAAGTCATTTAAAAAAATTGAAAATAACCCAAGTGCTTCAGGTTCTGCAAAAATTTAAAGAATTTCAAAATCGCAGGACTTCGAATGAGGCCAATCTGCCGGAGAATATTTCTTTTGAAAAAAAGCCTACGTACTTGTTTAGGCGCCCATGTTGTTCACATGTGGACGGACAGACAGCCGGACATTAGAAACAATTCTTTGAACGTCCGGTCAAGGGACGATTGTCGTGGGTACGCATTTTCGTTTGCTTTTGATACAAGCTGCAGCAGTTGCCAAAATAATTTCTGTTGCATGCACTGTTACCCGCAAAGTGTCACTGCGGTGAGACTTTCCTAGCGCGCTATATTAATTTACATGCAATATATTGTATTACATGTACCATACTACATAGTTATACAGGTACACGTACTGTGTACCTGTAAAAGAATTCTTTGCATAACCAAGAATCAAGAAAGTCGCTATTCTATAGTACAACATTTGAATAAATATTGCAAGTATTTTATTGTCGGACGACCTCTTGCTTGTAACCTTTTTGTCACTGTATCGTAAGCAGTGACCAGTGAGCATGAGAACCCAGCAGGCACAGCAATAATATCAAAATAGGCGGTACCGAAATTTTTGCATCATTCAATCATGATCGACACTTTTGCTTTTGAATTTTTCCAGAGTGTCCGTGTATCCAACAAACCATGAAGGCACGTCAGACATGGCTGGAAAATGCTTAATTTTCCATCAATGTTTGTGTGCGTTGAAGCAAGCGATTTAGATTATTTGAATTAACACCATATGAGTGAGTTAATCTAACCTTGAAATTCGCATTCTGATTTACACAAAATATACATAATATAGTAAAAAATTGAATATTTGAACACACAAAAATTATAGCATCACATTTTTTCAAAAATGCATGAACAGAACGAAATTCGAATTTTGTGTGTACATTTTTGTTCTGATAAGAGCCCACTCCGCATAATATGCTGTGTTCGTTGTCAAGATCCAAAAAACTGGGATTCTGAATAGACATTGTACTATATAAAGTACGTTTCTTCACAAAATAGCAATAATAATTCTGTTTTTCGATATTAGGGACTCACAATAAGAGTTCTGTGACTAAAAAAAGACCCTTTTCGCTGCTGCTTTACAATACTAACTCTCCATTAAGTAAAAGGAATTAAAAATCGTTTTTGAATTATTTTTAATTTCATTTCCTGTTGTCATAAAAGAAATATATCAAATGTTTTTTATTATACCGATATTGAGAATCTGTCTGATGGTATTTTCACAATATTTTTAATAATATTTACTAATTAATAAATAGTATGTAAAAAAAGTAATCTAACCACAATAACATAAAACTAGAGTACTAAAAACAGAAAAATCATTTAAGTAAATATAAACTTATTAACAAATTCTACACAAATATAAGATAAGCTTTTAGTGTGGTATTTGCAGGTCACAGAGGAAAATCGACCAAAGAGATCACCATATTAATTGGATTAGAGTATATAATTGGCTAAATTGTGGCCGCAATTTCGAGAGGCCGATGTGCAATACTAGAGAACCACGGAAAGGGGAATGAGTATCATATTTCTAGACTACAATGTACATCACAGCAGCAATGGCCCTGCAGTCCCAGTGTTGGCTGCTTCCGTGGTTACCGGCAGAGAGCATTGCGGAACTAAGGTCGTTAGCTGGGTTTTCGGAGAGCACCGCTTGCCATGGCCTTCGGAAAAGCCCTGCGAGCTTTCTGCATTCCTTGCGGGCAGCCAGATCGCGTCAAAAGTAAGCGAAATCGTAACTCACGTGTGTTGATAGGAATATCCCATTATACTGCTAGTGTAATTTAGTACACTCTTTTGCCGAAAGTACTGGAACGCATGTTTGTTAAATATTGCAACCAATCAAAATGAGTTAATTGGTTGTCGTTACATAGTATTTGTTTTGATCAAAAATACAATATTTTCTGTCACACTTTTGTAAACCTTGTTCTGCGGCACTTCGAAGTTATTTCATAATTTACCTACACGGTAAATTATCACACGGTATATTAATACGCGAACTAATATGATTGGGGAAACGATAATTTATGTAATGGAGATGTCATTCTCTTTGACTACGTACGTATATCAATCCTTTACTAACATTCGATTCAATAAAGTTGTCAAGTTTCACCCGTCTTATTTCCAATAACTCTCCTTCCACTCTGCACTGTTTTCCTTTCTCCTCGTGTGGCGTCATTGTCGCAGCAATAAATAACAGACGTGGACAGTGTAATATTGATATTTATTAAAGATATTCTCCAACACCTGAATCCACTAGTTACAATATCTACAGCCTGTTTCTAAGAGGAACTTCACCTGGTCACACAACCGCTTGCCTAATAAGATTCACTCCCGCGGTGTGATGCACCTTTCTCTAAATCTCGACGTATTCACGCCGGCTTCAGACCCCCTTTGCCCCCGTAACCTACCCGACGTGCTACGTGCCGCGCACACATACACGACATCCCACGAAGAGCTCGAGAATCAAAAGAACGAGTCGTGTGCGAGCGCGCATTTATACCCTCTGGCCCGGCTGACGGAACTGCGTCATCTCGCCGCTTCCGCCCGCCGCGTTTAGCAGACAGCTGAACACAAATCTGGGTTCACAAATCTGGCCCCGTGGCAACGCACGTCACGGCAGCTCCCTGGGGTTTTCCACCCTAGTATAGCCTACCTTTGTTCAGGGAGGCGTCCCTTGCGTGCTGCCCGCTGTCGCAGCCTACTTCCTTGTGCATGAAATGCACGTGGTCAATATTTACTTTATATGGCGACTGTTATGACGCCACACTAGTATATCTTTGCTTTGTCTTCATGGCGCTAGTGCAACTGAGGTGATTTCTGATGCCACGAAGCTAGGTCGAATTCGGTCGCTGTCTGGAGGAGAATTCTACAGGCCAGCTGCTCTGATCGGTAGTTTTCCGTGGTTTCTCGATCAACACCAGGCGAATGCAGGAGCAGTATCGTAGCAAACGGGCCACGATCCGCCCACAATCTTTCCTACCTTTTCCTTGTCTTATTATCTTCCCTTACACACACAGTTACACTAACATGCACTACACTACCACACTTCCGGGAGACCGGTCAGGCACTTAGAACTTGTCCCGGCTGGAGCGGTGCCTCCCGGCTGGAGCGGAGATACCTAGCTGAGTAAAACCCCGCTAGTAAACGGTAGGTCGGCACCGGACCTCGCCATCCAGTGGGGAAGATCATCGTCACCTCACGATGAAAATAACATGCACTACACTTACGCGACTAATGACATCGTTAGTTGTCGGGCCCCGAATCACAATCAATCTGATGCCACCATGAAATATAAGCAAAATTATTGCGTAACGCTCGTTTCATGCGAACTCTTATCTGACCGGGAGGTCGTAGGTTCGAGTCCTGACGGCGGCAAGATTTTCGACATTAGCTTTCCAGCTAGGTCGAATTCAGTCGCTTTCTGGAGGAGAATTCTACAGGCCGGCTGCTCTGATTGGTAGTTTTCCGAGGTTTCTCCGATCAACACCAGGCGAATGCCGGAGCAGTACCGTACCAAACGGGCCACGGACCGCGCGCAATCTGTCCTTCCTCTTCCATGTCCTATCCTCTCCCCTTACACACACACACACTAACATGCACTACACTTCCACATATTCCGGGGGACCGGTCGGGGGCTTAGAGCTTGTCCCGGCTGGTGCGGTGCCCCGCTGGTGGGAGAGTCCTGGTTAGGGGGAAACCCCACTAGCCGACGGTAGGTCGGCGCCGGATCTCGCCATCCAGCGGGGGAAAATCACCGCCATCTCCCGCGAAAAAACATGCACTACACTAATGGGACTAATGGCCAAAGCAGTTGACGCGCCCGGAAACACGAAAAAGTCAAATCAAATCAAATCGAACTCTTATCTAGAAAGGTTCTTGTGCGTGGGAACGGCGTGTGAGGATGTGTGTGTGTGGCAGGGTCGCGCGCGCCGGCCGCCCCCGCCGAGCAGCACCGCAGCGACCGCCCCCGCCAGGCGGCGTTCGTGATCGTGGAGCTGCCCGAGTCGCCCGGGGTGAACCTGCGGCGCCGCAACCGCATCGTGGCCGCCTACGAGAGGCGCAAGGCGCAGGCCGCCCTCGCTCGCACCTCCGCCGCCGCTGGCCCCGCAGCTCTCTCTGCGGACCCCGCTGGTCCCGCTGGTGGTGCCGTCCACACCTCCGCTGCCCCTGGCTCCGGTCGCCCCTCTGGATCCTCGGCTCGCTCTTCGGCGCTGGTGGTGCCGTCCACACCACCGCTGCTCCTGGCTCCGGTCGCCCCTCTGGATCCTCGGCTCGCTCTTTGGACCCCTTTGGTCCCGGCCGCTCCGCTAGCTCCGGTGGCGCCGCCCATCCCTCCGCTTCCGGTAGCTCCGCAGGCCGAGAGCGCGAAGGGCGTGGCCCTGTTCCTGCCCAAGGGCGTGCACCCGTCGCAGGCCCTCGAGACAACACTCATCGCGCCCTCCAAGAGAGCGTGCCGCCACGTTAGTACTTCAACACCCGTAACGACCTCACACAACACCCTTTGATGAGGTCTATTAAAAAAAGGAATGTGATGGTTTGGAACGGTGATGTACGGTATAAAAAGTAACAAAATTTGACTATTACACTTTGTTTCATAAAATTACGTCTAAAAGATGAGTACAGTCAACTGCGGTTATAGCGAACTTCCGAGGACTAACATTGTTGGTTCACTATATTGAAGCTTCACAATATCCGATGATGTTGAAATTAAATAGTTCTCCATAACGATTCATTTTATTAATATGAAACTCCTGCAAAATACGTTGACAGCATGAACTGAATATTTTTATTTACTCTTAAAAAATCAATTATTTTCAATTGTTCGCTTCGTACTTTTTTATTAGTAATTTCTCTCGATCCTTTTCCGGTGTTCTTGCTCTCTTTATACTTGATTCTGCATTGTCCTGTGTCTTAAGTATCGTAATGCAGACACCCTTCAATGCCTCTTACACTGTTGGCACACCGTCCTACTCTCCGGTGATCAGAAAAGTGCCTATTCCCGGTCCCCTACCTTCACCTCAGGAGAGACTACTTCTTTTGGCCAACGATATTTTTCCAAGCTGCATGGGGTTGGAATTCGTAATACTGAGGTACAATTAATTTCCAGGACATTGTATTCCCTACGTTCATTACACCCGAGGTTCAGGTTCACTATAACCGAATTTGTTTATGCTTATTTGCAGTGTAAGTGAACTTAAGTTCACTATAACCGAGGGTTCACTATATCCGAATTCATTATAACCGGAGTCGACTCTACTTTGTTGTAGAGTTGTTGATGTTGAATAAGACTCATCTCCTTATTGATCACGCTTATTGTGATAAATGTCGGACTTGCAACAGCTTTGTTTTTTATCTATTTATTTATTTTACGTCAAAAAACAGTTAAAAACTGCGTACGACGTGATATGGGGAAAAGTGAATTGTGTGCACATTTTCAAAATTCTGTGATCCCTACACTAAGAGCCGTATTCATAGTCTTGACTTATAATAAGGAAAACCTTAAGGAGTTCCTTATAACGTTTTACAATTCATAGTAGCAATTATCGCGTGTTTGGGGCATTTTTACAATGAGACAGTCTTCACCTGTCAGTAATTCCATGATTGGCAGTATTTTTTGAATTGGCGTAGTTGTTTTGATAAAGTTTGCTTTGGATGCTCCAAAGGGCTGAATGGAGGGTAATTGTTTGTGGGCCCTTGCGCAGCGCCGCCGCAGCCAGAAGGGCGCGCGCAGGGCCCTCGCCCTCGCCCGGACTGCGCCCTTGGCCGCGCTCTGAGCGCGCGCGTTGGCAGCGCTCGCAGGACCCGAGTGGCCGCCGCTAAGGGCCCCACGTACCTCGAGACGCACTTCTAGCTCTCCCCGCCTCCTCCTCCCTCCGCCTACTTTCTCTTTGCATCTCTTCCTCTGACACGTCTGGCGTCGTGGATCAAATAAGATTAACTCTGGCAGTGATTTGCTTAACTTTTTGTAAGAAAAATATTTGTTTAATGTACTCCTTCTGGAGTCAAGACATTGACACAAGTCCCTTGAACCGGACACCCAATCTTACTGTTCATTTTACAATCTTAATCAAATTAAAAGTGAAAAAAAAATTATTTTTCCGTTCACATTGAACAGAGAATGTCGTTTAATGCCACAGAAAACGAATCCAGATTTAGACGATTTAGCAAATTACAGCCGTTGTGATGTTAACTCCAGTAACTTTTCCTGCTGCCTATTCGTCTATGAATATCCATATCCTTTTAATAGTGTGTGTTCATACAAGCCAAAGCTTTATTTTTAAGAAGTGTATTAAATTCATTACGCATATTAAATCTACGCACATCCTGTTACATGGTGGTAAGGTTGGTACGTCCTACTATTTCATTCAAACCAAAATGTATGTAATTTTCTCTGTAATATATTGCATGAAACATTCAAATGCTATTGGTTACTGAGACAGTTACGGCGCCGAGTCCCGACGCCTCCGCCGCTTCACGGTCATTTTGGAGTAAATTTTGAGACGTTCCACGGGATTTTCACGCGGTCACCGAAAGATTAAAATATTCGTGAACAATTAATATGATCATAACACAAAGAATTTTGTGAAAAACACATTGTAGGTATCACCTACCCCCAGAACATTACTATGTAAAATTGCGAAAACGATTTTTTGGAACAGAACAGTTTCTTATAATACTAAAGAAAAATACACTTGTAAAGACAACATATGACCGATTTCACTGTTAAGGACACCTTGTAAGACCTATCTCCATCATTATAAATTAATGTTCCTGTTTCTAAAAAACTATTAATAATACCAGAATTAAATATTGTCCAGTTATTGTTTACACTGTTTTAATGTCTGGGAAACTGAATAGATAATCCAGACTGAAGAATAAGGAAACTAAATAGAACGATAAAGTCTGCGCCATTCTGAAGAACCACTCGTTTAAGAACTAGTTCAGCAATGACTATGATGTATCAAATATACAACTTTTCTCTAGTGACATATTAAAATTTTTAACGTATATTTTGGCAGGGTTGGCTATAAGAAAACGTCAGTGTTTTACGAAGAGATTGCACAAAGCAACGGTTTCAAATTTTTTATAAACATCTGATAAGCGTTGAAAGACGAAATCATCACTTCAGATTAGAAACGGTTCTCTTAATAAAATTCATAAATGATGAAACAATAACTCCTCCCCTAAATCAAGATATAGGAAAACACGAAGCAGGAAAGCACGGTAGAAGAATTTATTGCTATATCCTCCTACGTTAGTACTGTGGCGATCCAGACGTACTCGTCAAAAACAATGAATTTAATATATTTTAATAGAATTGTGGGAATTCTGATGTGTTGTTGTTGACGTTCTTATGAGAAGAAATAAGAGGTCATCTTTGTCAACATATTGTAAACATGTCAACATATTGACAAAGATACCTCTTTTATTTCTTCTCATATTTTAATAGACGCAAGGGCAACATATTTACAAAAACAAGAGATGAATTCTTGACAGCAGTGTTTATTTACTTATTACACCGGAACGGAGGAACTGGGAATGCAGCAAACAGACTGAAGTAAATAAATAAAGTACGAAGATCCTGGGGTGACAAAGGTGTATATTAGGTTTTTAAATGAAATTTAAAAAGAATCATAATTTGTTCGTAAGACGCCCACCGACGTCATGGTGTACGTAAAAGATGTCAAATAAACTACAAGGGCCTAAAGGGACATTAACATATAAACATAATAACCAGAAAAATATATATTTTAATTACTAAAAGGATCGTGATCAATTGTAAGAAAAATTTTGTGAAAAACGTAATTATATCTATAGAAAGCAAATGACGAACGAGAGAGACGGAAATTATAAATGGAACCTTAGCAGAACAGTGAAACGTGAAGTCAAAGTGTTACAAGACTTCATACGTGACGAATCGGAGTGGGAAGCCATTTTGGCTTCACAAGCACCAGTATGAACGGAAAATTGGTTTAAATGGAAATAGTAATCGTGTAAGTCGGCGTCGGTGATAGAGAAGAACCTTGAGGTACTCCAGCCTAGATATTGTATTCAGTAGAAAACATATTGTTAACTTGAACTCGAAATTTACGATCCAATAAGAAACTTGATAATTTTTTTTGTAAATAAATAGGAAATCCAAATATTCTAAGCTTATAAAGTCAATCAACATGTCTTACTTTATCGAACACTTTTTCAACATCTAAAAATAACGCAAATGTTAATTGTTTCTTTTGAAAACTAGTCGCTATAAAATCTGTAATTCTCAGCAATTGTTGTATTGTAGAATAATTAGATCTAAATCCAAATTGAGAATTTGGAAATAAATTAGTTTGATCAATAAATTTAATAACTATCGTTAAAATTATTTTATCAAACATTTTTGAAAATGTAGACAATAAACTAATTGGACGAAAATTTTCTGGTCTCCTATGATCTTTTTGTGGTTTAGGAATGGGTAATATAATTGCTATTTTCCATGTTGAAGGATAGTAATTTATTAAAAGTTGTATTGCTGTTAATGAACTGATAGTAAATTTGGAAAATGTTTGAATTGGAAAAAAAATAATTTCTGAAGGAGAAATAAATTTGATACGTTCGGAACTGTATAAAATGGATCTTAAGATTTTTTAATATATTTCGATGAAAAGAATAATCGGATTATCGGTAAATGACCTACAAAATTGTTGTGCAAATATTTCCGCCTTTTCAGAATCTGTAGTAGCAATTTTGTTTGAATCTTTTAAAGTAGTAATTTGATGTTCCTCTTTTGTTATAATTCTAATAGCAGACCAAAGTGATGAGGAATTCGACTGAAGTTGGGATACATAATTATTGAATTTAGAATATCGATGTTCTTCTAATTTCTTTCGCACAGTATGAGTTCATAAATTTAATGATTTCTTGATTATGGGATCACGAATAAGTTGCCATTTACGGCGAGTAATGTGTTTAATAATTATTAAATTTAATATTTCTTTAGGTAAAATATTAAAAGATAATTTTTTGGAAGGATGAGAATGAGTTGTTGATAATACTAATGCCTTTTTAACATTATTTATAATAATCAAATTTCATTATCAATGTGAGAAGAAGTAAGTAAAGAAAGGATATTTTGTAAAGCATTGCATATAAGAATTAAAAATATTCCAATTAATCCTTCCTTTAATGAGAGAATTATTATACTGATATGAAGTGGAAATTATATGAAATGTTATTAAAACTGGATTGTGGTCCGAATTTAAAGCAGGTATAAAATATTGCATTATCGGGAAACTTATATTTGGAGATATTACAATATCAAGAATATCAGGAGTAATTTTTGTATTATGTGAATAATAAGTTGGCTCTGAAGGAGCATGAACTGATCAATTATTTAGCGTGAGTATATTGTATAATTTGACCTTGTGGAGAAGTACTATTACATCCCCAAGCTTGGTGTTTGGCATTTTAATCACCGAGTAAAAGTGTTTTAGAATTGTTATTTAATAATAATTCTAGAGTTATTTTAGATAATTTTTTGTTGGGTGGTTTATATGCCGCTATTATATTTACAGGACCTATAGAAAAGAAAATAGTGAGAGCTACTAATTCTCATTCAGAAGAATTAGGAACAAATAATTGTAAATGTTTGATTTTTCTACGTGTGAAAATTGCTACACCTCCTCCAGAAGTCATAGAAGTTCTGTCTTGTCTATATATCATATAATTTGGAATAGCACATTTTTTTGAATGAGTTAAATGTGTTTCTGTAACACAAGCAATGTCTATGTTTTGACTGTATAAAAAGTGTTTAGATTCAGGTAGCTGACGTAGAAGACCATTAGCATTCCAATTTAAAATTTTTACTTTAGTGTGATCCATTATTGAATATTCGTGGAATAACATCTTGAATTAATCGATGTATTTGTGGAAGTAAAGAGTTTAATATTTGATTTGTTATAATGGGAACGTAAGAATTAAATTCTGAACTATTAAAAGGAGAAGAATTAAAAGTATTATTAAGATATTGTTGGGATTTTGTAGATATAGAAGGAAAGGAAGGGAAATTATTCAAATCTATAGCAGGAAGGAAGTTATAGAAGACGAACTCATAGGAGATTTAACGGTGATAGGGGGATTATTTTTTAAATGATTTTGATTACGTAATGAAGAAGATAAAGGTAACTTTTGATTAGAATTTAATACTGAATTTGCGTTAGAATTTAACGAATGTTTCTTAAAGAAATACATCCTCGATAGTTAGCTGTGTGCTTCTCAAAACAGTTTGCACATTGAGGAGTAGAATTTTTTGTTTTTTTACATTTTGAATAATGATGATTCTTAGTACAACGTACACAACGAGGTTCTAGAGTACAGTTGGCCTGAGTATGATTAACGTTTTGACAATTTTTACTTTGTATAGGAAAATTTGATTTTGAACGAAATTTAATTTTGACAATGCGATTAAATAATTTATCCAGTTTTATGATATCCCTATTAAGATCATTGTCTGTAAGTTCAAGGGCACAGATCTCTAAAGGTTGGCGACTTTTATTAATATATAAGCAGATGTAATGGTATACGTTTTGGATAATTCAGTTTTAATTTCTTCATTGGTGTAGGAAATAGGAATATCATACAACATAGCTGATAAGGTTTGTTGCATCGGATCACGATAAGAAAAATAGCGAATTTTATTTGTATTGCAAAAAAGTCTATCTTTCTAAAGTCCTCTATAGAGTTAAAGAAAATGGAAATATAGTCACTTTTAACTTTGGTAGTGAAATCTAATTGTGCTATTTGTTTAATTTCTGAAATAAATGCACCAAAATTACTTAATATATTAGAAGTTTTTGCTATGTTAATTGGAGGGATGGAAGTTTTGTTCTGTTTACATTGATTCATATCTTGAGATGTAGAATTAAAATCATTTACTTCCTCTAGAAGATATTGATATGGATTGGAAGTAGGGACAGAATAAGATGCAGAAGAATCACCCGGAGAGTTAGTTAAACGTTTGCGTTTAGAGATATTGTGATCACTAAATGTTATATTTTCAGGGGGTAATGAAGCACTGGAAGAAGAAGATTTAGAGTACTCACTTGTAGTATTCACTGTAATTGCTTGATTTAGAAGTTCTTGTAGAGAATGAAGTTTTTGTTGTAAATCTTGAGCGTGTTGTTTGAGTTACATTATTTCTTGTTCTAATGCATTAATTCTTGATTGAGACATCATAACTAACTCATTATTATTTGGAATTTCCAGAACATTACGTAAGTTGGGAGTTTCCATATAGTTTGGATTGTTTATCAAATGTAGTGAGTCAGTTATAAGCTGCCCCGTAGGGCAACTTGAAATGTCTGGAACGCACTGGCGAGCAGTTAAAAGCGCCGGCGAGATGGCCTCGGGTAACGATGGAGGGGGCTCCATCTTGGGAGACCCAAGGTTCGCTCCTCCTATCAATACAAGGGGTTGGCGGTTTACCTGGCAATCCGGCAATTATTGATGACCCACAGAAATAAGTTGGTCCACCTCCCAGCACGCACTCCCCACTTGCAACTGACACGATTGTAGTTTAGCTTCCACTAGCTCGGAAACACAACACCTTATAAAACTGGCACTGGTAACGATAGCAGAGCTCGACCACAGAACGTCTGCTCCGCTCGACGTCACAGACCGGACTGATTATTGCTTCCTACTCAGAAAGAAATAATTTTGTTCCTACAAGACGCAACGATCAGAGACAATATATTTTTCCATCGTAGTCCAATAGGTAAAATATAAATATTGTTTGCTTTCCATTAGAAATATCACTAATACATGAGAGAGTGATTGATCCTTCATCTCTGAAGAAATTATCTCAATGAAACTCTGTTGACCTATGTCATTAATTCTGAGAATAGTTATATTTACCAGTTGTTATCTTGTGTTTACAACAACTCTATTTAATTGAGCAATGAACACTTGTTCTACTTTTATTTCGTGATTATCTGAACGTAATAGCACTGAAAATCATATCTTTTGTGGTGGTGTATTATTTTGATTCTGAGTGAACTGAGATTCCTAGGGGAAGACTTCATATGTCATTTGAAGTGTATTCTCGGCAAACGGTGCAGCTCTAGAAGGATGAATAAGCGACGGTACTACAGTAATGACTGTTTTAACTTCTTTAATAACAGAGTTATGCGTTTGGAATTCTTGTCACGTTTCGTCTGGAAGTTCGTTACTTATGAAAGGGACGATGGCGCAGTGCTTGTCGTAACGTCAGCAGAATCTCGAGTAGAATAATTCTGTAAAAATACAGTTTATTACATTTCCAGCTACTGTTTTATTTCCGTAATGAATTTGAAATCATATTTTATTCAGCATTAAATATTGAAAACTGTGTGATGTCGACATTTCATGATATTTTGAGAATTTACCTTAAAGAAGTTTTCAATTCTGTTTTTCTTTGGTACTAAGTTTCAAATTAAGTAGGTATTAAATTAAAAGGTAAAATGTATTATATTTAATTCAATGTTTCATAGGAAGCTTGATTTCTTCCTTTTCTCCGTTTCATGTCTATGTCAAAATCATTTACGCTTGAAAACATATTCACACCTGTTACCTGGAGTTGGAACCTTGTTTTTAACAGTTTCAAAAAACGTTTTTTGTCGAGGATAAAGGTCTATTATCTAACGTGGTGCAGATCCTAATGTATTTCAAAATTTATATTATAAACATTGACCTATATGATAATCTTCCATTCGCATAAATTAACATTTCTTACCTCACCCGTCCCGCAGTAAAGTGAAAAAACAGCTTGACGTTGTGGTTCTGATAGAAATCTGGTGCAATTCTTTTAAAAATAATTGTGTGTGCATCGTCGTTCTTCATATTTAATAATATTAAACCCAACATTATATTAAGGATTAACTGAAGTTTTTCGACAGAGCGTAGCGCGCTCCAAGTCGGGACACTTGTGTTCCGTAAACCTGGCAAGTTGCTCACTTGCCACGACCCCGGAGACCCATGCGACCTCGCTATTAGACTCCGGAAACTCCGGCGCCATTGTGAGAGCCGAGAGCTTCCCGGAGGTCCCCTAGACGGCGTTATCCGCCGCTGATGGCTCCCGTGTACGCAATAGCACATCGGCTTGCTGGCCAGATGCGCGATAAGGAGTGGTATCTGAACGGCCCGCGCCGCCGATCAAAGGATCCGGAGGGTCTTGCGACCTCTCAGCCCCTCCCTCCATCCCCACCCGCAGCCCCCGCCACCGAGAGCCCTCTATTGAAGCCGACGCTCAAAGAGAATGCACGCGAGGGGGACAAAGGAGATGCAATTTCGCAACCGCTGGCAATGGTTGCACGTTGCCGACGCAAAACGGACCGATCAAATGTATTCTGCGATCTCGTTCTTTTCGCAGCCAACTAGGGATAGTTCTTTGAGTATTTTCCTTTCAGTGAGGGGTCAGTGTGGTTTCGAAATGTGCTGATGCGCGAAGGGAATGCTGTGTGTCTAGTAAGAGACGTTTATAAATGATTGGATATCGTTTTTATTAGTCAAACATTTTTATTAAATAAATTTTGTTGTATTTTAAAGTAATTTCTGTTTCCCTGTTGATATTGTTTCTCGTTTTAAACTTTTTATTTAATGTACATTTTAAGTATCATTTCACTGCGCTGTGAAATTTATAAAAACATTTCAAAATGATATTGTAACATTTAAAAATCAAAAATAACAAACGTATTAGCTGTTCTGGAGTTATCATAAAGCATTACGTACTGTACTAATAAACGATAATTCAGCTAAATCTTTTAAAAACCTTCTTGGTAAAGAAAAGATACACATTTATGTATTTTATATATTTCGCATTTGGGTCATTTATATCCGAGTTAGCCGAGTAGTTAATAGTGTTCCGACTCTTAGTCATAATTTAAATTCTATGCCTGGGGTGGGGGTAAAAGCTATATGTGTCAAACATAACGTAATCCCTTCAGTATAACTAGTATGCTACACATGCGTGAACTTCCATTCGTCACATAGGTACAGAAACTGGGAATTTGAAATCTACATTTCTACTTCTGTCGCGGCCGGGAATTGAATCCGGGATTGCTCTACGGAAACTTAGTACGTTCTCCATTACCCACCCGTTGGGCTAAGAACACACATATTTCACATATATTTTTAGAAATGTTAGAACCCGTTACACAGGTTTTGAAATATTGAAACATTATACTTTATCCTAAAATAAATATTGCTTTCATTATTTTTATTCCATTGAACGTACTATATTGAATGAATGCGGAATCTCTAGAGGATCTGTACAATTACTCTGTGAGGCATTGGAATTTTCTTTGTTGATAACTATTTAAACCGAAATATAGAATAGTGATAGACCCATATTTAATGGAAGAAGCAACAAAGAAAGCTATACATATATTCATAAATAATAATTCACAAGAACATTAATATAAATATCTATACTTTGATAATGAAGACTTTGCGTTAATTTGTTCAATTATTGGTTTTATACGAGTCTTTTATTTTTTGTTCTCCAGCAATGTGCATGCTATATTTTTGAAAACCACATTGTGTGGTTTTGATCAGCCGTAGGCCACTGTTAATACATATGAAGCTTCCACCGTAGGGTTTTGGAGCAGAGTGAAGGTTGCAAGCGACGTGATTGTTTTCACTATACACTTTACTGAAGAAGGCTTCTTGCATGAAGTGTCTCATCTGTACAAACATTTCATCCATAATTCATCTGTGTCAATCTTTCACCTCTCACGATCAACTTATAAGTCATACGTGTCATACCTTATAATAAGGCAGTGTGTTACATCTTATTCATACAGAAAAGGCAAATCACCGCTGTAATTACTTGCGAAGGATAAAGGAGGAAATAAAAGCGTAAACCTCAGAATTGGAATGGCACTCATCACAATAGCATTCAGTCGGTCGCTTCCCGACTTTCTCCTTTCATTTTGGCAAGTGATTTCAGAAACGCCCTGTCTAACAGCATGTCGCTAGCCCTCCAACAACATGCAGAGCGAATCGCGTTCATTTTGAATTGGCAGAGTAGAGATTTCATGATATCACGGAGCGCGGCAGCGGCGACGATGCGGGCCGTGACAGTTGTGCGAATCCGTGCGCGGGGGACGTCGTGATGGCAGCACCAGCGCGTGTCAAAGAGCGTGTAACGCGGCGCTCAAACTGCGTATTAAAAATAGCAAATGTTCTGCGATTTCTGGCTGCTCTCTGGTCGCAACTGATTCCCGACGCGGAGCGTTCGCCCGAGGCGTCGTGCAGAATAGAAAATGCACGACGCGTCACGACATCAATATCGCCGACTCAAATTTGTTTGTAATGCCAGGGCACTCAAGATTTATCCATTCGTACACCCTCGGTAGTTTCCGTGGTTTCTGTGATCAACGCTAGGCGAATTATGAAACAGTACCCTCCAAATGGGCCACGGACCACGCGCGATCTGTCCTTCCTCTTTCTTGCCCTATCCTCTCCCCCTTACACACGCACTTAACACTAGCATGCATTACACTTTTTTTTGTTAAATTCAAAATTCAAGTAGTATATGACTTAGTGTAGGAATCACTGAATTTTGAAAATGTGCACACAATTCACTTTTTCCCATAGCACGTCATACGCAGTTTTTAACTGTTTTTTTGACGTAAAATAAAATAAATAAATAGATACACTACCACATGCCGGGAGACCGTTCGGGAAACTTAGAGCTTGTCCTGACTCGGCGTGCCCGCTGGTGGAGATACTTGGTTTGGGATAACGGTAGGTTGGCGCCGGATCTCGCCATCCAGAGGGAAGATCACTGCCACCTTCCGAGGAAAACATAAGATACTCTCATAGTTGATGCTCCAGCATCACTAACAACAAACAACCTCAACCTCCTCATGGACTGACGTAGAATTTCTATTGAACTAAGTCCAGCATTCTTCAACATGCCTTTTTCCAAGCTGCAAATTGGATTATTATTATTATATATTATTATTATTATTATTATTATTAACATGGGCGCCATAACAACGGCGCGGCGATCAAGACGGTCTCAGTGTCATTTATCTATTCCATAAAGCGTTCTATGGGGTTCTATTGGGTGTGAATGCCGAAGGATTTAATTTTTCCCGGACCGGCTTAGGTGGCTGAGGACATCAACTGGTGTCACGGCAGTGCCTCCACGGGTTCGACACCTGAGGGTGGCTGACAGGAGCTGGTCCCACTCAGCCGCTGTCTGGAGGAGAATTCTAGCGCCGGCGGTTCTGATCGGTAGTTTTCCTGGTTTCTTACTTCGATTAATACGAGAGGAATGGCGGAGCATCATCCTCCAGAAAACAAGCCACGGATTGTGCGTGATCTCTCCTTCCTCCTCGTATCTTGACCACTTACTTATACACTTACATTTACATGTACTACACAATCACACATGGCTAGAAACCAGTCGAGCTTGTCCCGTTGGGGCGGATCCCTGATGGTGGGAGATATCGGCTTAGGAAAAACCCCGTAAGCCAACGTATAGGTCGGTGTCGGATCTCATCATCCAGTGGGGGATATCACATCCACCTCCGCAATGCACATCACTAAGAGAATAATGACCTGAGAAGTTCATGTGGCCTGGATAATCAATCAATTTCTTTTTTCGGGCTTTTAGCCAGGAATGCAAGAGCTTTTATTATGTTGCAAGTACGAGACGGCCACTGGTTTTATCCGTCTTTCGAGAACCCACTCACCTCAGTTGGGATCGAAGACGCGCTCTGAGCGCTGAGAGGCTAGTAAGCTAAACACTCACCCACCGACATGAGCAGTTGTTCTCGAATTGTGGAATAAGCTCCTTGAAAAGATTCGTACACGAATTCTAAACTTTATTTCAAAAGATGTCAAAAAAACAACAACAGAAATTAATCTTTTTGTTTCTGTGGAATCTTAATGAGTTCGTTGTTATAATCACTCTTACCATAAACTTTGTTACTCATCAAATTTATTATGTATTTTCAACAATGTTTGTTTAAGTACAATGTTTTTGAAGTGTAAAATACTTTCTAGAACTTTCATGTTATTTACTGACCATTCTCAAAAGAGATAATATTAAAGAACATAAAAGACTCTTCAACATGAGTTTTAACTTTTCGTAAACGGTAAATAAAGATACCTGTATTTGTTTACAATTTGAAAAATGTATCAGTTAATCTAGTACGTTTGTAAAATTTGTGTATCTAAGCTTAAAAAGATATTGATATCCAAATATTGCAAAGTCTACATTGCAAACGTTATGTATCTACCCTACGTAACTATTAGTCAATAATTAATGTAAATTCGAGGTTTAAAGCATAAAATGATATTTTCAATGTTATAAGTAATCCGGATTAACAGCGTTGTTACTAATTCATTTCCATTTCCATTAATATTAGATTTTCTGATAATGTAGCTATGGACTGGTACGTCAACTCAGAGGTTTCCTTACACTTAATCTTACATTTCACAAGCAAAAAATGTAACTTCAGTTGTGATGACAAGACATTATTTAAGAATTATTATCAGAATGATGTTTATCTGATCTAGTATCCCAGTACTTTCGCCACCTTCAGAAGCTGGCCAGCATATAGCAATATCACCTCCTATACTATAACCAATTCACTCATAAAAGGTTCCATCGTTTTATGTCGCGGTTCAACTGCCACAAGTCAGTGATGCTGTATTGATACGAATAATGTATTGTTAATCGGATAAGTAAATGGCTTCCGGTTAAATAATCGCGGATCCAATCTCAATTAGCATGTTTTTCTTGGAACAACCGAAAAGTACCCCTGACCTCTTTATTTTCTAATTATTTCTGTGATCTTTCTAGGTTAGAACTGCCGTATCACAAGTTAGCCACCTCCCGATTGGAAGGGTTAGCAATCTCTGAGTTTTGCTAAGTAAATGTTCTTAAAACGTTTTCCTGAACCTACTGCAGCTTAACTCCACTGTAATAGTGATTTATTCCGATACGTCTTTTGACGTTGCTCTGTGAAGTAAAGCAGTATAATTTAATGAAGGTAGCTTCTTTGGGGATGAGTGCTGGAGGCGCGCGGAGACTATATATTAGTGTGACTATAGAATTAAAATATTTATGTTGCTCACGAATCGTCCCCATAAATTAGTCGCTCGTTATTTCACTCTAATTCACTGATGACATTATTACTCGTATTAATCAACAACATTCAACACTCGTACTCGCATTAATGAACAACATTCAACCCATTCACGTTCAGAGTGCAACATTAAAAAACGACATGCAACGTTGTGAGGTAATCGTCTGTTGCAGAAAAAAGACCTGTAAAGTAAGATAAATATCTGTGTTATAATTATAATGGTATCAGTGAATTGCAATAAATCTTCTCTTAGCAATGGCCGAAAAGAAAATTTTTCCTCCTCAAAATAATGTGTTGTCCAGTTATTGAAAAGTTCTTTAAATTCTTTGCATTTCCGAGCATCTCTCCTTATGAGCAAAACGTTTCATTTCGAGTTTTCCATTACAATATTTAACAGACGTAGCAAGAGATTCGCTACATTTGTGCTTTCCACCACTAACACTCTATGAGTGCCATTGTTTACGTCGAAACAAACAGAATTAAAATTAAGAAACTAAATGAAACGTCCTTTCTAGTACCTACATTTGCGTGAGGTTGAATTTTATAACGTCGTCTCACTCCAGTGTCGGGCTTAGGGAATGGAAAAAAATGTACACATTGCGAAGAAATGAGAGAAATGCAATTGATAATGCGACAGTAAGTTCATTTTAAAATTTTACGATAAATTCATTCAAACTTATGATGTGTAAGTAACAGTTGAGTAACATACTGTACTGTGATATAAAAGAGAGATTTCGATTACTGTGATATAAAAGAAGATTGGCAACTACCAGATTTAATTACTATTTGAGGAATACAACTCATAGTCTATCGATCTTTTTCAAAAAGTTTATTTTGAAATTTTGGATGAAGACAATAACAATGATATATCTGCCATATCATTCACGTACAATGAACATTCTTTGTTCCCGAGAAAAGGACCCTCAGTTACGGAAAATACAAAGTGAGTACGATAGAATTAATTCATAAAATCAATTAAAAAACAGTTTTCTCTCAAATAGTTTCATAAGTGTTATCATAGATACTCAAATATCCCACCTTAACATTTTTCAACTTCCTCAATCACCTCACCAACCTTCATAAAGTAAAAGGCTGAGCCATCACTATGATTATTTATGATTATTTATGTGAGGAGGAGGATATACATGTCTTCAGCCTCACCTACGTTCATCACATACACCAAAAGTTTGAATGAAATTAAGGAATTAAAAAATAACAAAATAAAAGAAATATTCAACAAATGTAACAGTATTGAACATCTTTATTTTCAAGCAAAGGGGAAACCTTCATTAGATTATAGTTCTTGAAAAAACATTGAAAATCTCTAGAGCTCTCTATCCATCACTGTAATAATTTTCTTTATTATTGAATTCATAAAAATGACCCTGTCAACTGCCCAAGGCTGCAGCCGTGGGAAGCCGTGAAGCACCAGCCGTGAATATAGCTAGGAATATAAATCTTCAGTAACGAGAACTAGCCCATGAATGTAGGTAGCTTCAGTAACGAGTGCTGCTGATTAATTGATTGATTATTTCATGTTTCCGGGTGCGTCAACTCGTAAGGTTATATCTGTTCAGTCTTGTAAGCGTAGTACATGTTTTATCACGGAAGATGGCGGTGTTCCCCAAGGAGGTATCTACCACCCGGGTACCGCCCCATTCGGGACAATATCTAAGCCTCCGACTGGTCTCCCAATATGTATGTTATGGAACTGCATGAAAATAAGAGTTGAGGAAAGGACTCTGAAGAAGGAAAGATCGTGCAGGGTCCGTGGCCCGTTTGTTAGGGTACTGCTCCGGCATTCACCTGGTGTTGGTTGTAGAAGCCAAAAAACTACCGATCAGACCAGCCGGCCACTAGAAATCTCCTCCAGACAGCGTCTGAACTCGACCTAGCTATGTAGGTAGTGTCGCAAATCCTACCATCGTCGGAACTTAAACCCTGGGAGCTCCCGAGCAGAGGCACTACAGTGGCACCGGTTGTCGCCCTGAGACACCTAACCCGGCACGACAGCCGTAACGTCCAGTGTCCTCCGAATCATCAACTGATGTCCCTACAGCGCCTCTGACCGAGAAGTCCTAGGTTCGAGTCCTGACGGCGGCAGGACTTGCGACACTAGCTTTTTAGCTAGGTCGAATTCAGTGGCTGTTTGGAGGAGGATTCTAACGACCGGTTGCTCTGATCGGTAGTTTTCCGTAGTTTCTCTGATCAACACCAGGCGAATGCCGGACCAGTACCCTACCAAACGGGCCACGGACCGCGCACGATCTTTCCTTCCTCATCCTTGTCCTGTCCTCACCCCTTACACACACTCTTACACTAACATGCACTACAATACCACATATTACGGAAGACCGGTCGGGAGCCTAGAGCTTGACCAGGCTGGGGCGGTGCCCCGCTGGTGGGAGAGTCCTGGTTAGGGGAAGCCCCACTAGCCGACGGTAGGTCGGCGCCGGATCTCGCCATAAAGCGGGGGAAGATCACCGCCATCTCCAGAGAAAAAACATGCACTACACTTACTGGACTAATGACCAAATTAGTTGACGCACCCGAAAACACGAAAAAATCAATCAATCAATTCTCCTAATCGCGGCGGGGCGGGGCGTGGCGTGGCGTGGCGTCAGCCTGTTGTCTTCGGCGTGCACCACGGCCTCGCAGCCTTTTGTCCGGGCGCCTGGCAACGGAGGCGCGCAGGCGTTCGACCTTCGTGGGGCAACGGGGCTGCGAAAGGCCGTAAACGGGATATCAGGGGGCAGAAGGCACGCGCAATTTCCCACGAGCGCCCACGGGCGAACCGCAACGCTCCCGCGCCTCGACGCCCACGGCGGCGGCTCCGGGTGCCGCTGCTCTGCTTGCTAGGGGATGGACACTAAAAATCAAGGCGATGTTTTGAAAGCACATCATTCATTTTACTACACTTAAGAAACATCCAAATCAATCATATCAACTCGCCCCACTTTGGTCTTATCGTTTGTTTTCTTGCTCATCAGATAATTTTTAGTCTGCTAAAAAAAATCGATTAATTTTAAAATGTTTTTTAAATAAAGTAGAGTTTAGAGCATCGAACCTTGTGATGAGAGAGAAATCAGGCCAATCTGCACGAAAGCAATATCGTGTGTTTTGTCGAAAAATCATTTCTTTAATCCATCGCGTGACACTCACGCTGGGCATCTCACATTTTTAAGTTCGGGTTTTATCTCGTATGGCGTGGAGTTGGAGTGACCCAAAGTGCGGGCACGTGTAGGAAGCGCAGCGTCTTTAAGTGTGAGTTATTCTCACATTGATAATAATTTTTATTACATTCTGGACTTTGCTGGTTTAAGACTAATTATTCTTTTTAGCATTATTTAATGGAAGGAAATAAAAATTTTATTAGTTACAATTGAAACATCAATTTTTAAATTAATGAGTTTTCAATGGATTCAAAATTTAGGATGCATGGAAAGATAAATGTGTGGATATTGTAATTTTCCATCACTTGTTGCTGTTCTTGATCCTTGTTAGGATTCACAAATTTTACGATCAACATTTCTAAGTTTTAGACGGCAGTGTCGTTCCCCGACGTTCTCTTAGGACACGGTCTCCAGTGAAGATACAGGTATCCATGGCGACTTCGCTGTTACCAAAGGCTCACATGAGTTCTACGATGAATGTAATATCCTTGGTGACATCACTGACCCTGAAGAAAAACACTCACAGACTCTTTCTCGTTCGTCGTCTGAGATGTCTGAGACATCAGGTGTCTTCAGATTCTTACGCTCCTTTGGCCTCTAACGCCCCCACACCTCCCTCACGCTCCTCGTTTCCCACATACTCCTTGTATCCCTCACGCTTCACACATCACTCACGCTTCACATTTCCCTCACGTTCCTTATATCCCTCACGCTTCACACTTCCCTCATGCTCCTTACATCCCTCACGCATCTCACATCTCTCACGCCCCTCACATCCCTGATGCTCTTCCCATCTCACGCTTTTCACATCCCTCAGGCTTCTCACATCCCCCACGCTCCTCACATCCAACACGCTTCACACATCTCTCATGCTCCTCACATCCCTCACGCTTCAGTAACCTTTACTGACTCGAAAACCCTCACGCTCTCTCTCGCTCGTCTCAGATGTCTGAGACATCCAGGGGCTTTAATTCTTAGCTCCTTTGCATCCTCAACGCCCTCACACCTCCCTCCACATCCCTAATGCTTCACACATCCCTCACGCTTCTCACATCCCTCGCGCTTCCCACATCCCTAATGCTTCACACATCCCTCACGCTCCTCACATCCCTCGCGCTTCCCACATCCCTAATGCTTCACACATCCCTCACGCTCCTCCATCCCTCCGTTCCCACTTCCCTAACGCTCCTTTTTCGCACTTTTCATTTCTTTTAAGCCACTCACACTCTTCATATCCTTCACACTCCTCACTCTCGTATTTATCATCCTTCTCAAGTCCGTCACATCTCTGAACTCCCTCATGCTCTTATGCTTCTTAGCCCCCCCTCACGTTCATCAAGGTCCTAAGATTCTACAGGCTCCTCATATCCCTCCCGTCACGCCTCGCGTGCGGTGAGGTTCCATCTCAAGAGGATTACCTCCATGTCCATCTTGCTGTTCTTGTCGCCATTTACCCTCCGATTTCTCCAAGTCATCGTCACATTGATTCGCACCACACAGCCTGCAATATCGCATCTGACGTCTTGCCGTCACATTCCGGTAATCGCAGGGTCGTCGAAGACATTGAAGGACTGTTGAAGCAATGCTTCCATGCTCCCACGTTCTTTCCAATTTTTCTAAAACAGTTCATATTATGTTATGATCCATTTCATTAATTACAATATTTTTAGATTCCGTGTGTAGCTTTTGGTACTTAACATGTCGTTTTCAACAGAAACTCAATATTTTTGGCATTCTTCAGATTTTCTCCGGGCCGTATTTTGCTTCAAACACTTGCTAGATGCGGATGCCTCTTTTCCCAAAAGTGTCTTTAAGAATTATATTTGGTAATTATCTAGGGGTGCTATAAAGAATCAATGTATTGTTTACTTGAATCTAAAGGGAGAACAATTTTATAAAATAAGAAATAATAATATATTTTATTAATATTCTTTTCAATTGCGTATTTAGGCAAAACATTTTTCTTTCAATTCTTAGATTTATTTTAGATCTGTTATCGAATAATGTTTTTAATTGAATCAAATGAAACAATTTATACAGCTGTATATTTAATATTTTTAGAAAATTTTCAATGTGAAAGAAAAATAATTCAGTATGTTATTTACATGATATATATTGAAAAACTACATTATAAATGAGCAAATATTAATAGCATCAGCTATTTTTCAATTATAATATTCTATTTACAGTACCAGTTAGTTTTATATCTATTTACATTTAATTTCATATCCAATTCCATGCTCATTATACAATAAGTAGAGTGTGTGTTGTAATGATTGAAATGATGGACTCCTATAGATAAGTATACTAGTCCTACACACAGATTAACATTCTCTGTTACTCAGCAAAAAGGTAACAAAATTCATTTAATCTTTTAGATATTGAAACTAACGAATAGATGTCTTAGAAGTCACACTAGACTATTTCATGGGAAACAGCGAACAACCGATATCAGATTCTAATTTCGGCATTACTACAATTATGAAAACAGACAATCGTGTATTAAAGTATTCATGAAACTAAATTTATTTCAATAAACTAATTGAAAAAATAATTTAAAAGATGCAACCTGCCTCGGTTCACGTACCCACTTTTGTGTCTAGGCATCCCTCAAGGACTTCATCCGAGGTCCCAACACTCGTGTCTCAGGTACCGAATTTCTGACCGGGCGGGTTTCAAAGCAACCTGCTCCCAAGAGCCCTAAGCCTCTCCAACGCGCCGTCCGTTGGGTCCGCATCGCCTCCATCTCCTCCATCACGGCCATCGTAAACTCCTCCTCCGCCCAACCCCCGCCGGCGCGCTCGCAACTGCAACGAAACGGCGCGAACTACTCACGGCGCCTGCCGCCCGCAGAAATTCGGCCCCCGAGCGGTTATGGCTGCCGTGCGGTTAAAGAACGCCGCGACGCTGTGCGAACTCCATTCTTTCCCAGCCCCGCCCCTCCCCCTCCCCTCCATGCACCTCCCCTCCCAACCCCTCTTCCCTCCCTCCCCTCCCCCGTCCCCCCCCCCCCCCCCCCCCCAGCTCTTTGGTGCCGTTCCATTTCGCTCCGCTCCGTTTGTCCTGGACGCCCTGCAGCCCCCTCCTTCTCGACCTTCCGCAAAGTTTTGTTCTTTTACGCTTCATCCTTTTCTTTCGCCGAGACAGGCTCCTTCAGCTCGGTTTATTTAAAGTGGCTCCGATTCACGTCCCTTCTTTCAGTTTCTCTCCTTTCATACTGCGTTTCTTGTTTCATCCAGTTTTTTGTAATCCATTCACTGAGTTTGAAGTTTGTTCTTTCTTGTCTTTCTCAACATCTTTCCGAAGAACTGACATCCAAACGTTGCCTATTTCCCGTGCCGCACTTTTAGAAATCTGGGTTCCCTGAATAGAAACAACAAAATGCAACATTGGCCAGACGCAGTTCCCGGGGAATTGGTGGTTCTCATGGTGGCCTGATTCTAAAATAAGTGTACCGAAAAAGTTAAATCCCGGAAGGCAGCGACACAAAATGCTTTTTACGGACATCTAATTTATTATTTTATTTAAATCGGTGGTTTACGCAGAAAATATCCGTATTGCAAATTTACTTTGGAATAGTAATCATCTGATTATCTGATTAGAAAACAAAATGACCAAAATAACCTGAACACTTTACGAATGAAAATATTTATCAGAACTCTTAACTATAACACGTTAATCGACATGGTGAGCTACGAACAACATAGGGCCCTGGTACCGTACGATAATCCAACGCGATATATTTATCACGGAATGAGATGAAATGCTGCTCTTGATCTTCTTCTTTTAGTGTCATACACTTATTAGTGCTTACCTAGTGTCCAGGAGCCCCTAGCGCCTTCTTGGGAGACTATTCTGAATATACCTAGGGTCGTTTGCCATTGCTTTCCCTAAGGACTCTAGTGCGCCAATTTTGACGTTTGTTTTGAATACCGGATAGTGCAGGTGAAGTCGCAATCTTATCCAGTAATTCAAATCGAAACATATGATTGTTAGAGGATTTAATGGCTTGAAAGTCTGATTGCTAAATTAGAGGATTTAATTTTGAAGTATCGGCCAAGTGACTTTTCTGAGATCTGTTTACATACCGACGAAATTCCGCATGGATGCCGTTTTGGCACCTCAAAATTCCCACAACTTTGACTGGGTTTAACCCCGCGAACTTGGGATCAGTAGGCCGGTATGATAACTACATGCCATCAAAGCCGGTTCTGTTGTTGATGATGGAACTTCTCCGCTTATGATCTGGTGTGAAAAAACAGAAGCGCATTATATGATGTACTTATTTTTTAAACGCATAATCAAGGCTATGATTATTTGGAACATCGCAGAGAAGCAGAATATGATACGGCAGTGAGCGCTCGTACCTCTTTCCTGCACCGACGACCAAACAGACTGAATAATCTGTAGAGAGAAGTATCTTACGAAGAAAATGACATGATGAGACATGTGATGATGGTGGGTAGTGTAGTGCATGTGTGTTGACATGACATATTAAGCTATATCAGGGTACTGTAGTGCATGTGTGTTTTTAAGTAAGTTTTGATGCAGTACGACCCTATTTTTTAAGTGCTTCTCATTTTCTAATGCGGAATGTCACACTGTTTCAGCTAGTTTATATTACACTAGCAGAACCCAGCAGACATACAAAAATTGTACATGATCTAATTTCATGATATTGTAACGAATATTGCCGGCCGGCACCACCACGAACTACCTGTACGCGCGGATCGCGTCATCTGCCGGCGCCACCACAAGCTTCCTGTGAGCGCGTGTTGCGTCATCTACCGGCGGATTATTCCAGAACGTTCGCGGGGTCCGGAAGGTTCTCGAAGGCACTCGTCGAGTATAAATACGCGGCGACCGCGAGCCAGTCTTAAGTCCGCAGTGGAAGCTGAACTGTGAAGTGTGTGCATCGCGATGAATAGCAGTGCAGTGATTGTGCTCAGTGACGTGAACCGTACATCGTGTCAGTGACGTGAACTGTGACCAGTGCATCGAACTGTGATCAGTGCAGTGAACTGTGGCCAGTGCTTAGGACTGCGAGTGTGTAAGAGAAGAGTAGTGTAAATAAATAATCAAGAGAAGAAATAAATAATCAAAGTAGCGTAAATAAATAAAGAGAAGTGTAGTGTAAATAAATAATCAAGTGTTTTCAGTGATTGTGTCAAGAAACAAAATGAACGTTTTTGTTAAAATAATACAAGACTTTTAATTCACCACCTAGAAACGTAACAATATGTTTTTGAACAATAGATTGTATTTTAAAATATCCGGAAGTCGGCGCCTATCCACCGTCCCACAGTTTTCCCGCTCCGTCAGCACTGCTTGTATTCCCGTGCCGCAACCTCCCCCTCGCTGTCGTCTCCTAGCTCAACAATAGTTTCGTCCCGTCTACATCCCGCGCCGCCCGCTCGTCCTGTTCTGTTCTGCTCGACCCCGCCCCGCGTCACACGGCAACGCTCAGCAACAATGAAGTTAAAGTGGATTGCGAATTGCATTTAACTGCAGCGCCATCTTGTCCTGCCGAGCAATCTAGTGCAGAGCTACAACAAAATGAGCAGCATGAAAACCTTCTCCGTGAAAAAGCACTAAGATGTGCCATGTTTCATTGAGGTCGGTCAAACTATCTCGGATAAACTATCATCCAATTACTCTTATATATATTGTGACGTCATGGGATTAGACAACCCCATAACGCCACCATCAGCTACGAAAAGAAGCCCACGAGCAGAGAGGAGTAGGGTATGCGGCGGAGCGATGGCTTGTAAACGCGCCATCAACCCACAGGTTTTCGAACTCTGACGCCCGAACTAGCGAATAATGTTTTTCCGGGAGGTCACGAAAAGAGGAGAATATTCACCCCTCCAAACTTTCCCAAGGGGCGAGTACCATAAGTATCGCGGCGCGCCTCGGAGGAGCTCTCTATGATTGCAGCAGCGACGGTCACTAGACTGAGTTTTGAAGACGATTGTAACTTGATAGCATAGGAGTTTATTTTAACTTGCTAGTTAAAAGTTAGCTTGAGAAGCATATCTTCGAAAGTGATGTAATTAAAAAGTGGAGTGCACGAACATTCTTCGCATTAACATTCACAATATTTGATAGAGCACGTGAAGTGATTGTTTGACTTCGAAATAATTTCAAATTTGTAAAATTCGCGCAGAAGGACATTAACTAAATCCAGCATCTCGTATTGCACGCTGAGACTACACACGCACAGAGTGTGGTAGGTAGGCCGAACATTTAAAGCATAACTTCAGAAACATTAATTATTCGAGGCTGGAAGCGCGAACAAACTTGTACGAGGCGCGGCAGAAGAGGAAGGACGACCCCAGGAAGAGAGAAGCGTAGGTGAGAAAGATTTGGACTGGAACGAGAATCGTACGAGTCCGGAGAACAGGAGAAGGGTGTGGAAATTGGAGGCGTGGCGGAGTCCAAAGCTCGAGGGAAGGAAACTGGAAACATCGTGGGACAGTGAGAGAAGACGGGTTGCAACTGCGAGCGGCAGAAAATCCCCAAGGTTACCTACAGACGAGCGATGCGGAGCTGTTGAGGTAAAAGAACTGGGAACTTTTATGCGGCGATCGGTTGGGGAAAGAGAATAGCAGCACGACAATTCGTGTTAAAAGTGGGTGAAAGGTTCAGAATAGGTGGGAGAAGTATTCCGAACGATGTGAGTGGCAGTTTCAAGTTCATTTACTGTGCGTATTATTGAATTCATTCAAAGAGGCCATACCTTGTACAATTTTACTTAAATAATTCATGATTTTTACGTTGTACAGTTGATGTTATCTGGAGAAGGTATAGTTTAATGTATTGTGTTAAAAGTAATTGTTTTCTGTGATATGTAAAGGGTTCAGATTTAAGTAACGTGTATGTTATGTTTTATTGTTTTTTTAGTTTTCTCTTTAAAGTTAAGTGTTATAGTGAGTGTGATGCCCAAGGCTAGCTCCTGTCAACGGGATAACTTAAAACAAGTGTAAAATTCATTTTAAAAGCCGTGTACGGAAAAACTAAAGAGTAGAAACAGTAAAATAATTTGGTAGATGAAAATTCATAAAGAGGAATGAGCAAATTGTGAATTGGAATTGTTGAAAGTGTGTTTTTTTGTTTTGCCTTGTTTTGTTTGTTTCTTTTTTTTCAGTGACCAACTACTTAAAGTGCATTATCCTGTTATATAATTGTGTCACAGTATTTTCTATTGAATATATGCTCATTTTATTCGTATTTTATCTGAGGCATTGTGTCAAGGGTTCAGGCCTTTCTCATACCCAAAAAAATCCTGCTTCCTGAGAATTTTATGCTCGCTTCACGAGCATTCGTACTATCACGCCCACACCACGTGTGGAAGGTAGTAGGTGGGTGTGTTAGTATGTGTATATGTATGTGTGTGTGTGTATATATATATATATATATATATATATATATATATATATATATATGAGAGAGAGAAAGAGAGAGAGATTAAAAAGTGGAATCAGTGCAGATTGACTAAATTAAAGAAGGTCATTTAAAAATCAATCAATGTATTTTCAATTATTTTTTTACATTTTAATGAAGGCAATGTCTTATTAATAAATTATAAAAAATATAGTAGAACAAGAGTTGTCGATTGTCAGAAGTAAGACATTCAAAACTCCTGACCATTTTGGAGTATGTTGAATTGTCGTTTTTTGCTTCTTCTGAAAAATGGAGTGAAATTGATTTCTGTTATTGCATGGAAAGCAGGTAAGGCATATTTCTGAGTATTACCATTGCAAACTTTCATTCAAAACTTGAAATCTCTCACAAAAGTCATATTGCCAAACAATTCTACTATAACTTAAGAACTAAAACACCTGATAACAATAAGGGACAGTTCAGAAATTTGGTCTATGTGAGAAAAGATTTTCGTGTCGGCTTCACGTTGTAATCACAAGCCATTTTCGACAGTTTTTGCAATGGAATCGGCCACAATTTCAAATTTGTAGTAATAGTTCAAATTGATGTTCTGTAATTCTGCAGTGAAATTTGGAGGTCTTTATAATTCGGATTCACTCATGTTGAATGATCTCCCTTGTTACGTCCTCTGTAATTTATGTTCTTTGCCTTTGATGTTATTAAATACCTATCAAAAGGAATTATGATAACACGCGTTTCATTCAGTGAAGATAGTCGAAGGATCTTTTTTGCAATCATTCCAAATGTAAATTGCGTTTTTTGATTAAATGTGACATGAAAAATACGTCAAAAATCATTATACACTTCCACATGCTATTCACAATTGATTTCATTTTCCAATACCTTCATTCGTTTTTTGAGAGGTATTTGTTTTATTTCAAATTTCATAATATTCTGCTCATCATAATACTATTGTTTTCCTTATATCAAGTATAGTAATATAGTACAGTGTATTCAGATGGACAGTTAACACAGTATTGGTTGATTCAACATTTTTCATATCTAATATTATACGGAAAATTTATTAATTTTCTCACATATTCAAATGTTTCAAAGCTATTTACCCTTACTGTTCAACTGCAATAACATATGAAATACGCTAATTATAAATTGAAATTTAATATACATTACATACATTGGTGCAATTTCACTCGGAGCAAGAAACAAAAATAAGAATAAAAAAATATGGATAATAATTAATTCTATAAGAACAGCAATTGCCAAATTTGCCATTCACACTGACTTTCTCAAATCTTCTCAGCTATCGGCTTCCAGTAAAGAGAGTGGAGTTCGTCCCAACGATCTTATAAAGGATTTCAGAACGTTGCACAAAGTATGTAGTTCTGTGGGTTCGTCGAAGAACTTAGAGAGGCAAACAGCAAAGACCGAACTTTGCGAAAACTAACTGCATTTCCTAAGGAGGTAGCGAAGTTTAAAGTTTCCAAACTCTTCGCATACACATAGATAATGCCCCGCAGTTTCTTCTTAGTAAAGTGCCTATGCGGAACATAATGAATTGTTCCACACCTTTAAAGATGTTTAACTAATGAGGACTTTGAAGGAAGATTTGTACAAGCCAATTGTTCTCACACAAGATTATAGATTGATGATATTACGAAAACTTACTTCTTATGGTGAATTAATATTAGAGTTTGTATATGTTTCAGTTTGAGACGATCATGATCATTCAAATAAGGAATGACAATTCCAATCAAACATAGAACAGTTTACATTCAAATATGGAACCGTTTCTTATCCTTTCGTACCCATATTGTACGTATTTGAAATCTGTGAAATAATCACAAATGATCAGCAATATTAAACTAGTGGCGCTACAAGAGCACTTACTTTCTCGCACAATTTTGGTTTTGGAATTATCGAAAATTCACAGACTCCAGCGAAATAGAGACCTGCTCCATTTTTGAAGTGTCTTTTAGTCTATTTGAGAAAAAAATAAAAGTTAGGAGCTGTTACTTATGTGAAAAAATTATAAATTGTCTTTATTTCAATCAAAAAATCGACAGATTTCGTTTTATAAATTCTCTACTGTCATTATTTTACCTTTACTATCTATATTAAATGTTTGCAATTAACAAAATACAGAGAGATCGACGAAAATGGAACCAGCATTATTTTCTTTACCGTTCTTTGCTCGAAAAGATTAAAGAAAAAATCTGGAGCTGTTCTTGATAAAATATAATTGTATAAAAACAACTTATGTTTTTCTCATAATTACGCAAAAACTTCCCAAATTATCTAAAAATTATGTTACTTTATTTCAGGAGTTGTTTTTGATGACCAGAATACAAAATATTACAAAATATCTTGATATTGAAAGTTGTAGTGGTATAAAGTTCCCAAAAAATCGTTTAACTTTTATAATTTAAGAAAATTCAGAGGACTCAACCAAAATTAAACCTGTCAATTCATGGATTCTCGACATCAAGAATATTGATTGTGAAATATCAATTTTGTTCAAAATCCTTCTTACGATTTAGCCGCCAGTTGCTCACAGAGATATGAACACACAGCCGGACTGACTTTTTGCCGTATACAAATTTTTGGGTATTAAGGAACCACAAAAAGCAAATTCTCACATCACGTTTTAGAGGAAGTATTTTACTACATTTTATTGGAGTCATTGTTGCATTTTTTCAATGTAATTCAGTGCTTAAAATTGTATAACATTCCATACAAAATATTTAAAGAAAAATTTGGAGCGGTTTTGAGAAAATGGCGTTTGAACGTTTCTAAAAATACCAAATTTTAGCACATTTTCACTCAAAACTGAAGTGTTTCGAGAAACGTCACAAAAATCATTTGAAACCCTTGTACTCTGTTTTGTCAATAAAGTATAAAAGCGCCCGTACTGTAAATATAAACGAAATGAGAGAAATGTACCAAAACAACAATTACAATTACAACAACTACAATGTTTTCATTTTTGTAAAATCAAATATACGAAAATTACGTTTGTGTCATAATACTGAGGGCAATTAGCACTACCCGTAAAAAAAAAATAAAGATAAATTTGAAGCCGTTTCTTAGAAAATCTTGTTTTATTATTTTCTATATTGGCCATACTTCACTCAAAACTCTGCAAAAACAACTAATACTTTCAAAACAATAATAATGACATTAATTACATAACTAATTGTGGAATATTAACTTTATTTTAACAATTTATATTACAAAACTAACTAGTACGAGAAAGTCTCTACAATTCTGTAGCATATTTACTTTCTCACGTGTTGTCTCTCACGTTTCATGGCTGCTAAGAAAATCGAGTGACAATGACACGCATTTTAACTTCAGTATTCGCTCAATGTATTTTGAATGTTCATCCAGCGTAATGAGAATCACATACATAAGAAAGATCGGTCTCACATAAACTTGTATTGTGCAATTAAAGATATTTCGATACCCGTACACTGATAATCCAACGTCTCTTCGTAGTTTATACAATATCCTTGGTTACCATTCCCCGGTATTGTAAAAGCAGGTGCGCTATTTTGTCGATTTTGCATTCAGAATGTCGACAAACTTCAAACGCTCGTTTTATGTTTATAGGACTGCTTTCCGTAAACTCCAACGGATTATACTCCAACGTTGTAATTAAGAAAAAATTGTAGGTGTCCATTACGCAGTGTTTAAATTAAAAGGTAACATTGGAGGGATGGAGAGAAGAAGATCTAGGAAAAAGAGACAGGTCCTCAGCTAACACATAAAGTCCTCTTTTAATCTCACAGAAGCCTAATAAAGTGATGCGCTTGGAAAATGCGTAAATTGAACTCAAAAATTGAAAAAAGAAAAACTATTGTCAGAATTTACATTTTCGTTACTGTAAGCATCGCTTTTATAAGTTACATGTTACATTTATTAAAAATTAATGTTTTCAAATAAAATAATATATTTAATTTTCTCATGTGCTTAACTCTGCTGTCAAATTGATTTGAATAACCATATCTACGACTGGGTACTGAATACAGAACTAAGTAGCTCTTGAGTCATTTTTGTTAAAAAACAATTGGTTGTTTTTTTTAAATCGAAATGAAGAGTGACTTACAAATCATAATTTAAATAAGTTTACACGATACTATCAGTTTTACAATTATTCATAAATTACTTAGGTCCTATGCTATTAAATTTTAAGCAAAACTTTTCGTAAAATAATCAGTCACCAACTGAAGAGCTGAACTGAAGAGATTTTCAATGTATCTGAAATTCTAATTTGGTGGTTTTCACAATTTTTAAAGCAAATGATACTTTTTACATTCTATTATTGTGTTTATTTATTCCTAAACTTGTTTTTGTTTTTCATCTATTTAAACCGAAAACTTGCTGAGGTGTCTCAGGGTATCAACTGACATCATTGCTGAGCCTCTGACCGGAGGCCCTGGATTTCGAGTACCGACGGTGGCAGGATTTTCGGCACTAGATAGGTAACTGGCTCGATTTTCTTCTAGAGAGCTGGGTCGAATTCTACCGCTGTCTGGAGGAGAACTCTAGCTGCCAGTTGCTCTGATAGGTTTTCCTTGGTTTCTCCGTCCAACACAAACACACACATGCCCTAACAAACTGGCCACGGACCACTCGCTATATTTCCTTCCTCTTCCTTGCTGAATTCTCACCCCTTACTTACTCACACTTACACTTACATGCACGGTACTACCGCAAATGTCGGGGGACTATTCCGGAGCTTAAAAACGTGTTCCGTCTAGGGTGGTGCCCCACTGGTGAGAGATTCCGGGATAGTGAAAACCCGCAAACTGACGTTTATGCTGGCGCCGAAACTCACCATTCGAAGACCACCGCCACTGGCCATGATAAAAATAAGTCCTACATTCACGGGACTGATAACCGTAGCATTTGACTCGCCCGGAAACACGACATAATCAATCATTTTTAATCCTACAGCGAGCGTGATGGTAAAATCCATTCACCAGCCCGAACATTTGCTCTTTCATTCCTGGAAAATTCGACAATACACTGCGCCACACATACATTTATATCAACATGTGCTCGTGTCCGCAGCGTTGTTTTTATAACTTTCGATGATACATAACTTCACTTTTTAATAATTATTTTCTGAACAACTGCATTGTGTGTACAGAATTAACAGAGTGTCTGCTCCTGCTGGTAAAATCTGTAGGTAGAGCTATTTTTATCGTGTACATGTATATATCGAGGATGTACTTTAGTTATTTTCAAACTACTTTCGATTTTAGATCGGATAGACGCAAGGTCCATGCATTGTGAACGAATGAAACGCCAAGAGACGGCAATGTAGTGTAATACAGAGTATATGTTATAAGTTTGAATGTCAAAAATAGTCACAAAATGTAAAAAAGAGCTAAGTATAATAATGATTATGTAATCTTTGTCACGTCTTGTCTGCTCCCCCATTCCAAACCCCTGGTCAACTTCTCTCAATGTCTAACTAAAATAAGAAATCCTGCTAAAAACAAATTAGGGTGCTAAACGGCACATACTTTCTCGCATTACAATACCCCTCTTAATATAATACCTTGAATGTGTGACCAAATTGTCATCTTGCAGTTGCCATCGGCACTAGGTGTAGTGATGACATCCACACCATACATTCATTCGAAAACAAACAAAACTGCAAGCTTTTGAGCCGTTTCGACGCAAAGACGTTCTACAAAACTAATGAAAAGTCAGACATAAGCTAACGCGTTAAAGATTGCGTCCCACCCCCTCCTGACAACAAGGATGTATGGGATCCCATTAAACTGTTACCACAGTTACCTCGGCGAGGCGGGGCGAACCATTTGCCTTTGGGGCCCACCTCCTGGGGCACATTCGCCATTACAAATATAATGCATAACTACATGGGCCTTAGCTCTCGGCCTTGCACGGAAAACTGTTCTTGCCAATCTCTTTGACAACACCCGCCTCTGAGGACCGAGGAGAGTCAAAGGGGTGATGGAAATCATGAAATATGATAATTCAAAACTTGAATGTCGATCCCGACCTGAGACGATGATTGATTGATTGTTAGTGATTCCGGGCGCGTCACCTACTAGAGCCATTAGTCCCGTAAGTGTAGTGATTTTTTCTCGGGAGATGGTGGTAATCTTCCCTCCTCAATGGCAAGATCCGGCGCCAAACTACCGTTGGCTAGCGGGGTTTTCTTCAACCAGGTATCTCCCACCAGAGGGGCACTGCCCCAGCCAGGACAAGCTCTAAGTTCCCCACCAATATCCTGACGTGAGTGATAGTGTAGTGCAAGTTAGTGTAAGTGTGTGTAACGGGAGAAGATAGGACAAGGAAGAGGTAGGAAAGATCGGGCGCGGTCCGTGGCCTATTCGTCTGGTTTTGATTGGAGAAACCACGGAAAATTACCGATCAGAGCAGCAGGCCGCTAGAATTCTCCTTCAGCGACTGAATTCGGCCAAGCTGACAAGCTAGAGTCGAAAATCCTGCCACGGTCGGGACTCGAACCTAGGACCTCCCGGTCAGAGAGGGACTGCAGTGACATCAGTTGATACCAAGGCCTGACGTACACCTCCATTTTTAGATGGAAAAATCTATTTCATCGCGACCTCCGGTCGCGTAAGGGTGCGGTGCCCGCTGCTGCTTGTCGTCCGACAACAGACGGTCCCCTTCTCCCGTCCGTACAACGCGGCCGTTGCCTGATTTGGCCGATCGGCCGATCAACCGACAGCCGGGAAGAGGGGAACTTCATTCTTTATAAATCCGTGCCCAGTTCACCTCAGTGCATTTCGCCCTGGTGACGGCCACAGTGTGACGGCCGAAACTTTCCCAACTTTGTCTAGTCCACGGCGCGGCGTCTGCCGGATAGCCATGTGTCCAAATTGTGACTACCATTAGACGTTGCTCACCCATGCTATCTGAATGTCGTATCCAAAGAGACGCATGTATCTCATACATAAGAGTTATGAAATCGAGATCAGCGGGCTGTGGGCGCGTAAAAACATAGGTCGTGCCGTTATTTGTCGAAGCTCTGTGATTTGTTCCGTAAAATTTATATAAAAACTTGTCCAAACTTTCAGGATAATCCAAAGATCGAAACGTGAAAGGTAACGCATAATTGGAAACATCCCATATCTTTCTCAAAACATTCTAAAGGCACCTATCGTTGCTAGATGTTTCTTAGAAAGGTGGTTCAACCTGGAGTAGATTTCCGTATATTTACAACACATATTTTAATCGTGAAATTAGCTAATAATAATAATAATAATAATAATAATGTGTAATCTTCTCTGTAAATTAATAAAATCTTGTATGCATGGCCTATACATTCCAGAGTTTTGCACGGAGTAAAGTGTGTTGCCAGTTGCATGTGCACATATTATAGTTTTAATGATGATACTAAATGTAGGTGATCAGAAACACAATTGAATAGGTTAATTGAAAAATCCTGTTATTCAATATTTTTAACGAATTCGTTGTATGTGAAGAAAGCAAAGTTGAATGATAAATACAGCATTATGCATGGAAAACTCGTACTGCTGCTGTACAGAATGGTCGTGAGAGAATCGCTTTGCTTCGAATTACAACTCCGTAAATCACTGACATGCAGAGTTTTCATCACAACAAAGTACAAATACTTAAACGAATAATTGAATATTAAAATATTGCATGAGAGTTTAAGGAAAATAGTCGAAGTTTTGAAATATAAGAATTTCTACTCAAAAGGTTCAATGAATTTTTCTCTGCGTTTCGGTAAGGTTCAAGTAGAGGCTTATCCACAAATGATTAGGATTAAAGATAGAAGTTAAGCTGTCAATGTTAAAAGAGCCATTATATGTGAAAGAATTATAATTTTAAGGTAATTATAAAAAATCTACTGACAAATTGGACGCATTTCAAAAAGAAATGAGGATACTTACGAGCTAATCTAGGTAAATCCTAGGTAAACTACGAATACACTATATAGATCATTTGCAAAATTGCTAATTGCCAGTGCAAGAAGCATTTTGGCTCATTTAGCTCAGGTTGTGAACATGTTTTACATTCACAATTCAAGAGATGATACGAGATAATACCATAATGATTTACTGTTACCACGAGGGTATTGCAACTAAAGGACCTGATGAGATAAGTTCATTTTTGACTGCTCATATTACAAATATTCCTGAAAATTGAAATCATTTACATGCATTTTTATATGAGTGTTTTGCCCACGAATGCATGAATAATTCTGTAGTAAGAATGCCTCTTACTCTTGCCAAAGTCAGTTTTCATTCTACAGGCCATTCTCATTCAGAGATCTTTTCCTTTCCTTTTGACACTGGCTTTCAAATTCTTGTCATCAAGAGAAAAGTAAGGAAACATATTGAAGGTAAACACATTGATGAGGTATGTATCACTCATTGGCTATCGCGCCGAGAATTCAGTCACAGTTGTAGAAGGTAATGATTTTGTGGATTACAAAACCCGGTGTAAAGGTTTATTAGTTTCTGTACTCAAAAAAGAGAAGCACACCATTAAAAGTTATGACTATGAATTTTGTTTTTTCTTGGAGACAATCGTAAAATGCTTTGTATTTTTTTCTTAAGTCATATAGCTTTATATTTATCTAAAGGCAAATTTAATAAATAGGTTCATATCCTACTTTCATGATGTCTTTTCATAAGTAATAATCCTCAGAGGCAAGACATTTTACAAATAGTTTAGGATTTATTCATCAATGAGCTATTTTGGGTTTTCCCCAAAGTTTACATTTCGGACTCATAGGATTTTAAAAATAACCATTTAATTTTCACTTGCCTTCATCGTCCGTAGCCTGTACAAATACCTTTCAAACGATACCATACTTTTTTTAAACTCGCTCGTTACTTCGCTTGAAGAGGGCTCTTTCTCGCAGAAAAAATATTTACACTACGATGTGCATAATATTTATGTGTCTGTATATATTTTCATTTTGTATATGTTTTGGATGTAATTAGTTCATCTAAGTACATGTTGACAAGAGTTTTCAACTTGATAGAAATCCCAAATTAAATTATACAAACATGTATAATACCGTGTTAACGCTATTATCCAGAGCTGTGGGTTATATACCACTTTATGTATGAGTTGCGCACAACTTTCAAGCTTAAAGGAAAGAAAAATTATGTTGGTGAATTTTCGAAATTGAGATTTCATTCTGTCCTTCCATTTAACAACTCTATTTTCTAGTAATAATTGAATTATATTGTATTAAAACAATTTCAGAAATAGTATCTGTGGACGTGATGAACTTCCTTTTTTGAAGCAAGATGTGCACTCCATTTGAATCATACAAGACATACTTCCCTAAACGATCTACTACGTACTTTATCATTCAGCCCGCGTCTCCCGAAATCCTCACGAAGCCCTCTCTCTTTCTCTCCTCGGGATCCTCTTTGGCCGGGCTCCTTGATAAGCGATCGCCCCGACCGAAGGCGCGGGGCATCTGGCTGCGGCCCCGCCTCTGACCTCTGACCTCCCACTGTGGGAGACGCACGACCTCCGGCGACCTTGACCTGCGATTTAATCAATCCTCGGTCTGCATGATTTATTTAAACGCAGGGGGTAGGGAGACCGCGTTCTTTCATCCCGCCCGGGCCTCGGGGGGTAATCCTGTGAAGGGCTTCGGCAGCGGAGCCGGGGGGAGGGCGTGGCGGGGCGTGTGCGGGGTCGGCGGGACCATGACGTTCCCCGCAACCGTCGACCGACGACCGCCAACCGCCACCGCCCGACCGCACAGCCCTCCCACCAAACACCCGCGGACAATGAACCCAACGAGATGAATGAGTCGGATTACAAGACAAAAAAGTCATCAGAGAGTACGCAGGTTTGCGCGGAACCACCCCTAATAAATGACCACGAACTAATTAGGCGGCAATTAAAAATTCGCCCGGAGGCTGCGACAGGTAGTTGCGGCGGCCGGCGTCAGGTCGCAGCACCGTCCCTTCGCCCGTCGTCGTCGCCCCGCGCGCGACCGGCGCCATCGTTCTGCGCGCTCTCGTCCGAAAACTAGCGCGGGTGGTATCCTAGGACCTCGGGACAACCTCGGAATATTAAGCGTCCGAATGCGACTAAAGGAATGCATAATATCACGCCGGGGCGCCGTGCCGCCGGCACCGCCACCGCCGCCGCCGCCGTCGCCGCCGCTGCGAGAGCGCAAAATCAATCGACCAGTCGCCGCCAGGCGGCGCGGGGAGCGGGAGGCGAGCCGCAGCTAGTGCCAAAGTTCGCCGACGGGGAGCAGCACTTGCCGGGCGCGCCGCCACGAGCGCGCGCGCGGGCGGGCGGACGCGGGCGAGCACGAGCGTGAGGGAGGGCGGGTGGGGGGTAAAATTAATAATAATTCCTCAAAGACACAAAAGCCGCTCCTAATGAACGCCATCAGAGTCTCGTAGAGCGGGGCCCCGGGCGCAAGAGGGTAATACGCCAATATGCGAAGGGCGGCTGGGGCGCGGTGGGCTATACAAACCTAATTGCAGAGCCGCAGAGCACGCCGTCGGGGTTCGCGGCAACGGAGGACGAGGTGCGCGGGGAGAAGAAATGGGCGCGCCAACGAGCGGCCCGGAAACAGATGAGCAGCGAATCACTGGGTCACTGGCGCAGTCAGATACTTCCCCTCGTCCATAGGAGGGTTCCCGGCGATAAAACTTCCCACCGCGGCAGGAGGGTGCATTGTACGTTCAGAAAGCCAACACTTTTGAAGAAGTAGATGTCGCCACGTCCGGTCTACTAATTCCATGACCGGGCATACATATGATCGCGATGAATAAACTCATGCGTCAACGTTTTGTTGAATACAACATATTTATGCAGCTGAATTCCCTGAATTATTCTCTTATGTTTCCAACTCCTAGCAACTATCCTTCAACTCACTTGATACTTAATAACACAACGAACAACAATCGCAGTTGTGCTTGGTATGCTACGTGTGTTATTGAAGTCACATTAATTTATATTAAATTATACAAAATAACACATAAATATTAATTAGAAGGCAAATTTTATGCTATTCAGGTGAGCAGCGTCACTGTCTGTCACGACGTTCAAATAAATGAAATTGTATTTACGAGTGTATAGTAACACATGACTTTGTATGTTTTTGTAGTACCAGATGATGGGAACAAAACAGGTTCCCGAAACGTGAAATTAAAACAAATATTTTACATGATTTTCCCAATTTGTTACCCCCATTAATTTGCCTATTTATAAATGTACAAGTCCAAATTTATAAAATCCCTGAATTATTCTCTACATTATTGTAAAATCAGATAAATTAAATTATTTATATATGCTGAGAATGGGCACATGCACATAATGAACATTACGTGAGTTTCGTAAAACCGTAAGTCCCTAACAATATAAATCGAATAGTCTAATAATGCATGCTATAAGAATAATTTTAGGTCATTGAACACCAAGTAAGTTGAGTTGACTGTTTATTCACTCTAGAATATTAATTCAATTAATTACATTTGGTAAGATGTTGCATACCCGTAAAATATTCGAGTAATTTTCTCGAATCGTTATCACCTCCCATCTTATTTATAAGGATTAAAGATGTATGAATTCGAATGTGAAAAGGCATCAATGACCACAGGACGTCTAGTCACCAAATACTTTACTAATTATCATAGAAACTAATTTCTTCGAAAAAGCGTTTTCAGCAATTTTCTTATAATCTCAAATTACAATGACATGAGAAATGACAATCGGAAATTCTGTATTTCTGAATCAGCATTACTTTTTATGTATATTTTGGGTACTTCAATATCGGTATTGAAAATATTTGTTTGTCGCAAAATTAGATCCAAAAGTATACATTTCTTCGTTTACGACTCCATTCAATAGGTACGTCTATTGTTAAAACTCTCGTTGCTGCTGAAATTATTTTATTGTATATTATTCTTCTTATAAATTATCTATAAAATGGACTGTCAAACAAGCTCAATAAATTTGCCTCAACGTGAGTAGTTTCGGGATTAAGATTAGCTGTCATATTCTTCAGTTTCAATATACAAAGCCCTAAAATGGACTTTAAAAATAAATATTAAAAACTAAACATTCTGCCCCGCCAAACAAATGTGTTACCTCTCCAATCAGCAAAGGAAAAAGGCTGTGTTTTATTGATGTTGTTGGAAAACGCGAGAAACTTCAAATAAATATCTTCTAAGAGTATATTTCTAAAGTATGAGTAATACAGCAAATGTCTTCACAACTTCAATATTTTCACAGAACTTTTTACCTTTAACATAACAGTTTTCGACTCAATTCTACCCTGTAATAATTCTCAAGTCTATCTATGTTAAACATTCTGGTAGTAACTAACTTCCCCGTCTTTAAGAGAAACAGTTTTAATTGGAGGCTTTAACATCATCATCATCATCATGTTATTATTGCCAATATATTATCATCATAGTATTAATTATTGTTATTACCATTATCGTTATTATTCCTATAATTACATAACATTTCCCCACCTTGTCGCAATACATTCGCTCGAAAAATTACGTGAGAATATATTTCCAATTATCGCAATTGCCAAGCATGGTTGCGACCCAATAGCTACTTATTTGATAATTGATTTGTAATTATTGTCTGAAATCGTCATATTATTATTAATATTATTATTTATTATTAGTATTATTATTATTTTATTATTAGTATTATTATTATTTTATTATTAATATTATTATTATTATTATTTTATTATTAATATCATTATTATTATTTTATTATTATTTATTATTATTATGTTATTATTATTATTTGCGTATCGGTATATCTGACCAAGTTACAAAGTTCTCTTCGAGCCCCAGTCATTTTCTATCCCGGGAGAGATTAACGTGCATTATGGAGATCAGCTTCGGCTGTATCCCTTGGTAAGACAAGGTTGTTAAGTCTTGAACTATGAATTATGAGGTGATAGGATGATGATGATGATGATGATGATGATGATGATGATGACGACGATGATAGATGATCGAGGCATTTTTAGACATCCAGCATTCGCCTTTATGACCGAGGAAAACCACGAAAACCCGGTCAGGATGGCGGCCGGGTATCAAACCCAGGCCTCCGACTGCTAAGTCAGTGCGCTACGCCCTAAGACGCTTCGCTCGGTATTATTATTATTATTATTATTATTATTATTATTATTATTTTATTATTATACTTAATTTCAAACTTATTATGTCCATTAATATTATTCAAGGTTCAAAACACAAAATTTCGAGAACCATTCCAAGCGATAAGAGGAAAAGGGCGAGCCACTTAAGAGCGGCGGAAGAGCGGCCTCCCGGAAGGGCGGCAGCGCGCGTGCGGCGCCGCGGGGCCCTCCAGCGGCCGGCAGTGTCGCCCGGCACGCGCGCCGCCTCATTTGTCAGAGGGCGGATAATCCGACGGCGGCGCGCGCGTGCGGCTGCGAACGGAGAGACGCGGATGGCCGAGGTGCGGACGGAGAGGGGAGACACGACAGAGTGAGGAGGCGGTGGAAGGGTGAAAGGACAGAGAAATAGAGGAGTCGGTGGCCTGCAAAGGCGGGACGGGAAGCGGTAGGCACTAAGGCTGCAGGATGAGACTGTGACGATGAGAAAAGCTGAAATAGCGGAGATGATTTGAGATGAGGACAGCACGGCTGCGCTGAAAGAACGTCGTATGGGGATAATTGGGAATATGGGCGACGAACAGGGGCGGTGGAGTGGGGAAAGAGGACAGGTGTGGACTGTCGAAAACGATGAACAAGGAGGAGGAAGAATGAGCGAGGAAAAGTAGCAGGTGGCTTAACGGCCACTGCGATAGGAAAGTCAAAAGTGGGTGGACCGGCAGGAGCCGCCTAGGTGACGGAGGAGCGGTGGCGGGGGGGGGGAGGACAGCATGGTAGGAAGCGAGGTGATTGGCCGTAGAGGGCGTAGGTGCCGCGAGACACTGTGGACTGAGACGAGGGCGGGGAGGACTGCAACTGAGGTAGGGAAGTCGAAGGTGAGTGTACCGGTAGGGGACGCGTGTGTGACGGAGGACGTGGTGGACGGGGGCGGAGGCGGGGAGGACAGCAAATGGTGTAGGAAAGCCGACGGTGAGTTGGCCGATGATGAGGGCGATGGGTGACGCGAGGACACGGTGGCCGGTGGTTTGGTTTGTTTTTTTCGTGTTTCCGGGCGCGTCAACTGCTTTGGTCATTAGTCCCGTCAGAGTAGTGCATGTTTGTTTCTCGGGAGATGGCGGTGGTCTTCCCCAGCTGGATGGCGAGATCCGGCGCCGACCTACCGTCGGCTAGTGGGGTTTCCCTCTAACTAGGACACTCCCACCAGCGGGACACCGCCCCAGCCGGGACAAGCTCTAAGTTCCCGTCCGGTCTTCCAGAATATGTGGTAGTGTAGTACATGTTAGTGTAAGTGTGTGTGTGTGGGAGAGGATAAGACAAGGAAGAGCAAGGACAGATCGCGGCGGTCCGTGACCCGTTTCGTAGGGTACTGCCCCGATGAATTTTACCTAGCTGAAAAGCTAAGTCAGCTTCGCCTGGTGTTGATCGGAGAAACCACGGAAAACTGCCGATCAGAGCAGCCGGCCGCTAGAATTCTCCTCCAGGCAGCGACTGAATTTTACCTAGCTGAAAAGCTAATGTCAAAAATCCTACCGCCGTCAGGACTCTAACCTCCTAGGACCTCCCGGTCAGAGGCGCTGCAGTGATATCAGTTGATGCACTGAGCTACCGCTCCCGGTGCCGGTGGCGGAGAGAAGTGCAACTGGGGTTGTAAAGTCGATGGTGGCCGATGGTGAGTGGAGCGATAGGAAACGCAAGGTCACGGTCGGTGGGGGCAGGGGCGGGGAGGACGACAACGGGTGTACGAAAGTGAGTGGGGTGGTAGAAGACGTGTGATGAGAGAGAGCCGTAGGTGCCGCGAGGACACGGTGAGCGGTGGTGGGTTGGACGCAACTGAGGACTGAAAGTCAATGGTGAGTGGGCCGGTACGAGAGGCGTAGGTGCCGCGAGGCGGGCGGGCGCAGGGCGGCCGGTGCCGTCGGTGCGAGCGGTCAGGTGGCGGGCTTCGATCCGGCGACACCCGCCAGCTCGCCCCGTCGCCCGGCGCGCCGCTCCGCTCCGCCCCGGCGGAAGCCGCCCAGCCACCGCCCGCGCGCTCAAAGCTGCAGCCGCCCACACGTCACTCATTTGCCGGGCCGCCTCCCGCCGGCTTGGCTTAGCGCCGGCAATCACTGGCCCGGGGTGGGGGGCGAGGTGCAAACGCCGCTGGGGCTCCACGGCCGCCGCAGCAGGTTGTTAGCGGCCGTGACGGCGACTGGCCAGTAATTAGGATGAAAGACGTTCACGGCTAAGGAAGCAGGTGGAAGCATAAGCCGTGGCAATGACGTTGACGGTGATGTTAATATTATCAACCGGACGAAGTGGGCAACCAAAATCAGTCACAACGATTATTTCACCGGCGTGTAATATCCCAGAGAGATCTGAGCAGTTTTTCGAAATGTGATGTGTGTAAATTTTTAGCTAAAGGAAGTAATATTTTCTTTTAATATTATTATTCAACGGTCGTAAATTGCTTTGTGTTTCGGTGGGTGCAGAAATAGTTAATATCATATATGCTAACGTTATTTGCTACTCGCACTGGCTTGAGCATTTTTTACTTTCTCGTATATATGTATGATAATGCATCAGAAAATCGATTTCGAAACGTCAAAGTAAATATATTTTTTGGGTCCCCTGATATCGTAAACTCCGTCTGTCTGTTAAAATACATCTGTCCATAAAAATGTGTTTGTACAAAAAATTATTCTATTACAATAATATTGTTTAGTAAAACTCAACCTTTTTCCGGAGGAAATGTGCATGTGGGCCCCGCAGCAAATCTGACCATGACAGCAACTATGAGTCTAGAAAGTTGTTGTTTCTTGTTGTTGTTTTTAGTCGCAACAACGTGATTGTCAGGGACTTTCTGTTACAAATACAATACAATACGTTAGTAGAAAAATACAACAGTCAATTTTGGAATCATCTTATGGTAGAAACAACAATTCAAAATAACAGTGACAATTCACATTTATCCATTGTGCTTATATCCCGAAATATATTTATGACTTTACAAAGTTTAATTATTCTTTCTTGGTCTTTTTTAGAATCGATTACTGATTCGTAATTATATCTAGTTAATTTTCTTTGATTGTTATATCTGGGACATACTTTGAAAATGTGATCAAGATTTTGAAGTGTATTGCATTTTTCACATGTTGCAGATGATTTTTTGCTTGAATGGAGATGGCGTAAATTGCAATGTCCTGTTGGTATCTTTGAAAGGGCTACTTGTTCCCTGCGTCGGAGTTTTGTATGGTTGGCTAATGAATAAAAAGTATTTATAGATTTATGAAAATTGCAGACTTTGAAATTTGCCCGTCATGGCCCCACTTTTTTGCATTTCCTCTCCAACAAATTTTAAAATTCTTCAATTTTACATGATGAATTATGTACATTTGTGGACATTTGAAGATCAATAAAGTATTTCCTTTACTGACGCCTGTGCTTATGATATGGTTCAATTTCAGAAGGGATCCATACTAGGAATAAATTTATTCCTGCTCTGATAATCAGAAAAAAGTGATCTAAAACATCGAAGAAAATGTAATGTTGGTGAGCCAACGGTGATGCTACAGACAAGAGTTGCAGCCCCTGCTCGCCTGTTGGTAAAGGGGGAGGGGGTAACTGATGAGCACGCTCTCCCTCCGTGTCCGCCAGAATGAAATTCTGCCTCTTTTTTTGCCAGCGGCCGCGATACGGTGATTGACTGCCGTACAGGCCGCGCGGAATTCTTTCTCGTTGTAGCGAGTCGGCTTTCGACGTGCGTGATTTTTGACTTCGATCCACTTCCTGCCATTTGGAATTGGGGAATGAGAACGTGTTATACAAATACGAAGCGGTTGATGAGAAATTACAACGCCGACAACATTCGCTGGCAGATGGGGTGTACGCATTTTTTATAGATTCTGTTAAAATCATGGAGAAAGAATTAACCCCCTAAAAAGAAAAAAAACATATGTTCACATTCTGTAATGAAGTAAAAGTTACGCAAAATGTTGTCACATAATACATTAAAATATAAATATAAATATGAATACGAATTCGAAATACGAATACGAAACGAAACGATACACATACGCATGTATATGCACATATACATACACATACACTTACACAAACATGCAAATCAAATGCAAGCTACGAATATCGAATTGGGGAAATTCAATACGAATCGATCGATGAATTACGTCAATACCGAATACAACAAAGCGAATACCAGACGCATGTATATGCAACATAACGACACACACTTTCACAACATGCAAATCAAATGCGCTAGTCAATTAGTCCTCTGGAATTTCGCCGGCTGCTCTGATCGTAGTTTCCTGGTTTCTCCGATACACAGCGAGGCGCAGACTACAAACGCCGCGATCTCCCCTCGCCCTTTACAAACACACTTATACTAACATGATCTATACTACCACATATTCCGGGAGACCGGTCAGGGACTCAGAGCTTGTCCCGGCTGAGGCGGTGCCCCGCTGGTGGGAGATACTTCATTGGGGAATACTCCGCTAGTGGACACTAGGTCGGCGCCGTATCTTGCCTTTTAGTGGAGGAAGACCACCTCCAACTCCCGATAACAAAACATGCACTACACTAAAGGAACTAATGACTGCAGTAGTTGACGTGCTCAGAATCACTAACAATTAATCAAGTAAGCAAATGCAAATGCAAATTCAAAAGCAAACACAAACACATATACAAATTCTAATACTAATACAAATATATATACACATATACACTGCAAAATATACGACTACCTAACGACTTTCTTTGTTTTCCTTATTTGTAACAAGATTAGTAACGTTCGTTAACAAAAATAACTAAAATGTTTACATAATGTTGTGTGGATTCTGTATGGAAAAGTACCAGTTTGAATAATCATTTATCGTAAATCTATTGACATAATTTTATCAATATAATGATGCAACAGGAATTTAGATAAACTTTCTTAAAAATCACAATGACAAATTCAAAAAAAAAAAAAACCTTAAATTTTTGTAATGTTTTAAACAATCAACATAAAAAATGGAACACAATAGAATCCTGTAGAAAAAGTAAATAACTAAAAACAGGTTTACAGACAGTACACACTTGAATAAATAAGTTAATATTTACTAAGAGCATACTCTGGTCCATTGATACTTGACATTTCGGTAAACAAGTAACGAAACTACGAAGACTCGAAAGAGAGCAAATATTTCTCTTTTGAATTACTTCCGTCCTTTCAGTTTGCTCGTATTAAATTGAATTTATTTAGCCGAAAGTAGGCAAAACCGAGGTTTAATTACTTAGGAAAGAGGTATTCCTGTCATGGGCGACAGTATGTGACCTACTAATCAATCGAATCTGTTGTCAGTAAACTCATAATGAAACAACGACGATAATTATTAAATACGTGTGTAATGCGGGATGAAATCGTGAATTCCCCCGGCCCCCGAAAAATCGTGATTTCTAGTTGTAAGTAAACAGATATGTTAATACAAAAGAAGAATTGAGTCAGTCTGTGAGTTTGAAGTAACAAAATACTCACGCCTGAATAATTCACGTAATGTCTTGTAGTAAAAACTCATGATTAAAGTAGAACAAGAGATGCGATTTCATTTATTTTTGTAGTTTTCTTATCTTTTAACGATTCAGTTGTAAAATTAAAATATTTGTAAGATGCATACTATGGACATCTCCGGCCGGGGGATTCCGTGAATAACCAATAGTACTAGTAAATAGAAGCCCTAGCTTCGAAATTCGCCGTCTCTGCCTTCTCTGCCGCAACGCTGTATCCCAATCACCACCTGTCACTCACAAACTGCTTTCCAACTTCGACTTCCTGTTCCTGGAAGTAAAGTCTCGGTCTTCGGCACTCTGCAGCTGCGTGTCCTAGTCCATAACGGTGTGCGAGAGTTCCTTTGCAATTGTCTTCTCGCCAACTATCTTATCCAGATACGTCTTAGCATAATTCGGTTTGCTCCTCGGAGGAATCCATTTATTCTGGCAGAGTTACCGCAAATGTTGGAGAATCATCTTTTAACAACAATGCAAGCCATGAAAGAAATATTTAAGTTCACATTTGAACAAAATACTCAATAATGTTCAACGTATGGATTTTGAACTACGAACATATTAAACATTCACATCTTGTTAGAGAGAAACTCAAAGTAAGCAACATCAATCTCATGGTAGAAAATTTCTAGAAAAATATACTGGAATAAACACATTTAATGTGATTATTTCCGTAATTAACATACACCTGTGCATAATGTGCATTTGTTATTTTCAGTTCCAATGATTGAGTTAATATGTAGCTAAGAAGATGCATTTTCGGACACGCGAAGACAACCAGACATGAGATCATAATATCGTGATACACCGCGAGGCTGACAGTAATGTACGTCTTCTGAGTCGGGAGAGCAGGTGGTGGAAAAATATTTGTTGATGAGAACAATAGTTTACTTTGGGGGTAGACTTGCAATAGTATTTCTCTATAATTATTTCTCAATGATTCTCTAATAACTAATTCATTTGCTTCCAACTTAACTAATTTTTATCCCACTCTCCCGATATTTCTACGAATATTTGTCCAAATAAAATTCTTTCGGTTCATTGGTTTTTATTCTTGCTCTTTTTCTTCCACTGATAGTACTGTTGACTTCACTCATTACAAAACAGCATCTTTAATCATTCATTTCACCACACTTTTTCCAGCCTACAGTGACTTAGACTCGTCTCCAAACACTACTTCTACTACACTGTCCTTTCTTCATACACGATCACCCAATCTTTTCATCCTTCACATTACCAATATGTGCGTATTTGGCACTTTGGGTGGATAATCCGACATCGCTGGCCAGATACCGGTATCCCCCATGCCTGGGCCTAGTTAAAATCCCATGCTTGGGGGTAAGAGAGACATGTGGCGAACATGTATTCCCTTCGCCGTAACTCGCAAGATCCACCTGCCTGAGCTTTACTTCGTCACACTGCTACAGCAACTGGAACTATTTTAAAGGGAAGCCACTCTATTTTTGCCCCGACCGGGAATCGACCCGAGACCACACCACGGAAAGCTAGTACACTGCTCATGAGCCATTCTAGAGGCTTCTACTAAAACTATCATGTAAATGAATGAATTCAAGAAAGCTGATGATCGTGATGGCGCTACACTAAAATAGACAAAGGGAAACTTAAAAATAAGAGAAAATATGCCTTGAATTGCATTTTTTCAGCACAAATACGCGATGGATTTAACCAAATTCAAATATCACTGGAACAACCAACTCCATACCTATTAATAAATAGTCTCAGAGAAATGTTAGGCTGCTTATAATGGCACGACGCAGAATGGAAAGCAGATGATCCAAGATCTGCAAAATCCAGAAAACTGTAGAAACCGGCTTAGTTCAACAAAAAAGAATGCATGAATTGTCCGGGATTGTAATCCGCCCACTTCAACGAAACCCACCATCGACGACACCGCTACATCGTTCTTTGCTCCACCGGCGCATCAGTACATCTCCACCCACACACACACCCGCCATCTCTTCCCGCCTTCCCCCTGGCGTCACCCGGCCCCCCCCCGCCCCCCCCGGAACCGCCCCGTCTAGCCCCGCACAGCCTCGCCTGCACTGCCCGCCGCGCCCCGTACAGCCACGCCCCGCCACACTGCGCCACGCCACGCCACGTCACGTCACGCACTGCCCCGCCATGCCACGCCCCGCCCCGCCTCTCCCCGCCCCGCCCCGCCCCGCCCCGCCCGTCCCCCCCACCCCGCCCGCCCGCCCGGCCCACCTCCTTCCGCCGCTCCGCGCGCCCCCGCCGCAACGAGCGACCGACTTACATTTATCTGCATGTCGTTACGCGGGGCGTGTTTGGAGCGGTGATACATGTCGTAACACAAATCAGTTTCATGGCGCGGCCGCGGCCGACGCAGCGCGGGCGGCGGACGAGCGCTCATTAACCCGCGGACGACTGGGGCGGCCCCGGCCCACCCCCCACCCCCACACGCTTCGCAGCCCCCGCCGCGCCTTCCCCCTTCGCAGCGCTCATCGCTTCACGCCGCTTCCCGCTTACATCGTTCTACCACGCTTCCGCCGCTTCCTACTTCGGCCCACTTCACGCCGGTCTCCGCTTCGGAGCACTCACTGCTTACGCTGCTTTCCTATTCGCACCGCTCCCAGCTTCGCACCGTACCACGCTTCCCGTCGCTTCCTACTTAGACCCGCTTCACGCCTGTCTCCGCTTGGCACCGCTCACCGCTTCACGCCGCTTTCCGGTTCGCCCCGCTTCGCATCGTATCCCGCTCCCCGCCGCTTCCTACTTCACCCCGCTTCACGCCGGTCTCCGCTTTCGGAGCACTCACCGCTTCACGCTGCTTTCCGCTTTCGCACCGCTTCCAGCTTCGCACCGTACCACGCTTCCTGTCGCTTCCTCCCTCACCGCTTCACGCCGCTTCTTACTTCACCCCCCTTCGTTCTAGTTTCGGGTTAGCACCACCCCGCTTCACACCACTCGCCGTTTCGCGTCCGGCGCCGAATGACGATGCGCACCATTCAATCCCCAGCTCCCCCACGCGCCCTCACCGATCCTCCACATTCGCCACACAGGTCGACCTCCCACGATATCTTTCGCAGGTATCCGTTACAGCGAGCAATTCTACGTAGGGCTTTCAATAACTAAAGAGACACATTTCTCTGGAGAAAAACATGGTATGGCATGTTTGGTAATTTTAGGACTTTAAGTTGGCATCACTGGTATGAACCCTGACCACCAGGAGGACCATCTTTGTTGTATTCATTACCTCAAAATTAAGTTGAACGATGGCGAGTCCACTTCAAAATTCCATATTGGTTAAACAACGTTCTGTGTTTCTTTTTTAACTTGCTGCAGGTAAAAAAACAACTAATATGACTCTAGAATGAATAAAATGTGTGAAGAAAATTGTATGAATCGCGGGAATTTTTTCACGTGGGTAGAACAGTTCAAAAGTTGTCGAGACTAGTTACTGGCGAACAACGTCCTGGACGCATGAGCATTAAAAACCCTGCTGACAGTGTTTTGGGACGCTATAGGTGGTTTATTTGTTATTATCTCGAAGAACAGCGTACAATAAATGGCCAGTACTACTCAGATATGCTTTTAAACAAGGTTAAAGCAGCCATGAAAGAGAGACGTGAATCTCAGAGGAGAGGTGCGATTCACCAGCAAGACAACGCACGTCCACACACTGCTCAATAAACACGTGAAACCATCGACAGAAGGGGTTGGGAGGTACTGCTTCATCCATCTTACACCTCAGATTTAGCACCATCTGATTTTCATTTGTTTGGTCCGCTGAAGGAGTCATTACGGGGAAAGAAGTTCCAGAATAACGAAAATATCAAAAACAACTTGTGGTAAATTGTTTCAAACACAAAGATAAAAAGTTCTTCGTAACGGGTATACAACTGCTTGTAACCCGCTGGAACAAGTGAACAAATGTTGATGAGAATTATATTGAAAAGTAGGAAAAATCCTGTTTGGAAAAAATTAACCTTTATTTCTACAGACCAATTTGTCTCTTCAGTTATTAAATGCCCCTCGCATACGTCTTTGCAAGCTCCTATATCGTTCACGTCTCCTGTGGGGACAACTACATTCCGTTCAATTGTCCCAGAATAGCCGTCATGGTTTGGAATGTTCGGGTTTTCATTTTCTGAAAGATATTTTTTATCTGTGAACATCTAGATGCAATAGTACTTAATGGTAAAAAATAATAAAGTAATATTGTATTCTCGAATAAAAAGGTTTGACCTCAGAGGTGACGTTAGAAGACGAAGGGGCAAACTTTCAGAAGTGAACTACCATTAATTCTTCTCACGAGTCGTATACACCATTGTATCCGTTCGTATTATACAAACGAAATGTGAAATGAAATATCTACATATTTTACATAAGCTGAATTAGAACAAAAAATTAATTGTTTTAATGATTTTCTTGTAAAAGAAATGTCAACAAACATATTCCTATATACGTAAATTATACTAGCAGTGAAAAACTAGTATGTGCTATAAACTGAAAAAAGAAGAGGGATTAAAGACATTATTCCTTTACAAGATTAGCAAAATAAACAAAGCAATTTGTCGCATAAAATTATTTACATTCTTGGCCACATTTTGAAAATAAATGCATTATTGTATATCGTTCAAAAGCAAGTAAACTAAAAAAAATATTTGCCCCTGTTTTTAACAACCGACTGTTACCTGTTACCTTTAGTTCCTTTAAATAGCGCAACTTCTTTAAAATTAAATAGTAAAAATCAACAAAATTAACTTTAGAATACATTTCATGAATAAAAGTTACGAAGAGGTGTGTACTACAATAGAACTATTTAAGAAGCTCGTTGGATTTTGGAAATAAACAAAAATTACTGTTTTTTTTAATAATTATCAATTGCATTTCTTGTGTTCTTCTACCCTCTCCAAAATTCGCACCGAGTTAAATAACAAACCAAGCATCAATCTGTTCGTTATAACCCACCACTTGGCACTTCTTCACCTACTAAATCACGCTTTGGACACTATGAAGAAACCTTCATCTTCCAATCATGACCTTACTTTCTGTGAAATATCCACCGCGACTGGCATCCTAATATTCAACCACTTCCATCATCGTTGAAATTGTTTCTACTATTTAGTCCTGTCCCATCCTCTCAACGGTCCGTACCGGCAGAGGTGGCTCGCGGCATCAACTGATGTCACAGCAGTGTATCTGTCCGGGAGGTCGTAGGGATATATTCCCGTCGGTGACAGGATTTTCGACTCTAGCTAGACAGTTAGATCGAATTCATCTGCTGTGTGGAGTAAAATGCTGGCGGACGGCTGCTCTGATCGGTAATTTCCGTGCTTTCTCCGATCAACACCAGGCGAATGGCGAATCAGTACACTAACAATCGGGCTACGGATCGTGCACGATCTTTCCTTTCTCTTCCTTGTCCTATACCCACCCCTTACGTACACACCCTTACATTTACTGCACTACCACCCTTGACGGGCGATCAGTCGGGGGTTTAGATCTTGTTCTGGCTGGGATGGTGCCACCGCAAGCCGGCGTCGGTCGGCGCAGAATCTCGTCACCCTGCTGGGGAAGCCACCACCAGCTACCCCATAAAAACATTCACTACATTTACGGGACTATGACTTCACTGCATTACGACCATCCAAAAATCACTAATCAAACAATCAATGGACGGTCGGTTCTGCCTTTGGCGATCCTGCCGATTTATCCAATTTTCGCATGTCTAGCGCCTTTTTTTACTGTCCTATCGCCACGTCTCGACTCTAAACGTCACCAGATTTTTCCCCCCCCCGGTTCCCTTCCCCCCTTTTCCCCCCCGCCAAACGCCGCTAATCCCCCGGCATCGCCCCTTCTCATCGCCCTCGTCGCCCTCGCCAGCCCCGATCAATCCCTGCCGCCCGCCGCCCTCGCCGCCGCCAGGTAGCCTCAGGGAGAGGCGCTGCCGCCGCCGCCGCCGCGTGCACGGTTCATTGTGCCGGAGGTCGGGTGTCAAGGGAGACGAATTGACGAGGCGTTGACCTGACGCAGGGCGAAGCCTTTTTCACTCGCCCAGGATCCCCGCTCGCCTCGCGTGCGCGCAGACCCGGCGCTAGGATTCGCTTTTACTTTTACGGAGGCGTACAGAATGTGTTGGCCCGTTTCAATGCGAAATCTCTCACACGGATACGATTCTGTTTCTGGACAGTGGAGGCCTTCGCGTTTCAATCGAATTCTTCGTTCTCAGAAATATCTAATATCTAGCGTACCCATGCGAGAACTCTCGAATATTAAACCCCATCCTCTTCCCTGATTTTTCATTTCCATATATATATATATATATATATATATATATATATTATATATATATATATATATATATATATATATATATATATTCCTTAAACTACACATGTCAATACAAACTATTCTTTTTAACGTTATTTCCGAGCAGAGAGGTACACCGGTACATCCTTTGTAATTCAATCGTGTATAATGTCAAGTAATGTGTTTAATTTCATATACAGTGGCAGATTCTACAGGCTCTCAGCAGGTGGGGTTGAATCGAGAAGCGTCGAACCAGCAAAAATGTAATAGAATGTTGAAGATGATCTCATCCTGTAGATTACGGAGTGAATGTTTCTTTGAGGCCGCCTCAAAAGTTTAGTTTTTAAGGCCTTAAAACATTTCGTTTAGGAGTTACTAAACGATACGGAGTAAAAAATGTTATTAATATATTTAGATGCATTTTCTAAACAAACCCTTCACGTTTTTAAAGTCAGAGTGCAATTCGTCACGTCTCCGTGAAATTCTCTTTCTTTAGAGACCTAATTTATATAGATTGGTTTCGTGTGAGCCGCAAAAGGTATCTATACCACTGAAATAATATAGGAGACGATATTACAAACATGAAATGCGCGCAGAAATTGAAAGAAAACTATACAACCCTCGGCAGTGTGAAACGCGTCTTTGTTTTTGTTAGGAACGCGTAAAAATTCAAAAACATTGGAATGGTTTTGTTCAATAGCATTTTTGCTTCTGCAGGTCACTAATATGTGCACACTGGCTGATGTGATTCTCTAAAAATATTGTTTCTCGCTCTTCGGAGTCATACCCAAAAATCCTTTTCTTCAATATTGTAGATCAACGCCAAAAAAGTTTTGAGCTTTTGTAAGTTCCCAAAAAAATTAAGTATTTCAACTAAAATGAGATCTGCGTCATTCTTTTAAGCGTCCTTCACGCTTTGGAGGACGAAGTTTAATCCAATAAATTTGGAGGGCCATATTTTTAAACATTTTGGAAATAATGAAGAGGTTTTGGGTAAAGTACCCCCAAAAAATAAAAGCATCAGTTTCAAATTCTCAGAGCCGTGTCGACAAACAGACGGACGGATAGATGTTTGCTTGATTTTTACTAATCAAGGACTTACAAAACATTCTGACTACACAACGCGTTAGAGACCGTAATTTACTATATAGGAAGAAGATTTATCCAGTTATTCGGTACCAGGGCGTCGCAATAATATTTTTTGAGTCAAACATTCGCCGTTTTCGGCGTACTATTACAATAATTTCTCTTCTTACGAAGTATGGACGAGAATGTATAAGGAATGAATTGAATCCACAGTGTAAAGTGGTAAATCTATATACTCTGGCCGTGCTCCCTCCACTCTATCCTTCCCCATTCCTCCGCTCCGTTGCGTTCAGTTCCGCTCCGCCCGGTTCCAACATCCCGTTCCACCCAGGCGCTTCAATCCCAACTTGCCCCGGTTCAAACCGCTCATCTCACTCAACCCCGCTCCCACGTGTTCTTCAGGCCAACTTTCGCCCTCACTGCCCTGCCATGCTCTCACTTCCGTCCATCTCCGGCCTGCCTCCCCTCATTTCCTTCCTTCCCTGCCACCAACTGACGTCACTACAGTGTCCCTGGCCGGGAGGTCCTAGGCTACAGTTCCGACGGTCGGCTGGATTTTGGACTCTAGCTAGATCGAATACAGTGCTAGGTCGCTAACTAGCTCACTAGCTAGATCGAATTCAGTCGCAGTCTGGAGGAGAATTCTTGCAGCCGGATGCTCTGACATATTCCGTGGTTTCTCCGATCAACGCTAGGAGAATGCCGGAGTAGTACCCTAACAAACGGGCCACGCACCGCGCTCGATTTTTCCATCCTCTTCCTTGACCTATCTTCACCCCTTGCTTACACTCACTTCTTACATTTAGATGCAACTACACTACCACACATGCTGGAATACCCGTATGGAGCTTAGAGGTTGTCCCGACTGGGGCGGTGTCCCGTTGATGGGGGTTATCTGGTTGAGGGAAACCCCGTTAGCCGGCGGTAAGACAGCGCCGGATTTCACCATCTAGTTGAGGAAGATCACCACCACCACCACCATTACTACGTATGCTCTACACTTACGGGACTAATGACCTTAGCGGTTGACGCTTCCGAAATCACTAATAACCAATCAATCAAAACTTTCCTTTCCTGCGTTGCCCCGCTTCGCCCGAACCCGTGTCCTCTCGTGCCCAGACCAGCCTCTAATCGAATCGCTGCGACGCAATCCCTTAAAACATAAATGCAGTGCAGGTTGCATTAATTCGAATTTTGTTAAAAAAATTGAAATATTTTGAATTTAGGCCCCCTATTTTAATTCTTGTTCACTTGAAAACATTGGAACCAACTTTGAGATCAACCATTCTAACGACTCAACTTTCTGTGGTGTATGCCAACACACACATACCATTCAGTGAGACTAAGTCTGTGCCATTCTGTAGCACCTGTAGTTCAATTTTATATTTCGTCGCACATTTATATCGCCGCTTCTTTATGCTCATTTTCAATACTCCATGGAGTTCTGTTGTTTTCTGTAGGACAATTCTACTCCTGCTACTCTGATCAGTAAGTTTCCGTAGTTCTACGATAAATACTGGGTGAATGCCGAAGCAGTGCCCTAACAAACCGCGCGATCTCTCCTTTCAACTTCTTGTCCTATCGTACCGTTTACGTACACAGTTTCATACACTACCCTAACGCACATGTCAGGAGATCGGTCGAGTGCTTAGAGCTTGTCCAGGTGCCCCACTGGTGGGAGATAGCTGGTTTGGGGAAAACCCCGCTAGCCGACGGTAGGTCGGTGTCAAATCTCGCCATCCAGTGGGAGATCACCGCCACCTCGCAAGCAAAACCCATGCACAACACACACGGAAATAATGACCTTTGCAGTCGATGCGCCCGGAATCACTAGTCAATCAATCCAAAATATTCTCCGAACAGCTCCTTCTATCTAACATTCTTAGTATCTGAATGCTCTAGCTCATGGTTATAGCCTATCTGAATGCGTGTAGTTTCTTTTTTTTTTTTATTTAATTTTTTAAGTCGCATCAACGCAGGTCATTAGCGACTAAATAAATACAATATATTATATTTTACATTGTCAATTTTTAGTTTTTACAATATTGAGGTTACTATTGAGGTTACAGTACAGAGATGATATGGATATAAAAACATAAAACTTAAACGTGAAAATTACATAACTGTTAATTACTACAAAAAGGAATAGAAAATTACGTTATTCTAATACAGTTAAATATTTCCTGAAATACCTATTTCATTACAAAATTTTAAAACATTACTTTGGTAAGTATTATCCCTTAGAATGGTACTAAATCTTTTCTTGTCAAAGAATTGAGGTCTCACAGAATTGAATTGGGGATATTCCTGGAGGATGTGATTAGATTTTATCATAAGGTTATCAGCCAAAATTGAAGCTTTTAAATATATGGCTACTCCACCAGAAGCATGATCAGTGGTTCTATTTTTAAGAAAATTGATTTCTTAATATTAGCTGAGTGATTAGCCTTGAAATGGTTTCTTGCAAACAAATGATATCTGGGTAATAGTTGCAGATACTCAAGATGACAATAGTATCCATTAATATTCCATTGGAGTATCTTCATTTGTTTGCTTGAAATTTATTTAGCAAGGGGGGAATGGTGTTTTTTTAAGAGACCTGAATTAAAAAAATTAGTGTCAGGTAGTTTCATACTGGATTCAGACTCAGATTCCAGTAGGTGTTTCTGCAGTTTTTATTATTCTGGTAACTCTGCCTTTCGTCGCTAGGCAATGAAAACCTCGTAACTCAAATTGGTCAAATTTTACAGGAGAAACAAAAACTACTTATAAAAATCACATGGGGACCTGATTAGTCAAATGTAGTGGTTTCTACTCACAATATGTATCCGGTCATTGGTACATAAGACTTTATTATGCACTTCAAATTCTCTGCTGGTTTTGGAGTTACGAGGTTTTCACAGTCATATTTTTGGTAGTGATGGAGATAAGAGGTATGTAACGAGTGCAAAGTTAAGAATTGAAATGAATGAATGTTTTATTTTTTAAATACTTAAATAAACTTTGCATTATTAGTGTATTATAAATCATCTGTAAGGATACATTGTTACAGATATAAAGTGAAATGAATAATTTTACATTGATCAAAATATTGGAATCTGGATGTTAATAAATTACAGTGTTTAAAAACATAGAAACAATGTTGTTAGCTTGAATTAAACGTTTATTACTGTAAACATTTGTGCAGTTTATTAACATTTATTATTGTTACTATTACTGCTACTATCACAATCACAGTCATAAGTGGCTGTAAACAAGTTTATTTTCGGCTGATTTTTTTAGGCACGGACATGTTCTCTCATTACAAATAGCAGCTTGATGGCTTATTTATTTATTTTTATTTATTTTACGACAAAAAAATAAAAACTGCGTATGACGTGCTATGGGGAAAAGTGAATTGTGTGCACATTTTCAAAATTCTGTGATCTCTACTCTAAGTCATATACTACTTAAATTTTGAATTTTGAAGGGAGAAAAAAACAAAAACTCCCATGTAATAAAATCTATTTTCATGGATAAATAAGCAATAAATTTTGAATTTTGAAAGGAGAAAAAACAAAAAACTCCATGTAATAAAATCTATTTTCAAAGATAAATAAGCAATAAATTTTGAATTTTGAAAGGGAGAAAAACAATCAAAAAACTCCCATGTAATAAAATCTATTTTCAAAGATAAATAAGCAATAAATGTTGGCTCTTATTATTTCCTGCCGCGACAACATGGAAACGATAATTTGAATAATTGTATTTCCACTGAATTCTAGAAGACGTGCACAGGAAATGAAGTTACATTTATGTCCAGAAGAAAAACAAGGGGCCATCTCAGCATTTGCTCAATGGATCAGGGAAACTGGACGAAAAACCTGATCGAGATGGGGGTCATTGACCCGGAAGCTGTAGTACAATAGTTGTTACAGGTTGTTTATACTCATTTACACAGTTCAAATGGTAAATAAAGCATTATGTATCATTGTTAAAATTAATGTTACTTTTCTTGTGAAGCTCAGTATAGTCTCTAATTGTATAGAAACAGTTATGCAGCAGAAACGATTTCACTTGGGATTTAAACTTTTCTATTGAAGTTAATCGTTTAATGTCATCTGGAAAAGTGTTGTAAAATAATGTGCATGTATTGTATGTGAATTTTTGTAATGAGCTATTGATACTGTCACCTGGTGAATATGATTTCTACGTCGAGTGTTATAGTAATAGATTTCGGCATTTTCAGAAAATATATCCCGCCCTTGAGCAAGTCATTTTTTACAAAAACCACTGATTCGTAAATAAGAAGACACGGTAATGGTAGAATTCCTAGATTAATGAAGAGAGGCTTACATGAATCACGTGGGTGGGATTTGGTTATTATTCGTACAATTCGTTTTTGTAATCTAAAAGTCTGGGAGCTATAAGATGTATTTCCCAGAATATTATGCCATATCTCAGGCGGAATGAACATTCGCGAAGTATACACAACGAGCAGTATGAAGGCTGACTGAATTTGCAAGAATTCTGAACGCGTAGCACAATGAACTTAATTTTGTGTTCAATTCATTTAAATGGACGTTCCATTTAAGGTTTGACTGAATTGAGAGACCTAAAAATTTTGTTGCCTTAACATCATTCAATGGTACATTGTTCATTGTCAATGGGACACAGAATTGTTTATTTGAAATAGAAAACTGCATTAAAACCGTTTTCTTTTCGTTCACTATTAATTTGTTATTTCGGAACCAATTTGAAACATCTGATATTGTACTATTTACTGTTTCTTTATTGCAAAGAATGTCCGTAGCATCCGCAAAGAGAACGTTCTTTCGTTTTGAATCGTCGAGGCCATATCGTTTACGTAAAGTAGGAACAGAATAGGCCTAAAATCGATCCTTGAGGAACTCCACATGCAATGGGCAAAGATTCTTTGAAGATCTTAAAAACAAAGTCGGAAAGGTGCGTCGTAATGTTCCATATTCCGTAAGGTATTTCAACTCTCTGAGATCGTTGTTTAAGGTACGAACATAACCAATCTAGAGCAATACCACGAATTCCATATGAAGGTAATTTGGAAAGTAAAATGTCATGATCAATGACGTCAAAAGCTTTTGAGAGATCTAAAAATAATCCAATAGGTGCCTCGTTTTGATCCAATGATGAGGCGACATCTTTAAGAAAAGAAAATATAGCTGTTTCCGTTGATTTTGATTTTCTAAATCCATGTTGGCAATCTGAAAGCGCGTCGTGTTTAGTGAGAAAGGTTTCCATTCGTATGTAAAAAAGTCTCTCTAATATTTTTGAAAAGACTGATAGAAGAGAAATGGGCCGATAATTTTGAATTTCATTTGTGTTGCCTTTTTTGAAAAGCGGCTTAATTTTAGCTGTTTTGAAAATATCTGAAACGTTCCAGTGCATAAAGATGCATTAAATATGTGAGTTAACGGGTGTATAATGGCATACGCACAAGTCTTTAACAAAGAATCCGGGAATTCATCTAAACCGGACGAATATTTATTTTTTAGTTTACCGATTATTTTGAGAATTTCATAGGAAGAAGTTTCGAAACGAACATTGTGTCTACAATTTTTTGGGTGAACTGTCTGTTTTGAATTTTGTGCCTGAAGACCCTTAGTGAGATCGGCAGCAATTCTCGAAAAGTATTGGTTAAAGAGACTAGCCACTGTTGCCGGATCGTTCACATTTATATCGTTATATTTTAAAACAACATTCTCTACGGGTTTTCTAGTTGATTTGGTAGTATTTTTATTATATTCCACATTGCTTTTGTTTTATTATTTGAATTCAAAATATCCTGATCGTTTTTCATGATTTTAGCCTGCCTTATGACTTTTCGTAACAATGTTTTGTATTTTTAAAGTAGATAAGAAATCTTGAGATACGTCATGACGTTTAGAAATGAAAGAAAGAATTCGCTTGTTTTACAAGATGTCCTAATCCTTGTGTTATCCAAGAATTGCTTTTCCGTGAAATATTTAATTTTCGTTTTTTAAGAGGAAAGCAAGTGTTAAAATGAAATGAAAGAGTTGAAAAAGAATTATATTTGTCGTTTGTATCAGCAGTATTATAAACCGTTTCCCATGACTCTGTATCAAGTAATCAATGAATAATTTAATTTTACTTTAGTAAACAATCTAGTCATACGTGTATTATTTATTGTGTCAGTGATCGCATTTCTTATAATGGTAAGAATTTGTGCATTGTGGTCACTGTATCCTAAATCTTTTTTTTCAACAAATGTGAGGCAGTGTGTCATAAAATGAATGCACATCCTTAGGAAGGACCAGCTTTAGTTGTTGCAAATGCGTAAACTTTTCTGCACTGATCTTTAGTGGTGAACTGTAGAGAGGAGCACTGTAAATGAGCTGGGTATGTTTGACATCCTTCTTGGAAGTGTTTCCACGTATCGCTGAATTTAAATTTATATTCAATTTTTCCGGAGGGATCATACTTGAGACACCGGATATCAGTCACTGTTGGATCCCCAATTTTGAATCCTGGTCGAATAGACGAATACAACGAGAGTTTAGCATAGGACTTGAAAAACGTGTGGTCCAAATAATTGACCACATAAGGTCTAGGATTTTGTCTTGCGGAAGGACAAACTTCTACATAGCCAGCAGGAGTATAAATGTGTCTGTTTTTAACTTCCTTTCAATGGTGGAGTGATAGAATCACACTCCATTTGAGTGTGACCTTCTCCAGATATTTTTGCACTATTGTAATGCCTTTCTGAATGGCGAGATGAGCCAGTGCATTACTCATGACTGAGTTTCGATTCTGGTACGTGCATCCGTCGCTATAGAAAATGGCTTCTGAATCATTTTGGACGTAAGTTTCTATAAAATGCACGAGTATACTGGCAAATTCCGAAGCTGTTAGTCCACCTTCACTCGTGCCAAAGGTAACAATAACCATCGTTACTTTTTAAATCATAGATGGTAAAGTTGTGGACCTTTAGTTTGCTTTTATAGTACAGTGCAGATGCTTTTAGTCTGGGAGAAAGCAGAAGTGCTTGAAGGTCCATAGTAAACACTCTGGCTGGTCCTAACTTATCACTATTTTTGGCTTCCTTGCCTCAGTTTTTCGGGTCATATGCAAAGAGTATTCATTGTCTGAGAGATTGCCTGTCTGGTGAGCACAACAAAGATCGCACTGGTCCTTTTAGGCGAAAATAAGTTAAGATTATTTTCATCGAATACCTCGCAGAACTGTTTGTAAGCAGCTGGGATTTGTCCTCTTTTCTTGCAAAATTCTATGTATTCCCTATGTAGTTCTGATTTACTCTGCCAGTCAGGTTCCAAGTAGAGTTTTGTGGAAGAACGACGGCAGTAATGCGATTCCAGTTTTGGCAACTCTGAAAAAATCTGATGCTGATTGTCGTCTACCTGAAACTTTCGTTGGTCTCTTCTGCATTTGGGCCCTTCTGTAAGCGTTATTCCTGATGCACTAGATGCCCATGTTCTGACACTCCATTCGCCTAAGCACAAAGTATTCAGAAACATAGTTTTGCAGACAGTTTTTCTCCCCTTCTATTACAAAATTGTAATATAGTGTGTTAGAACGGTGAGATTTATTAGATTCTGAATTATTTCTACGTCCTTTAACTGGAACGTAGTAGACATGGCTTCTAACAAAATTTTTCTTTCACCCCAAGACATATCCTGCCAGAAATGATTAAATATTTGCTGTCTCTGCTCTTCTGTAATATCCTTGCAATTCCTGTTCCGATTTAAGGAAGAATGTTTACAAGTACATCGAGGTTTCATTTCCTCCTACTTCTGCTCATTGTTGGTCTCTTTTGCCAAACTCATCTTTTTCATTCCTAAATAATCCTGTCCCTCATACGTTTTTCTTTCTGTAAACTTTGAAGTGATTGATTGCTTTTCCTTTTACGGCGCTGCTTAGTTCTTTTACTCCACATCAACTTCGTCATCGTCTTCCGTGCAGTTGTTACTGCTATGGTCATTTTTGTTTTTATCTGGATCATACACATCACTACTGCCGCTGGGGATATCATTCTCGCTGCTGTCTTCTAAAAGACTTTTAAACCCAGTGGAATTCTCCTCTGTATTGGCTTCTTTTTCGCATTATCTGTAGAATTAAAAGCATTAAAATAATGCTTCAATAATATTTAAATAATTTAATCACCTCAACTTTCAAACGAGGATCTTACTTGATGTTACAACAATATAAACTACGGTTTACCTTCATTTTGTAGGTCTACTCTTTCTTTGGTGCAGGACAAGGAGGAACCTGACTAGAATCTTCTTCCGGTGATTTTATACGATATGACTCGTCTGTTGTTTCACAAGGTGAAGAGTTAATTTACTCTTTTACCATAGCTGAAAACAAAGTAGTTACTGTAGAATGTATAGGATTCTGATTAAAACTTCGTATGTACCGAGTGCAGTCTGCTTTATGCGGATGAAATCCACATTGTATTTAACGAGGTCATTAATAATTCTGTATATTAAAATACAATACATAAATACCTAGAAATACTAACACGTACCTGTAGCAATAAAGCAGTGTTGGTCTGTCACTCAAAAACGTTTCTATTAGAGATGGGCTTAACAGCTTTTCTTCAATAGCTGTTATCACAAAAACAGCTGACTCGTAATAGCTGTTATTAATAACAGTTGAAAATAACAGGTCCATGACCAGCAACCTAACATGGCCGACTGCTAATAATTAACGCAGTTGTAGCGACTGCTAAGAGTTAAACCACGCTAAACGAATAACGTTGGTAGCACTGTAAAGCTTGTGCAGTTACCTTATGGCGCTTCCTTGCACTACTGTCCCTAACATGTTTGAACAGAGAAGCAGCTGATATGAACGAGCCTGGATTAACTGCCAAGGACGACTAGTAATTCATAGAATGTGTAGCGAATGTGTATAGAATGTAGAATATTACTAAATGAAAGTGATTCGAGTTCAGATTGCAAATATTCTTTCAAATATGCAACTCGTGCATAGTGAAGTGACGAGTGCCAAAAATAATGAGGAGAAACAGTGTTTTACTTACCTTTAGCTAAATTGTTAATGTCTATCGAATATGAAGAGTTCTTTACGACCATAAATTAATATTTGAAAGCAGGTTAACAGGGCTTGGTCAGAAACATTTTTCGAAACAACTAGTGAAAATCGAATATCAAGTATTATAATGTGCGTTATTTGACCGTAACTCATTTTATTTTATTGGACTTAGGGAAATATTAGTTGATCTCCCTAATCAGCAATGGGACAGAAATAAGTTAACATATTGGACGGACTTAATTTAAAGGCCAAAATCTTGTTGTAGTGTGTACAATAAAATATAAAATATTGTGGCATATGGTGTGTAATGCTGACGCATTATGCATTAATGAATCTATAATTTGAACACTGGCAAATCATAATTGATTAGCTGCAGTGAAGCTGTTATCATACAAAATGGTTGCCACAAAAGCTTCTAGTAGTTCGGATTAGGCCCAGTAGGTTGCAGTTCTATGCATTTCAACCGATAACAGCCAATAACAGGATAAAAGAAATAACTGTTATTTCACGTAACAGTTACGAAACGTTAACGGTTAAGAAATAACAGTTTAGCCGTTAAGGGCACATCCTAGTTTCTATCACATCAAAAACGTTTTAATCTCGGAGCATGTGTTCGCCCTGCACACTGACAATGGTGACTACCGGAGATGCGAGGTTTTCAGCACAAACTACATATCCCTGGAGATAAGAGTTTTCATTATTGCTGCTAGATGGCGACACCGTACAATTCGAAGAAGGAAGTTTTCAACAAGCTACGTGGCATAATTTTCTACATTGGTAATGGAGTTACGTGGATTTCTGTCAGGTGGAGTTACGAGGTTTTCCTTGCCTAGCGACGCTTTGATAATTATATCCTTTAATACAGGGTAAATCTCACTGAGCATTTTTATAACAGCTGGAATATCATTGAAAAGTCCTTTACTATGGTTAGAGGATCAGCAGAGCCCAGAGTATTTTCTAGTAGTAAGTGTAATTGATTTGCTGACAGAGGAAGGAGTTTTGGTTCATTTCAAGCAGATCTTTAGTTGGGCTGGGTATGTCTTCAAGTGTTTTATCAGGATTGCTATCTTGGTCCAGTTCTTCATGTTTTAAGAATTCTTTTCTGTTTCTTTTTTTAGTTTTTAACATTATTATCTTTAACATTATTAGTTGCTTCAGATAGGAAGATGATTCATTGGGAGGCTTCTTTAAGAAGGGAGGAAAGTTCATAGGGTCACTGGTGGAGGGGCAGTGGGTGTTTCAGTTATGGTAGGCTGTACTTCCATATTATTAGAAGGGATAGTTGGTATATTTGTACTGGGAGTGTCCAGAAGGCAATTCTCTTTGGGAGATTTTGGGGCAGTTACTATCAGTATGGTCTTCCATTTTGCAATTGAAACAAGTAATGTTTTCAGCAGAGAAAAGATTCTATATGGTGTACCTTCATATACAATCACTGATGACTGAGGGAGTTTGTAGTTCCTCAGGTTGGATAAATGTTTGCCTTCTGAAGGTCATAATGTGACTGAGGTTAGGTCAGACAGACCAGCTCTGATGAAAGATATACTGAGGTAGTTTAAATGTCATGATTCTTGAAAATATTTGTGATTTCCTGTTGGGAATAAAAGGGTATACGTTTGATATTATGATTCTCTTGAGTTTGTTAATTAGGGTCTCACATTAACAGTAGTATTTTTAATGATCAGAGTAGGGTATTTGTTAGTTATAAGATCAGCATTGATCTTCGAGTTCAGAAACACACATATTCTGTTATTGGATATTCTTGATATAAAAGTAATGGCACTGGGGGGAACAATTTCAGTTAGTTTACTTATATAGTCTTTGACAGTTAGATTTTCGCATGCGTCCAGTAGTATAGATTATTCTTTTGATGGAAAACTCACAGTATTTGCAGCTCCGGCGTACGACTTTGTGGGTTGCTCTTGGAGGTTAAGTGACGGATTCATCTTGAGGTTGGCTGGTACTGCTTTATTCATGTGGATACGTTGAGCCAGCCGGCAGGCCGGCCAGAGAAACGCTGTACACTGCTTGGAACACTGATAGCACTTTAAATAACACTGTTAGGTAATATTAATACTGAAGTGTTTTGGTTCGGATATACAGTGTATCGGTAAGCTGATAGAGCGCAGCAGTAGTTGTTGCCTCTAACGCTGTCGAACTACGACTGGTAGTTTCTTCCTATCCCTCTATTCTATCTCTACAGCTGCCTCTACTCGTATCCACCGCTCAATTTCTCTCTATCAATTATGTATCAACTCATCTATAATTATATCATGTCATGTGCTTCCAATTCGTCCACAATTCTTTTTTCTCCCTGGAATCTGTGGTAGGGTGACAATGCATCCCGACTTCCCTTTCCTGTTATTCCTTCTTAAACGATTTGCGTACCAGAATACTATTTGTCTCCTTTGCATTTCTGATACATCTTTATTTACTTCTCATTTTGACATTATTACTGAACGTGATAATTTACTAGATGAGTTAAATATTCTTGTTGCTTGGTAAAATAATTCACAAATAAAGATAAACAATCAAAAGTCACTAGCAAAAATACTTTCTTTGAAACGAATCTCTCCTACTTATCCTCTTATTATTAATTATAAAGAAATTCCTTGGATCCCTACTTCAATTATATATCTTGAATTACAACTAGATACCAAATTAACATGGTCATCACATATTTTATGAATATAAATGAAACTAATGTCAAGCTTTTAAAATTATATCCATTTCCAAATAAACATTCTCTCTTATCAGTATTTATTCTCACCTATTCGGCATTGGCTATATTTAAATACATAATTCACCGTTCTTTGACTTATGCATGTTCCATTTGGGGTGGTGCAGCAAAATCTCATATTCAAAAATTAGAGGTTATACCAAATATATAAGGAAAGCATTAAAAGCACTCTGGTTCATAAGAAACGATCAAATACTACACGAACTCAATATTCTTCCTTTAAAATCCTGGATCCTTCGTCTCTCAGATAAATTTTATGTTTCTCTTTCTTCTCCTGCTTAGTCATCTTTTCAACTAGGAAAAACAGCTAATCCTTTTCCTGCATTAAATTACGTTACCCAAAAGATTTTTTACATCTTCCTTGGTTATCTTTTCTCCATGTATCTATAATTTATTGTAAAAATGTTCATGTATTATGTTATATTTATAACCATTATTTATTTGTAAGACCATTATGCCCCTCCGAAATGAAACAAACAAAAAACTTTCACATGTCAGTAGTTTGTTTAGAGGTTACTATTAAGTTTCTCCTGATATTATATTTGATATTAATGTACTTTACACCCTTAAAAAACAATTTTTTGTCGAACAAGGATAAATATTTTTTTTAACTCAGCCCTCTTTAGTAAATTCGGGATATCCGTTCGTAGTGAAGAGCGTCTAAGATGGGTTTTCAAATTTGTAAGGGACTTGTCATATTTTTGGCAATTTAAAATTATAATTATATTGCAAACTATAAACTTCTAGTTCAGATTCATTATTGAATCGAGTCGAAATTATTAAAAGATACTCAATTTTTACTTTCTCGTCCTTATTTGCAATCGTGCGACGTAAAACGTCACATTTTTTACCAAAAAAAATCTTGTTGCTTAACCTTACTGTCCGCGTGCATGGGTGCACCTGCAAGGTGTGCCTGTATGGTTGACAAAGCCTCTATGCCACCAGGTCGGCTAACTTAACTGTCCTATTGGTAGCAATTTAAAATAATAATTATATTGCAAACTACAAACTTCTAGTTCAGATATCCTGTGCAAACATCTTTTAATAAGGCTGAAACAGCCCACCTGTTTATTATCTAGTATCTATTAAAACAACTTTATAGGTAAAACGGACCTTTTTGATGCACATAACGCCAATAATAAGATTTGAAACGTATCTATTTATATCAGTAACATTGAACACCATTCGTTGCCGTAGCAACAACATCAACAATTTTTTAGAGCTTTAATTCATTCAACTTTGCACTCAATAATGAATAATTTCTGAAAATTAAAAAAATTCAAACATTTCTACAAATTCTATCTAGAAGTGTAATGAAACGCATTAGTGCTTCTTTCTTCTAACTTGGAGTAGGACGACCTTTCTCCTACTTTTTTTACTTTTAGTGATTTTTTGGGTGCCTAAAACATAACTTTTCAATGGCTTAACATTCTATATCTACTATGAATGTGTCATTCAATATTAATAAATCATGTGTATACTTTACTACTAGAAAGCCTATGCTTTGCTGTATCGCCACAAATTTCAATTTTTGAAGCGAAAAGTATCCACATTTTTCAGTAAAAGAAAAACTTGGGAAATTCAAAATTATGTCAAGTGTGTTTAATGTTTATTTTTACTAAATACGCTTTGCTTTTCCGCTTTACTTCCAATTAGATATGTGACACGTATATATAACGCGACTAATCGAATCCCTATATTAATTAGTACACACTTTCAATTATCCGAGTAATCTACCTGTAATTTATGCAATCATTGCCAACCCCATTTTCAAGAAAAAATAAACCTCACTCGCTAAGCTCGGTAGATCCCTTGAAACTCCAAAACCAGAATTCCACTAGCGCTGGTCTACATATTTAACAAATTTCAACAAAACTGGATTTACTCTACATATGCATTAAACATTTCCAAAATTTATAAAATGTATTTTATCTACTTTGGTTGAATAAAGCTCAACTTTACGACATATCATTGTCGTAATAACAGTCATTAGAACGTGTTCAAATAACACTGGTAAATAATTATTTTGTTACATAAACTATTTCTGCTGTTTCTTTTGTATTTTCATCTGTTGATTCCAAACATTAAGTCAGAAATATTCCATCACCCACCATTTTTTATAATTTTGAAATTATTTTTTCCTATTTATTAATATTTGTGGTATATAAGATGCTGATTAGAAGGAGAACTTTACATTTAAATTTTATTTCATTGTGTCAACAATGAACTTACATTGTATTGTGATTGTTACCTTGAATTTACAAATTACAACAATGCAATGATATTCCCCAAAAATGATTTAAGATGAATGATTAATTGCAGATGAATAGGTTTCTTAAAAGAAAGTAGCTAATTCTGTGCTCTCTTCCATTGTATATTGTATTATGATGAAAATGTGTATTACCGTCCACTGTATTGCAAGGTGAACTGTATTGCAATGTGTAGTCTCATGTGTATAGTAAAAGTGAATCATGTCTCAAAAGTCCATTAATGATAAAAACCACTTTTAGTACGTGTGTGGTGAACTGATTTTAAAAGTGAAGAGGCGAAAGTTTACTCCTCTAATAGGAAGAGCTTATGTCTGTTATTTCAACAACAAAATAGACCAGAACAAAACGTGGGCTCCGGAAATCTGTTGTGCCAAATGTGTAACACTGTTAACTGGCATTTTGAAAGGATCCCGTCATATGCCTTTTGCAGTGCCTATGATATGACGCGAACATAAGGATCATTTGACTGACTGCTATTTCTGCTCGACACTTAATATTTGGAAAAAGTTTGAAGTTCAGACTCACTGTTAAATACGTCTTTAGATTCAGCAATTCGAGCGGTGCTTCATGGGCCCGGACTTTCCATTTCAACTTCACCTGATGACATAACAATGACTGAAGAATTTTCCGATAATCTGGATGAATTACAAAATGATCCAGATTTTGCGGAAGATGATGCTATAAATGAACCTCACTTTGTAACACAGGCGGATTTTAATGATTTGGTTCGGGGTCTTGGTTTACGTAAAACCAAGGCAGAATTATTCACCTCAAAATGGAAAGGACGGAACCTACTGCAGGGTGACGCCAAAGTAAGTTTTCCACCAACGACAAAAGGAATTTGAGCATTTGTTTTCTAAAGTGGAGGACCTAGTCTTCTGCAGTGATGTTGAAAATTTGTTTCAGTTACTGGGTGTTGAGCATAAATCTGAGGATTGGCGTTTGTTCATAGACTCCTCGAAATCAAGTTTGAAAGGAGTGTTACTACATAATGAAACATAACCATACGTTCCCTTAACCCATGTACTAGTTGGTTTGAAGGAAAATGATGAAAATATGAAACTCTTATTATCCACTATCAAGTATGACAATTTTTATCGGCAGATATGTGGGGATTTGAAAGTTACAGACATTTTACTAGGGTTTCATCTTGGGTATACAAAATTGTGTCGCTTCTAGTGCAAGTGGAATAGCAGAGATAAATCTAATCATTATTATAAGTATGGGGATAATCAAACCACAATAATAAAAACAAATAATATATAGTTATTTTATGCCCGAAGAAACTTTCGGGAACAATATTTTCCTATTGTTGCTTGGGCAGTGAGTTATTTCAAAGTTTTTTTTTGTTTTTTTTTTCAAAATTTTATCGTTGTATTATTCATTTTACTTCTTTTGTCTATTTTATTCTTTATACCACTGTTCCTCTTTATGTTAATCACTCAATATTTCCTTTTCGTTTGAGACCCACTGAGGATGGAAAAATATTGTTCCCGAAAGTTACTTTGGGCATAAAATATCATTTGTATATTATTTATTTTTATTATTGTGGTTTGATTACCCCCATACCTATGATGGATTACCACAAGATATTGGCTACCACCACAGAATCTAATCATTATATTAAAAAGAACTGGTCGAAAAGAGAGTCACTTAATCCAGAACGAAAATGATACTCACCAACCACTTGTACGTCCTGAAAAATCTTATTGCCTCCACTGCATATCAAACTAGACTTGATTAAGAATGTCGTGAAAGGTATGGATCGTGATGACAGTGAATTTCTGAAAAATTAGTTCCCAAGGATCACTTACGCTAAACTAAAGAAAGGAATATTTGTTAGTCCTCAAAGAGAACTGATGAACGATACGATATTTGAAAGCGAGTTGAATATGCAAAAAGCAGCTGCATGGCAATCTTTCAAAAACGTTGTAACAAATTTTCTAGGAAGCTTCAGATCTGATTACTGCAGAGAACTTGCCAGTGAGACGATTGAGAACTACAAGATAATGAGATGTAATATGTCATTGAAAGTCAGAGGCGAACCTAGAGTCTTGCAGTTGAGTATTCTGAAAATCTTATCTAATTTTTTTTTTTAATTAGCTCCATTCATCCGTTCAACCGAACCGTCTCTTGATAATTTTTTCTCGACCAATTTGTCTACCAAATACTTCAACAACAAATCTGCAGCTATGCATTTTGCATTATCATTTATCATTGTATACATTTTTCAGTTCGTTTCGAAGCTGCTCACTGTCAAAGAATGGATATTGTTTTATTAGGAAAGAAAACTTTTCTGAATGAAAGGACTCGTTGTATGTGGAGAACTGCTTTTCGTCAAGAAATTCAATGAAATGAAAGTTTTTAAAATCTAGAAACCTATAGTTCATCTGAGTCACTACCCTATCAATAATTTTAAAAGAAACACTTTTGTACCTTTGAAATAATTCTGACCCTTAAAGTTCATTCATAGCCATGTCAGCTTTGATGAAGATTTCAATAGTCTCTTCATATCTAATATGGTATATTACTATGTATCTACACTATTTCTATCTCTACGGCATATTACTTGCCTCGTGATTTCACATCGTTGAGCGAAAACGGCATTTCGATATCGTGAACCATTCAGACGTTATGGGACTGGCGCGTAGTCAGTGGAACATTCTCTATAATACTAAATCTTTAGCTTCATTAGTTGTTTCATAAAGAATACACGAACAAAAAATCCCACAAACAACTCTGCTTTCCCACAACGTCAGATGATGAGGTGAATTTGCCTGCCCGAGACGTGGACGTGCATCACGGCAAAGTCCGCCCCCTCTCTCTGCCCAGTGAGTGCGAGTGAGAGGGAGATAGCGCGCGCCCTGTTGTGCGCATGCGCAGCAGAGCTAGCCGATGTCTATCCACTGGCAGTCTTCTCGCTCAGCTACCAGCCCCAAAGAGCAAAGAAAATGCCAAGTCTTTCTGCAGCCCAGCTAATTCCCTCGCGCGTAAGCGAGGAAAAGGAGTCGAAAACATTTAATTTTCTTCAACGGGACAGTAAAAAATACTGAAAAAATTGCACACTTAACGATATATTTTATTGAAAAATAATTTGGATATTCTATGGGTCCAGGTTACCCTTCAGCCTCGCCACTGTTGAAAGTACACTTTTTGCAGTCCCATTCGATTTCTTCCTCAAAACTTATGGGATGTGAGCGACGAACACGGGGAGCGTTTCCACCAGTACATCGCGGAAATGGAAAGGGTAAATGGTGTTCAAATATGTTGGCAGACTACTGTTGCACACTGAAATGAGATGTTCCTCAAACGAAGTACAGTCGAAAATCCAATTCACATACATTTCAGGTGAGTAAATGTAATTTCAGCTAAGAGATCATAATACTGTAGTGTATAGACACGAGAAATGTTTTTGACGTGATTACTCGAAACCTCCGGGTGATGGAAAAGTTCTGTAAAACGATTTGAAATAAGCACAAAAAAGTAGACCAGAAACACCTACTGTTTACCTTATAACATAAAAAAGTTCAAAGTTTGTTAGCCAGTGTAATCCATGAATCACTATAAATAAGTGAAGCTACAATAGCACATACTTTCTCCCAGTATTAGTACCGGTTATGTAAAATGATAATGTCCCGCTTTCTGCCTTACTTACACTTCAGTCATCATTTAAAAAACTTGTAAACAAATAAGTATATATAAAGGAATTATTAGGGGAGATCAAAAAATACGGGAAAACGATCAGTGTTTAGATAAAAGAAACAGAAAGAGATTAGAAAAGATGTGGAAATCAAAAAAAGACCAATTAATAATAATATAAATGACAAAAGAAAAGATTTGAGAATCCGAAAAAAAGCAATTGATTGACAGACAAAAGTGGAACTAGTAGTGCTACAAAAGCGAGTACTTTCTCGCGGTATTGTTAATGGCTAGTAATATTATAATATGAAATTTTCTGTCTTAACACTTCAACTATCAGTTGAAACAAACGAAGCGTGAAAAATACATTTTAATTCACATATTTAAATGAAACCAACTCTCTACCATTGAATTCAGTGTATTCACGTTTATATAAATGTGCTAACGATGCGCGATGCGTATTTATCCGTAAATAAAATTACTAATTAGTAGTGACACAAACGGAAGTCGGCCGTCATTATCGCCTTCTGTTATCACTGTACAACAAATTTGAATTTTTCTGTCCTCTATATGAAAATATGTGATTATATGTTAAAAAAAGTGCTTGATTCAAGTATGAAAACCAAAATAATCCATCACGAATAGTTTTTGTAGGAGACACACTTCTTATTTCTAGAAATGAGACACTTCTTATTTCTACAAATTGGTTACGTAGAAATGTAACATAGGCTTAATTATAGAAAACACAAACACTAAAATTATTTTTTGGCTGTTTCCTTTTGTACAGATCTGTTGGTGTGTCCCTGATACCAGACAAGTAATATTCCTCAAGCATACTTCCATTCCATTGTCCACTGAAATGCTTTTCAATCGTAGAGATACAGTGATGAAACCTTTACCCATGTTCATTACTAATTGCGCCAACGTTGTGAGAAAAGTAGACAAGATGGGAGTCCATAAAGTGTAGTTTTGATGACATATTGCAACCTATAACACGAAAGCATTTCACAGTACCCCAGTGGGGACTTATTTTGGTCCCCAACTTTATCTAAAGTACAGTTCATAAGCATTTCTTACTAATGGTGGCAAGCTACACTGTTGAGTCTTCAATGTAATTTCGTCACACTAAATTAATTTTATTTGTACACTGACACGACATTATAATGAACACGGAACCTAAACTTCCTTTCAACACTTTTACAGTTCAAACTTAACGTTACTAGGATTTTTTAACAACGAACGCATTTTATTTGTCGTAAATGGGTGGAAATGCTAGGGTAATTAAATAGTAATAAGGCGCCTTAGCAACGGCGCCCAAGTCGTTGTCAAAATAAATAAATATTCATCTGGCATTGAAAGTGACGGCGTGGCTAGTCAGATATGAAAACGATTTGGGGATTGGTTGGAGAGAGCAACGATAGTATACTCCTGAGGAAGTATGTCTGATTTTTTTTTTAGACAAAACATCAGAAAGGGGAAGCCGAGGTCTGGAGTGCTGAGCAGTAATAAAAAATACACATATGTCGTGACGCTGTGCGGGTCGCTCGTGGACAGATAATTTGTGTAATTGGAACTTGTAATTTTTCATGAGATTGAGGAACGTTGGACTCCGAATAATTTACAGTGTGTTAGAAGTACAACTTGTTATTTTTCGCGAGGGAGTTCTACTAATTATTATTGAACTGAGAGAATTTCGAACGTTCACGAACAGTTTGGACTTTAATTATTTTTACAACGCGCGGATATTAGAACTTGTGAGAAGTCGTATATGATAGGACTCGGAAATATTCTGAACAAGTAATTAATTTGTGGAACTTTAAAACATTTCCGCTGTGTAATCGTAATGAACTGGGTATTATTTTTATTTATTTATTTATTTATTTTACGTCAAAAAACAGTTAAAAACTGCGTATGATGTGCTATGGGGAAAAGTGAATTGTGTGCACATTTTCAAAATTCTGTGATCCCTACACTAAGTCTATACTACTTAGTGTAGTCTACACTAAGTCTACACTAGCCTATACTACTTAAATTTTGAATTTTGAAAGGGAGAAAAAAAACTCCCATGTAGTAAAATCTTTTTTCAGGGATAAATAAGCAATAAAATTTTGAATTTTGAAAGGGAGAAAAAAACGAAAAAACTCCCATGTAATAAAATCTATTTTCAAGGATAAATAAGCAATAAATTTTGGCTCTTATTACTTCCTGCCGCGACAACATGGAAACGATAATTTGAATAATTGTATTTCCCACTGAATTCTAGAAGACGTGCACAGAAAATGAAGTTACATTTATGTCCAGAAGCAAAACAAGGGGCCATCTCAGCATTTGCTCAATGGATCAGGGAAACTGGACGAACAACCTGATCGAGATGGGGGGTCATTGACCCGGAAGCTGTAGTACAATAGTTGTTACAGGTTGTTTATACTCATTTATACAGTCTAAATGGTAAATAATGCATTATGAATCATTGTTAAAATTAATGTTACTTTTCATGTTTATGCTCAGTATAGTCTCTAATTGTATAGAAACAGTTATGCAGCAGAAACGATTTCACTTGGGATTTAAACTTTTCTATTGAATTTAATCTTTTAATGTCATCTGGCAAAGTGTTGTAAAATAATGTACATGTATGTGAATTTTTTGTAATGAGCTGTTGATACTGTCACCTGATGAATATGGTTTCTACGTCGAGTGTTATAGTAATAGACTTCGGCATTTTCTGAAAATATATTCCCGCCCTTGAGCAAGTCATTTTTTACAAAACCACTGATTCGTAAATAAAAAGACACGGTAATGGTAGAATTCCTAGATTAATGAAGAGAGGCTTACATGAATCACGTGGGTGGGATTTGGTTATTATTCGTACAATTCGTTTTTGTAATCTAAAAGTCTGGGAGCTATAAGATGTATTTCCCCAGAATATTATGCCATATCTCAGGCGGGAATGAACATTTACGAAGTATACACAACGATCAGTATGAAGGCTGACTGAATTTGCAAGAATTCTGAACGCGTAGCATAATGAACTTAATTTTGTGTTCAATTCATTTAAATGGACGTTCCATTTAAGGTTTGACTGAATTGAGAGACCTAAAAATTTTGTTGCCTTAACATCAGTCAATGGTACACTGTTCATTTTCAATGGAGCACAGAATTGTTTATTTGAAATGGAAAACTGCATTAAAACCGTTTTCTTTTCGTTTACTATTAATTTGTTATTTCGGAACCAATTTGAAACATCTGATATTGTACTATTTACTGTTTCTTTATTGCAAAGGATGTTCGTATCATCCGCAAAGAGAACCGTTCTTCCGTTTCGAATCGTCGAGGGCATATCGTTTACGTAAAGTAGGAACAGAATAGGGCCTAAAATCGATCCTTGAGGAACTCCACATGCAACGGGCAAAGAGTCGGAAAGGTGCGTACGTAGTGCAAGTGTGCGTACGTAGTGCAAAGGTGCGTACGTTTGCAAGTCAATCGAACTAGAACTGCTAATATTTGAAGTAGCGCGGATCAGTGGCTCGGCAACGTTCGCGTGGAAGAGCAGGAGAGAAGAACGCGGTACTTCGACTCTGGAATTTGCATCACCGGGGAGAAGATGGTCCATCAAGAGCGCGCGAAGTATAGTGCAGTATAAAAGTTCGAACAAGGTCATGACCAAAGGACAGTCTTTCTGTTGCAATAAGCAATAAATCCTAAGTTTCTTTTTGAAAGAAATAAAACTATTTTCATTTGCCAATTCGTGCTAATAAGTAGCTAGATAAAATATTTGTTTTCAGATTCCTCACCACTCTGTATGGATGGCAGATCGGGTAATCGGCAATCAATAGGTAATAGCGATCATTTCAGACGCAACCCATCTACCCAGCGAGCGGGACAATATTTAGTTTTCTTTGAAGCAATAATAGCTAAAAGTATTATCGTAACCTTTTTCCTGCCGTCCATGTTAACATAAATTCGGAAACGGGTTACGACGAAACGCCCAATAATTGTGAGCAGTTTGTGGGCATGTTTCAATAGACAATAAATACATATTTTCATGTTGTACAGAGATCAGTGCGGCATTACAACAATAGGTTTGCAACAAGCAACAACAACCGTAAATTTTTATGGGATGCACATTTTGCAAATTAACATTCTTGATACCTAGCAAGAAATTAAATGAATAAAAAATATGGCATATTAAATATGACATAACAAAAATTGGACATGACATTATTTTTAGATCTGTGTTTCATGAACATATTCTATTGAGAAAAAATGTTTATATTCATAATTGTAGTTGTATCGACATCGAAAAATTTTGGAATTTTTTCAATTTTCGAAAGATAGCATTTTCAATAAACCATTCTCTTAAACGTTCTTTACGCTATTCAACAACACAATTTTATCAAAAACGACGGAGCTTTCTTTTTTAAGTTTTGAAAATGTCCCAGAGGATTCATGTAAAGTATCCCCCCCCCCAGTGAAAAAAAATTGAAGAAAAACAATTGAAAGTGTTTGAGTGAATGTTTTATTTTTATAGTTTGCATTAACTTCAAGCAGAAAAAACATTCTTTTTTTCAAAAAATATACTTAACTTTTTAAAATATTTTTTATGAAATTCTGATTTTTTACATCAACTTTTTGTTTACGACAAAAAAATTCTTTAAATTGGCAGTTTTGGACTGTAACTTTTTTGCAATTTTCGACAATACAGATTTCATTGGAAATAGAACTAGCACCATGTTTTTTGTTTACTTTCTCGCCCATACTAAAAAGAGAAAGTATTGTAATATAACACGTATATAACGTAAATTATACTATGTAAATTAACTTTTGAGTGAGTCGTTTAGACTTCTGGGAAGTGGGAGAAGTCCCAGCAATTAATTTGGAAGTCCGCAGGTAAACCGTTTGGCGCTCCTAATGACCGGCTCCTGCATTCATTCTTACGAGCGCCGTCAGCCCAACCGGTTTACCGTTATACTTTCACTTCACGGACCAGGACCACGAAGCTGGCTTCTCAACTCTTGGCTCCTGCATTTCACATCACTGTCAGCGGCTCGTTGGTCTAGGGGTATGATTCTCGCTTAGGGTGCGAGAGGTCCCGGGTTCAAATCCCGGACGAGCCCGATTTTTACAATGAATGGCTTCTATTGGGATCAATATGTAGGGAATTGTTTCCTTGCGGAAATGCGTGTGACCTAAAAACGAATGAATTGTTCAAATCAAAATAATATAAAGAATTGAATCGACATCAAATTTCAACCTAACAACCTGATGTAAGATATTACGATATAATGAGATCATAAGAAGTTTTCAAGGACACACTGTCCTTATCTTGATTTTTCCTCAGCCGGTAAGGAAAGTATAATCATATCAAGTAATATCAGCTTCGGTGTTTACAGTAAGGTTGTCGTCCAAATTTGAACAGAATATCCTAAGTAAAATTTTCCCAACAAGACTCAACCCAAGGCATTCAATGAATACTAGGTATATCAATTCATAAGAAATGAGTGAAAATGAAAGTGAAATTCCGCGCCAAAACAAATTTTTGGAAATTATGAACTGAGGAGGATACGCGGCATCCACAAATGTTCTTCCTCACAGTCTTATGAAACTTAGATATGACATTGATATCGAATCTTGATCATAAACAAGCAGATTTGCAATGAATATTGTACATGCTGATGCAATGACAACTTTTCACACGTTCCCGAATCCACGCCTGACCGCGTTCTCCCACGTGAACAGATAGAGATCCCAACACATTAAAATGATTGTTTAGGATTCTAGCAACAGTATTTTATATTTAAATTCATATATCAGTCCATCAACAAGAGCTCTAACATTACCTTAGGCTCCACATACCCCTGTGTATCTTATATATTTAAACTACAACATCGCGTACTTTCCTGAGTTATTTCTAACTTTTACAATTTTCGAAAATTCAGAGTTCACGAAAATAAGACCTGCAGCATTTTTAAACATCCTTTGCTCTACCCTTGGGGAAAAAATGAAAAGAAAAAAATTTAAGCCAATTTCGAAAAAGTGAATTTTTCATAAATTGCATTTACTTCAAGTAGAAATTATGCAAAAACTACTATTTTTTCGACAAATTGTTCATGACTCTTTTTAAATATTACGTTTTTAGAACGGATCCATTTAATACCAAAATCTCCATATTCAATATGGTAATTTAGTCATGTTAATATTCTACAATTTTCGACAATATGACTATACCGAAAAATTGACCCAGGTTTCGAGTTCCGATGGAAGTAGGATTTTGGACACTAGCTAGATAGCTAGATTGATTTCTGCCCCTGACTGGAGAAAAGAAATTTAACAGCCGATTGCCATGATCAGTAGTTTTCCGTGGTTTCTCCGATCAACACTAGGTGAATGCTGGAGCAATACCCTAATGTACGGGCCACGAACCGCGCACGATCTTTCCTTCCTCTTCCTTGTCCTATTCTTTTATTTATGTATTTATTTATTTTACGTCAAAAAACAGTTAAAAACTGCGTATGACGTGCTATGGGGAAAAGTGAATTGTGTGCACATTTTCAAAATTCTGTGATCCCTACACTAAGTCATATACTACTTAAATTTTGAATTTTTGAAAGGGAGAAAAAAAACAAAAACGCCCATGTAATAAAATCTATTTTCAAGGATAAACAAGCAATAAATTTTGAATTTTGAAAGGGAGAAAAAAAAACAAAAAAAACTCCCATGTAATAAAATCTATTTTCAAGGATAAATAAGCAATAAATTTTGAATTTTGAAAGGGAGAAAAAAAACTCCCATGTAATAAAATCTATTTTCAAAGATAAACAAGCAATACATTTTGGCTCTTATTACTTCCTGCCGCGACAACATGGAAACGATAATTTGAATAATTGTATTTCCCACTGAATTCTAGAAGACGTGCACAGAAAATGAATTCTCATCCCTTACTGATAAAATTCCCTTACTGATCCCTTACTGAAAAAATTCTCATCCCTTACTTATACACACATTCACTACACTACCACACATGTCGGGAGACCAGTTGGGAACCTAAGAGCTTGTCCCAGTTGGGACGGTGCAAGGTACACCTTCAAATACAAGTCTTTAATCACTGCTCGAAACTCACTTTTATCCTTCTTTATTACCAAATGAAAGTTGTTTACTTCAATCGTCAACAACAATGAAACTATATGATGTATACAGCTGAAACTCAAATACCTAACTACTCAGGAGTGCTACTTCCTGTGACGAAAACTGCACATATTAACCGTCATCATCCTTCTTAAGATCTCATATTGGGTTGTCGCTAGACCCAAATAAGCTGTTCCACAGACAAATTTTAACTCTGGAAAATTAAAAAGCATAGAAATTGTTGTTATTGCTATAGCAGCGATTAATTAGATACACGCTTGAAAATAAATTGATTGAAACCCACATTATAATTTTACACAGACATTTTCACAGTATTGGTATTGTTACAAATAATTTCATTAAAGTAAATATTAGCAATATATTTAAGAAACAGGATAAAAAGGATGTTAATAAAAAGAAAATGCAGACAACTTTGTAAACTTCTGTCAGTACTATTATATAGTATGTAACCACTGCCTATTCGTGTTCGTTTTTGAACAGAAACCCAAAAAAACATTACATTTTGGACGGGAATTTTAGTTCAGAAGATAGGATCTGCGGAAGAGCTTCCGTTTTGTTTTTTTATTTCCCTTTGTTTATTAAACAAATAAATTCAAGTTTTAGTAAAACAAATTCTTCAGAGAAATTGGAAAGAAATAGAGAATGAGAAAATTGAATAGAGAAAAGAATAACAGAAGCCTGTTATTCTTTTGTTTTTACGTATGCACTCTCCCCTTTACTCACAATTTATTTCATTCCCAAGCTATAAGCGATTGGATGGGGGCCACACGACATTGCAGCCTACACGGTCGGTGGCTCGATTGGTTGTGGTTCGAACGATGAATTCCTTACTTTTAAAAGGATATACTGACTATTTTGTTCCCAGAATATTGGAGAATTAAGTGCAAGATTTGTTTGTTTTTTTTACAAGAGGAAATATGCGTCAATGAGGATAAGAAGAGCCTAACTGAAGAGTACTTTAAATTGGTTCATATTACCTCAGCTCTGGCTGTCCCCCAGGGGATGCAGTAAGCAGTACACTGTTGTGATAATTGGTAAAACATTTTTTTGTTCCAAGTTGATGTAATTCATCCATTAAAGTCTAAATCCTATCAAAATGTTAAAACTTTCAATCTCACGATTCCACAAGACTGCTGTTAAAGTCAAGATTAAGAATGAATGTGGTCCTCCCTTACTACAACCACCTCGATGACTTCTTTATCGAGGTGCTGAAAATGAAATCCAGATTCCGTCCACTAGCAAAGAGAATCCTCTTGTGTTATGTCATTGATGAAGAACATAGGAACATAAACTATCTCTCAGAGGTCAAAATATGTTATGAAACTGTCTGGCGCTGTTTCAGAAAGCACCATTCACAATTTCTACCTACGTTACCAAAAATGAACTATTGAGAATGGCGCAGACTTTCTCAAACTAATTAGTTTTCTAATCTTCTTGGTCTATGCTGTTTCGATACTGCCCCACCTTTTGCCAACTGCGGCAAAAAGTACCACCTGTACATTTTTTCACGAATTTATTATCAACGGACCATATTTTCAAACCAACTTTTGAGTTTTTATTGCGGCTCAGCCATTCGGAATATCATAGTTTATTAGGCAAAATATGCTTAAAATTATATAAAGAGCTTATTTTCGAAGTTTCGACATTTTCTCCCCCGACACCCTGTATATAATTCAGTGCATTTAGCACTACCCATACAAAATGGTTCAAATAAAAATTTTAAAACCCCTTTTCGAGAAAATGTGATTCCAACGTTTCTGAAAATGCGCATTTTCGCAGAAAACTTTTGAGTTTTCGAGAAACTTTCTAACAAATCATTTGAATCACTTGTAGTCGGATATACAATAGTGTATAAACGCTCGTATTGTAAATATTAATGACATGAGAGAGATATCACAAAACTTACATTTGTGTAATTTTAGAAAAATCAAAAGAAGACATTAAAATGATGATGTTATGCTTGTCGGTGCATTTAGCACTATCCATACAGAAAGGTTAAAGAAAAAAATTGAAATCGTTTTTGGGAAAAACATGTTTTCAAATTTGTCTTTATCTGACGCAAAACCACTCCAAAATGATTCATATATTCAAAGAATTGTACATGACTTCATTTAAAGATCTAATTTTGAAGAGAGAAAAGAAGGATAGAAAAGACTGGTTGTCGCCATCTTACGAGACCGATGCATCTGGTTGTGCTCTTGAAATTTTGTGATTTATCTACTATTTTTAGCGATTTGACTGTGCCTGGTGTGTTTTAAGTGCTTTCATTATTTGATGCAGGTTAGCTGAAAATATAATTTCGACTGATTTTCTTGCTATAACCAAGACAAACAAACAAAAATTACGAATTTTAAACGGATACTCAAACCTCAACGAACTTCAGATTTACGAGGTGGTAATAAGAAGAAATTTCATTCCAAAGAAATAGTTTTATCTTCAATATTGTATTTGTAGGAAGATGTCGAAAAAAACAAACTTTTGCAATTTTCGAAAATTCAACGGCCTGCACCATTTTTAGGAGCGTGTTTTATTCGTTAAAAAATTAATCCAAAAATGTGCAACCATTTGTGAAAAAAAATATAAAGTTCTTTGGGCTAAATGTAAAAATCGTAAAGTACTCTAAAAAATGAAAGTATCTCCTTTAGATTTAAGGGGGATGCAACATCTGACAGATCGATCGGGGAATATCAATTTCGATGAAAATCCTGCTTAGGGTTTAGCCGCTAGTGTTGTTTACAGACGGACGGACGGACAAATAAGAGTACAAACAGACGGACAGTTCGACGGAGTATCAGTATAATCAGACGTCGAAAAAATTAGAACTTCTGCAAATTTCGAAAATTCAGGATTCAAAGAATAATGGGCCTGCGCAATTTTTAGGAGCGCACTTTGATCTATTCGATAAATAATTAATCCAAACATTTGGATCCATTTTTCAAAAAAAAAAAAAATGTTAAACTTGTTAGGCTACATCTAAAGATCGTAAAGTACCCTAAAAATTAAAATATCTCCTATAGATTTAAGGGCGCCAGATCGAACGGGGAATATCAATTTTGGTGAAAATCCTGCAAGTGTTGTTCATAGAAGGTCGGACAGACGGATAGATACTTGTACTTTCAAAACAAAGAACGTGAACACAACAACACATTAGTTAAAGAACAAATCGTGGAAAACAAATTTCTTTTTTTTTTTTTTTTTTTTTAATCTCTATTTTCGATATTCTAATTGTAGAAAGTCGACGAAATAATTTTAAACTTTCGCAATTTTCCAAATTTTAAAGTTAAGAGAGAAAATCGGACTTACGCCATCTTTATAAGTGTATTTCACTACACTCTTAGACAAAAATTAAAGAAAAAATTTGAGCCATTTTGGAGAAAAGTTTGAAAATATCCCATGGGTTTCATGTGAAGTACCCCGAAAATTTAAATTTATTTTCTAAATGGCAGAGCTTTGAGTAGGGCTAGATCAACAAGGTAATATTCATTTTGGAAAGAATCTTTCAAAGCTTAGCTTAGGCACTAGTGATTTTTACACACTTCAGATGGACAGACCATTAGTCAGAGGGACGTTTTGGAGAAAGTAAAATAAATATGCATATATACATATATTATGTAAATATATTACCTATGTTCTCAAGAAATTATTTAATGCTCCAAAAGCAATTAAATATTAGTTTTATCTTAAATATTAAAGATGTATGAGATAATTGAATTCAAACAATGTTGGTAATTCATCATCATGTAGGGTCTACTGCAGGATGAAAGGCTTCAGAGCAGTGCATGGTTAAGTAAATTGAAATATATTAATTTTGTATATCCTGCAACTTGGAAAAATTCAAAACTATATTTTTAAAGAAAATCTTCTATGTGATTTGTGATAGAGCTCTGACATCTATAATTTGAAAATTCGGATTCACTACCTTTGCAAATTTAATTGCTTTGACTTCAAAATTAAATAATACATTGAAAACAAGGATGCAATGTATTAGTAACTTTGATATAAGTGCATGATGATTTGCTTAAGATTCATAATTGAAGGCATGCACCATTGAAGGGAACACAAAAATTTATTTTTTTATTACCAAAAAAATTTAAAACAAATTTTTTTTTTTTTAAAATAATATTTTTTTTTCATTACATTACATTCCATTACATTATTGATTTTGTTGTTCTTACCCATGTAAATGCTTTTATTGCATATTGAAGTAACATTTTTAATTTTACATCCAATTCGCGCATGTTGGTCATGATTAAATAAATAAAATATAATTGAACCACCATCAAACATTGTGCATCATCAAACATTTCTCAACTCTCACAGTTGTAATTATTTATTACTTAAAAATGAGCATCAATAGGTTTTTATGCTCATTTTTAATTAATCAGGCTGATATGCTAAATTTTCAAATTATATGCTTAATTTACAGTTTAGAATTCTTATTATTTAGTTTTGAATTCTTCAGATAAGAAAGATCATGATGATAGAAAATTAAAACCATAATATTGAATTTTTATTGTAACATTCACATATGTTACAATATATAATATAATTAATGTATAATTAAATATAAATAATGTGTAGGCCTATTATAATTTTAAAATAATATCTTAATTTTAAATTGCTTGCAGCTTGCAGATGGCTTCATTTTTATAAGAAAAATTTCTAAATAATTTTGTTTAGAATCAAAAAGCTAAATTCAGTTATGGTAAGCCAAATAAGTAAAAGAGTATTGGATTTTTAAACACCATTATCTTTACATAAAAATGTGTTTATTATTTCTATACCATCAGAAATTATTTGGAAAAACCTTTTGAATAACAATGTTTTTGTTTCATACACAATAAAATATTTTCTTAACTTACTTAAAAATTGACTCCCTTATCTGAGAAATCTCTAATTATGGTCACTTACACAAATATGAAATGTTAGATATCTTGAAGGTAAATGTCACAGGTAACAAAACTATATTTGCATCTTTCCACTTATATCTTTAATAATACTCTCTATTTATGCCAGGGGTTCCCAACAGAGTCTTTGTTGACCCCCAGGAGTCAATGAAAATTTGAAGGAGGTCAATGAAAATTGAAGAGTCAATTGGCAGTCAATGGCCGAATAATACCTGGTCAGTATAATCAGATCATGATGCCATTGATTACAAAAATGTATTAATGGATTAGAAAAATAATTGTTTTCTGACATAAAGCAACAAAACATGTAATAATAAATTACAAATTTGCTTGTCTTCTTTCATAGCTAGTTTGACACTAGGCATATTACACAGGTGAAACTGATGCACTTCAACAGTGCCCTTAAGTCAGGGACCTTTAGCGAAGATCTCTGCAAACAAGGTTCAGCAAAGAGTTAAACTACTCACATTACAGACATTTGCACATCCATATTCTTATTGGATATGCAACATCAACAACCAAACATCGATGATTCAAAATATTGATGCTCAAAATTAAAACATCGATGCTAATCAAACACTGATCCAAAACAATGTTATTAAGAGTCAATGTTTTTAAAACTGAATAAGTAACCTCGAAGTCCATGTGGGGGGGATTTAATTTGAAAGCTGTCACATTTATTAATTTGTAATTAAGATTTATCTGACAAATTCAAGTCAAAAAATCACCAGAATAATTAACAAAACTTTGATTATCTTATTTGAGAATTCAAAAAATATATAGGCTTCCAAACTTCAATTTTATTAATTTTTCACCCTATGTCTCTTTGGTCTGAAGAATATTCAATTTATGGATACCTGAAAATGATTACAGAACTTTGCTACGAGAGTACTTTTCTCATTTAAAAAATATCCATCACATAAAAACATTGAACATACAACATCAATATTACAAAAACAATGGCTTCAAAAATTCAATGTTAAATACATTGATGATTTTATAAATATATCAATGTTTTGAAAGCATTGCCATTGTTGTCACATCCATAATTCTTATAACAACTATACTTAAATTTCTCAATTTAATAGATAGTACTCGTAGATTGAGGCTCCACATCAACTTTCTGTGTTGGCTCTGAGAACCTCGCCTCTACCTACAGCTTAAGATGTTCAGAATACACAAGAATTGAAGGGATTTTTTTCAAAAACAACCATAGTCCAAAAACATTTTTTCAGGAGAGTGAAAAAATGTTCCATGATGAAATTGGTAGACATTTGAAGCATGAAAATTGTTGTGCACTTTCTCAAGCTATTGTAAATACTGATGAATGCTTGTGTGAAGTCAAGCTTGAACTATATTGTGGAAATTATTGGATAAAGTGGCGTGTATATGGAATCTCAGCTGTTGTGTTTTTAAAAAAATTGAGAAATTCATAGATCAAAATTATTTATTTGGGGCAGCAATATTACAATATTTAAAGGAATAATGCAAGAAGTTAATGCATTTAATCAATTTGTAATATTATTGACAAACTTATTGTTCTTCCCCTCTACTATTATCATCATTATCAGATTATCAGACAGAAAAATTTTGGTATAAATCTCTGTTAGCAGGTAACTGTAAGTATTTACACAGCTTCTGAAGGTTCCTTTGTGATTGAAATGTGCCTCTCCTTTAACCTTCTTTGCTCTTCCTACATTCTCTTTCCTCTCTTTCTTTGGTTAACATATCTTCCACTCTGTTCTTACCTTATCTGATGTAGAATTCATTTTGTAGCTGTTTCTTTCTCCTTTGCTTCGTCTTAAGATTCGCAACATAAAGGATGCATATTCAACAAGCACACGCCACCACTACACACTATACACTATTACCAAACTTCCAGGACAAAAATACTGGTTATGCAGAATAAACACATTCACAAAACAAACATTATAATAATAATAAAATAAGCTACTCTTGAGAAATAATCATGGAGAAAACTGACATTTAAAGAACTCTGGTTCTTTTACGAAAAAAAGACTCTGGTTCTTTTATCAAAATCACTCAAACTTTTGGAACTAATAACTATGGACAGGAACTGAACTTTTTTCACATCACATGGTGGCTATAAAAAGCTCTAGCAACAGTTCTAGTAACTCAAATTCAAACTTTTTCGATTAAGATTGTATTTTTAAAAAATTCTTCAATTTATGACTATGTATTCATGTACTCTATCACACAAAAAAGTACCCACACTAAGAAATGTTATGTTAATAAAAAACTCACAACATTTTGGAGCCATTGAACAACAATGTAAAGTATAAACACAGCTACTAAGAATTTGAAACATATTTGATTACTAAAAATTAAGATATTCACAAAAACATTAGTATTTGAGTTGTAAATGGTTATCTTTAAAACATTTGTGTGTAATTCTTCAATTATGATTATGTAAGCTGTATATTTTAGAGAAAAACATAAAGGGGTCGATGAACAAAACAATTTTCAAAAGGGATCAATGTAACAAAAAGGTTAGAAATCCCTAATTTATGCAATTATCTCAGTTGCAGTAATCATCATAAGTGTGCTTTGCTTAAAACAAGGGCGAGGACCAAATAGCTTTTAGATCCTCTTATCCATAAATTTTTTATGTACATATTTACATTACATATTTATTATAATTATATTATATTTTTAGTATTTATATTTCATTATTTACATTACATATTTTACTTGTTCAATGTATTTTTGAAATATTTAAATGTATTTTGATGGTCATAAGAGGGCCAACCACTTTTTGCACAGTTTCTCTGTCTAGTTTTGTATAATTTTTACTTTTTTAGCTGTTTACATCCCCCCCTTTTTTTCTTTTTTTTAAATGAATTTTAGGGGTTTCAATGGAGTGTGTATCTAAATTAATCACCTTTTAAGGGTAGGTTCTTCAATTTTCCAAATTTTCCACTAGATATACAATGCACAATTTCCAATTTTTCCATATTTTTTGAAATATTTAAGAATTTCTCACATTTTTGTTATCCATTTTATGTTTTTTAATACAGTTTATAAAATAACATGTTAAATTCACTCAATAGTTAGTTTTGGGGAACTGGCTAAAATGTCAATTAGTATTGTGGAACTAAAATTAACTTGTTGATGTTATAATTGGAAATTACCAATGATGAAATACAAATTCAAGTAACACCATTTCAAAAGTCAAATGACTTTTGTCAAAGTCAATGATCAAACATTTCAATTACATTCAAAAAAACCAATCATTTATCTTTGTTCCAAAACATTAACTACAACATTATCATAAAACTTCATTTTAATAACAAAAAAATACTGAGATGAAGAGTTCATGACTACAGCACAAGCGTTTACTTCTACATCAAGGTTAAAAGTCAAAATTTTTCCAATTTCATATTTCTAAGCAATAAGACAATAATATTGACTCAAACATACAGATGTGGAAACAATATATGGATAGATTCTACGAGTGCATCCATTTATCAGTTTGCCATCACTATAAATTTTAATATGCATCCAAACATTTTGTAAGTCATTTTTAATCAGGGATTTAACATATTAAGGGAAATAAAATGTTTTATTTCAGGGTGCTGTAGGGCCCCCTTTATAAATCTTTAGGAGGTGCTATAGTCCCCCTGTGCCCAAGGTCATCGTTATTAACAGTTAAGTTTAGAACTGTATGGCCTGTAGATTTCACATCAGTATTGTTTTACACACTTAAATGTTTTTGATCTTACCATCTTAGCCATGGTCTTTCACTCTCGCTCCATCCCTGTGGACAACATTGTCTCTTTCATATGTCCTGGTTCCTAATTTTGTCTCTTCATGTCACATTTACTATTGATCTTAAAAATCATATTTGCAAGCTTCCAATCGTTGTTTGTCACATTGATTTAGTACCCACAATTCACTGAGACATGACATTGTTAGTTTAGATATTATGTATTGATGTGTATCCAATTTTTGATTCTTTAGTCAAATTTTTGAAATATCTTGTGATGCAGCTGTTAATTTTGTTATACCTAGTCAGTTTCATTTCAAATTCTTGTTTATCTAGTGCCAATCAGATACCTCAGTTGTCAAACTTGTGTCTTGTTCTAAAATTTTATCTTGATAATTAGGGCTGTGATTTATATGCATTTGCATATTTTTTCTGTTAACTAAAACATCTCGTTTCAACAAATTGTAAATGTTTTGAGGCATTTAGAATCAATTTAAGCTATTTTTATTTTGCATATTTTCGCATATATCTCCATAATTGCATATTTTTGCATATTTGGGCCATATTTGCATGTTTGTTGCATATTCACCCCTCATTGCGAGATATTTCAATAAATCAATGAGTGTTCTTTGGCTGAGTAAAGTTCAGCATGAAAAGGTTCTACTATTTCTGTCCGATTGTGCTCCTTATATGCGAAAAGCAGGAGTTGCAATATTAGTTTTTTATCCTAAAATTCTTCATCTAACTTGCCTTCCCAACACTTTTCATTGTGTTGCAGAAACTGGGAGATTTCAATTCCCAGATATTGATCAGTTGATATCAACTATCAAGAAAGTATTCTTGAAAGCTCCAAGTCATGTGGATATTTTTAAGTCAAATTACCCTGACTACCTCTACCTCCTTAACCAGTCATCAACAAGATGGGACACTGGCTGAAGGCAACTGAGTATTATTCCAACTACTTTGATCAAATAAAAAATGTTCTGTCTAAGATACCTGTTGATTGTTGAGGGGGCATTCAGCTGGTTTAAAGCGACTTTGAGGCCAAATAGACGTTCGAGTTTGAGAATTTGAAAAAGTGGGTTGTTTGTAATTGCGACAATTTTACAAGTGATCAATAGACTTTGTTCAAGGTAAAGCCCATTTTTTCATTTTACTATCATTTCTCTTCTAACCAAATATTGTTGGTTCACAAGTGGAACGCATTTAGTCAAGATTTTCAAGTTTTAATTATTTGATTATTGGGATCTAGATTTTATTACAACTGAGAAAAAGTCATATTTTTGTTGCAATACCTATATTTTTTTTTTTATTTTGTTAAATGAACATTAACTGCATTTCTCATTATTATCCTAAGAAATGAGTGTTCTTCAAAATTAAGTCCTAAATGTTTATGCTAGTCACTTGTAACAATTTATATGATTTCTGTTATTTTTTTAAATTTTCCAAATTTTTTTTTTTTTTTATTATTTCTCATATTTTCCTTTTTTAACTGCATATATTACCAAATTTACTTACATGTAGGTGCATATTTTGCTGTTTTTATTGTGTATAAATCACAGCCCTAATGATGATCATTATCTTCTATGATTTTGTTTTTGTTGTTGATGTCCTCATTCTGTATTTTACTCCAATCTTAAATCATTTGATTTCATTTGATTTATTTTCATTACAATCAATAAAAGTTATGTGACATTTGGGTGAAACACAATCTGTGCATGTTTTCTTCAGCACTCGAGTCCCTTTCCCATCCTTTTAGTATGTATAGTTGAATGAATGTACCAAGGATGTACATTGTATGAAAGTACCATCAAATCAAGGTTAACAATATTTGCAAACTAGAAATTTTCACTCCAAAATAATAGGAAACTCATTTGCATTGGTAACTATAGATTTAATTTTATAGTATTGCTAACAAACTAGCAACCCATACCCCTGGTTCTACTCCTTCCTCAACTACAAAAAGGGGAGTTCAACAAAACATGCATATTATGATGCTATGTTTATGTTTAGAAGCAAAACAAGGGGCCATCTCATGAAAAAAAAACGGATTGAAATGGGCAAATCTGTAATTCATTCTATTTTCGCCAAGACCACCTGATCATATGTTTATATTATTGTTTTTATTAAGTTTTAGAGTTTGAGGTTTGTTCTACTTTCTGTTTTTTCTCTTTTTCGTGATGCATGTCCATTCATTCATTGGAATTTTGAATTTTTGTATAATAATTTTCATATATTGCTTTTAACAGATGGTCAATTTCCTTTTCTCTGAGAATTTGCCAAAATTTCTTGCTGATCTTTCTGTCATATTTTTTCTCAAAATCCATGAATACCTAGAATAGTTTATAATGCAAGACTTAATTTTATGCCACAACTTTTTAGGGTATTGTTTTATATACAAAAGTATACCAGGGGGCAGGGGACATGGAGGTCTTGTGTCCCTTAAATATATTATAATGAATGTTCCACTTTAGTACACAAATTTTCAATTTGTGAGATGAGGTAAAACTATCATTAAAGTTTTACACAGCAGACAAAGCATTTTATGAGGATAGGGTGAAAATTGAAAATGTTCTCACTCAAAGAAACAACAGAAAAATATTAAAGAAAGAAAAAACAAGTGAACAGTCAGAGGAGTAATGACATATCCAGCATTTTCCTTTTTCAGAATAACTGAGGATTTCATTAATAATATGTACACATGTGACCTCTGACTGTTACCTTGAAAGTAGGTATGATGTCCAAGGTAACTGGGTCAATAACCTTTCCAATTTTCACCAACCCAAGATCTTCTTTTCCAAATTCTCAGGTTTGAATAAATCAATTTGTAGGCATAACAAATGAGGCGTCTGGAAAAGGATTATGGTAATTTGTGCCCTGGCCAGGCACAAACAAATACCTTTCCAGAAGGGAACGTCCAACTTTGTGCTCTGCACCAAGAAATACTTTGACAATAAATAGCACCTTCTTAAAGAGAGGGACAAAGCAGAAAAGAAAGATATTACCCTGGCCAAAGTCAAATACAAAGAATTAAAAAAATGAATTTCATCTCATGATCAATTTGTACAAAAATATACAATGCTTCTTTTCTGTGAAATAATGTATTAGAATTAAAATAAACTGTCTCTTTAATTTTGGTCACAATTGAGAACAGATGTGTAAAACCTGCACCTTTCTTCACCTTCAAACTTAGTTATTTCATTGAAGCCTGAAATTACAAAAGAAACCAACAACTTTAAAATTAAAATTAGGTTTTAATGAAATACCCCACCACCACCACCAAATTAACTGGCACAATTATTACAGGTGATTTAAAAACCATTTACATAATTGTGTTTTTTTATAACACTGTCTTGCTTTTGTTACAACTCATAACTTTAAGAAACATCTCACCCCTACTCTGAAGTTAATTCAAAGTAACTTCATTTAAATTGGAGCAATTTTTTGCATATATTAATGCTTTTTTTTATTTAAAAATATATGTGGCAATGTTATTTTATAGTTTGGCATTAACAAATATTATAAAACTTCATGTTCAATTTGCAAATAAATAAAAATTTCAATTCATGACAAGATAATTTTTAATTTAAATGAAAACAAATCGAGTAATTCAAAAAATAATTCTGAGAACATGAATTTTTCATTGACCTTGTTCATTTCTATCACAGTTGTTAGAACCCCTTCCATCTCCTAACAGTGAACATATTTAACTTTTTTTTTTTTTTATTACAATTGTGACTATGGCTCATAAATACCTTTTATAGAATAAACTGATGATTGGCACTCTAAATTTTTCTATTTTGTCCCCATCTTCACTAGTGCTAATACTATTTGACATTGCTTGAGAAGAAATTTGTAAAAGTCAAATTCATTATATTAAAAAATTAGTTTCATTGAGTTGCTTTAACAGCTAAGGTCATCAGTCTTTTGACTTTAGGAATTTCTGGAATTGAACACTGGGAAAGACTTTCGTCAAAAAATGTGCAGCCGTATTGTCTACAACTTTCAAATTCAATCTATATGAATAATGTAAAGTGCTGTGAGGAATCTATCTATAAGCCATCTGAGCATATTTTTGTGTGTGTTTTTTTTTTTTTTTTAAAGTTTTTAAATTTGTGTATTTCTTTTATTTATATTTCATAGCATATTTGCATTGATTTCATTTTTACTGTATTTTTAAAATTTATTTTACTTTTTCAAACTTATTAGGTTTCTTGAAATGATATGGATGTGAGCTTTGCTTTGACGTTAATATTTCTTAAAATTTTATTTATAATTTTTGTATTTCTTTCTTCCTTCTGTAATGTATTAAGCTCATGATACAAGCTAAAAATGATTACCAGGGCTTAAAAAAAATACAATTATAATCAATAATTACAATTTTTGAAATAATTTCTTAGAAGGCCATGCCAAATTATTTAAACAATTTTTTTATTTAGAGAATATTATGTAAAAGAATTCCTGAATCACGTTTCCAAAACTATATTAAAGAGTAAAAGGAATTACTTTTATGATTAAATAATGATAGTTTAAAACATTTGCCTAAAATCTATCTTGTTCTTTCAAGACATAACAATGAATTTCTGAGATATAACAATTCTTTTATTATTCTCAAAGATGCTTCAAATAATTTTAACCTTGTGCCTTCAAATTGTGGCATATAATCTCAAGCTTACTTTTTCTACATATTTTGCTATGCTATTCTTTTAATGCATTTTGTTAGTTTTAAAATTTTGAATTCTTGTGAAATTGTTTGAAATATTCTATTTCACTCACATAGTTAAAAAATATGTTTTCAAGCCATGTTCTGTAATTACTAAGAAAATGTTTTGGTATATTCTACCTCTTCTTTGATATGTAATCTGTATCTTCCATTCTCTTTATTATAAAATTTCCTAGACAAAGCAATAAATATATTCATACTAGTAGTTTAGAAGAAAGACTTAAAACTGGAGAACAAGTAATAACCAAAGAAGAAAATTTCTGCTGAATCTATGGCACAAATTTGTCACATTTAAAGTGAAGTTGGGTTCAATAAAACACATGGAATAACTAAAAAACAAAAATTAATTAGTTCAGTAGGGCAGGAGCCTGGGACCAAAACACTCCAGCATACAGACACTAACCCTGTAGGTTCAAATCCTGCATGCTGGATGGATGTTTTCAATTGTTAGTAGTTTGGACATATTCCCAATATTGTGTATGAATCACCTCAAAACCCTAATACTTCAATAATCCCTTGTTCTGACCATTAACTCTGTGTGATAATTGTATGGGTTTTGTCTGGGACAAATTGAGGAACTGGCTCCCAATGCCAAAAATAATGGCTCAAATACCAAGATGAGCCCGCAGGTCACTTCAGATATATCTGTAATCATACATGACCAAGATGGCCCAAAGGACTATCTCAATACAATGTTCTGAAAGTATGAGCGTACTCTTCACTGAGAATTGTTCCCAAGGGAGAGGTAGTTACTGCAGGAGGCCCTAGGTAAATCCCTCAGATGAAAATACATGGCAGGAGGAAAGATTTGGACAAAACTGAGAGAGAGATCTGACTGAAGAGATAGAGCTGAATAATAAAAGGAACTTTTTAACTATTAATAAAAATGACACTGAGAAAGTGTATATTTATTCTATAAACAAAGACTGAAAATTTAGAATCAGTCTAACACACACATCACTACTCATACACAAAGAACATTCTGACAAAATCCCAAAAAATAAACATAATGGTAACACAGATTTAAAAAGAAAGTAAAAGCTTAATTTAAATATTTTAACTGAAGTATTTGAAGTTCTAAAAAAAAAATAAAACAACTGACTGTTTGAACAGTTAGGTATTTTTTAATTAAAAGCCAAACTTGCATTACATTTGTCTAGAGAATACAAATGTCTGGCTTAGTTGTGGGTAGTATTTAGAACTTTATGAAAGCAGGGTTGAATTAATAGGGCTATAATTTATGAAATCTGGTCTGTGTTCTCTTCATATTCGTTTATTTTTTAAGCATATGAGCTTCTTACATTTAACAAACATCTTAACAGAAAGAGGAATTTTCAACTTACTGGGTTCCACTAGTCAATATTTTGCTATTACTTTAATTCTAAATATATTGTCTGCACCTAATGGTTTCCCTTCAGTACCAAAATACAGGTTTGCACTGCTCATTTCAGCTTAGCTGATTGTGATGCCTTTCTTACAGCACTGAAGTTAACTATTATGACCTTCTTTTATTTTTTATCAATGTCAATTGTTTCTGCAGGTGACATTGTTGTGCAAAGATGCTGAATAGCAAATAATCACTTCCCAAGACTTTTCAGTAAAAGCTTAGTTTACAACCATTTTGATGGTTCTCTAAACATGTTTCTCCCCTACAAACCATTGTTTTATCACAGTCCTTATTATATTGAACATGAAATACAATAATTATAGAAGCAAATTATTAGTAATCATAAATTATTAATAAATTGTTTCCACATCTCTTAAAATAATTGATAAATTAAATTATTCAAACTCCCAACAGAAGTTAGTTAATATTTCATAATTTCTTTTTTTTAAAAAAAAATTAATTATTTTTTATGACAATTATTTTAAAAGCAAAATGTCAGATGTATTATTAATTTAATTTTCTGAGTTCTAAGTTTTACTTTCATATTACAAAAATAGATAGTTCACTTGGATATCACGTTTTTTTTTAGTCAGACTATCAGATTCAAATTTTGGTTAATTTTATTTCCATCACCATGAATTTCAGTACCTGGTTGTCTAATCAGTCTGTGGTATTGTAGAATTGACTGTTTTTCTCCCCAAAACTTTATGAATGAAATGTGTTTTTAAATTATTTTGAAAAAGTCTGACAAAAATAAAATAAAGGATATGAAAGAAAAGCAATTATTAAATAAATTATTATTTCCAATTACCATTTGGATGCTTTAGGTAGAGTGATGTGTTCTGTAGATTAACAGAGAGATAAAAAGCAAAATTACTAAAGGGTGTACCCAGAAGACAAATCTAGGAACACAATTCTTTAAATTAATTTGTGGATGGTACTTGACAATTAAAAAATTAATTTCTATTAAAATGAAAACATTAGATTCTAGTATATTAGGTATCTCCTACTATTTTTCCTCCATTAATTTCTTTTTCCATCTCTTACTTCACAAGCGAAGGGTGACTACAGCTACCATGTACCTGTTATAGCATCCATATTACCATCATATATTAATAAATAATAAAACAAAATCAGTAATATTGATGGGTGTAAGCATGCAGTCTGAAACAAGTGTGGGGCCAAATTCATTTCTAGGCTACTTTTTCCATTCATTTTTTTTTATTTATGACACTTTACTAGTAAATAAATTGAATATACAGAAGAATTAAATTGTACCTTTAATGTTATTAATTAATTAATACAATTTATCTTATGTTGAACCATTAACAAAGTTGCAAGATGATTTTGGAGAACTGATTCCCCATATTGTTAGCTTAAGAAAAGGGGAAAATGAGGAACTGATCGTATAGATGGAGAAAAAAAAAAGTTTCATTACTGAGAGCTTTGGGATTCTTTCAATACATTTAAGGGACCAAGATCTCCCTGTACACATGTTGATGGATAAATGTGAAACGAGGCAGGAGAAATAAGGCAAGCCCACAGAAAATGTACTTAACTTACTTAACATTCCACATGAACTGATAGGGATTTGAAAGAGTCCCACGGACAGAGGCAATAGTCTCATTTCCCATGTTCAAAGTGTTACCTGCATATGTTTTAATTAGAAAATACTGAATGCATTACAGAAACAAGAGCATCTATTCTTCTAAAGCAATTAGTAGTTAAACTATATCAAATTTTCAATTTCACACTTGGTTGAACTTTACATAAAGTTAGTTTCAGGAGCAAATAGTCTAATTGAAACATTAGAAATTTGAGACCAAAGTGGTATGGGAAACATACTCTCTGCTTCATTGAGTACTGTCTGCTTAACCTGTATTTAATAACCCAGGTTACACTTCAGCCAAAAAATATCCACACTTTAGGTTAAATCTTTCTCCACAAAACATGGAGACTATATTTTATTTGACTATGTAAATACAAAATATTTTAACAACTGAGATTAAACATCATCTAATAATTTGAGACCATTTGTAGACATTTCGAATACAACATGAATTGATTCAGAAATTGACTCAACAGGTTTTTTCAAGCATCCTTCTCAATTTTATAAGGTCAGATGTGTACCCTAAAATCTTTTGAGAAGAAGGAATTTTCTGAACATTAAGAAGTAGTTGAATCACATCTAGCACCAACTGATGAAACCTTTGCAAAATCTGGTTAAAAATTGGAAAAAAATGAAATGTCAGCGGAATGAATCATTAATCACTTTCCTCATTTGTATAATTTTAATTAATAATTCAGAATTGAGCTACAGTAGGCTACACATGCTAAATAATTTTTGTATAAAACTCTTAATCATAGTTTCGGGAGAAAAGTTGGGTTTTCAATACATCTTTGAAAACATATTCCATTGTAATTTATTACTCATGAGGGACATTTTGTGGGTCCAGAGTCAATATTGCACATAATGTAAATATTTATGAATTTATTGTAGTTATGTCATTAGAAATAATGTAAACAGTTATGTATTAATTACATAACATAATGATTGTATCAATATTGGCAAATCTATTGTAGTCCAATTGTTATTTCATTGAATTTAATATTCAAATTGACTAACTCATACTTGCAATTTGGAGACTTAGGACAATACCTATTCTTAGCTGTTCCCCTAATCTTCATTCACTACATTAAATCCCAATGAGACTGAAAGAAAAAATATGCCTCTGTCTGATGAAAAAAAACTAATTCCTTTAAAAAAATATTCTGTCTGAGAAGAATAACTGAAGGATAGCTGATGGTACTTCTTCTACTACATAACTGAAATTTTAGCAGATTCCTACACAAACTGAATAAGAACTGCAATCAAAAAGCTACAAGAAAGTCCTCATACATAAGAAACATTTAAAAAAAATTGTTTTTCAAAGTACATACATCTTATATTTAGCAGACAACTCATTTTCCATAATCAAAACTGAATTTAAACTTTTTCATTGCGACATGGCAAGCCCCTAAAATACCAAGCTTACCATTGTACTTATTGTACCAATTCTCTGGCTCTAATATATTGATTTTTTCAAAAAAATATAGTGTTCTCATAAATAGTGCACAAAAGAAACAAATTACTCCTTGAAAAAGTTAATTAATATGTTAATAAAAAAAATGTGGTACTTATATTTTTTTCATTGTCTCTCTAAACATTGAATAGGCACTTCCATTGAAAGTTGATAGATCTCCAAGTCAAATTTGCTCAATTGTTTTCATTTGAATTACTAAACTTTCACTACAAATTGAAAATAAATATCAATATTTTGCACTTATTGAGCTTTGAATAAATTAAAGAAAAGAAATTTTACAATCAGTGCAATCTAATGCATTTGAAAACATTTAAAAAATGTATCTTCAAACTCTTCCTTTAGCTTAATTATTTTCTTTCAGAAAGTGAAAATGAAAAGGATACAATTTTGCAATATGTTACACACCACCTTTTCCCAGATTTCTGGATTTTTATTGCAAAACAAATCAGAAGGTATGTAATTTGACATGCAACATTGAACCAAAATGTACCTATAATCACTTGCAGTGTGGAAAGATGTGAACCAACCTTGCGTATTATGCAATATCTGGAGAAGAGTGATTTATAAATGGATCTAATTCTGTTTTATCAGTTCATGTGTGTGTTTCATTAAAAATAACAAAGTGATACTTAGTTTTTAAGAAATAAAAGTGTATGAATGCATTACATTTGTGTAGAATGCAACTGAATAATACTCGTGTAGTCAATTTGAAAGTACATCTTTTCACTGTTTCTAAGAAATACAAAAGAATGACTAAAATATTTTCTGGTCACCTCAGAAATGAAAAAGACCATACAAAACAGGAAATACCTCTGACAAGACCAAAATTTATCAATAGCATCTGCAACAAATTTGAATTCTAAAAGATAGGTGTTCCTCAATAATGATAAATACTTAATTAGGTGAAAATGTACTTACACTAAACATCAAGAAACACCCAAAATCTTCTCCAGATATAATAGCACATGTTCCTTTACAGTCCAATTAGTAAACTGCCACGAGGCAAAATCGCAGGACCTAACGTTATTAATGCTCTTCATTTGAAGCTGTACCATATATTTCACAAAAACCTAATTTCAGATCCCATTATTAAAGATTATGTAGATGGCATCAAAGAATATTAAGACATAGAACATAGACACTGAATAAGACAATGAACGTATTAGTAAAAGATTACATTTTTGTTTTAACTTTACAATGTTACGAATGTGTTGTGTTTATTTATCTAATTAATAAAATTGGAGTGTTGGTTTATGATTTGAAATTAACTGTCTGTTTTATAATCCTGTATGTTTACGTAGATGATGGTTAAAAAAAAAATTCTTATTGTGATTTTTGTCTGTCTTTATGTCCAGGTTCATCTGTGAAAAAGCTAAACCAATTTTGATGCAGTTTTCAGTGAAAGGTAGTGTTTTCATGGGTTACATTTTATAAATTTATTATTTTCTTTTATATGAAGAAAAAGTTTTTTAAAAAGAAATTAGTTTTATTCTTAACAAAATTTTGTATGTGACCATCAAAACAAGAGAAAGTTACCATCTGCCTGAGATATCATAAAAAAGCCCTCATCTTCCTTTCCTATACTAAAAAATTTTAAGAATTAAATACACTTTTTTCTCCTTTCTTTCTTTTACAAATATCTCAAAACCGCGAGGAAGTTCATAAATATTAATTCAATATTTATGAAAGTTCATTATATTTTCTACTAAATGCTGTTACTAATTCCAATACCACAAATAGGTTTTGAGTAATTAAAAGTCAAAATTATTTCTGGAAGTTTGTCTGAAGAATGCAACAATGCATGTTTTCAGCAGTCTGAAGCAACATTGGTGGTAGGTAAGGAGATCTTAGAGAATATGGCACGTCGGGTGCATGGACAGCCAAGGGAAGGTGAAGCAGGACAGGCTGAGGATAGGGGAGGTAGTCTTGAACTGGTGGAAGAGAGCAAGGTGGATTTAGCCACTCATGGCCAGAGCATGGGATATAATTTAGATAGAATTTATTATTTTTCCTCCCTAATAGACAATTGTGATTACACTCTAGCAGTGTGGAGTATTCAGCTAGTTAAAGAATATATTTTTAAAAGTTGATTTTGAAAATAAAATCATTGAGTTTGGTTGATTGATATCCTGCATTTACACCATTCTAACTTGCCAAACAAGATGCATAAAATCCTCATAACAAGACACATAAAATCCACTTCTGCAATAACTAGTTTAAAAAAAAAGTTTTGGACCTGTACTCTGTGTGGGTTAAAAACTGAAGTCATAAATTCTTGTTCTGAAAGGGAACATTATAATGTTAATTATGACATCACTGCTTCTGAGATACTATAACAATAGAATTTTATTACAATTTGCTAAAATGCCTCTAGCTAAAAAACAGAATTTAAAGAGTTAGAAATATTTATCAACTTGTCTAGTTTCAAACCCAGATAAATAACTATTTCAATTTTCACACTATGTCTTTTTCTGTTTGTGAATATGTAGATCCAAAAGCTATGTTAAAACACTGAATATGAGTTAGAATTTATTTATTTTATGCCACAAAAATAGAAGTTGGTAGCAACACCAAAAAATATCAAAATCAGTTTCAAAAAATTAATAAATCCAATAACATTTCAAATACAAAACTTGGTTTAAAAGATACATCACAAGGCTTCATAACCAATCCAGATACATTGAAGAAGTTGTTTGAAACTAGATAGATCACAAAGAAATATTGCTTTCTTTTTCTAAGTAATATTTGTGCTATGCTGAATGAACCTCAAAAAAACATCCTGCTATAAACCATTTACTTCACGTTGTTTGTGTTCCATGAAAAATGTATAAATTTATTGTGTTTCTGGATTAGAAATAATAATAGTGTTGTTGTTTCTTTCTTACTTCACACGATTTCATGAAATTCTTGAAATATTTTGAGCTATCTACTTGCACCATTAATTTAATACTTTGTTTCTCTCAAAATAGTTTTCCATTAGTGTGCACTGTTCATGTACTCACCTGGACACAGCAAATGGGAATTGTAATAGATGCTTTTGTACTTTCTTTTAAAAGAAATATGAGAAAGCAAACAAAATTTTATATATATATATATATATATATATATATATATATATATATATATATATATATATATATATATATATATAAGAAATAGTCAATTGTTTTTAAACCCTTATATATATAGTTTACAAATAAACTAGACATTGTAAACTTGAGTCAGTTAGTGTTCTCATATTTCCCTCCCATAAGAGAACATGTAGCATCATTCAATTGTTTTTGTATTTCCCTATAAACCCTATCCTCTTGATCAAGGTACGTTATGCAGTGTATTTCGAGCTTCATATCAAAGACAATAAGAAGCAATAACATATCAGTAAAAAAAAGTAATTTGTTTTCTATCATTTTCAGTTTTTCTCTCAGGAATGCTAATAAAAGAAAGGCAGGGGTCAATTTTAAATTTTTTTTTTTTTGATATTGCAAATTATTAATACAGAATTGGACAAGGAGGAAAGAGATATGAGATGCACATTAAAATTACAATGTACTATATTGAAACAGACAAAAAACATGAGAACTTAATTAACAATGGGTACAAATCAACCTGCACACATTTACATATATCAAACCTGATCAACATACATTACAATCATATTTCTTTATATTTGAACAAGAGATTAACTTTTATTTCATGAGCACTCAATCATACACACTTTTTCAGATTCACAAAGTGGCCAAGTTACAAACAGATTTTACTGTTCTCGTAACAGATAATAGGTTATTTTATTTTGCTTCATTCATCGCAGCACAGTCTTAACAAAACACTTTTATTGAGCAGGTTGAACCCCATTGTCAAAGGAGAGAGAGCATAAATCGTAAACAATACACCATCCACAATTCTTGGACAGCCACGAATTGAGCCTCAACTCAATCTTGAAGACCCAACAAAAGAACCGTCTTCACAGTAAGTCAACACCTAGATGATTTGCAACACAGTTGTAAAGAAGTTTCGATGAAAGAAAGACTCACAAAAGTGAATTTTCGTAACAAGTTGGCACAGAGATTATTTCTATATAATAATTATGTATTTGTAAGTGGAACAAGCTTGGAAGCAGAAAAATTTAAAGAACTTGTAAATGTTTCATATAATAAGTTATATATCTGGATGGATGAGTAAATTGTCAGTGTCCTACACTGCACTGCTCTGGCACCTCTCTCTCATGGTGGCCACTGCATCTAACCACTGCCCTGGCAGACAGCATCGTGGCAAGGCAGGGTGAGGTAGAGCCAGGACGCAGGAAGGTTGCTCGGAGCACAGGACAGAAACAAGATGAGCCAGCCGTCTGCCAGAACAGCAAACCCAGGCAGTCCAGGGCCTAACCCGACAGGCCCAACCAGCTTGGGGTAATGTCCTACTCTCAAAAAATATCTTTACATTATCTTATCTTACAACTAACTATACACATCATAAATTCTTGGTTTCTTTCTTAGTCTCAATTTAAAAACAAATCATGCAGTTTGGTGCACAATTTTCTCAAAAAATCTAACAAAGTATTACATGTTGAAAAGAAATTCACAGATTGAGCAAAATGCACTGGAAAGGAAAAAAGTATTTGGGGGAAATGTCACATATTTGGCTCTGGAGGAGCTTTTAAGTTTCAGCAATTTCAAACACTCACCTGTATAATCAGTCCATCACAATTGCCTCTTAAAAACAAGAGGTTCTAACTACATGCAGTGGATTATGGCACAACACTAATTTTCATGAAATTTTATAATGCAAACACTTGTGATGGAATTATATGAGTAAGTTCATTCTTAAACATCTTGCTTACATGCAGTAATATATCATTAATATAACTCAAATTATATAAAATTGCATGACAGTAAGTAATGTACCACTACCACCTGCCAAGAGGGACTAGGAACATCCCAGGATCAAGAAGTCTATTAAAAAGTCAAAATATCCCTATCATTTGCTTTTGAAATGAGTAGACTACTCAATGACAAAAGATCATCAAGATCCTGGAAAAGGCAGGACTGTAAGTAAAGAGATGTGGTCACTAAAACACTTCATTCATAATCGCTTTGACATGGGGAAACGGTTCACAAGCAACCACAGAACATTCTACATACTAAGGAATTTATAATCACAGGTTAGGCACAATGATACCCCTCTGATACAATATTTGACTCTGATGCAATTCATTGCCTAAGACATTGAGGCACTCATGCTGCAGTTTTTCTAACAGGGGAGACACCGCCCACATGGAACGAGTACAAACAAATCCAAAGGCCCATTCCAATAACATATCAATTTCAATTCAGAAACATGCTGGCACATTTACGTAGAGATTTCCACTAAGAAATTTATACATCATTTACAAATCCAAGAATGTATATATGAAGTCACACCATTTCTAAACAGGGCCAAAGAGAATGACGGCAATTTGAAAACCTTAAAACCCCACCCTTAAGCACCACACAATTTCAACTGCGGCATCCACAGTTCGACAAGAAGAGTGCCATCACCCCCAACGACAATGAACGAAGCAGACGAATTTATTCATTTACACAGGTGAAGAGCAGCCCATCGGAGGAGGAGGAGTCGTCCTCGGCCGTGGGCGGGGTGGGGGCGGGGCCGGCCGTCGCCGGCGGCGGCGGCGCGTGCGAGGCCGCGCGAGCGGGCGCGGGGGCGCGCCGGCGGCGCGCCGGCGAGGGCGGCGGGGAGGGCGAGGGCGAGGACGACGAGGGCGTCGTGGGCGTCGAGGGCGACGGGCGGCGGCGCGCTCAGGAGTTCATGACGGTGGACCTGCGCGAGTAGCCGCGCCGCGTCACCGCCTCGCCCTGCGCCTCGCACTCGCGCCGCACCTTCTCGATGATGTCGGCCACCAGCTTCTCCCCGCTCGCGCTGCCGCTCGTACTCCGGGCCCGCGCGTGGTCGGCGCCGCGCCCCGCGCGCCGCCGCTCCGCCCGCGTCGCCGCGCCCGCCCCGCCCCGCCCGCCGCCGCGCCCGCCCGCCCCGCCGCCCCGGGCGACCCGCCCTCGGTGGCCGCCGCCAGCGCCGCCGCCGCCGCGGCCGTCGCCGTCGCCGCAGCGTCCGCGTCGCCGTCCTCCTTCTCGCAGTCCGGATGGCGCGTGGTGAGGTGCCCCGACAGGCCACGCCGCGACTTGAAGAACGTGTTGCACTTGTCGCAGCGGAAGAGGTCGGCGGGCGGGGCTGCGGGCGGCACGGGCACGGACAGCGGGCGGCGGCGGCGGCGGCTGGCGGCGCGGTGGGCGCGGCGGCGGGCGGGGCGGCGGTTGAGGCGGCGGCGGCGACGCCGCCAACACCACGTGGCGCTTGTACTTGTGGCGGTACCAGTGCGTCCGCGACGGCAGCACCTCCCGCAGCGCTTGCACACCACGGGCCGTGGGCACAGCAGGTCTCCGCGCCCTGCTTGGTGCGCACGGCGCCGGCGGCCGCGCCCCGCGCCGCCCCGCCGCCGTCGTCCGCCGGCGACCCGTCGCCCAGCGGGTCCACCTCCGCCTTCACCAGCGTCACCACGGTGGCGTCCTCCGCCACGCCGCTCAGGAAGTGCACGCCCGCGTCCTCGTCGGCCGGGCCGCCGCACGGCGCCGACGCCGGGGCGGACGGCTGCGCCGCGGGCGCCGCTGGGGAGCCCGGCCCCGCCGCCTCCAGCAGACCTGCGCCTCACACACACACCACACAATGTAAAGCGCTGCACGCACCGACTGCCCTCGGCTGGGCACGCCCACATCAAAAACCCTTGGACACTCAATATCACCCCCCTCCCAACAACTTCCCATCATTCCTTTGCCGTGGGCTACATGGTTGCAGCGAGTCCTTCGACCCTCCTTCCAACTTCCCGAGGCCACATGGTTGCCTCACAACAAAGGAATGCAAACATTTCATAAGTGTTACCGCCACTACAATCTAAAATCCCTTAACAACAGTTATTTCATCCAAGAACAACCTTTCAACTTCACAATGTCTTTTATATTCAAGAATCCATCCTCCTTCCAACAACTTCCCTTGGTCAAATGGGTGACCCACAGCAAAAGGTTGCGGATACTTCATGCAATACCACCTACACTACAGTCCCTTAACAATGGCTATTTCGCCCAAGAACAACCCTTTAATGTCACAATGTTCTTTATATTCAACAATTAATCCTCCCCCTAAGAACTTCTCTCGGCCAAAATGATTGGCCCACAGCAAAGGACTGCAGACATTTCTTGCATTACCACCTTATAATTTCTTAACAACAAGTAATTTGCCTAATATTTATTTACTTATTTATTTTACGTCAAAAAAAACCGTTAAATCTGCGTATGATGTATTTTCAACAATCAGCCCTCCTTCCAACAACTTCCCTAGGCAAAATGGTTCCCCACAGGAAAGAACTGAAGACATTTTGCGTGTTACCACCTTCCACATTACAATTCCTTAACAACGGGTATTTTGCCTAAGAACAACCCTTTAATGTCACAATGTCTTTTTTAATCAAGAATTGGTCCTTCATCCAACAGCTTCCCTCTTCCAAAGGTTGGCCAAAAATTACAACCCCTTAATTTCACAGAGTCATTTGTATTCAACAATCTACCCTTCTCCCAACAATGTCTCTTGTCCAAATGTTTGGTTCACATGGCAAACAGTCAAGAAATTTTGCGAGTTAACATCATCTAGATAAACTCTCAAAGAAAACTTGCCTTCTGCCTACGAAAAACCCTTTAATTTTAGAACATCATTCATATTCAACCATTCAAATAAACGCATTTGTAGTGAGGCAAGTTTAATATGGTATTTTATTTCTCACAGGCTAAAGGAAATATCTACAAGGTACATGGAGTCATTTTGTCCTCATTAATAATGAATAAAATTGTACATTAAATCATTAATAAATACAATAATAAGAATCTGTTATTCTTTTTACCCCTTTTCTCTCTTCTAATTTCATTTGGGAAACAGCACTTAAAAATTTATATCGTAAGAACACACCAGACATCAAACAAATAATATCAATCAAATAACATCCATAAATTTCTGGTCGCATATAGGGAACATGAGGAAGGTTCTTGTGGTGACAAACATAGTTTATTCTTTGGAGGTAGATTTATTTAGCATATTTAAAAAATTACATAAAGAATTTTTTCAATCATTACAAAAAGCAAAAAAAGTGAACTCACTGTAATATATATATATGTTTTTTGCTTTCATATACTTCTGCCAAACTGCATAAATGGGTCTCAGAAACATATGTTTCAATACTTGTTACTTCTCACTGTAATGTTATGTAAAAATATGCAATATATAATTAGTATTTTCTGAATTTGTCTATTAAACTGACATGAGCTTTATATAACTGAGCAGGACAGGCTATTTAAACTATCTTTCTTGTGTTATACATGCATGTCCTGAAACAAGAAACTCCATAAGATATCGCACATACTCAATAACAAAGTCCTATTTCATAATAAACAAAGAACCATGAACGTTAGAATGATTATTATATTACAAATGTGAACATGGGATTTTTTCATAAAAACTCCCTTCTATGCATGTTCAGAACACTTACAAAATAATATTAAAAACCATTAATCTAATGAATATATTGTTGTAATCATAACAAGTAATCTAATGAGATATATTTGTAAAAATGAAACAATTATATTTTTCTATGCACCATTTGTGAAAAAAGAAATTAACTCTATTCATTTTCCTGCAGTCTTCAACAAAGGTGAAACTATTGTGTAGGACTGTTACAGGGCATACAATAAGTGCATGAAAATCAGGCACAAGTTGCCCTGTGACACTGCCACACACAAGTTTTCAAAACTGCTTCAACTGCATTTAATGTGCTGAAGAAGCATTTTGCCAAGCTCTCTTCGGCACACTAGGATGCAGTTGCTACAGTAATTTATTTTTTTCTTTTCAGAAAGTTGTACGCTCTGACATGGCCTTTAGGGCACAGCACAAACTACAAAATGGAGAGGGGAATACTACTTCTAAGAGAAAGTCATTGGTAAACAAATAAAAAAGGCTATACGCCTCGGACATCAACACTGGCTATAACTGTTTCTCTACTTTTGGACACTTGTGACTGGCACTGACAGAACAGAGACTCTGCTCTTTCTGTTGGTTGTGAACTATAAGTGCACTTCGACTGGAGGCCACACAATGCTGACAACAGCTGCACCCACTGGTCCCTGTCAACTGCTGAACCTCTCCCACACACTTTGAGAAGCCTCAGCGGGGAAACATTCCATGAATCACCCGCTGAGGACAACAATAAGACAATGAAATAGAATTTGAAAACATGAAACATTTTTCCATTTAAAAGCCTCATAATTCCTACCAACGAAGGCTCGGAAAATGGCTTTTTGGATATACATATCTTTTTTCTTTGAAAGATTTAAAACAAAATGGACAGAAATAAATAATATGTTACTAGTTCATTCCATGAAATTAAAGCTCAAGAAATAAAAATTTAACTGGAAGCACATATCTAACGACTCAGCAACAATCAGAATTTGTACCGTAAATTGGCCCATACAATATTTCAAACTTGATTTTCTTATCCTGTAAAATTCTCAATTAAAGCTATGAGCACGACCAGTGTTCACACCACAATAGCAAGTTCTTTCACGCAACTGAGAATTCAGCGGAGCGTCTAGCCTGCACGCTCCATGCAGTAACTAGTATCACATTATCCATTTGCTACATTCAAAGACAAGCTCTCTGCCACAAGACCAAGCACCTTGATCCTCAACGGTGGTGGACACACCCTGGAAGAGCGAGTCGAACGGAACCCAACTGAACTGACACCAAGCCTGTGATTGGATGAGTTGGTGCTAGTGCGGCAGGGGTGTAAACTATGTACATGGACAATAAAACAATATACAAGGGTTCAGCTGTGTAACAAAGTCAACTCTAACTGGTTAGTATTTTTCATAAACTATCTAACACATAAGATATAATAAGATTGCACTTTCAAATTACTCTATCATAAACCATTACAGGCATTACTTACACAAGAAAAAAAAACAAAACAAGAACTATATAGAATTTGCAGAAAGTTGCAGTCCCAGGAAAAAAGTGCAGCAACAGCATGCAACTCTAGCTTTGTCACAAGATACATATATAAAAGTTTTATATAAACGATAACAAAACATAGAATTATTATTTTGCAAAAATGTAATGGTCAATTTTATTGCCAATTAATTTACGATTTAAAGTGAAAAAAGTCACTACAATTCTCAAGTCTACTTGGTTATCTCCCTCTATTCCAGCAGCAAGTACAAACATAGATTACTAATAATATTCCAAAATAAAACTATTGCAATGTTTCATATCTAAACCTTTCTGTTTTTATTGCACAAATTGAATCTTTGATAAAAGAATGGTAAATGACTTTTTCCAAAGCTAAACAGAATTTCTTGCAGCCTAAGCCCACTTTTCTCTTGGGGAATTAACTAAACAACAAATGTTTTTAACATTTGCAACATAACGTAAGTTCAAAAGAAATATGAAAAACAGTATTTTAAAAATACCATAAACTAGCATACTGTCCTGGGGCATCACTATTGGCCTCGGAGCTCTCAGCTGACCACCGCAGCAGCCTGGAATGCAAGAGGTCCGAGGACACACTACCTCACTACACTACAGCTAGTAACACAATGAACTTTGTTCCAGTAAGCCATGGGATGACTTATTTTTTTCTTGTATGTGTACTCAAACAAATTAAGCATTTGACCTTACAAATCCTACTCATTAGGTTGGTTCAACTACACTTTGGTGAATGTTGGCTTATCAATACAGCGTCTGAGCTGGGAACTAAAAACCAAACTGCCCTGCCACCATGGCACCTACGAAATCTGCAGGACTGATAGGCCAGTCCCCTCACACAGACACACACACACACGCACAACACAAAGATTAGATGAAACCAAGAACCCAACACCAAAACCTCGCTCCTCCATTACAGAAGGTGTGAATCTTTACGCTGTACCTGTTAGAGTTGAATATATAGCTCATACATGCTTCTCATTCCTATAATAATTACAATAACTATAATTGGTTAAAAAATTTACTGTGTTGTAAAAATGTGTGAAAACTACCTACAAATTTTAAAAAATATAAGTATTATACAAGTAATTAACTTCTCTAAGATTTTTTTAAAAGAAACCCAACACAATAAAAATTATTTGATAATAGTAATAACATAATATTAATCTACTTTAATCAATTTGTGGGTAAACTAGTAAGACAAAGAGATTATATGTGTGTGAGGCAATACTGGGAATAGCAAACATATGACAACAAATTTAATCAAGTTTCACGGAAATATTTTATCTTATAGAATTTGCACTATATCTGCTCAGCAGTTTCCATACTTTGCATTGCTAGCAGTTGGTGGCCTACAGAAGGCTCACAGCTCCCCCTCTACTGGCGACTACCTGTTAGGAGGCATCTGATGCCGCCCACCCTGCAAAGGCAGCCACCCCTACACGTCTGCTCTCAGCTCCCTACACGTCACTAAACACGGTTTAGTCTAGTTCCTTAAATCAGCAATGCTCCCAATGCTTCTTTTAAGTGAGGCACATAGGTGTAAATAGTATTTTTTTCTTTTACTTCCAAATAACATTAGCAGTAGTGTAGATCTTTCTTTATATTTACTTTTCATTAAAACTTAAAGCTCTGCTTTGCCTGTAGAACCAAACAATCAGTTGGCTCAGGCAAGAGGGTTCAGGCACTTGTTTTCCCTCTGACAACCCCTCCACATTGCACAGTTCCTTCAATCCTTCTGTTCCCAGACCCCCCCAAAACCTCCGCTTTACTGCAGAGGTAGAAAGTGATAGACAGTGAAGAATAAGAATAAACAATTTTAACAGTAACAATCTCTCTTCCATAAAATGTGTGAAAGTTTCAACAGTGGAGTGTCAAGATGTGCAACAGACAGGTTCAACTACAAACCTTGACCTGCTGTCTCCAAAGTTATGTGAAGTGAGCAAGTTTTTGTAAAACTTTATTATATATTTGACAATTGAAACGGCTTTTTTTAATATATAGAATAATCTAATAGATGTATACATATAGAAAATTTTCTCTAATATCTTGAATAACAATCTATTATTCTCAATAAACTTTTGTTTAAAACACACTTTAAAGCCCATCCATCAAATGAATGAGCAACTACTATACACAGAGGCAGTGTAAGGCATCCAAGCACCAAAAGAGACAACTGCATTTTGACTTGCAGCACACTTCTTTCTGAATTCCTTCCGATATCAGTGAAAACAGACATCCTGTGTTAGAAACAGGATTTCTAGGCACTCGAGTCTCCTCACAAGCCAAATCTGACCAACCTGTGCGGAAACAGAGACATCAAGACACTTCAAAAAGGCAAAGAGTTATAAAACCGTGCAAAGAAGACAACAGGGCACTTGATGGAAACAACACTCTTAGATGTGCAACAACACCTCCGCTCAAACCTTAGAATATGATTAAAAACTTTGGTGCGACCAATGGAATATCAAAAATCCTTCAACCTACTTCACAAATAGATACGAAGACAACACAAATTATTATATAAATCATTAAAATCTCTGATTGATGCAAATTCAAAATTTCATCGTGGAATTACAAAAAAGTGCAAACAATTGATAAACTAAAATTCAATATATGTTAAAAAATTTTAAATGGAAATCAGTCAAACATTTTCAAAAAAGAATACTGAGTAAATATATATAACAATATTCTCGGGTAGCACCATAGAATTCTAAAATCGTCATATTTGTGACATCCAAATGCAGACAGAACATGAAACGCTCTGCCATTTTTCTTTCTCCTCAGCAATCTTGTTCCGGAAGATACCCTGTGAGTGTCAAACCTACTGCCACGTTCTAAAGGGCTCGTTCGGTGGAGGCCAGAAGAGAGGGAGGGGGGAGGAGGGGAGGGAGGGGCAGGCAGGACTCTGCTGGAGGGGCGTGGCCGAGGCCTTCCGCCGCCGACCTGCCAACCGCCCCCCGTCTTTTTTACGGGAAGGAGGTGAAGAAGCCCAGCGGGAACGCGCAGTCCTTGGGCATGAAGCAGTCATGCACCGTCTTCATGTGGTTCTTCATCTTGTCCGGGCGCGAGAACTCCTTGGCGCAGACCGGGCACGGGAACACCTTGCGCTGGTGGCCCTCGTGGTAGAGGAAGGCGTGCCGCTGGAAGCTGTACTTGTTCTTGAACGTCTTCTGCACGTCCACCTTGGCGCACTCGGTGCACTTGTAGACGCCCTCGCTGATGGAGGCGTAGCGGAAGAGGTTGAGGCCGCGCACCGACATCTCGGTGAGCGCCTCGGCCGGGTCCTGGCTGGCGGAGGTGGCGCGGCGGCGGGCGCGGCGCTTCACCGGGGGCGGGCGCGGGGCGGCGGGTGACGGGCCGGGGGCGGAGCGTGCTGGCTGCCGCCGCCGCTGATGCCGCTGCTGCTGCCGCGCTTCCACCGCCGCCGCCCCCGCCTCCGCTGCCGCCGCAACCACTTGCGCCTTGGGCAGCAGCCCCAGCGAGTCTGAAAGCAAGCAGAGGCCGGTGAGGCGGTGCGTCGGGGGCGCAGGAAGCGCGGGCGAGCGAGCGCGTGCGTGCGTGCGGGCGATGGGAGTGCGCGGTGCGAGGTGGCGCCGGAGGCGGGTGCACGGTGTGGAGCATGCCAGGGGCACAAAACACAAAAAGAGAGAGAAAGAGAGACAGAGCAAAAAACACGCAAGGGGGTAACAGCAACTACCATGTAACAAAAGAAAAACAAGACAAAAATTGACCACGCAAGGACTTTTTTTTAACATGCCATTAGTCGAGCGACGATCATGAATGAGATTGGCCCGGTACCGGAGGCTATTCAGAAATTCTACCAAATACTTTCAAGGAAAAAAAATAAATAAAAATATACCGAACTTTACCCGAAAACACTACCCGGAATCGGAGGTCAAAAAACTACCGTAGCGACAATACTTTAAACACAATATTTGTAAATTTTCGTTGTTAGTTATTTCTGATGTATCTCAATTCCATTCCACAATAACATAAACATTAGAAGCATCAACAGTCCATTTCTAAATATTTTTTTGAATCAGTGTAGAAGAAACCTTTTACAGGTCAGCGCACATCATCAGTATTTATTTTTTGAGGGGGACGATGTGATTTTGTTGCTACAAACCCCCAAGTCGTGAGTCATTGCCTAAGGCCCAGGGGTTCAGCGCCGTTAGTATTCGGGGTTCCCAGAGGGTCATCTATCCAGGGACCCGCGGTGTCTCGAGCTGCGTAACTTCACGAGCTTATTGAGCTTAAAGAGGTTCGGCTACCAGCGCAGGCAGTTTGTAAAAAATGAAGTTTATATGGAAATATACGCCATTTTCTTGACTTATCCTTAGCTTCTATTGTTAATTATCAACGTAAGAAACTCATTTTTGAAACCATTCTATGGGGATAAGAAAAAGGACCAGGTAAAAAATACAATTAGTATTCAAAGAGATGTTTCATTACATGAAATCGATTCTCTACGTAAATTCATTCCATTTACCCATTCAAAGTGAAGTAAAGAAATTCTGGCCAAGCATTGAAATTTCAAAGAATGAACGAGTACAAGCATAATAAGTAACGTATTTTTATTAATGTTAATAAAAATGTATTCTAATGTCAATCAAAAATCCGCTCTTCAATGATTATCTCAACAAAATGAAAGGTCCCTATGACGCTTGGGAATGTCACGTTGTTTTCATATGTTTTTTGTTGTTGTTTTTTAATTCGCAAGAAAAATCCAGAATATTTTCGAATTCATTACTAATTTCTCAGCATTGAAATTCAAATGAAAGGATAATTATCTCGATGTGCTCTGTAGAGGAGTTTTTGGTTCTAATGATAAAAGCAACAAAACATAATGCGATTTTGTGTTTTCATGACGAATACAGTAGTTAGGGCTCTGAATTTACATAAATTTTTCGGGAATTTTCGCCCGCCAGCGTCTAAGTAGTTTTACAACACTCTTTGTAAATTTTCGCGATTAACTCCGAATTCTAGGTATATTCATTAAAAGTTCAAAAAATAGTTACCTCCAAATTTCTATGGGAGGAAGAAAGAATAGAGAGAACATAGAGAATAAGCAACCAAATTGATACCGCATAACTTTGCCAATTGTTTTAAAAATCAGTTTCCGTTCGCTGCTCAAGAGTTAATGCAGAACTATTTTTCTCAAATTACAACCAGACAGAAAATTACCAATGCATATTCATGAAAGAACAAATTGTGCCCAATGCAATGTTGTTTTCCATCACGCAGTAAATTTGATTCAAGAGCGTAAAGAGTAAATTACTTAAGATGTAGAATTTGCTACAATGAAGTCATGAGCTCTCATCATTCTCATCATTCACTTATTGTAATAAAACGATATTAACACGAACTTTCTTAGCATTTTCAGTGAAACTGAAAAAATTACGCGAAAGAAATATACTTCTTGTGCTATGTATATCTTCCTATGTGATTCGAAAATAAGTATTTGAAGTAATCATCACGGGTTCAGGTCGTTTCAAATATTAATCGATTCTGGCTTAAAAAGCATCTGATATTTTGATACAATTTTGACAATATATACTACTCAAACGAGATGTTTTGTTCCATTTCCGTTAACTACAGTTCCCCTCTCTTTGAATGTACCTATCCTTTACAACCTTGGATTACAACACGAGAAATCATTGAATCCCTTCAAAGATCGCAAAAACGATTAAAAGAACCCGCTTAAGAGATTCCCCAGCCACCTGTCAACGCCGTGCTCCCCGCAACCACCCCTGGCGATTGGGACCGATCCACCGCGTCCTGAACGGCTTCCGTCACGCACTGCAGCAGCAGCCGCCGCCACCGCTTCGGAATCGAATGCAGTATCGACGTCCAAGGACCGGCGAGCGGGTCGATACTTTCGCTAAACGCGCAGTGCGCAGAGCTCTAATGCCCGCGGCGAGCGCCACCGCCACCGCCATCGCTGCCACGCCCTCCGCTGCCTGGGCGGCGTCGAACCCTCGCCCGCGACCTCTGACCGCCCACCCGCCCGTCGCCCCGGGCCGCCCCAAGGAGTGGAGAAATCTGCCGCCCGCGGCCGCCGCCCCGGCCCCGGCCCCGGCTCCGGATCGGGGCGACTGCCTGCCTGGGCGGCGCAGCCCCGGCGCGAGGAAAGGGCATCTGATGCAGACGGAAATAGAGCCAGGTCCCCTCCCCTCCCCCCTGCGAGCACGAGTGGGTTGAGGGGGCGGGCGATCCAGGGAACAGCTGTCAACGTGTGCTCGCCCCCGCTCCAACCCGAATTTTGAAAGGTACCTGCTTGTTCATAAATGACTGAATTATTAGTGATTCCGGACACGTAAACTGTTACGAGCATTAAGTCCCGTAATTGTAGTGCAGATTATCGCCGGAGGTGATATTCCTCCGCTGGATGTCGAGATACGCCGGCATACCGGGATTTTCTCCATCGGTTGTTCGTAAAGAAACTAGACGAAACGGCGATAGGTTTTGACGGAACACAATATTTTTCCTCGTCTGTTCCGTTTGCATTCACCACTAACGGGCATTTCTCCCATACTTCCCCAAATCAACAGATTGATTAACACGAGTTCCTGTATACCCCAGCGAAATACTTGCGATAGTCAGCAGCAGGTCGGAGAAGAATAGTCGGCAGCTCATTGCCTGAGTCGGGCCAAGCCTCGCACAGTGCTCACAACAAATGTTGAAGCAAGAAGGTCACAAATGGCTTCTAATTGTAGGATCCGTACGTATTGCCAATTAAACCAATACACAACAGACGAACACATTACAACTTCTGAAGAAAAATTGGGGGGAACAATTTTCATTGTCAGTTAGGTTCAACTATAACATAAATTCGTCATAAACGCTAAAATAGGTTGTTATTGTCATTATTTACTTCTGGTTTCATTCACCTGACAAAGCGTCAAGCTTCATGCCACTTTCAGTTCACATCCAATGCAGAATAACGGTATTAAGTGCGATCTTCGCAATTTATTCAGAAATCGCGATGCAAAAGTTCCCTGACACTTTACGTGATTTTTCTCGACAATACCAAACTTGTATGAAAATTCAACGAGTCTTCTATATTCCAGGCGAGAACATGTGGCGGTGGAATCGTTCAACGAGTTTTAAGAATATCTAATTTCTCTAGGAGGTAGACCACACTTTGAATAAGTAATAAGAGAACACAGGCCGCAAGCTCCACACAATGAAAATCGAGAACTTTAAGTGTACATACTTCTCACACTTCACATACACAGGGGCAACGCTCGTCTTATGAGTAGCCAGCGAGCACATTAGAAAATCCTTTTTGATACCCAAAGTTGCACAAGCTCTTTGCTTTCGAAAGCGAAAGCCCTCGTACAATCGACTATAGTGCCCGTCTACTTCTGGATAATGTATTGAAATATATTAGGTACCTTCGTAAATGTATATGAACGAATTCTATATTTAAACAGGTGAGTGGGGTGGTGATGAATTTAAGATTCGAATCCTAAATTAGTTTTGTGTGCAATTGTCAGGATGACAAAAGACACGAGTCGGTGATAACCCGCGCAACGAATTATGGAAATGGAGTTATGAGTGAATGGAAAAAGCAGGACAGTTCTTGGGCCATGCAGCGCGGAAAAGAGGACGAAGAGAATGTCTGTCATGTCCGCTGACTTCTCATATTTTCTTTCCGTTTGTTCCTCTTAGTCATAACAAGCCTACAATCTCATTTTGTTCAGTTAACGACGACACTAATTTTCGTGTAATTAAATCGAGTTCGAATTTACCTCTTTCTACTTCACTGAATAATTTCTTTCCTCGTACAAATCGAAAAGGTAAGTTATTTTATTGGTCAGTGGGAAATTAATCAAACCCAAATAAACTAGCACTTTCAGGGCTGATACGAAGAACAAGCAAAACTTCTCACGATAGGCATAACTGGTTTTAATTTTCAAAGAGTTCAATTTCATAGACCGATATACAATGGTAGTGGTACGTGACTGCAATTACGGAAGATCAGCCAATGAAATAACTACTAAAATGTTTATTTTGCGCGGGACTGTCAAGCTAAATCACCTGCTTTCGGAGTCTCCCAAGCAGAGCCTGTACCTGTCACTGCGAAAGGAAGTATTCAAATGAGCAGACCCTAAGTACGGGTGTAATAAAACTATTCGCAGATGGGAGGATTACTGAAAGACCCTATTAAGAAACTAGTATATTTCCCAATCGCAACGCAAGAAATGCATTCGCCTGTTCTTTGGAGGGAGAGGCTGGGTGGGGTTGGGAGTGAGCAGGTGGCTACATAAAAAATACTTTGTCCGATTGCGTAAGACACGAACGAAATACCGGTCTGGTGCGTTTCAGACTTCATCTTGACCCACCTACCCTGTCTACCTCACTACACCTTCTAAATTCACTCCGAGTTAGCCACGAAGCGCCCCTGGCGGACGGTGACTGCAGCCTGACGAACCTCTCGGTGAGCGGGCACTCACTTTGCTACGAATCGGAAATTAAACCTTTCGATTACACATGTCTCTTGCCTGAATGGAGAAAATAGACATTCTAATAGTAGTATTTTATTTTATAAGTGGTTGAAATAAACCACTACGTACTAGTTAATGATTCACGAGCGCGAGTGTATAATTACTAACGAGCACATAATGGTCTTTCAGCCGCGTGAAAAATACAATATTTTATCTTATCGATCGCCTTTACAACATTTTGAGATTATTCTCTTCTACAAGTAGGGGGTAACGCTGAATGACATTATATTGATTCCGACGGCTCGCCAGAAAATGAAAGATACTCCTGAAAGTAGTATGAAAAGAAGCTGCAAAAGCTGTGGAAGATTTACAACCCAGTAAATCGAAAGATTATACATAAGATATTTTCAAGGAGTAGAGGAGAGAAAGAAATATTAACGTCGAATATATTATGCAGGGAAAGTACGTACCAATACTTAATGCAGGTGTGTAGGCATATATACGAAAGTATTATACTATTTTCATTAATAAATTATCAAGTATAACTGAGTTTTTGTGTATAATTCCTTCATTTTTCAATAAAATAATTCTGCATCATGTTGTTCAGTTCGCCGGCAGCAGTTTTGCTGTACATCGTGACAATTGATAGCTACTTTATTACAGGGCTGTAATGAAGAGCCATTTCTCCGACTCCGGACACGTAAATGTCTACAACAGTCTACAAAGGCGATCGGATAAGACAAGAACTACTAAGAGTCCACTGGCGTTTCCGAAAAGGAGACCCTTTGAGAGGAGGTCGCTTAAAGCTTCTCCATTTGGACTCGTTTTATAAGCAAATAGCTGATTTCTCGGCGTTACTCGGGCATTTATCGCCATCTCTTAAGCAGCCTCGCCCACCCCATACGCCTTATCCGTTCTGCTCACACACCCGCGCCTGGCCCGCACGCCACGGCAACAATGCCACCCAGAAGCATTGAGAGTTGCATTTCGTGGCTACTTTCTTGATATATAACCAAATTTCCGTCAACTTTTTTGGGATCGCGACCCTACCTCCTTTTATTTTCCGGTTTGTCATGTGGTGGTGCGAAATTTGAGAGCGACCGCCCTAAAGGTTTTTGTGGAACAAACACCCCACACATACATATTATGTACATAGAATGTGTATGTATGTAGAATTTAGAATATAAGACAAGAAGTGAACTCAAAGTGGGCGGAGTTTCCAATATTATCTGTAGGAATAAGACATTTTGAGATTTAAATACTTTTGTAGAAGTAATTATTTGAAATGTAAAGCAGAAAAATACTTTCATTTATTTTCAGAAAAAGTCTATTCGAACGAACTCTATTCCTTTAATGTTTACGTAAGAGCGGACATAATGCCCTCTATATTTGACGCGCCAATATACTATTGTAATGGAGAGGCAAAGTGATAATTATACCCAGAAATTCACATGAGATTCTGAATTACAAAGGTTGAACAAGAAACCACCGTAAAATACACTAGAAAAGTGGGCTAGACTTCCAAGAAAAATAATGAAACAGTCGAATGTCAATGTAATAATGTCGCTCCCTCTTTTCATTGTCTACAGCGATTGTGTCCCATTGAAATTGTATCCTGCGTGAAAATTGAGACTGAAAACCGAAGAAAGGAATTTTAGGGAAAGTTTTACAATTACATACTCCCAATCGCAGAAAACGAACGGTTCTGACATGATACAGGTGGTCGATATTGTGTTAACATTACAGATGATGGCTTCCGCGTATTTCGAAAAAGTAACAAATATTTTACCAATTTCGTGGTTTGACATATGCTGCCGATTTTCGTTCGAAATGGAAGTGATTATTAAATTTTCATTGCATTCCGGTTTGAGATTATCAAATCTGTGGTCACTTGTAGTAAAATTGTCGCTTAATCTTAATACAAAATTATTTTAATGCGCATTTTATTCGGGTTGGGAAAATGTATGTTGGTTAATAGAGGTATTCACTAAACATTTTCACTATATAGATGTTTTGTAGTGGTGAAATAATTTCATACATTTTTCACTGCAAAGCGTTAATTATCAGGCACAAACTTTTCGACTTACGCGAATTATTGAATTCAAGTGAACAGAATAATCTTTTCTTACAGATAAGAAAATTTAACACGGCTTTTATACATTCGTTGTAAGCGTACCCATTAAGAGAGAGCAAAATATGCATCCGGGGTTGCAACAATTATTAATCACAGACCTCACCTACAGGTGCTGATAATCAAAAATTAAAAGGAGAAAGAGAGTTGAAAAAAATAATTTCTGCATGAAATATCAGTTCTCCATTCCCATTTTCGCAAAATGTACAAAAATGTAACTTGCCATTGCATCAATTCTTATTAATAAATCTTTCAATTTTAATTATCGTTATATGGTAGGATATGTGAACGTTTCATAGCACATTACGTGTGAATGAAAGAGAAAGACGTTACACGGTTGGCTACAATCGAGCTTAAGGTGAAAGACTATGAATACTGGACATGGTTTCATTCGCAAAAATTCACATAAAAGATTCAAGGATTCATAAACATTAGGAGTAATAAAGTGTGTTTGTATCTGCTAAACTATAACTTAATTCCTGAACGTAACTTCTGTTTACCTGGTTTCTGAACAATGTAGCAGTAGGTATTTATATATATATATATATATATTACTTTTTGAACGATTGCTTTGTCACAAAAATTAACGTTTGCATGCGTCACAGCAGCTCTTTTCTAGTCTTTTATATAAAGTTTAAGCTGTATATAAATCACGAACTAAATACATATTGGCAATTCAAAGATCCAACCACTAAATTTTTCAAATTACGTCATCACTAGGAGGTGGATTTTAATAAAATGTATTTTTTTCCTTATTTTAGAAAAAATGCCTTTTAGTTTAGAAATTCATTTGATGTTGTGACAAAAGGAAATTACCCATTTTATACGTAATTTGTTTGCATTTTTTGTCGATTTCGACTAATAAGTCACTTTTTATCTTTTTCCGTCATTTTTAACGCTTTTTTTGTTGATTTCATTGATTTTAATATAATTTTAACGCTTTTCTGCTTCAAATAATATTTATGAGAGAGAACAAATGCTCTCCTGTACGAATTTCTAAAATTCCTGTGCCGCCCGTCAGCACTATTGGCGGTTCACTCTATTTCGCGATTACTAAAGACAGATTTTCTGGTAATGAACAGTCCAAACCAAAAGTTTGAAAGCTGAGTTCACTTGAATAGAAAAGGCCTGGATTACATCAGCAACATATCAACTGCTTGAGTTGTTCATCTGAACTGGTGTTGATAACATTTTCCTTTGCCTTTAGGGCATTTTTAAAACATTTTGAGCAATTTATTGATAATTTTTGGGGATGTTTTAGGTCATCAAAATTCGGGTCCTAGTCAAGTCGAAATTTCAACGAAGCAGTTACGAGCAACAACTCACTTTACGCGAACCCCTTGAAATCGGTCCCCGCTCCTGCGTCTTTGAAACTCCGCGCGTGTCCAGCCATTCAGTTTGCTCCTTCGTGCGGGCTGCAATCTTTGCGGAAGCAGAATTGACCGTAACGAAGTAGCCATTTAACTTATCTTACAACGACAAGTGAATGGGGATCGTCAAGTCATATCACCGCGACACCGCCGGCGTCTTCCGGGTAGTTCCGCGATACGTCTTTGTCATTTATCACACGCGTCGCGGTCTTACGGTGAGTCGCAGGCAACGCACCAAGATGATGGTTCTTCGCGGCACTAGCTGATGAGACCAACGCTTCTCACCTCTCCGCTAGTGGCTGTGCGTGTTCGAGCGGGAGCTTGCGAAGGAAACAAGACGTCTGGGACAGTAGAACATCTCCGGGCAAAAAGGTTGTAACATGCAAAAAGCATTTGCCTTACCAGCTTCCTTAAAACCGATTGCAACCCTTAAAACCGAAATCAATGGGAATTGTTTATTTCTTTAAATTAAATATCGTTTAGTAATTAACGTTAAGTTTAGTTAGCCAACATTCTTTTGATAGGGGCACTCTCCAACATAGAATCCATATTGCACAGTGCTATGACTGGTTTTAATATGAGGGTTACAACCTCTTTGCCCGGAAGTATTCAGTACTAGATCTACTGGAGCCCCTTACTGTTTCGATAAAAAATTCCACCCTCTCTAATATACTGAGTGTTTAGGGAGGAAACAACGAAACTTCGAAAATTAGCTCTTAAGTCAATTTTAAGCATTTTGTTTAATAAACTCCTTCGATATTTCGAATGTCTGAGCCGCTATAAGCACTCAAAAGTTATCTGAAAAAAAATGCTTTCGATTTCAAAAACATTTAAACACTACAGAAACATGAAAATTGTTATTTAGAAATGAAATTGTGTGTGTGTATGTGTATATATATAAGAATTAACCCAGAAATGAAAAAAGCACTCAATTTACACAATTCAATTGCTTTTCTGCGTTAATTTTTCTTTGTAAAAAGTATTCATTATTATTTTAATAGCATTTAATATAAACGGCATTTCATCTTATATTCTGTTTTCATGAAAACTCTCGTCGAGTTTCAGGCTCATTTTACTAACTTTTGTTAACTTTTAAATGAAAGCAAGTTTTGAGGCAAAATTAAAATGCAGTTATCAGCAGAGTTCTTTTCTCGTTGTTAGTGTTATCGCAACGTACTTTTGCAGTAAAGTAATGTGAGAGGCAGAGATATAATCAATAACACTAATACATCTGATCATGCCAGTTCATGGATTGCACCACGACGAAGACAAAATTAAAATTTTATTTACAAATAAAATCGTGCCAAAAAATAAGGACCTACCCATGTAATTTAAAGAACATAACTGCCTGATACACATTGTATAACATATTACCAGAAACACTTCTGTTACTTCTATTGACTGCTCAGAAAGTCCCGGATTTACACCCCGACTTTTCCCCATCAATTAAGTTACCAGAATTTTCCTCCTTTCACAGCAAGAGGCTATTCTAAACATAACTAATTATTCGATATTTTCTTCGTCGAATCTAGATTTACAGAATTTATGAATAATTTAAAAGTAATATGGGAGTTTCGTTCTAGAGTGCCAGTTCCAACAGATTCAATATAGTAATTCTTGAGAAATTCCCGGCGAGAGGAAACCCCTCCTTGCACAAGATGCGGGCGTTGTCCCATTCCGTGCCGATCCTCACGCCTGGAGTAGCTCGCTTTGTGATCGCCCCGATCACAATCAAATTGAGAAATCTGACATGATGGCCTGGCATTACGTCGCGCTTTCTCGCGAGTTTGCTATGCATGAAACACGGGAGAAAAATAAACGAAATGAATGTATATTAATATGGATATATGAATGTACGTAATATTTCGGTAATGAATGTCTTTTCTAAAAGTATAGAATCGTTCTCATTGGGGTCAATTTGATTATTCAGCCCATGGGCCTTATTAATCTTAATTTTTTTTCGTATAATTAGTAAAATGCACAAAAATTGAAAGGCATTACCCGAAATGTACTAAACCTAACCATAATTTTTAAAAAAATTTTACCTAACATTCTTTATCATTCTCAATTATCTCGAGATATTGGAAAATTATCTTCGAATTTTTACAACATGGCACAATTATTCATTTAGATGAGACCTTTGCACGGTTGTAACACGCTTCCGTGATTATATTTTTATCAGAAATAACTTTCTAATGAGCAGCTTTGCTGGTAACTAGTAGGCTGAAACGACGAAGATAGGAGACCTTTCCATAAATTAAAAATCGGTGAAAGAGATGCATAATGTTCGACGGAAATATTGGTAGCCAAACACTAAAAAGCTACATAAAAATGCAATTCCGCGGCAATTATAAGATATGGACCCGTGAAATATGTTAGTCAACAATTCGTACAATATATAATGAAGCGGAACTTGTTTCGCTCTGATAACTGTAAACTGAATTGCACTCTAAATCAAAATAGAATGAATTATTGCAAACAGAACCATTACAATGAGTCTAAATATGTATAAGTCTGGGATCTTTTCCTGAACGTCCTACTTCACCAATAATAAATTGAAATGGAAATGAATTTCCTATATTCCTCTTAATTAAGGGTGGATGTCAATAAAGAAGCAATTAATATGCGGCTAACACGACCGGGGTTGCAGTTCCGTTCCTTGAAAAGGCTACACAAAACGACTTGTTGCGGCTATTGCGCGCCATGAAACGAGAGGGAACTGTGAGCGAAATGGCGGGTAAACAACGCACTACGCAGGGAAGCAGCGTAATGAGCTATTGTCCGCATAACGAGAAGCTCATACTATAACGTCCACGAGCTGTTTTAACCTCTGAGGCAGGAATCTCAGGAAAATTTAAGAATGCTTACTACCATACTGTTTAAAATTCAATTATATATTCTAATCTAGAATTGGTTGATTGAGAGATAGTGATACTGGGCGCGTCAACTACTGAGGTCATTAGTCCCATACGTGCAGTGCATGTTTTTTTTTCATCAGGGGGGTGGCTGTAAGATCATCCTCCACTGGATGGCGATATCCGTCGCCGACCTAGCGGGGTTTTTTTACAACCAGGTATCTCCAACCAGCAGGGCACCGCCCAGCCGGAACAAGTTCTAAGTCCCCAACCGATCTTCCGTGTGGTAGTGTAGTGTAGTGCTGTAGTGTTAGTGTTGTGTAGTGTAGTGTAGTGTGTGTGTGTGTGTGTGTAAGGGGTGAGGAAAGGAAGAGGAAGGAAAGATCACGCGCGGTCCCTGGCCCGTTTGATAGGGTACTGCTCCGGCAATCGCCTGGTGTTGATCGAAGAAACCACGGAAAACTACCGATCAGAGCAGCCGGCCGCTAGAATTCTCCTCCAGACGGCGACTGAATTCGGCCTAGCTGAAAAGCTCGTGTCGAAAATCCTGCCGCCGTCGGGACTCGAACCTAGGATCTCCTAGATTAGAGGCGCTGCAGTTACCAGTTGATGTACTGAGCCACCGCTCTCAGTCTAACCTAAAATTAAAAATATTTTAGGTATGAAGTAATTGCGTTACTCTCAAAATTAAATCTCAAGTTCTCAATTCCCTTAACTCGCTCTCAATTCACAGGCGTACGCTGCCTGAACCGAGAAGTGAGGCAACAACACTTCTGGACCCTTTTGGGGTGGTTTTGCCATCAAATTTTATTTACACATGACCTTTTTTTAGTAACAAATAAAACTTGCAATGAAAAAGAAATTATACGTTTAGAGATAAAATGAATTTAATCGAATCATTTACAGGGTTCTCAGATGTTTTGGAGACCTCCTTCCCCTAATGTCCCCCAAATACCAACTTAAAAAGGGAGGAAATCAGAAATTCATCACAATAGCGGAAATAGTTTTCGGTTACGTACGGCTACGAGGCCCTTTCAAAATTTTCAAGGGGTGTCGGGGCCTCTCTGCGCCACCCCCGACAGCAGGCCTGTCTCAATTCATTAAAAAAAAATAAAAATATAACTGCAGTAAAATAATGCCCACATGATATAACCTATAATGCATTTTCTTAGTATGGCAAAGTACACACATTATCAAATGGTTCAATCAACGAGCAAACCGACAAATCCGCAATTTGATTTTTCCTTCTCTCTTCAAAAATACTCAACGGGTTCCCTTTCCACCAACTCTAGATGTTTTTATTACTTTCCGCCTTCATCACAAGGAAGTTCAAAAGCACTTCTCTTATCAATTTTCCAGACCAGAAGTACAAGTAAACAATCTGAAGAACTCCCCAGACTAATATTTCTCCACCGCAAGGCAGAAGTATTTCATTACTTCAGGAATGTTACATTATTCTCATATCTATTCGAATCCGAATCGATACTAGTTTCATTAAAACAAACAACCATGTTTACACATTGGATTTAAATTTGTCTTGCTTCCACCATTCTTATTCTCCTTTCAACAAAAAATAAGAAAGTCCACATTCTAATACTGAATACAAGATACAAGTGTAGAAGACTACAACTTTTCTAACAAACTGACAATTCACCAAACACGAAAATCAGAATATTGATAGTAACGAATGTTTTCTGTGCAAATTTTTAAGCTTGGAATTCTTAAAATTTGAATGAAAATAACTTTTATTCTATTTCCAGATATGCTAAGCGGAAATATACAACAAAAATTAGACTTAAAAAACACTTTTTAACAAAGGTTAAATCAATTGTTCAACATCCAACACAGCCAAGTGTTCCTAGAGCAATGTGGGAAAACTGAGGCCCGCCGTTATTACCTCTTTTGTCAACTTTTCAGAACCCTTCCCAAATCTAAATCTTATTTCATTAAAATTAATTCATTCAAATACATTTCAATTATAAATATATTACAATTTGCTTCATAAAAATCACATGCGATCGAAGTGCCAGGTGACGCAAAACCGATTCAATGAACTGGGAATGATAACACGCTTACATTGCTATAATGAATGCTTTTGACTCCGTTCTAGCAGCCTTAGCAAGGAATCGAGATTTGCCAGATATGATAGAACCGATTGTTCAGGGAACAATGTGAAGAGACGTTCTCTCACGACGTCCAGATGCAGTCCAAACCGACAGGATGTTGTGCAGTGTCACACGTAACTCTCCTTTAACAAACTCTGCTTTTTGCACCGGGAGCGGTAGCTCAGTGCATCAACTGATGTCACTGCAGCGCCTCTGACCGGGAGGTCCTAGGTTCAGCTCCGACGGGGCAGGATTTTCGACACTAGCTTTTCAGCTAGGTCGAATTCAGTCACTGCCTGGAGGAGAATTCTAGCGGCCGGTTGCTCTGATCGGTAGTTTTCCGTGGTTTCTCCGATCAACACCAGGCGAATGCCGGAGTAGTACCCTAACAAACGGGCCAAGTACCGCGCGCGATCTGTCCTCCTTCCTTGTCCTATCCTCTCCCCTTACACACACATTTACACTATCATGCACTACACTACCACATATTCCGGGAGACCGGTCGGGAGCTTAGAGCTTGTCCCGGCTGCGGCGGTGCCTCCCTGGTGAGAGAGTCCGACGGTAGGTTGGCGCCGGATCTCGCCATCCAGGTGGGGAAGACCACCGCCATCTCCCGAGAAACAAACATGCACTACACTCACGGGACTAATGACCAAAGCAGTTGACTTGCCCGGAAACACGAAAAAAACAAACCAATCTGTCTTTTGCCACAGCCACCTGCATTCCAGCAGATACCGCCCCCAAGCGTCTCTTTTAGGGGGCGGCAAAATTTCAAAATAAATAATATCTTGTAAAACTTTGAACCATTTAATTTTATAATTGTGGCACCTACGATTCGGAGCGATTGAAACGAGCACAAAATCTTTCGTTACTTATTCTGTGACGACTTCTTGAGTGTATAATAATGACATGCTCATTGTAGCGACAGACTACACGTCTGTACTGACCTGTAGGAATTCCTCGTATTTTATTTTGTGCTTGGATTGTTTATGAATAATATTCACCTTCTATCATGTTAAGACCGGTGTTGAATTTTGTGTTGTACCTCCGCAAATTATTACAGTCCCTCCAGGAAAATCCGTGAGAGACGTTTTGACTATTCAAGGAAAGTTTCATTGATGGATCGTCAATCGTTCAATTCGCATTAACTTGTACCGATTTTAGTCCGTAAGTACGTGTAGTGATAAATTATTGAACTTCGCGGAAAAATGTGATTGTGAATGTACGTTTATGTTTGACTACTTTTTTATTTATGTAATTCAGTGTTTCACTATCTACTCCGTTGTTCACGTTTGTATATTTTAGTGTTTTAAACTGAAATTCCTAAATAAGGGAGCGGCGAAATTTTCGTCCGCCCCGGGTGGCTGACACCCACGCTCCACCACGCCACAAACTTCTACTTGTCATCGAGACCCAGTCGGCTCGTCACCCCGACGATGCCACACAGCGGCGCGAATCGGCACGATAAGCGCTTAAGAAGACTGTTCGCACACCGCGACGCAACTTATCGTACGAGCCTCTACGCATGCACGTCTCTACTGTCCTTCGAGAGAGAGAACTTCAAATAAATTAAAAGCATATAACATTTATTAATAACAAATAGAAGCATAAGAGATGATCAGTTTTTCGTAAACCCTTTTCGATCCCGCCTTCTTTCTTTCACACTTTTGTTTTCATGAGAGGTGTCCGAATGCCACTCATGGCGAAATGAACTTCACAAACAAAATTAGGCGCATTACCCAACGTTCCGTCCAATTATTCAATTTAACTTAAAGCACTGCAACTGGAAATTTCTTTTTCCCAAGTACAATTCCGCAATGAAACTAGGCACCACATCGTACATCAATATCTCACTCACACGGCCAGAAAATTGGCTATTTATTTTTTAAAGAAGCTGACAGACGTAAAGGGCGATAACTTTGGGGTAACCTGGGCAGTGAACATTTTATACAGGAGCGTACTACTTAACACGGAATGTTTATGAAGTCGTTTAACTTCTACAAGCAAGAAGGAAATGAGTGAATTTACATGAGGGAAAGCAGGGTTTCGAAAAGGAAACAGGCTTACTCTAGGGCTGGCAGCTGCACGCACAGCTTAGCCCTACCTGTCTGGAGGTCCGCCTACACGCGTGTTGCACCTACTTGCCCAGACGCCTCGCCCTATCCACACCAATTTGGCTCTTCTATGCGACATTCTACATAAGACGTTTACTGTCTGAGATTTTGGCCGCTCTTTCTTTCAAATAATTTGTCAGGTGAGGATTCTTTCGGAGTACAAGTTCTTGTGAGACGGGGCTCCCCTTATGTTTATTTTATTTACCGTGTGCTCGTTTTCATTCTCATTTCCGTGCGTAGATGAGGGAGAGGGGTTACATTTACATGTTTCTACACCCTCTCCTGGGCAAGTGATCAAAACAGCTGTTTGCCTTACCCTTCCTCGTTGGCTGAAAAGATATGGTGATCACAAGGGATGAATGATTGATGAAAAATTGTGGATGAAAGGCCTTTCGGGTTAGATATGTGGTGGTCCGTGAAAGCTTATTACTTCGCACAATAGCGTATCTTGCGCGATACACTAACCACGCAGTCTTTAGAGACGCGTATTTGTGCTTTGCTTCAAGCTTCTTCCCCAATGAGAACAGCATTTGCCACTTCTAATTTATTACTTTATCGCATATTACAAACTAAGTATATAGAAAGTATTGCAATGCAGCAGCGAAACACGGTAATTTTTCAACAAAAACTCGTTTAATGGGTACCATATAACGAAAAAGGTGGTAACTCTTGTGACCTGAATGTAGTAAGTAACTTCTTCTCATGCCTTGTGTAACCAGAACGCGTTTTGTGCGCTTTGATGCCTCAAACTTGAATTATGGCAAAACTTCTGGCAGTCCGTCTAAATAGCGCCAGCGGCTCAACCGTAGGCATGATTTTTACGAATGATTGGTAACTTTCATTCCAAGACATCTTTAAATAAGGTTATGTATTTTCCGAAAATGTTAGTAGTGTTCGTGTAATTTTTGCCTCAAGTAAAGGAAATTTATGCACAAAATGTACAGTCAAAATCCGCTCTAGATTTTCCCCTCTATATTTTTTCTTCGTATAGAGCGAAACAAGCTTAAAAAATGGATTGGTTTCATTTTCGTAACACACTGTGAATTTTCAAAAATCACAAAAGTCGCGAATTATGCGAGAAAGTGTGTGCTGTCGCAGCAGCGAGCGCCTTGCGGGGCGCATTTAGGCCCATCGTGGGTGGGTTGGCCACCCAGTATCTCGCCGGTTATCCCGTGCAATGAGGGTCCCCGCCCAGCCGTCGCGCCGCGTCGCTCTTATCGGCGCCACCTCGCGGGTGACGCCGCCGATACAAATATCCGCGCGGGCGCGTTCGTGATGGCATGCGAGCGAAGGGGGGTTCCGCCACCCGCCGCGCCGCGCCGACCGACGACGGCGGAAGCGGCGGTGGCCGACACGACACGACGCGACGCCCGCCCCCCGCCCCACCCAGCCAGCCGGCGCAAGTGGCGCAAGGCGCCGCCGCGGCAAGCGAGAACGAGTCTACTCTCGGAACATAATAGTTTTAGCCAGGGGTGTCCACCTCGCAACGCCTCAAGGGCCACAACTATTATCTTTAATACGGTTGCGGGGAGGGATCCATGCCCGATATCAAATCGTAACGTGTGTACTGCCGTAATAAAATATAAACATCATCATTATCATTATTAACATTATTATTATTATTATTATTATTATTATTATTGACTTTTTCACTTCTCCCTGGCGCGGGGGGGGGGCGGAATTCACCTGCCGTGGTCACTACGGCTAGGCTCGTACGGCTCCGGCGAGTACGTACGGACATTGTTGATGGATTCTGTTGGTTTAATCAAGGTCTTCTCCCAGGAACTTTCTTACTAAATGGCATGTATCCAGAATTACCGATTGTTGCATTGTCACCAGCAGTTTTCCAGCTCCTATTATTATTATTATTATTATTATTATTATTTATTATTATTATTATTTATTATTATTATTATATAATGTAGTGAAACACTTTGGGACGACTTTGAATGTCTGAATTTACTAAAAAAATCCTTAAATCTAAACTTAACATATTTTTACAATAAAGGAGGCGTTGACCCCGGCAGAGCGGGTGCGCGAGGTGCACGATCTTCTCGCCCAACATGAATGCATGGATGCAAACGTTTGACTAAATCTTTCGCGAACCACAGTAAATGGTACTACGGACCGACAGTTGGACAACCCTAGTTTAAACCTTGACTTCACAATAGTTGAGCTCATCTAGCAAGAAAACCTGGGCATCCGTTTTCGTTCCTACATCTTCCCTCTCTACTGAAGCTGAAAGGGAGGGGGTTTATTCATTTATACACGTGACATGCGTTCCAGCAGTGATGCTTTATTTTTGCGATTGCTTCGGGACGTTATCAATCAATAAAAACGTTTAAGAATTATTTAAAAGAGTGCTTCATCGAAAATCTATGTTAACGCAGTATTCTGGTGAATTTATGTTGTACAACTTTGGATCGTATCTCAATTTCCTGCTCCTAAGGGAGTGAAAGTTGAAGGGACGAGTGAAATGTTGGTTTGTAGATATCTTCGTATTTACACGTCCGGGAATGATATACTAACTCTAGACAGTAACTTATTCAATTACCATTCAAATTTCTTAATCGAGGGATGGTTTCAAAAAGCAAATGCTGAATTTAAATGAAAATAATTATTTAACAATTATCGTTCATGTAAAACAAAATGTTAGCAACAGGTGTTACATGTGTTAACGCGAATAAACCTCTACAACGGTACCTAGAGAAAATTCTCACGTTCACCCACAATAGAGCGATTTGTAAGGCGTTGTAAGGCAGGTATTATAAGTCCCCAACGTAAACACGAACTCCTCCAGAAGCAAACGACGGGGCGCTGCGGGGCGGGGCGGAGCGGGGCGGGGGAGACAATGGAAGCTGCGCGGCGGCGGCGGCCGAGCAGCCCCGAGAAGGGAAGCGGCGGAGAGATGAACGCGGGCGGAGGCCTTGCAGGTGGCAGTCGAGGCGGCAGAAAGCAGCGGATGCCACAACACGATTGCGGGGCGGGGCGGGGCGGGGAGGCGAACAGAGGCGAGCCGGGGGGCACCAGCGACGGCAGGGGGCAAAAACGGCGGAAGGCAGCTGCGACTGCGGGCGGAGGCCAGTGCGGCCCGGGACCAAAGGTCAAGGCGACAACGAGCTCAGGGAGGATGTGGGATGTCGCAAGGGCGAGGAGGGCACCGGTGTCCGGCCCAGGAGGAAGTAGAAAGTTAGGCCGGAATAACTATGGGGGAAAAGAAGAGGGAAAGGGCGTAGGAGGAAAGGGGAAGGAAGGACGTGGAGTGAAAGGGTGGGATATGGAGGAGGGGGAAGACAGGGAGAGGAAAAGGGAGAACGGGAAGACAGGGAGAGGAAAAGGGAGAACGGGAAGACAGGGAGAGGAAAAGGGAGAACGGGAAGACAGGGAAGGAAAAGGAGAACGGGAAGACAGGGAGAGGAAAAGATTAATGGAAAAGCGGAAGACATTAATGAAGAGAAAACGACAAGGGACATGCAATTCAGGACGAACATCGGAAAACGTGACGGAAACACAGCATGTTGACAGGACGAAGGAGGAGAGGTAGAACAAACCCAGATTCAGAATAGGAGCAAAGAGGACGCGAAAACGGGCAATAAAACACGCGGACAACGGGAAAGCAGCAACAGCCGTCGCAAATCGCCAACAACCTCCTACTCTAAGCCGGGCAGCATGGATGGGCGATTATTAAATAATAATCGATCAAAAGTTAATCGACGATATTATAAAAGATTAATATACAACGATTAATCGTACCAAATTAATCGATTAATCTTATTTAATCGATTATTTTTCACATGTTTATAAAATGGTAAAATCGTTAATTTTTATTTTGTAAATTACTGAATAGTTTAGTAGTTGTTTGAAGCACGCTAATTTAATTAATATTAGTTTATTCTTTATTTAAATAATATTCATTCCACCCACGTACTCACGAGAAGCGTTTACGAAATGGTCTTAGAATTTCTAGATACAGTCACCCAATATTTGTAATCTAACAGATGGACTTGGTTCAGAAGATTTTAGGAAAACTTAATTTGTCTATTTCATACTGAATTTAATACCATCACTAATTATAGATCATACGAGTGACTTTCATTTTATTAGTTTTACTGAAATGAAATTAATGGCGGATTTGTCTCTATTGTTTTGCAGTTGCAAAAAGATGAACAGACGAATTCCGTTCCTCAAATTCAAAAGGAAAAGTTTCATATTTTGCTAATCTTCAAAATTAATATTTGAATAATCGAGTTAATAATCGGAAAAATTAATCGCTGTACTCAATAATCGGTAATTAAAAAGAATCAATTTCAATTTTTTGATTAATAGCATAAAATAATCGATGGTTGTAGTAATCGTGATTAAATCACCCATCCCTACCGGGCAGGCGAGTTGAGTTGATCCGGTGCACCGATCTTTGCTCGTTCTGCGCACCACCAGTTTGCGTCATGAACCACGTGACCACAGCACGGGCACTTCGTTTGAAAAGCCAGACCAGACCCTGGCCGCCATGTTGCATGGAGAGCGAGTAGTGTTGAGGTACAAAATGACATTTTTTAACAGTAACCAACCAAAAATAACGCGATGAAAGTGTACAAGATACAATACTTTAAAAATATGCTTGGGTGATAATTTCGTTAACTGGCTGCATTTAAAATTCCCGCTAATATTGTGACGCAAAGTGGTGTCTAAAGCTCATTGCTTGAGCTTTAGCCACACGCCAGAGCTCCCCCCCTCCGGGCAGACGATTGCAGCGAAGCGGGGAACGTATCGGGCGCCGCGTCCATCGCGCAGCTGGGGGCGGCGGGGCGTGGGCGCTCCTAGCGGCATCGCGGCGCGAAAGGCCAGCGGCGGTGGCAGGGCGCAGCGGGCGCCACGGAGCCCTCCGCTGAGTCATTCTGCCCACGCGCCTCATGCAACGCACGGATTGCGTCCTGCAGAACGCGCGGAGGCCCCCCATATTGCCGCAACCACACACGTACACACACACACACGTCGCTCTGAGGGGCGCCCGTCCGCGAAGGCGGTCCAGCGCCACGACACGGCGCGCGTCTTGCGACACACCCCAAGACGCGACGCCGAGCCGCAAGGCACGGCACGGCACGGCACGGCCGCTGCCGGGCGCTACGCCATCTCTGGATTAGGGCATCAGAATTCTCGCAGTCTGCGATTTGTACTTTGCTGCCTGTGACATTTCATCAGCTGTTATAGTGCCATCCAATACAGACCTTACACGTCACTATGATGGCGTTCAACCTTTCGATTGGAAGACACCGTAACAGCTGATTTACATCACAGGCAGAGTATAAAAACCGCAGTATAATATGTGGCAAGCATACCCCAATTATTGTAATGCACAGTCCGGCTCCTGTTTGCTTTTAGACGGGAGCTACCTTTTAGTTTCGCTCCGACCCTGGCTGCCATCTATCGGCATCTGAGGGTCCCGACATCTCCCGGGGAAACAATTCCTCCCCTGAGAACAATTTCCCCTGAAGAGTTCCCTCGGGTTCCCTCAACATCACGCCGAGATACCCCTTCGCCTATCATGGTCCTGTACCATTACATCGTTTTTATGTATCGACCTTGGGACTATCTAGTATCGGTGAGCTTACACCATTCATTACTCTCGGTGCAGGGAGTCAGGTCTTATGCAACAACAACTGTAATTTACAGTACAAAATAAAATAGGGTTTTGACGAAGCCATTCAAAGCATATAGTCCGTAAACAAGCTATCGAACTCATTTAAAACGGTGAACACCTTATGGATATCCATTTTTGAGAGGTCAAAACCTTCCGTTGCGTTAAATTTGCTTTAAACGGTGACAAAAAATATTAGTAAACAAGTTTATCCGCAAAAGCGACGTTAGAACTCAGTTGGAGGAGGGATTTCTAGAGACAAATTAATTACTCTGGAATGGACGGCATTATTTCAACCTTATCACTACGACAGCGAGAATGTTTCAATGAAATAGCGCCTTTTCAAATATGGAGCATATGCGAACGTGGAACAAAAACTTTTTACGAGATTATAGATAAGGGGATGTAAATAAATCGACAAAGTTCGATATACGAAAATTGTCCCCGTCAAACGCAATCGGTAGAATTAATGTCTTGAAAATATGGTTGAGTATGTTGTAACGAAACAAGTAATTGGACACCTCTACTAAACAAAATCATGCGGAAAGAGTTTGTGTTTACAACTTGAGTGTGACTATTGTCTTTTGATGTTTATGAGCAACACCTGCACAGCCAAGGAAGCTCTCAATATAATTACGCGCATTTCCCAGTTGGAGGAGGGGATTTCTCATGGCAAATTAATTACTCTGGAATGGATAGCATTATTTTATCCTTATCACTACGAGAACGTAGTGAGGACATTAACTGTAAGTAAAACAATAAGTTACTATTAAAAACCACAGAAGCATACGCAACGAAAAACTTAACCCTTCCACTGCTCTGGATGAGATAACTCGCGGAAATTTTCCGTGCCTGAGGACCTCTGGAGGAGTTAGCGCGCGCAATCGGCCAATCGTTGAGATATCTCTGGACGCGTAAACGCACGAGGACATTGTCCCATCCTACGACCACATTACCTGATAGTATAATAACAGCAGATGCACACGTAACGCAAAAAACCAAAAACAAATGAAGGTACGAACGCCTCACCTACCCCTCTCGCGCAATCCTTTCTTTCCCCTTCACGGAACGACTTCCGGTGGTGCGGGCCTCCACACAGGGGACGCGCCCCCGGTAAGGATCATATCTCCCTCTCTTCCTCCTCCTCCTCGCGAGCCATTCAGCAAACAGTCGCCCTCGCCCCGCGTTCCCACGCCGGCCTCAATCGCACGCCGCGAACCCCCATTCAGCCCGCGAACGGGCGGGCGGGGTGCGGTGGGGCAGGGGCAGCAGGGCGCGGCGTATCGAAGTTGACAGAATGGGGCCAATCGCGTTTCCGAACGGGAGGTGGGTGAAACCCCTTCTCTCGGAACTTCGTTATGAATGTCAACTCACGAGGGCAAAGCGTACCCTTCGTAATCTTTTCAATACGAACTCTTTGAACCTTACGGAATCATTTCAATTGAACTACATGTGTACGTATGTACATTCAACACACACCGTAATTTTACATTTTAAAATAATTAATAACAATGATTTTACAGTTTAAAAGGAACTTAAGACACTGTTTACACAAGGTTTCAGAGCAGTGCAAGAAGTGAAGCTGTTTCTTTCCATTAGTTTACGTCAGAAGTACTCACGCGTCAGTCATTATTAGTGGCCCTTAGAAACTTTATTACACGCCAGTTGATAAAGTGTCAGTTTAATTCTTTGTAATTTCAAATGTTATCTATCACGGAAGTAAACGAAAACACAGGAGCACATCTCTTTCCGTACGATCGTTTTCTGGCGCGCTCTAATGGTATTTCTGTTTACTGAACTGTTACGTAAATACAAGTGAAGTACGGCTATCTTCAAATCATACATCACAATTTGTTTTCCGCAACCATCTCTCAACGTATTTGCTGCACCACAATGCATCAATATAATACCATCACTGTCTTCGATATCGGCCTTTTTATTGAAATTGCAGCCGCTGATGTAAACGGACGTCAACTAGATTGCATTTACTACGCACTCTCGAGGTTTGTTATTAAATCAGCATGAAAGTAAACCGAAACAAAAAATGAAAGCGAAGCGCGTTGTTGAATACCTTTGAGTGCATTTTTGAGAGGCAAAAGAATATCGAACAAATGAGTGATATTGGCGCGAGTTTTGCAGTGTAATCCCCTCTCAACACAAAATTGAACAAATGAAGTGGAGATAGGAGGAAATACGATGACCGTCCTTACAAACTTGACATTTTACAATCACTGACTATTTCTTTTATACCATATCGTCGGGAAGACAATGTGCAGATGCAAAAAATGTATTCACGCATTCATTTAAACATTGTACTGCGCAACGCAAAAACACAACGCCTTTCTTTCCTCGAAGAATAAACATAATTTTATACGTGTCGTATTTCTTTGTCGTAATTTTATTTTGTCGTATTTATTATTAAATACGACAAAAACTAACCATTTGAACAATACGTCAGCCCAGCGCGGATATCCTGTAAGTGCTGCCCCCCTTTGCTCCGCACTGCAGTCCGCTGGTTCGTTACCCGGCGCCGGTTCTGGCCCGAGGCCTTTTAGGGAGTCTCGGGTGTCGGAGAGGGGAAGGCCCACTAATCTATCTTTAACCTAGGCCCGCCCACGCCCCGCCCACCCCCACCAACGCCCTCTTTTCCGCATCCCCGAAGCACATCGCCCTGCAGGCGGGGGCGCCTCTCCAGCACCCTGCACGCCCACGCTCACAAGAACGCTCGCAGGTAGGGTTGCCAACATGTGCATGTATAAGGCAGATCATTCGATAAGCAAAAACAACAAACAAACAACGCACATTTGATCACAACAGTAAAGTTAAAAATTTAAAAAAGTAATAAAAAATCGTTCATATATACATTACACCGGCTATAATGGTATAGTGGTTAACATGCCGGGCTATTGAACCCAATTTCGCGGGCTCAAACGCGGTCATAGTTGGGGGGATTTTTGAGGTTCCAAAAATCGAGGGCATGCATGCGGATGCGTGCCGGCATGTGAAACAGGTCCTAGGAAAGCCACTTGGCCGATCCTGGCAAAAGTAAATATTCTAGCCATTCAGCATCAATCAGTTTCGATTTGAATTACTGGATATAGATTGCTGATATTGCATCTTGACCTGCGCTATCTGGTATTCAAATCAAACGTCAAAATTTGTACACAAGCGCCCCTAGGGAAAGCAATGGCTAAGTATCCAAGGTATACTTGCTTAGGATAAGTCTCACAAAAAGGTGATTGGGGCTTCTAAAGAGTAGCCTACGCACTAACCAGTGCATGGTAATAAAAGATCTATACATTACGTTCAGTATATCCTAATCTTCATACATTATACATATTGTGTTTACTTATTTACGTCTGAATTGGAGACAGTTTTATAAATTAAATAGATTATCTTCCTGTCGGACCACAGAAATAAGTTCGACGTGTATAATTCGTTTAAAAATTCACTTTAAACTGTTGGCGCATGGCGCATTAGAGTTTAAATAATTATACTCAAAATAAAGAACTAGGGAGGGGATATTCAAAATAACCGAAAAAACAAGGAAAGGGGCCGTCAAACAAGCATCCTTCGGCAATATCCACTGAGTTGCCTCTGTCAATGAACGATTGCATCTAATAAACGCACGATTTCTATGAAACTAACATTACATATGCGAATTGTTAGTCATCATAATTAAGTGTAATGCAAGAAATACATACGCATCCCCTGGAAATTTAGTTTCCTAACCAAATGTATGGCAGGATGAAAAATCACTATCCTAAGTGTCATTAAAATCACAAAACTGTAATTTGTTAATAGTAGCATTTACCACGAAAATTACGCAAAGTATTAACCGTATTAAAGTTCAAATCCAACAAAAAATAGTTTGGATGAACATAATTGTAAATTACAAATTCTTACAACTTCATGGAATGAAAACCAGGCCCAATTAAGTGACTGATATCTCAACAAAAGACTGAACATCTCTCTGAAAGGCAGTGAGGTAATATCAATATACATGATAAAACTTCAAACGATACGACGCTAAACAGGTTTAGCGATCGAATATCAATTTTCAAACATTTGTGTATCTTGAAGATATCTCATCACGGACGCGATAAAGGGCCAAAAGATTACCCTCGATTTCACAAGAACTTAACGCTCTGAACTTAGAAAAACTGGCAAATTGCAATTAAAAAGAAAATTGAATTGAAATTGTAATGAAAACAAAACTCTCCGCGGACTGATTTTCTTTTACCGAAAGTTAGTTAACAAATCTGCGCCAATTCTTTTCATAAAATCAATTTCCTACAAATAACCCAAGAAATGCAAAATCTACATGTAATCGCGAACAAAATCCACAATATTTATTTTCTTCTTTAGTACCAAAACAAAATCTTAGAAGTGTTGCGAAGTTGAGGCAATCGAGTATAAAGTAATAAAGGCAAGCAAGCACGTACGCATGGAAGGGTGCATCAGCGATACTGAAGCATATACCCGCTCGTACCTTTCGTACGGGTTACAGAAATTAACCCCAGAATGGAATATATGTCCCTTTCTTTGCTTCAAGAACATTAAACGGCAGAACATGTTCCAAACTCACCCCCAGGTCGTAATTGATTTCATTTGCGTGAGCACTGATAACAAAGCGAAGGAGAGTCGTGTCAAGTATCTCTAGAAGAACAAAGAGGAACAGAAGCATTAAAATACGAAACGCAACTTTATGATGCAGTTCATCAGTCCGCCGAATTAAACAGAAGGTAAAATTTTATCTTTACGGGCGCCGCCTGCCCAGAGGCCTACACCGAATACAAGGAGTAAATCGGCGCGGGTTGGAAAGGAGGTCAACTACCGGAGGCCAAGCATACGAGCAGTGCATCATACAAATATCAAGGGTGTGTGCACAGGAGCGACCGTAAATATCGATTAATTTTCAAAAATAATTTCACGATTGCAGTTAACTTAGGGTTACCATACGTCCCCTTTTCTCCGAACATGTCCTCTTTTTGAAGTAAGAAAAACTGTTCGGGTGAAGTTTACAAGAAAGGATGAAATGTCCTTTTTTATTGGTAAGTGGAAACTGCTTTCAAAAGCGACGTATGATATAGGACACTTTTTTCAGAATCTTTGAATCCCCGATATCTTAGCATTTCGTTGTTTTATGCCATTTAAATGACATTTAACTTCAACTATCTCGTCTAACAACTGCCCAAATCCATAGAAAACTATAGTAGATTTACGTTTTTTACTCCATGAAATACGACAGTGCTTCCATCAGCTGGTAGAATATATTGTATGTTGGGTGCTGGTTATAGATTCTGTGCTCTGCAGTGTTAATACTTTCCTGCTGGCCCTGTGAAGTTAATACTACCAGTTAACATCATCAATAGTTGAGTCTCCTAGTGTTGTGTGCCATTCTGAACTCCTAAAAATTGGCGAATTTTATTTTCCAACCGCTAGTCACAATACTCCCACTTATCGCACCTTCTCTCCTATAAATGCACAGTGGTCCACACACAGGAGTAGATTTAACATATTTAAAATGTAATGTTAGTTCAATACAACTTTAAACATCCAACCTGAATGAGTTTCTATGGCTACTTAATGGGAAATAAAAAAATGTTGAGGAAGATTCATCGTCCTCCAAATACTTCTGATATAAAAGTGGAAAACACTAATGATAATGAAGTATGCTTATTGCGTTATTGTGAAAGTAATGACACTGATTGAAGTATTCTTTTTGTCAGTATTTTGTCTTTAAGTAAATAAATTACATTAGAACATTTTATATGAAGTATCCTCTTTTTGTAAGAAAGGTCCAATTTTCCATGATGAAAGTATGGTAATCCCAAGTTAACAATTGGCCAAAAGATTCCGTTAATTGCCACTTTCCCCCCCTAAAAACTAAGTATTTGGGGGGGGGAGGTAATAGTTACAAGAATGGCTCCCAACTAGAAGAAAATATTTACTGTAAGATGGATGTTCTATTGAACCACACAGTTTTAAGTACGTTGTAACTCTCGCACATAACGTACAGACCTCTCCTGGGAATGGTTTACAATTGAAGATCAGTAACATATCGTAAGATGTAATACTAGTATTCGAGATTTACTTGTAACATATAAACATAATTCAAGTCCAAATTTTTAATCAGAAAGGAAAAAAAAATTATCTTCTGTACAGAAGGGAAGACATGTATTTACACTTTCTCCGACCTCGCCTCGCTACCTCTCAGAACAAATTTTCAGTTTTGAGTATTTCAAAATCTGCACAATGGGAACGAATCACAGTGCATTTTGTAGGAAAATGCCGGTGCATTCAATTTCCACCCACTCTGGCGATTGTCCTTCGTCTTCAAGATTCGCGACAAACTGAAAGAGTGAACAAGCACTTTCTGTAGGCGGTTCGAAATTATGACGGTAGTTTTTACGATCTCATAAAGTGTGCAACTGTTCCTTTCTTTTGTAAGTCATATGTACAATATTTCATTAAGATCGCAAAAAAAACTTTTACGTTTGTATAAACAAATTCTGTACTACGGAAAACAATTTTATTAAAAAGTAGCCCAAATTATGCTCAACAAAATCTTCTATTCCTTTGCCGAAAAAAAAGCAGCATCAAAACCCTTTTAGCCGTTCCCGACAAGAAATGCAAATATTACAAGAACAATTGAATGGGATTTAACATCGTGTAAACAAGACTATGGGCTAATAAAAATACTTATTTTGAAATTACTCTTCAATTTTATTTATTAGCATATATTAGACCAGGAGTTGTATAAACGTTTTGACTGGAATCCCAAGGAAACCTACCGAAAGCTTGCTATGCCCTCCTGAATTAACCGGGGATCGAACCCGGGTCCCAGCAGCGATAGGTCCATGCGCCAGCCATTACACTACGAGGCTACCAGGCTCCCCGGCGCTCGTTACCAAGGATATCGACCGTTCATCTCCGAGAAGGCGATTCGCAAGGGCTAGGCGGAAGGCCTGGCCGCCCCCACGCCGCGCCGCCTGGCGCCGTCAGGCGGGAAGCGGCCCGGCCGGGGCGGATTTTCCGAGCGCGGCCGGGAGGCCGTCCGGCTGGCCACTTCCGCCCCGCGACGGAAGACGCCGCGCGGTCGCCTAGGCAACGCGCGCAGCCGCGGACTGGAGGCCGGGGGGGGGCAGGGGCCGTAGCGCGGCGAGGCAGGGGCCGGGGCAGTGGCGGGGTTGGGCGGGGCGGGGTTGGGCTGACAGGATAGGGTTGGGCGGGGCGGGGTTGGGCTGACAGGATAGGGTTGGGCGGGGCGGGGCAGGCGGGGCGGGGTTGGGCTGACAGGATAGGGTTGGGTGGGGCGGGTTAGGCGGGGCGGGTTGGGCTGACAGGATAGGGTTGGGCGGGGCGGGGTTGGGCTGACAGGATAGGGTTGGGTGGGGCGGGTTAGGCGGGGCGGGGCTGGGCTGACAGGATAGGGTTGGGCGGGGCGGGGTTGGGCTGACAGGATAGGGTTGGCCGGGCCGGGCGCGGAGCGGAGCGGGAGCGGGGCGGAGCGTAGCGGGCAGGGCCAGGCGGAGCGGGGGCGGGGCGAACTAGTCTGCAGCGCTCTCTCTCGCTCACTCTGTAAACCGCGCCCGATAGCCGCCATGGGGCTAAGGCTGCGGCAAAGGTTGCTGACAATGTTCATGTAAAAGGAAGAACATGTGTCAGCGTTCAGAAAAAGATTTAGCATTTTTTTTTCTATTCTAAATTAAACAATAAACGATACAACGTAGCAGATGTTAGTCATGTGATAAAATAAATGGCAACAAATGCTAAAAATTTACTAAAAGGAGGACATTTAAAATACACAGAAGGACGAGAGGACAATTGCCGTCAATAGAGGTTGACAACCTTAGGTGTGACAGGGATGACGAGGTTTTCAAAATACCACCGTTTTTATAGAAACATCTGCGCAATGTTCTGCGCGAATATTTAATTTTGGAGTATACTAACCAGTATTAAAAATCGAGATTTAGAAACATTGAAGTTATGTTGCTGTTGACCAGATAGAAAATCCTTGTGCTAGTGCCTTCCGCTGGGTATTTTCCTAGTTTTAACAGTGATACGCATGTAAATATTACGAAGATCAACAAATTCTTTATCAGTTAATAATATAGAACATTTGTTTTATGTGTATAATAATCAGGTGGAACATCTGTACCCCTCTCAATAATTCTGCCCTTAATGTACACAGATTACCGTAGAAAGCCGTGTACCATGCCTAGTCATAGTTAATTCAATTTGAAATTTATCAAATTTACCAAATATTCCGGTAGAAATAAATTGAAAAGATTATCTCTGGATTCTATGGAACATACATTACAGTGATTACACATTGCGAATGAATTCAGTTCAAGTTACCAGATGTCATCAAGATTCCAGTTTCCCCTTCTCTTCTAGGCAAGGTAACTGAAATTGACAGTTTTCTGACAAACACGTTTAGTTTCCAATTTAAATGCCCACAAAACCTTTAATACCAAAGGTACTTTCACAACATTCGCAAACTTTTTCTTCCTTTTCGTAAACCTCCGAGATGCAAAGTTCAACGACTTCGACGTCTTGCGCACAGCCGACATGCAGCGTGCAAATTACTTTTCATAGCAGCGGCGCATTGCGGGATGGGCCTTTGCAGAACCGCTACGCAACAACGGACGCGTGAGAAATTGACTTCCAGTCACGCATTGTCACAAATTGTCTGGATGGAAAAGATATGAAGAAATCAGAAGTCATTTTACAACTTTAATGCTGACAAGGAGGAAGTCACATATAAAGAGTGTCCGATGACACTACTGAATTTCAATACCCAGTGAGAAGAAAAACTACTTTCAGAAAGCAGGGGAAGAAATCGCTATTCTCGACTAAGTTCACAATCGAATTATATTCGAGATATCACGGAATTCTAGTTATTGAAATTGAATTCACTGAATTAACAGAATGTTTCTAGTATTTGAAAGGACAGTATGAAGGGGCTGAAAAATGTGCATTACTCTTATAGTAAGATTGCACGTATGTAAAAACATTTTACTAAAATTTTACTTAAAGTGAGTGAAGTCCAGTGCAAAGCTCCATTATTCCGCATTCACGTAGTGAAGATCAAGTCGGCAAACTACGAACAAACCTGCAAATATAGCAACCGACTGCAAAATGATAAAAAAGAACCGTAACTTGGCCATTAATTCACCTTTTACATCCTGTGACATTTAATCAATTCCAATTGGCGATCATTACAATGTGTATTTTGTCGAAAGTATTTGAACGGACAGTGCCAACTTTGCATATGCAACTTTAATGTAAAAGATTACAACGCGCCAATAAGAAGGAATGCTTTCGAAATGGCAAGTTTACCTTTTTGTTGCTGAGGTGGAGTCTGACTCCTATTCGCAATGAATTGTTGATTTCCATTACATTTTTCACTTCAAATTATTCTTCCAGATACCTTCCTTTTTCATTATTTCAAATATTTTTGCAGAACATTTTCGCAAAATTGCACGAGAGTATTGGTTTCTAAAGCGGGGAGGAGAATCCACATCAGAAGTATTACTTTCAAGTACGAAGTACGAAGAGCAAGGCAAGCAAAGTACGAAGAGCAAGGCCTAGAGCGTTGATGAAAGCATGCTTCTAAAAAAAAAAAAAAGATTAGCTATTTGCGACCTAAGCTTCACAGGAGAACAAAGTAGTATGAGCATGTGTAATATTTTCTTTTCTTGCAGTGACAAAATGCAAGAAAAAAGTTAATTTTCAGCAGTTTTGAAGAATAAAATGAAAAATGCAATTCTTTATTTCTTAACAGATTAACATCTGAAATGCGATATATCAGTGTTTACAAAATCCCACTTGCTTGTAATCTAAATAAATGTTAAATCATTAACGATTCTCAATAATTTGTCAATTAGAACATAAGTTCCTATCAACCAAAGCTACTCTCGCAGTACTAATTTTAAATTATAAGTGTTTCTCTCTTCTCAACATAAATTCTATTTCTGGTGCAATTCCTCAAACACGTAACTTGGCTGATCAAAATTTGCAACCAAAGTCTCTAGGGCTCTATATCGACGTTTCACAATTGCACCTCAAAAAATGAGGGTTGCACCTCAAAAACACGACTCGTCGTACATGTTACTTTAAAACTGACACTTCCTGGGTATCCGAAGGGTAGTAGAACTTCTAACATATTGCTTGGATAACATCAATATTAATAATGATTTCATTATTTTACATTTTTTGGAAATCATCCATGAAAAATAAGGTGATGCCAACTATCACCATGCTTGCGCAACCGTATTACACATTTCAATGTCGAAGAAGGAAGGTATTTATTCTCTTGTCTGGAAACAGAATCTCATTATTGACTTCTGGAATCACGAACACGATATGAACAGACTAATGAAATTTCGACTGAATTGGCAGAAACAAAAACTGGAAACAATGCGGGCTGAGATACGGAGGAAGAAACATTCCGCTGAAGTCACGATCGACGGGGATGACTCACACGCTCAAGGAATGGGAACGCTACGATCACAAATGACAAAATAGCACTCGCTTTCTCCCAAACATTATGAAATTTCTGGAAACGCCATCAATAGTTACGTGCTGTTATGCGATTCTCAGCAGCTGAATCAACCGAGGCTAACAGAGGTGACTCGCGGATGCACGTAAGTAAAATAATTGAGACATTTTCTTCATAACGAAGCCAGAAAAATCATCAACGAATTGAGAAAAGTTTTGAGAAAAAAATCAATTTATTAAGGTACAAAAATCGACTACAATAAATCGCCAAGTTATTTATCATAATTACTACGAGTGGATTGGAAATTTCGGAGACGCGAAGAGACGAGGTAATTTATCCCGGAATTTCCGAAGCACGATTGGAATTTAATAAGGCTATCCCACGAATGCATTTACAACCAAAAGAGTGTCAGAATGAATTCAAATTTATATAAATGAAACTCCCGTTTTTAGTGCACATCGCCTCTTACGACAGATGAAGGGTTACAGACGTACTCTTTGAAAAGTGCTCCTTCAGAACGTATCCTCTTATTTACTCTTTTGAAATATACGAGAGCTCTATTGTACTACTTTTTCAAAACTCGAGTAAAATAATTTAACTACGATACTTCATCAACATTACAGTGACTTTTCCAATAAGTATTTCACAGTTACATTCTTTCGAACTCCGATTGTCAGTTGTTAACTATTTCCATCTATGAAGCTACAACTTCAAAAATTTCCTTTGAGACAGATGGAATTTTCATGAGATCAGCAATAATCCATTTGTGGCTTCCACATAGTAGAAAAGAGCCCAAAAGAGACATGGGAAATATCTTACAGAATTTCATTTTGAAAGCCCCCCGCCGGTCAATGAAACAAAAAAAATATATCTTCTAACCAAGATATTCGAATTTGTAATTTCCATTAAGTGATGTCAAAAATATAATAATGAATTGATTTGTAATGAATGATAGCGTAATAGGATTTTGATGACCGAAGACGACAAACAACCCTCGGGCCACAGACCCTTAGATTGTTTTCCAGTCGATCCCGTTCATAATCTATACGTCACCCCAAGTTGACAAATCGCCAACCAAGTGGTTCCTGGTTTCAGTCAGAGGAGGCGGGAACGCAGTTGCAAGTAGGGATGGGCGATTTAATCGCGATTAGTACAACAATCTATTATTTTTACACCGATTAATGAACATATCGATTAATTTTCCCGATTTTTAGCTCTATTATTTTAATTCAAATTACTTTTTCAAGACAAAAAAACGAAAGTACATGTGTACATTTAAACTTTCGCAATGGAATTCATCGTCTCTACACATTAATGTTTCTATTCGATATTGTCCATTCAAAGGCCTGTTATTGACATGTATATTACATCAAAATGTTTTTGTAAAAGAATTTGATTTATTTTGTCATGTATTAGAAGAAAATAAAAGAAACGAGATTTGTTCGATTAAGTAGTCGCATTTTATTTGTGGAAAAATCGTATTACATTTTTCTGTATTTTATTTAAAAACTTTAAGTTATTGGATTTGATGAACTTCTGACTTCATGAAAATAACAACTCAATTAGACTTAATCACAAAGTTCAATAAAGAAAGTAGATAAGCTTTTAATAAAATATAAAGTTTACGAAATAAACAAGATAGAAAATTGAGAAGGCAAGTTACTAAACGATTCATTAATTAATTTACAAATTAAAAATTCACGATTTTTTGCATTTAACGCATTATTGAAAACGTGAAAATTTAATTGAGTCTATATGATTAATCGCTGCATAAGAATCTAATAGAAATAATCATGGATTATATATTAATCGATTGTTTTTTAGTAATCGCCCATCCCTAGTGCCTAGGACGTGCGGTGTCTGGCGGTGATCCGTTAGGCGACCGCAGGCAACGACCGGCGCGGTTCGATTTCCCCCTCGAGCCCTCGAGGCCTAGCAGCGGCGGGAAGCGGCCAGGAACGTGGTGCCCCGCTCCGCTCCGCCCCTGGCTCTATTTGGGGCGGCTCCCACTGGCCCAGAAGCATCGATCTCGGCAACGTCGACGGCCGAGAGGGCGACTATCGATGTTCCCTGCTTGCGCCCCCTCTCTCTCAGGTCGCGCCCGCCCGCGCTGCCGCCGCCACTGCAGCCACCCTCACGCCGCACCCCCTGCCACCACCTGACAAAGGCACGCGCGGATACAGGAGGCCATGAGCCCCCGGGACAGTCACGCACCACCATTTTGTACGATAGACATCCATCAAACATTTTCACCAATATTCCAATCAACTATGTCTTAAAAACCAATATAGAATAGTTATTTTGTTTCTAAATTAAATAGGCGAAACATACTTTGATTTTATCAGTTTTTAATTTTGTTTAAACCATTTGTACTTTTAGTACTGCAACTGTTATGTATTTTAGTGCACGTTTTCTCGAGCTCTCATTTTGGTAGATGAGAGAGGAGTGGGAGGGTTGATTATTTCGACGATAGAACAATTACATCAAAACTGCGGATCATTTTTCGATGCAAAATAGTTTCTGTTACACAGGCGCGAACATTTCTGGTCATCAAATTTTGTCAAGAACGCCCGTTGCAATTATTTATGCGTAATATATTACTGTTAGTAAAAGAGTGGAGAAAAGTATGCCGGGGTTCAAGAAAACGTGCGGTATAATACCTGGTAACTAACCTCTTCCATGGCCCTCTGTACAGTCTGGTATTTCTAGTAAGTCTTCTTATGATTTGGAAGTGGGGTACAGATTGCGTAGGCGGCGTCACGCTTCAGTCTGATAGTTTCTCTAATATTAGCTGTTAATAAAGCAGATAAATATTGGTACTCATTTGGAAAGAAGGTGAAAGCTGAGTGGTTCTTAGGGTCGCCCTGAATAGGATATGACCGAATAAAATTCCTCAGTTATGTTGAAATTTGAACCCTGGTCCCTCGGACCAGCAAACATGTCCTGACAACTGACACAATCCAATCCAGCCCCGTATTATTTTCTATTCTCAATAAATTATCGGGATCGGACGGGGGTGTAGGTAGGGTAGGGTAGGGTAGGGTAGGGTAGGGTAGGGTAGGGTAAGGAGGGGTGGATTAGATCCAAGAAACGCCTGATTGAATTCATTCGTTTTCTTGACGAACACATGATTTTAATAAATACCCGGGCAACGTGGTGTTTCAGCTAAATAAGCAAACTTCAGCTAAATAAAAACGTGCATTAAATTTGTGCACCCGCAGAATTCATTTATGTTGTTGATGCCTTTTTACACACTTCAGGCCAAGTTTAACGATTGGCGTTCAGAGGAAGCCCGAATCAAAGGACCACTTTATAAATCGAGCATCGACAAAGTCATTCATTGTAGCACCGCCCCTATCACTTCATCAAAACAGTTCGTCTCCCGGACCGTGGACGGCGCTCCCGCCTTTGCCCTTGTTCCCTCCGAGCTCGCCGATCGCTTCGCCCGCAGCCCGCGCCTCGCTTTCCTCACAGAGAGAATGGGTAAACGAAGGTGACATCGCCAAGAGGAGGCCCGATCGTTTGCAGCGCTCACTCGAAAGCAGATGTCAGCGCCAGGCGTATTACATCACCGGCCTTTCTAAACGGCTCCACCCCATCTGCCACTTCTCTGCTCCCATCGACCCGCCTCTTCCTTCATTGCGCTCCCTAATAAACTGATTTGACAGCTTCGTTCGAGAATCAAGCCATTGTTGTCAGTGAAGTACTCTACGGCGAGATGACTACATTGTGACTGTTTTCGGAAAAAGCATTCACCGATTACACAGCTCATTCTAAACCCACACCGGGCCATTTGGACCAAAGTCACAAATTATTGTTACACACAGGCAATCATAATGGATGAGAGTCTCATAGAAACAGTCTACAACATAGCAAGATTGACGGAAAACTGATTTAATTATTCCGATGAATTAAAACGTTATGTTGAATTTGGGATTTTTCGTAGATGAAGACGTAACTGCATGGGACAACGTACAAAGTAGATAGGATGAACTTCAGATAAAGGCTGTCTGCTATTAAGTTTATTTATAGTAAAATGTTCCGATACTTTTTTTATAGACAGTCAAAAATTCTTTTATTTAGATAGAATAACAGAATTCTTGACTGTCTGTAAAGAGTATTGGAACCTTTTACTATAAATACAGATAGGATGAATTTGAATCAACAAACTATACAAGCTTTTGGACACGTGGAAATTTATTAGTCATTCCGAATTATTAGTACACCGGAAATTACAAACGAGACACTGTTGGCGCAAATCTTTTTCAACAATCAGTCAGTTGATTGCTAGTGTAAATAATGCATAAGATCACGTAAAATTGACATGAAAGTTTTTCATTTCCCTAATTGGAACGTTTGAATCTGTAAGAAAGCGAATGGACTTTCTGAGATACATTTTCATCGTTCTCTTTTGTAGAAGAGCCTGGACGCTCTTAAGAGAACTCTAAACATACATGAATTACCCTTTTCAAGTAACGATAAAAAGTTCTGTTGAGATTTGAAAGCAATGAAATTGAAACCTTTACTAATTGTACTCCTCACAGCCCCATTGTGGGTAGCCATTAAACGCCACGGAATGATTTGTAAGATGTGAATAAGTTGTACCTACTTTTCTCGTCCGCAAGCTCAACGCGTCCCTCTCCCAAACATTTCGTAGTTAATTTTACGAAAAAGCACACAAGAACGAGGCGACTTGAGACGACAATTTCATCTGTCGCAGCTTGTACGGAAGATAACGTCAGCTTACACGGAAGATTATAGTAATTGCCAAATATAACGAGTTACATCAACACTACATGCATTCATTTCCTTGATGATGATTCATATTGTTCTTATAACAACGCCGATTCGGGTAGCCGACATCGCTAAGGCAGAGTAGTGTTATGGCGATCTTGGACGGAAGAATCGCGGGTTCGAGTCCCGCTTCCGGCATGGTTGTGTGTGCTTGTAAGTTCGTGATTGTCCATTCACTCTTTATCTACATCATATCAAAATTCATTCCTCCAGGGCGAACAAAAAATGTATTCGGCATAAAAGTGCTGATACCCCCCCCCCCAAAAAGGTCACGTGAACTTGCCCCCAGGTAATATAATAATAATAATAATAATAATAATAATAATTATTATTATTATTATTATTATAAATAGCAAATCACACATTTGACGAAAAGCTCGTTGTCATTCGAGGACCAGGTCTTCCTGTGAATCAGCAACGTGGAAACCAAAATTAGTAATAATAAATCGCAACCCAAACATAACAAGTGAAGGATCTCCAACGCGTCGTGATATTCCGGGCGTTCTGTCGTCGATGGTTGAAGGTGTTTGGAAGCGCCCCTGCATGGTCCCTTGAGGGGGGAGGGGGAGTCCGCGGGCGGTGAGGGATCCGTCGATTGCGGAAGCGGCGATCGCGTCTTCCTGGCGTCGCGGCGCGGGGGCCGCCGCCGCCGCCGGCGGCGTCGTCGTCGCCTCCTCCGATCGATTGCGGCAAGCGCACCGGCGACCCACCGCCGGCCAGGGCGCCAGGCGCGGCACCGCTCGCCACTTGCAAGCGGCCCTGTGCGACATACATGGCAATACATCGACGTTATAAGGGGCCGGCCGTAGATTACGGAATGTAAATTTGGAGCGCTTTGATTACCCTCTGCCCCCGCAAAGCACCCACTTGAATACCCCCCTAAAAACAGTCCACTCCCGTTATAGTCATTTCTGGGGACTAACAGTTTTAGTTCAGTACATCCGATGTCAAAATTAAATAGAATTTCTCTACAATTATTGCTTTATTAAAATAGAGATACAGCAAAATTCATAACGAATTCATAATTCAGCACGAACTGAAAATTTCAAAATCTTTATTTGTCCACAAAAATCAATTATTTGCAATTGTTTTCTTCCTACATTTTTCATTAGAAATTTCTCTAGATCCTTTTAGAGTTCGTGCTCTCTCCATATTTGAGTCTGCTTTGTGCTGTCTGTAAGTATCGAAATGCGGTCTTGATATCTTTCAATGCCTCTTGCACTGTTAGAACACCGTCCCTCTCTCCGAAGGCCCTTCAACTCGCCTAATAACATACGAGATCTAATTAATTTCCAGGACTTATTTCCTACGTTCACTATAGCCGAGGTTCAAGTTCACTATAACAGAATCTTTTTATGCTTGTTTGTAACTGAAGTGAAATATAGTGCAGTAAAACAATGTATTAATTTTGCGTTGTATATTAAAATTTATAATAATTAACATCGGATTTTGGCAACGATAACTGCACCTAACAGGAAGATTCGAGGCAAGTTGCGAGTGATAAAGGACGCCTAGGCGAGAAACGTTTTGATTATACTTGGATTTATTCAGAGTTGCCTCTGACGTAAATCAGCTGTTATGGTGTCATGCAATCGGAAGGCTGAACGCCATCATAGTGACGTCACTGTAGTGACGTGTAAGGTCCCCAAAAGCGTACAGAAATGCAGTTGCCCCGTTTGTTTTAGATTGCACACACCAATGCTAATAATATATCGTCTCAAAACATTTTTTCAACATCCACGTTTTTAAAACTAGTTTAGTAATCTCTAACATCAGCTTTCGCGTAGGGGAGAATTTCATTAGACAGTTTGCGCATTTATTAATTTATAATTAAGATTTAACTGCCTAATTATAAAAATAAGAACAATTTAAAAAACCCGCCTGAAGCTTGAACGCTCAGGGTCATCTCACAAGTCGGAGCTTCGTAGGTTCGCCATAAGAGTAACGCAAGCTGGGGAGGACCTATGATTGATTGTTAGCGATTCCGGGCGGGTCAACTTCCGAGGTCATCAGACCCGTAAGTGTAGTGCATGTTATTCATCGGGAGGTGGCAGTGATCTTCCACCGCTGGATGGCGAGATCCGGCACCGACCTCCCGTCGAGTAACGGGGTTTCCCCTAACCAGGTAGCGAGGCACCGCCCCAGTCGGGACAAGTTCTAACCCCCAACCGGTCTCCCGGCATATATGGTAGTGTAGTGCATAAGTGTGTGTGTGTGTGTGTGTGTGTGTGTGTGTGTGTAAGGGGTGAGCACAGGACAAGGAAGAGGAAGGAAAGATCACCTGGTGTTGATCGGAGAAACCACGGAAAACTACCGATTAGAGGAGCCGGCCGCTACAATTCTCCTGCACACAGCGACTGAATTCGATCCAGCTGAATAGCTAGTGTCAAAACCTCTGCCGCCGACGGGACTCGAACCCTGGACCTACCGGTCAGACTGCAGTGATCAGTTGATGCACTGCGCCACCTCTCCCGGTGGGAGAACCTACGACTTCCACTCTCGACGTGCGAATGACGAACAAAACGGGAAAGAAACACCAGAGAAACGGGCTCATTTATTGGGTGAGAAATACTCTTTACTCTGATTTCTTCAGAGTAAAGAGTACGTAAATCAGCTGTTAATCAAATCGGAAGGTTGAACACCACCATAGTGACGGTTTAAATCCAGATCAAGTAAACTTAGATTAGTAGACATTGGAATGTTCATCGGCCCAATTGCATTGGGCTTTGGCGCAATAGACAAGGTTAGAGCCCACATGTCGAAACACTCAGACCCCACATGCGAGTAATAGTCATCATTGCCAGGTGAGATGTCATGATTAGACATCGGATGTTTAGGAAAATGACTATTTTTTTCTAGAGAACTTATTCGAAGACTGATAATATATGTCCACGAATCATGACAAATGATTACATATGACGAAGTTTTATAATGCTTATTTTTGCTTATTTTAGCATAAATACCAATATTTTGCATAAATGCCTTTTTTAGGACTGTTTGCCTTTTATTTATTATATTTATATACAATGCTAAGATATAGGAAAATCGGGGATGGTCCAACGTGACCATTTATTACAAAACCTTCAATTCACGTCTTAAAATTCAAAATTACGAGAAAATTCCTGAAAGTATATCAACTGATTTTTCTCCATTTCCCTATTTCATAAATACCAGCCATAATCTGAGAACATGGATTGACAATACACAGAGGGAACCGATATTTTAAGTGGAAATAAATATAAATTCCCAGGTTTCAGTGTTTCTAGTATTGGGCTGCTAAAATATATGCCAGTCACATCGCTCAGATATCCTTCTCCGCATTCAAACTGATTATGTCTCCCAGTCGTTGCAAATTTGAAATTGTGATTCTTGAAAAGTTACTGGTAATATGTAAATATTACTGGTTAATGGAAACTATTAAGAATAAAATGTAGAAGAGTTGTAAACGTGTAGATCTAGTTTTACATTTAAAAAAGCGAACTGGTTTCGTGCATTTAAGATTACAAAATAATATAGACAAAAAGTACAATTTTTACATTTTATTGTGTGTTACTTATGACAGTGCTTTTTTATCCTTATTTTTGACCTTTTCAGTGCCTTTCTAGGCGCCTAAATGACGACTTTTTAGTGCCTAAACATCCGATGTCTAGTCATGATTGTTCATTTACTTTTTTTTTTAAATTTTTTTTTTAAGTTTTGAACCTTTGAAGATCTTCCCTACAGAAAATTGCCAGTTCGCACCCTGCCTACTTCTCGCGGTGGACACACCGAAGGAGAAGAGACGAGGCTGAGGAGAAAGAGAAGATGCAGAAAGGTCGGGAAGAGAATAATGGTGTCGCCCATTAAGAGAACATTAGTGAGGACTATTAGGACTGGTCCATCGGGGAGAAAACTTCAGGATCTACATTCAACAAGTCGACGTACGTTTTCAGACACCTATTAAGTAGAGATAAATGTTCGAAGCTCTTACACGTTTCTCGGAAAATAAAGACGGCTGGAGTAGGCTCAATTATGAGCCACTTTTAGGCTTTTTGAGAAAAAAATCAATATCCAAAACAGAAAAAGATCTCTTTGCAAGATTCTTGGCACGATTCGCTTAAATATAGTTTTATATTCAAAGAAAACAATTGTTTCTATTCTCTCTTTTCTAATAGGACGAAAAGTTTGCTTCACCCACCAAAATTTCTTCCCGCACACACTTTGAACTCCCGCACACTGAATTAAGCAAACACTTTGCAATATATATTTACTTTTTCATTTAAGAAGGGGACGGGATTTTCAATGATACACGAGTTACTGTAAAATGATTTTTCGCACTTATTGCTTTCATATGTTAACACACCTCGTCAAATTATCAGACAAAGTTAAAAAATCGCGCATTACTTCACAAGCATTGCGTGTGATCTCTTTCATCATTTCAAGAAACCCCCTCCTAAAAATTATGATTTCTTTATTTTTTCTTCTTTCTTTTGCTTTTTTTTACTGTGGTAGACTACATACTAAGTTACCTGCGCTCAACCAATTGTTCATTTATTAGAACAGACGCGACATCGCCAACGTGGACGAACGGCTTGGTAAAACGGAGGTGAACTTCACCCCGAGGTCTCGCTCTTCTCCCCGACGGGTGATTAGCACCTGCGATACGACATCCGAACGCAGCGCCATTCGCCGGGCGCTAACTAGCCGAGCAAATCACGCGCGGGGCGGGGCTGGCAGGGGCCGTCTGGGGAGGCTGTCGACGTGAGACGCGGCCCATGTTTTTCCACAGACGAAACACAGACGAGAAAAACCTCCCAACACTTCACGTAATATTTACAACGAAGAACGGTGCCAGGTACGGAAAAGAGAGGCTTTGAGGTGAAATGAATAATTTTGTTAATGTATACACTAAAAATGTACAAAAATTCCTCATTTCAATTACACATCCTGCAAGTAATAAACTTTATTTCCGCAAGGTAAGACAGAAATATGAGTTACAAAACTATCGGTGAAGTGCTGTAATGAATATAATAAAGCAATAATGAATGAAGCAAACATGTTTTCTTCTGTGCTTTTCAAACGTATGTTTAAAAGGACATTTTTGGCATATTACGTTGCAGTATTTTCGCGAAAGCACAAAGAATGTAGTCCCAGTTCACCAGCTCATCCCTTGTGAGCAGCAATGACTCACCGTCGTCTTTAAGGTACGCACAAAACGTGTTTCAAACGACATAGAATGCGGTGCACGAGCGAGGGAATTGTACCTAAGAACGTGGAACTATGTTCATCTATAACCTAAGGAGTTTTTCATTCAGCAGCCCAACTTTTACAAATGTTTTGTTCAATTATACTTGTATTGCTACTCATCTTGCACAATTTATTCCTGATACTTTCTAAGAATTTCGTACTGATTTGTTACGTATTAAAAAAGTTAGTTACAACATTGATATTCTGGGCACATAATCATGTATTATTTACACAAATTTAAATTTCCAATATAATCATGGTTTATTACTAACGCATTTACATAGTATCATTTACTGCAATTTGACTTGACGGTAAAGGAATCGTAATTTGGTCGCCCAACAGATAATTGGAATCTTCAATCGCGCATCATATTGCCGACCTTAAACTCGTGATTTCACATTAGGTGAAAGGAAAACTGTACTCCATAGTTGCAGACAGGGTCGTTTAACCCAACAACCTATCCTGTTGAGTTGAAGCAACTTTTGTGCGAATATTTTCAGCTTCGCCAAGAATTCTAAAACTGAGCTTAACAAAAACACACAACTAACTTTCGCAACACATGCAACACGTAATGCTCTTTTGGGTAAACCTATACAATTTGGGCTTGGGTTCATGATGAACTTATCAATAACGCACTTCATGTGTATCCGGTTTACCCTGTCTGGAGATTTTTATTTTAGTGTCCACTACAAAGCGTTCTCTGTTTGAGATAGCTCTTTGATGTTCACAGCTGGCGAGCTGCATATAGACTGTAGTGCTAACCGAAGGTCTGAATTCGTCATTTCTGCTTTTATTGCTTGTCACGTTTTGTACTTAAGTCGCTCGTGTTCACGACAGGTTACATCCATTTTCTTATGTACTCCTGTACTAATGTACATCTTACAAACTTAAAAACCGCGTTTTGTACATACACATTTCTTTCTTACAATTAATAATTACTTTCGAAGTAGTATCCTATCGACCAACGTTTGTATCTGAACAGCTATGTACTGTTCCGTTTCGTATGCAGTTCAATATCGCAACTCCGGTTCATGATCAATTGTGCTTAAAAACATCAGACTCAAAACACCCTATAAACATACGCAGAAAAACAGTTCTTCCCCTAACGAGGGAAGCATGAAATGCTATCACCGCCAGTTTCAGTACTTCCGTGAAACTTGCACTTACATATTTTTCTAGTGAAGAGCTTAAGGAAACTTAAGGAAATGTTGCACCTCCTGCGAATAATTTCGAATGAGGAAGCTCAACGTGATCTAATACCGACAACCCGACACGTCAATGGCGACGTATCGCCAGTTTCCACACGACAAACACCTTCCGAAGTGTGCAATCAAGAGAGATTCAGCTGTGTGCATTTTCTACAAACACTGACAGTCATCTTCACACTTTCATAATGAAGAAAGTTATTTCTAACATGATAGGGATTTAATGAAATTCACGTAATGGTATATTGAAAGCTTTAAACGTTGCCTTTGATCAGAAAAACAAAACAAAATATTGGACAACACGAAAAATTTTAAAATGAAATACAATAAGATCTTTGGTGTTTTCTCAATAAACTAGCAATTTACTGTAGTATGAGTCCATAGATTGTGATCCAAAGTACTAAGCCATTTTCGGCCATACCCCACATGCATGATTTTGATGTATGGGCGATTTAATTTGAATGATGGGACGACGACTTGAGGGAAGGTAGCGGTAACTGGAGGACGTCAAGAAAACCTGCCGCAGCCGCGAACTCTTCCTTCAGCACATATTCCACATGAAACGACATGGTTTTGAGCTCCGAAACCCACGGATAGATGTATTGCGGAATTCGCGATCTGAAGCCAAAAATACAGACACTTACTGCTTCGCGGTGGAATAGTGCGAGGACCGAAAGGAACAACGGATTACGGTAAGTGCACAATACTCGTCGCAGGAATATAATAAATGTATTCTGCCTGCAGCTCTTCACTGTCATCATTCACATTGTAATAGTTGTTCTGTGCCTAGTCGGAACTACCAAGATCCTGCATCTTGCAATAATCTACGCACAACAGTCATTCGTAATAGTAGAAACATCCCACTGAAACCACAACAGCAGATATTTCGAAACAACAGCCCAATCCGGTCGCGTGTCTGCGAGCATATAACACAATATTACAGTTTAAAAATGCGTTTTAATTTCAGTGAGCTACAACACTTGGATAATGACTTCGTACTGGAAATAGGGTATACAAATCTGCGGCAGACGTACAACTCCTAAGTAACTTCCTATTCCATACGTGTAACTATTGAAAGACGTACACAAAAATTCCAATCGAGCAGAGGGGAATGCGAGGTGGTCATATAGCTTTTTATTCATAGCTTCCTGTGAAGTAAATCAGCTGTTACGGTGTCATTCAATCGAAAGGTTGAACGCCACCATAGTGATGTGTAAGGTACCGTTTGGATGGCCCTGTAACAGCCGACGAAATGTCACAGACAGCATTGGAAAAATCGCAGTATAGATGCCCAAGATCCTACGCATACTACGAAATCGCAGTATAGATGTTCACACTTTCCTTTTAGCGAACGATTTCGGAAGTTTTAGCAAACCCACGCATGCACGCAGCGACTGTCGCCTCACAAGCCGCTCTGCGCATGCGCGCATTCGCTAACACCCCTCCTCCCCACGCCAAAACCGTTCATCCAAGGAAGCTTTAAATCGGGGCCAAATACTGCTGCTCACATTCGGTATTCGGCGAGTAGCGAGCTACTATTCGCCGAATCCCGAGTAGTGTGTAGGAGTTACTTGCCGTTTGCCGCGCGACGAACGTTCGGAGCTCGCCCTAACCACCACGTGTCGGTTTCTTGCACACATAAAAGGAAGCGAGCATTCGGCGAACATCAGCTACTCAGCATTGGGCAAGTAGTCGCTCGCTACTCGGCGAAAGCCGAACGTGAGGAACCTTAAGGCAGCTCCACACATTCGGCATTCCCCAATCCCGAGCTACTGCTCGCCCAGTTCAAGTGTTCGGCGAATGTTCGCTTCCTTTGACGCGACCAAAAGACGGATACGCGTTGGATAGAGCGAGCATCTCATACGTATATATTATGAATAACTGATCATTTGGAACACACTTTTCGTATTTCTCACAAATCAGCCAATTTTTATGTGCGAAAGTTGGCGAGCCTAACATGCAGCTGTACCCAGCGACACTAGCGCCTCCCATAGTACTACCCTCGAGCTTTGTCTCCGGTTTTGGTGGGGAGTTGCAAGGGCCCTGGTACTCCCCTCTCAAACATTCCAGTAATGCTGTACATAACCGGCGGTAGCCACTCCACGTCTCCCCGAAGGCGTTTTTAAATCCACCCCCGCCTGCGACGCCCGGGCTGCTGGCGCGGGCGTTCTCACGGTCGGCCACCCCGACGCGGCTCGGCGCATTCCCTAGCTATCGCGGCCTCAAGGGCTTCTGGGTGTTAAATTTGGAAATTTAAGTGCCTACAGTTCACTGTGTTTTGTGATGTGAAGCCTTCAATGAAGCCATCAATCATCCTAGAAGACCATCTGAGAAGAAAACACATCCATTATTTATAAGGTTTATTCATATAATTAGGCTTAGTATGGTACCATATGAATAATATTTTTAACCTTAATACTTCTTAAAAGGTAATACTTTACAGTTGAACTGTGATCTCATGTGCATGAGAGGTTTTGAAAACCTGAGATTTTGTTAGTAACAGCTAAGTTTTTGCCTCAGTGTGATCTGAGAAAAAATTCATGTTTTATGCAACAATTTTTTCTCATTTCAAAACAGGTTTTTGTTCATTATAAGAGAACCGCTTGTCCTACCGGATTCTTCTATCAAAATCCGGCATCTACATCAAATTTAGGACTTTTTTGACACCTCATTCACCTCTGTAGCTTCAGATTTGATGTTTTCTGGTCAATTTGAAATATTTTCAAGCCATATTCTGAGCAGCACCTACAGTGCTTGCGGACACTCACAGGGTTCGCTAGCATCGCACAGGTGTCAAGAGGGTCACATACCTGCAGGCGCTACCCTTACGTATTCTTTGGCAAAGAGGTTCCAAATTATCGATCCATTCTCCCCACTGTTGTAACCCCCTCCCTTCATGGCTGTTTCCCCTTCACCAACCCCTATATAAAGCGTGCGCTTCTCGCGCACAAAGCTCTCGTTCTCTTGTTATTTCAGCTGCGTCCAGTGACGTAGCTTTGTTAATTTTTCTCTTAGAGCCCGGCTCCTTCAGAGTCGTTATGAATATCAAATTTGTATATAGTATTTGTTGTAAATAGTGTTTTTTAATTTTTTTCCTTGCCAAGATAGTATGTTAGTTTACTTACAATAGATCAGATCAAATTATGAAGACTAAAATAATATTGTTTCTCATTTCGTCAGTAAAGCCTGAGCCATGGTTGTTGTTTTTTTGTTGGTTCCCTTTAGACAAACAATGTATTAATAAATTGGTGCATAAAAGGTATTTAATGTTTGATTTGGACTTGGAAATGGAACTCTTTGAAATATTTGATTCACAAATTATCTATTTTTTTGCATCTTTACTACATATGTTATGTTTATGTTGCCCGCTGACCCTCTGATTGGTGGGGAAAGGTTGCGGCTAATTTTTCCCCTGCGCTTTTCCCCAGAATTTTTTAATGTTGCAGTTTCCCTTTGCCAAAAAGTAAGACCACGGCCCCCGGCCCCTTTTTGGAAAAAAGTGCTCCCGTGGTATAAGTCGGCGCTTGCCCATTCCACGAGAATTTCGTAAAAGGCTTTGTTAGCCCTTGGGGAAAAAACCGAACCCCCCTTTGTTGAAACCACGGCCCCGAAACCAGCAGAGGGTCAGCTGGGCTACCCCCTGTCACCGGCACGAAACGGTGGGGTCACGTGCCGACCTTGTATGCCCCCTGATCGGCGCTCGTGTCTGGGAACCCAGGTTTTTTTCCCAGCGAGCAGCGGGGGGGCGCTCATGTACCCCCACTCTCCCCATGCGTAAACTTGCTGCTTCCTATTTTGTATGGTTAGGGAAGTATTGAAATCCTTTTTCCAAAAATTTTTGGGTTTGACTCCTCCCGAAAGTTGGTTCCAGGGTAATGCTATTCCCCTTTTTTTTCAATTTTATTTGAAAAAAAGAAGGCCTAAATGCGGCTTCTTTGAAAATTTGTTTATATACTTTCCTATCTACCTCCCCTAAAGTGGGCATTAAAAGGGGTAGATTATAAGACAATATTTTTTATGGCGCTGGCGCGATTTTGTTGATCCCTCTAAGTTATTTTTGTTCCCTTTTTTCAGTCAAAAAAGTTTAAGTTTAAATTTTTTCAGCTTCCTCCCCCAAAAATTGGGGTTCTTTCAAGGGTCGGCTAAAATCATTAATTCTGTATGTGGGCCCATTTTTACGCGCCTTTTTTTTATTGAAGGCCTCGACCGCCCCTTCATTCTTCTTTTAAATTTTAAAATTTCCCTGCTTTTTTTTTCCCCAAAACTGTTTTTGCCCCCCACCCAAAAAAAAAACTAATATATGAAAAATTTTTATTAATAAATGTGTTATATTGAAAAATTATTTGATTTCATATCTCTGTTTTGGATCCTATAAAGTTGTGATACCCTTTCTTAAAAAAACCGGGGGCGTCCTTTGAAAAGTTCAAGTGTGACGACAATCTTTTTTTTCGATAGCAAAAAAGTTTTTGGGGTTAGCTTTATAATTACCCCTTTGGGTTAAGCATGGTTTTCCCTAATATTACGTAGCGAAAATTAATTTTTGTGCTGTTTTCAACCCCCGGCGACCGTATTAAAAAAATTTTTCTTAAATAAGAGGTCACCCAATTTGAGATTTAACAAAAAAAACTGGCGACCGTGACGGGAAAAAAAAGGCCCAAAACTTTTAAACAATCAATAACTTGTTTTTACAATTTGTTTTTTTCTTTCGGCTTAAATTTTAAAATTCTTTTCACAGCTGATTTTGTTCCCGTTGTAAGGGTTTTCCCAGTTCACCTCGTGTTTGTCTTGTTTATTTGTTTTTCTGGGTTACTTTTTGAAACCCTTTTCTTTATTATTTGTTCATTTCCCAAAATTTTTCCCAGCATGTCCTCCAACCTCCTGCGGGGAAGTCGTGAACCTCGGAATGACAAAATTTGGGCCCTCGCCCCCTTCTTTGACCGGCTGCGGAAAAAGGGGGAGTTACTAAAAAGGACGCCTCCCCCCTTTAAAAAATTTCCCCAACACCGGCGGAAACTTCCCCGAAACCCCGCATAGGATTGGGCTTAGAATCGGTTTTTGGGGTTTCCCGGTAATTCAAAAAAAGTGGTCGTTTTGGTGCGGGGAGGCAGGCAACGAAAAGGCAAATTTTTCCGAAAAGGGAATTTCCCCCTGATACTGGGGGGCCTCCCGGGGGCCGGAGCGTAAAACGGAAAAGGGCCCGTCTGTCTCGGCGCACCGAATCTAATCGCTCCCCCCGTATTAAAACCAGGGGCCCTCGACCGCGGCCCCGGCCTCGGCCTGCCGGCGCAAGTCCCCGTCCCCGTCAAATCCATTCCCCCCCGGAAACCCAAGTAAAGGAAGGGCATTTTCTGAAACACCGGGGTCCCGCGTACGCCCGTGCCTATTTCCCTGATGAGGGAAATGACGGGGTCCCCCGTTTCCGGGCCCGCGTATTCGACATTCACCCGGGGGCCCCCTCCTGTTTGAAATTCCTTTTTTCCGGCAATGATTCCGAGTGGGGCATTTTTTTTTTATTCGAAATTTTTTTTTGTAATTCCCCGCCCCTGCCGGGAAATTAAAAAATGGCACTTTCTAAAATCTTATCTCACTGGAAATTGCTCCAAACCCCAATTTTGCGGGCTTCCCTTTGCCCGGAAAGTTATGCCCAAAACAGTTCTTAAAAACAGATACAAAACCCAAAACCCCCGAAAACATAAATTACTTTCATCTTTATTTAATTATAATATGACTGCAAAAGGGCTAAACCCAAATCTTTATTTGGGGTTAGTTGACCCTTTTAAAACTAATTTCGTGCTCTCGGGTTCTAAAAAGAACCAGTAGAATGTTGGGTTTCCCAACCCTATCTTTCTTATTACTTAAAAGTTAACGAAAATACGCATAGAGACGGGGGAAGCCCATTCCAGTGCAAACGGGGTATCAACTCTTGAAAAACTTAAAACGTTCAAAGGGCTAGGGCCGTCCCCTTTGCCAGCTGGTTTCCCGATAGAAGAAAAAAAAGGGGACCCCCGGCCAATGCCTAAAACAAATTTTGTTTCTGATCATAGTGATGAGTGTAATTTGTCCGGGGTTCCCCAAAATTAAGTGCAAGTTATTTCTTGAAAATCAACATGATAATGCTTTTGTAAAAACCAAACTTTTTTACGGGGAAAAGCCTGGGCGGCGTTGCCCTTGGGCAGGTCTTGTAATAATGAATATACCCGCGTTTTTGCACGGAAATTTTAGTCCGAGAATAAATGTGGAAAAAATGGCATTGTAAAAGACGAATGCCCCAAAGCCGAGGTGCGACCGTCAGCGCCCCGTTAACCCTTTTTGTTTGAAAGCCGGCTGTCCACCGTTCGCGTACCCCGGTGAAGAACGCGGAAAAAAAATTTGTTAATTTCCCAAGGCCCTCTGGAAAACGGTAGCACGCTTCTCGATTACGGGGAAACGGCCATGGGAAAATTTAAGGTACAAGCTAACACTACTTCAACTTGCATTACCGAGTCCGGTGGGTTTTCCTAAAAACTTTAAAAACAGTTCGGTCGGGGGCCTCCGTCGTTAAAATTTTAACTTCAGTTTAGATCGCTCTGGGGAAAAATATTCTCCCATATTCCTCCTTCTCTCGATCTTGCTAACCGAAAAACCCCAAGAATGTAAACGCGGGCCCCGAATATCATGGGGGCGCCAGTTGATATCTTGTTAGGCGCCGGCGTGTTTTAAAAATTTCAAGATCGCGTAAAGTAAAAATTACGCTTTCGAAATTTAACTTGACATTAAAAGCTTTTCATTCGGATACATTGAACCGGGACCATGGGCTTTTTTTTCAGCCCCCTCTAAAAATTTTCAACTTTGTTCGGAAAAGCCTTCTTCCGGGAAAATTCTGGGAAATTTAAGGGAAAAATCTGGCAATAGGAAAAATGGTGTCTTGAGGGGTTTCCGGGGCGAACAGCCCAAAATGCTCCCCAGAAAATTATCAGCCCTTTTTTTCAACAAAGTCATTTAACAAGGGCCTTTTTCAGCAACTTAAAAATTTTAAGAACTGGTGGATTGAACCGGGTTCCCCGGTTGCCCCTAAAAAAACCCATTTCCCAAAAATTTTGGGGGCAGGAAAGTGTGATAAACTGAAAGAAGACCAGGTTTCAATAAATATCTTGCACCCCCAAAGTTTTAATCTAAAACCCAAAAATTCAAAGTGACGAGTTTTTTATTTTTAAAATTCAGCACTCCAAAAAGAAGCTCTGCTGGGGGGCTTGTTAATCGGGAAAAGTGGGGGGTAACCCTTTTAAAACCCTCAACCTTTAAAAAAAAAGGTGTATCGTCTAAGCCAGTGTTTGATTAGATCCCTATTCTAATTCTGATTTAGATTCCTTACGGGTTCCCCTTATTTTGATCATTTTATTTAAAACAGACAAAAATGCTCAAATATATCAAGGGAACATTTTTAAAAAACAATTAAATGAAAACTTTATTTAAAAATGTTTTCCCCTATTAACAGGAATGAGGTTATATTAATTCAAAAAACCTTTTGCTCCATGACCCAGATTTGAAAAGCCCCTCCCTCACTTTTTACTAGGCAACGGGTCAACACCCCGGGGTCTGCCACCTCCCCCCCCTACCATTCTAAATCTTTGAATGTATTCCAGGCTATACAGGCACAAAAGGGCCCCTTTTTGGAAGCCCCTGGAGTGCTTTTAATATTCCTAAACCAGCTGCGGCCAGGGCCAAAATGGCGCACCAGCAGCCCGGACCTAAAGGTTGGGGCAGCTGGTCATTGTGAAGTGGAAAACCTCCCACCTCTCATCTGGCCGCTGGGGGAAAATGCTGGGATCCTTCCCCGGGCGCATTTCGAGTTCGGATAGTCAAAAACGAAAACTTGGGGGGTAATCACTCCGCACCCTTTCCGAAATCTGCCCCCCCTTCCCCCCTTTTTGGGGCGCCGAAACCTTTTGAATGCCATCTCCCCCCCTGCGCGTAGTTTCCCGTAATAGAGGTTTATGGGGCGCTTCCCCAGTGACGGTTCGCTTTTCTGCACTCCAAAATTCCCCCCCGCATGTTAAAATTTTGGGGAAAATTTTAAATGCCCCCAGTTCACTGTGTTTGTGATGTAAAAGGGCCTTAATGGGCCATCAATCATCCTAAAAAAGACCCTCTGGGAAAAAAACACCCTCCCTTTTTAAAGGTTTATTTATATAATTAAACTTTGTATTTTCCCTTTTGAATAATATTTTTAACCTTTAAAACTTCTTAAAAAAAATACTTTACAGTTGAACTTTATCTCATTTAAAGAGAGGTTTTGAAAACCAAAATTTTATTTTGTAACAGCTAAGTTTTGCCTCAGTGTGATCTGAAAAAAATTCATTTTTTTATCAAAATTTTTCTCATTCAAAACAGGGTTTTTTTTTTATAAAAAGAACCGCTTGTCCTACCAGTTCTTCTATCAAAATCCGGCATCTACATCAAATTTAGGACTTTTTTCACCCCATTTCTGTAACTTCAGGGTGGGTTTTTCCCCAAATTTAAAATATTTTCCCAAACCATATTTTGAGCAGCACCTACAGTGTTTGGACACTCCGGGTTCGCTAGCATCGCACAGGTTCCCCAAAAGGGGCCCCCTACCCCCCGGGCGAACCCCCTTTCTTTCTTTGGGAGGTTTCCCCAAAATTTTCGATCCCTTCTCCCCACTGTTTAACCCCTCCCCTTTATGGCTGTTTCCCTTCACCCAAAATTTTAAAGCGTCGCTTCTCCGGGTAAAGCTCTCGTTCTCTTGTTATTTTTAGCTGCGTCCAGTGACTGCCCATTAATTACTCTTAGAGCCCCGGGTCCCCTTTAGAGTCGTTATGAATATCAAATTTGTTTTAATTTTTGTAAAAAGTGTTTTTTTAATTTTTTTCCCTTTCCAAGATAGTATTTTAGTTTCCCCAAAAGATCAAAATCAAATTATGAAAAACCCAAAAAAATTTGTTTTTTATTTCGTCAGTAAAACCTGAGCCATGGTTTTTGTTTTTTTTTTTTGGTTCCCCTTTAACCAAACAATTTTAATGGTGAGTGCATAAAAATTTTTTAATGTGTTGATTTTTAAATTTAAATGGGAAATCTTACTTTGAAATATTAATGATTCACTAATGTTTTTTGTTTTGGGTCGTTTTTCTACATAAAATTTATTTTATGTATGTCGCGCTACCCCTATTGGTGTAAAATTGCGGCTAATTTTTCCGCATTTACTTATGAATTTGTTTTTGCAGTTCCTGCCATAAATAAGACCAAAATTTGGGCCCCGGCAATTTATGGAAAAAGGGGCTCCCCCTGGGGAAAATCGGCGCTTGGGCATTGGCGCCCGGGGGAATTCGTAAAAGGGGTTTTTGGCCCGTGCGGGAGCTCGAAACCCCGGCCCCTTTTTGAACTCCCCCCGCCCGCCGGCAGAGAGGTCGGCTGGGCTAGGCCCGTCCCCCGGCACCGCGGTGGGGGCACGTGCCGACCTTTATGCGGCCCCGGTCCCCCCGCTCGGTTGGGAAAAATTTTGTTCCCGAGCAGCGGGGGGCGCTCATGTACCGCCACTCTCGCTTATGCGTAAACTTGCTGCATTCCCCCATGTTGTATGGTTCGAAAAGGGATATTAAATCCATTTTTCCAAAAATTTTTGGGATTGTGCACTCCTAGAAAGTTGGTTCCTTTGGGTCATGCTAGTTCTGTTTTTCAGATATTTTTTGGAAAAAAAAGGCTAAATGCGGGTTTTTAGAAATTTGTTTATATACGTTTTTTTCTACCTCGTCCTAAAATTGGGGGATTGGTAGATTATAAGACAGTATTTCTGTTTTGTGCTAGCGCGATGTTGTTGATGCGCTACTAAATTAAAATTTCACCTTTCCCGTCATAAGGTTTAAGTTTTTAATTTTTTAAACTTCCTCGCCTAAAGTGGGTTCTTTTTAAAAGGTCGACTGAAATCTTTAATTTTTATGTCGGGGCATTTTACGCGCCTTTGTTTATTAAGAGGGGCCTCGGCCTCCCATTTTCTTGTTTGTAATTCCCCTTTGTTTTTTCCGGCTGCTTTGCAACCTGCGCATCAGGGAAAAACTAATATATTAAAATTGTTTATGAATAAATGTTTTATATTAAAAAATTTTTGATTGTCATATCTCCCGATTTGAGATCCCATAAAGTTGTGATACCTTTTAATTTAAAAACCTGGGGCGTCCCTTTGAAAGTTCAAATTTTGGCGACAATCTTTTTAATTTCGATAGCTTAGAAGCTTTTTTGTTGGCATAATTATCTCCTTAAAAAATGCCAGGTCATTCGCTATATTTTCTGGAAAATTAATTTATTTAAAGTCTTTTTTTTCAACAGCTGGCGACCGTATTAAATAAATTTTTATTAAATAAGAGGACCAAAATTTTAGTTTAAAATGGGGGCCTTTCGTCGGGGGCGGCAGGGCTTATCGGCGCGGGCTTCCGTGCGCCGGGGCGGCCCCTGCCCGGGGGGGAACGGAAAAAGGGGCCCCTCCCCCCTTAAAGGCCCTTCAAACCTGCCCCCGCCACGATGCCCATTTAAAAAAATCCCCTCCCCCTATAACATGTTTAAAAAGTGGGGTTTGTTGTTTTGAAATCACCAAACCCCCAACTGTGCCACTGCTCGAGGGGAAATTATTCCCTTTTTTTTTCTTTTTTTTTTTAAAAGTTCCCAAATATGTTGTGGGAAAGGAGAAAGGAAATGAAACCCTTCTAATTATTTGCTGCTCCAAACGATGCGACCAAAAAATCTTCGTTTCCAAAAGTTTAAGTTATATTACGGGGAATCCACAACAAAACTCATATTTTGACAAATTTTTCCCCTTTTTTGGAGAAAAAAGCCCTTCAAGACAGAGTGGCGAAAGCCCGAAGTTGGATTCCCAGAACAACTACCTATTTCAAACAATGATTTAGGGAGTTCGACTCCGTCAGAAGGTACGTTTCCTGATGTGATGGGGGTTGATTCCAGTCCCCCAAAAAAAAAGGCTGTGCCCAAAAAAAACCCTTATTCGGTTTCGGCTCTGGCACGGGTCACGCACGCGGAGTTTGGAGATTCGGTGAAGCGCCCGTCAGGGCCCCCCCGTTTTCCCCCGCTAAAATTGAATTCGACCCAGCATGGGGCCATCAAAAAATTAATTTGGGACAATCTCGAAATCCCAAATCATATAAGTCGCCCCGGTTATAGTGAACTTCGGGACTAACGGTTTGTTCACTATATCCATGACTCAAAAAATATAAAAATTTTTATAATTAGTATTTTTACAGGCTATAAAAAAATTTAAATTTAAAAGCGCAACAAAATTTAATATGTATATTTGTCCTTAAAAATCAATTATTTGCAATTGTTTTCTTCGTATAATTTTCATTAGAAATTTCTCTAGATCCTTCTCTAAAGGGTTTGTGTCTCCAAACGATTCTGCATTGTGCCTGTCTTAAAATTTAAAATTCAGTCTTGATACCCTTTTAATCCTCGAACTGCAGAACACCGTCCCCCATCAAAATTTCAATTCACGGATCAATTAATTTGGGGTTATTATTTCAAACGTTCACTATACCAGACGTTCAAGTTCACTATAAACGAATATTCTTATGCTTATTCGCAATGTAAGTTAAATGGGACCAGTGACTTACGTTCACTATAACCGAGGGGTTTACTTACGGTTCTGCAGAGTCGCTGCGTTTCACGTCCCCCGATTCTCATATTTCCTCCGCCATTTTCCCACAAAATAAGTTGGTCCTGTCGAGATCGGCGGGGTTACGGTTTTTAATGGGGGCGTTTTTTAACGGGGTACAACCAGGCTTGCGGGGCGCTTGACGGGCATGTTTCCCCCGCCCCAACTTCACCGGAAGCCCGGGGCCCCCCCACGACCCCGCACTTACCTCTCCATTTTTCGTAACGAGGATCGATGTAGCGACGACGAGAAATTTACAACCGGAACAAGACAGCATGAAAATCTAACATTTCGGTTCAAGCGAGCTCTGTTACCGACAGGTATGATTCTCAAAAATGCCTCGTACAATAAGCTGGAGACCAGAATAGTATAGACTATTTCCCTCCACTTCAAAATCGTATTATTTTTTTGGGGGGATGAACCCCACTGGGCTTAAAAAGTTATAAGGACGGATGACGTTCAAAACGCCGAAATAAAAAAAAAAGATAACTCATTTCGTTTTTTCTCATTTATCAGAATGACAAAGAAAGAACACGATTTGAACTCTCCGCATAGGAAATACGGATGCACAATTTTAATGGTGCAGTATTAGTTCTTGAAAAAATATCCATCTACTTAAAAGAAAATACAGACGTACACACTTTATCAGTTTCCAACGAATCTCTTTGATTGAACAATTCGGACTGGTTAGCAGTAAATTGCCACAATGTGATATGAGACGTTAGCAGTCTTCTTTTTATCATTGGGTTTTCCGTAACCTGATTCAACCGAACAATTTCGCACTGCAGGTTACCGTCGCGCTGTGGGGTCAATTTGCTATTTCGTAGTCCTTCCCTCATCGTCAGAGATGCAAAGAAAAAAACACCATCAGTTTAAACACCAAGGAAACAATTTCAATGTATGAGAAATTCGGTGACAAGGTGTGAAGGTTCATAACATAGCGCATCGCTGTAGGGTTATGCGTGAAGGAAGTAGTGTCGATATTCCTTAACCTGAAATTACTTTACTAATTCGGATGGTTACAAAATGACCCCAAACAAGTAAACAAATTCTGGCTTTCGTCATTCAATTTCGCATTCATGAGTACGTAATGTGTACTAAGTATTAAAAGCATACAGTAAGTCCCTGTCCGTAATCTGAAAGAGAGGGAATGGGGCTGTTGTGTTGCACAGCTCCTAAGTAACTAATTAAATCTCAACACCCACAACGAAAGAAAAATATTAGAATCAAGAAAGAAATAATGATATGAATATTTTGGGATCTACTTCAAAAGTTTTTTCCCACATTCAACAAATTCAGATGTGTCTTAAAACAAACCTTGAAAGCCGACACAAAACGTACCGCGCAAAAACTTTTCAAATCTCGCGCGGGCGCAGTTAAGACAGAGTCAAGAGCGCCCACTGGCGGGAAAGAAGGCTTCCCGCAGCGACACCCAACGGAAACACAGCCGCTCGGCTCAGCAGCTGCAATGGTGGCGGTGGCGGCGGTTGAGACGGGGGACGGCAATTCGCATGGTGGCGGTGGCGGCAGCGGAGGGAGCATTGGCGAGGGCGATCTCTGACCCGCTCCTTACGGCGCCTCGTTACGCCAATTAAAAATATTTATCCCCTGTCAGCGCGTCCCCCGGGAGCCCGAGGCCGCACCCGCAGCAGCCACCAGGCGCCCGCCTGCCCCCGCCGCCGCCGCAGGGCGGGAGCTAAACGCAGGGGTTCCGTAATGGAGGCTAGGAGGGCTCTCTTGCGTTACGAGTCCACTGCCGCGGGCGCGTTGACCTTTGAGTTTCAGAGGACGGTTGAGGCTGCAGCCGCAAAGCTTGTACCCGTTGCAAAATTAATACAACTACTTCGAAGATAAACCATGTACTTCGAATACCTTGCGCCTTGTGAATACATTTCGTAAGGAAAAAATATTCGAGATTGATTCAAATATAATTGAGAATATAACAATCCCAAAGATGGTTGGTACCGATCTAATCATGTGGAGAGGTATAAAATATTTTAAAGCACCCTCTTGTGCGTTTTTAGGGACGGACGCTGGATGGAGCGCTGATCTATAAGAAATAAAATGCTTATTCACACAAAGTGAAACGTACCAGAAAATTCATTAGGGATCTTGAGATTGGATAATGCTGTGAAAACTTATACATTAGAAGCATTTAATACAAAACTTCCGGTTCTAGTGCACAACACGCTAATTCGATTATAATGGACTGTTTGTGAGTACACGACGAAATGTAATTAAAGGTCTTTTGCTGCAATTAATGAATTCAAGGGCGAACGGTACAGTGGCATCCCCGGCGAACGTAACGATTCTTAGTAGTTGAAAAACATCACGGAAGCCTGTTAAGAGATCAGACTTGCAGTCGTCTCTAGGATATCAGTAGAGTCGTAATTCAATTTCTTGCCGACGTGATAAATAGTTGAGAACGCTACTTCAAAAAACCTAAAGCAATAATCTATTTAGCTGAAAACAAAAAAATATTAATATATGGATAATTTACGGATAATTTTATGTAACTGAACTGATAAAAATCTCCGTGGTCGTATTTCCTCATTTTACCCAGGAAACGCGTCAGTCAGAAACCACATTGACACATTAGGTCTGTTGGACAACACAGCGCACGATATTAATTCATTTTCATGCAGATAACATTTAAAATGCGGAACGTTTAAAAGGCAATTACTTTAACAATATTTTTGTACTTGCAATATGTTTAATACGAAGGCATAATACGTAAGCTACACAATTCCACTGAGTAATCAGTTAACACAAAAACAGTTTTTCAGCCCACACTTACATTTTATCCACGAAAGTTTCACTTTCATTCAAATCACAAGATATTACCAAATAGGTATTTAATTTTTTTTACAATTTGAGGTTATGGCGACCTATCCTTCCATTTACACGTAAACATAGCCAAAGAAACGAAACATTTTTATATTTCAGATTTTCGTAATCCGAACGGTAACATTTCTTACTCCATTAGTGACAAAAACATAATTTAAATATTTTAAAAGCATCTTTCCACCGGAAACCAGGCGTTTTAAGACCTCGTGTGGGGGCGGATACGGTTGCCCCCCCCCCGGCCCAGCCGTGTGTCCACTTCGTCACCACCCGCAGCGGGGCGGGGCCAAGGTTAAGGGCGTCGCTATGCCGCGCCCCCTCTCCCCTCACCCCTTCCGGCCGCCCCCGGCGGGCGACACGCACTGCCGCTCGCCGCTCCCGCATGCCCACACGGAGCACCTCCCCTCCCCACCCCATCCGCCGACACGCTCTCCTCCTACCCCTCGTCCGCCGCCGCACCCCGACCATCCCACACCGCCCGCCCGGCGGGCCAGCCAGCCAGCCGGCGCACGCACGCACGCAGCGCTCCCGATAAAAAGTCCAACGCCCCCTGTACCCTGCCCCGGCGCTCCACCGAGCGAGCGCGCGCCGGGGTTCCAGGCGGCCGTGGCAGCGTGGGGCGGCCGAGCCCCCACGCGCCCATTAAAATCACGCCGTTCAGTTCCGCCAGGCGCTGGCCTACGATTTCGAAGCTCTGTCGGGTCGGGTCGGGTCTGTTTCCACTTTTAACTGATGACAAAGGTTGCAGCAAACAATCTTCTATCTTACCAGACTGCCGATTCTTTCGTTACAACTGACCTTCGTACCGCGAATTTACACTACGGGGATTGTGACAATGCGTGTTTAGGGAGGATCTAAAATTAGTCCTGGGGGAGATCAATTACCCCTCTGAGTATTCGAAGATATTTGCAGGGTTTACCTAAATTCTCATCCGTAGATACAATAATATTACGTTGTAAACGGCAATTAAAAAATACTCTGTATCGCCAATGAGGGAAAATATGCAGGCTCTTGTGTAATATTTGAGATGGAAAAGCTAGACCACTGATAAAGGGAATTTGCGTTTTGGTGTCACTGAAATCACCTAGTTAATGTTGTTAAGAAAGATACTTTTTCGAGAAATCATTGTTCATATCACCTTTTTTAGCTCTCATAGTAGTTCCATTTATTGTTATGTATCAACTTGGCACGCATAACTTGTGAAAAGCTAATGAACATTATTTAATTATTGAAGAAAACTATTTAATTGAAATCAATAATGTAGAATAAGATTTTTACGTGCAGGATCATAATAACTCTATAAATGAAAGCCTTTTCGTCCGTTGATTTATCATTTAAATGTTGAAATAGTTATGTAGCGTCCCCGTCGCTTTTTGAAGTAAATATTCAAATAGACGACCTCGCTGTCCGACCTGAGATACTTCCTAACTTTCATATAAAATCGTGTACCTGCATCAAATCTTCATTTCATCTCGTGTTGATATTTCTTCGCATTTCAAGGACGTCCATTTTATGGCATCCCGCTCTAATTACCTAATATATTCACAAGATGCTGATATTCAACAAGCGCGATAATGAGTAAGTAATTATTATTTCCGAGAAACACAGCCAGAAGTTACTTCATTCATTACAACCTTCAGTGAAAACAAAGTTCTTATTCGCCCTTTGACATTCCAATAAACTTCCTTCTTAGGGAGGAAATGCAACGACTAACGCAGTGTATTCCGTCGTTTTACGGCGTTGGCTCGCCGCCAACGACTCGACTTCCCTTCGCAACACAATCGTTACCTACGCTTCGGGGGCGAGCGTTTCGGGACGAAAAGGCAGCGAAAATAACCACTGGCACTCACCCACGCCCACCACCCTCGCCCCGCCCTCTGCGCCGTGGCCAGAGCCCCCGGCGCGTGGTCGGCGGGCGAGCGAGTGCGCGACGGCTGCAGGCCCCGCCCTTCTCTAGTCGGGGCTTCCCCAAACCGGTCGACTGGCTGCGGCGCGGCGCAGCTCAACGGGAAGGCCCCGGGAACGAGGGAAGTTGACACTGGGGGCCACGGCCCCCAGCCCAAAAAGCCTTCCTTCGTTCGGCAAAATTCATTTAAATATTCATGTTCGAATTACATTATTTAAACAATAATAGTGTATAGTACATCTACAGTACATAAATAATATACAATATAATAACAAATGTTTATTATTTAACAAACATCTTCGACCATCCCCGTCCCCAAATGGTCGTCTGGACCCGCCCCTGCGTTGATAGGAGAGTTTGAGAAAGGACTTTCGTCAGCGAACCCACGCACTCTTTACAACGGACCCTTATCTTCTGGCTTTCCCCCTTCCGCCGGGGCTGAAGTCCAATTACAGGATGTCGAATTATTCGCGCAAACAGGATCTGCAAAGGACGTACAATGAGAGGTAGGTTCTTTATTGTCTTTCGGCTTAAGATGCACCTCTCGGCAGTAGTTTCAAGTATCGTCGGGAAAGTGGACAAAAAGCCACTATCAAACCCTGTCGTATCAGTCTGCGCTTCCTTATCTTAATCGCCACTCGCAAACCTCCGCTCCTCACTTCCTAACAGGAGGTACAAGCACCAACGAATCCCTTGTGTCGCGAGATTCATAATGTTTGTGACTTACATTTGCTGTTCAATATTCCGGGGACTGAAAGAATTGTAACAAGTAAAGTAATTTAATAAGTTGGGTGGAAAGGATAACAGTGCGCGCCAACCGGAATCTACGATGAGAGAAATGATGCGAAGAAACAGCACAGCGGATTTGCATACTACTACATATCTTGGCAGTACTGATGCGTGACGAAGCTAATCTGGCGAAACAAGGGGTTCAATTTGACTAAAATAGGTCAGCAGGTTCAATTTGACTAAAATAACGATTTAAATATCAGACAAAAACACACAATCGTTAATCAAATAAAGACCGTCGACTTCATTTCCCTCGACAACCGAAACCGATCTGCCCTTTGGTTTCTCGAGGAACCTCTGCCGTAGGTATTACAGATTTTTTTTTTAATTATTATTATTTTTTTTAAGAAAAAGCCTTCTTCAACCGTCCGCTTGCGCGCCAGCTCCGTCTCCGGCCTCGCAGGCACCCACGACGCACATCCAAAGCTCCTGGCGCATGCAAGGGCTCAGGGGCGCATGCAGGCGGGGAGGTGCGAGCGGGGATGCGACATCGATACTCGTAGAAATATCGATATTGTTAACATCGATGAAACGACTGAATCCCCGATGAATATATGTTGTTGATGTTTTGAATTCGAAAGAAAAAACTATAATAATAAAAGAAGATTTGACTTTTATATATCTGAAAACTAAACACCTTCTCACCAAAGTAATCAAAAAGTTAAAAGTATATTAGTGAAGTTTTCATTATTTTTTTTTTAGTTTGATAAGTAAATTTTAATTATAAATCAATAAACAGGACCATTATAAGATGAATACCACACGGCGCCAACATTAGCCCTAATGATAGACGCTACTAAACCAATTTTCAAAACATCTGATGGTTTTGGGGGCTATGTTTTATTGAAATCGACGAGTTAATTTTGCCCTTGGGTGTCTAGTCGGCGACGTCGCATCCCTAACAGTTGGGCGGGCAACGGGCGCGGGGGGCGGGGACGAGGGTGTGCAAACCTAGTCGCCCCGGGCCCCCACCCGCCCCCCTCCGCTCTCCACTGCCCGCCACGGGGGACAAACAAAATGAATGAACTACATCACAGTCATGAGCAAGCCATTTATTATTGGGTCTCTGAAGATATAAAAAATAAAGTTTCGAATGCAAACCACGAGCCGCGAAGGAACGTCCAGGCAGCTTGCTAAAGAACGAGCATCTCGCCAACTGCCAACGAGTATCTCTGAGAAATGCCAACGCGCACCCGTACGAGCAAATTACGTTCGACTTATGGATTTACAACTTCTGTTCCGTATAAACGGATTTGCGGGAATCCCCGTTAACATTTTGCGGCGTTTGAAATATTGTCACCACCATGGGTATAAGCAACAGGGATCATCTCTGAACGTACTCGCACAAGAGTGTAAGGCTTTCGATAAATCAATCGGGAAAAGATATGATCACTGGGGAGGCTAACGGAACGCAAATATGTTCGGTGCGGGATCAATCGAATCTCCAATTTCGCGATAATGTTATCTCGATCACCCCATTCATCACACTTGACCATTCGTTCTCGCCCACTGCTGGAAATGCGGTTCGCAGCCCGTGGCCCACGTAATATGATCGTCTACTACATCGACACTTTTTTTTTTTTTTTAACTGTAAAAGTATATATCAGATAAAAACAGGATTAGGCATTCACATTCAGAAAAAGGATTGGGGCATAGAAATAATAAAACGAAATGCCGCGGCCGAAGCCGACCCGTGCCCTGCGCAACTAAGACAACAAGCTACAAACAATTGGGCCTGCGTTGACAATAAATGGGATCTGGGCCAGGCGGGCGGGCGGGCGTCGCAGGGGCACATCGGGAAACGAACCCGGGCCATCGGCCCCTCCGCCAGGCCGCCTGCGCCCAGGACCCGAACTAAAGTGAAACAGAAGCCGAGCTACTCTGATATCTGCGGTAGCAACCAAGTAGTTGATGGGTATACCGAAAAAAATAGAAACTGAATACAGATACTATCAACAGAAAGGAGTGTTCTATTACCTTCTCGCCAGGCTCCTTGTCTTTCACTCTTCTCTGTTCACAGTTAGACTATTTTTGTTCTATTCGGGTTTCTAAAACATCCTCTTTCATTTCCAATCCTGTTCTTTATGCACGACCGTGTGTTTCAAACAGGTTAAAGCTGGTTAAGACATCTTGGGGTGGAGATGTTAGCGATCGATCATTACTTGGCAGCAGACAGAAAGCCGACCACTCTCTTCCATCTGCTGGTAAACACCCAGGAAAGTGAAGAGAGAGAAGAGGTACTTGCTCACACACTAGGACAAAGAGGAAGGACAATACAACACCAGGGGAAATCAAGAAAACGTTTATTAGTCCATCTCATGATTCTCTCCAATAACAATGCCCACATGGCATTACGGAAGACAGCCTTGCGTAGCTCCAGGAAGTAGTAAGGTCTAAGCAGAGGAGAACACAGTCCCTGGGAATGTTACTGCCCTGCCGTCAGTTGAACCAGTGCTGGCACGAGGGGATAGGAATTAAAAAAAAAAACCTTTACAAACACCTTACTACTTCCTGTCAGCCACACCAAGGCTTTCAGTCTCATTCTATTGGCACAGTATGCAGTTCTACGACTGCAACCATTTGGCACTGAGACCTTACGGCTCTGAACCAGTTGACTCAAAAATCGAACCATCAGTTCTATGTTATGACATACAACAAAATCAAATAATCTAACAAAAAATACAATATATCTCTGCAATACAAATATCTAGCTGCATAATCAACAACCCAAAATTCTGTTACATATGAAACCACATGCTTATTAGCTAATGGAATTTCGTATCAAATGCTTACTAGCTTGAGAGTACCTGATTTTCGTAACCATGACTCCTCAGCACTAAATGCACTTAAAGCTATACACACCCTGCTGCCCCGCTAGCTGAAGTAGCCTAAAATGCACTGCAATGTGCATTTCTAGTCTGTAAAAGCTTGGCTTCTTTCAAATTATAGCACAATGAAATCTCATTATAGGATTTCAGAAACCAAACATCTTTGTTGACTTCAATGCAAATTCGCACTACATTCAAATTTTCTATCACAGATCCACAGAGTAGGAAAAAAAAAGGGAACCTCCTTTTTGTAATGCAGTTTTAAATTATGAGATCAATATAAAATTTAGATATTGTGCTGCATAATCAGGACTAGTCTTCAATCAAAAAATTAGACCAATAAAAACAAATACCTGTTGGATCCCAGATCATTAAGTTTAACGAAGAATCAAATGTGATTACATGTTACAGACAGTAGAAATACACAGTAATAAGATTTCATTGATTATTCAGTTCTAAAAATGATAACCCGTGTTAAGCAGTTTAGCAAACATCTCACACAACCTATCTATATGCCTTAGTGTCAGGACCTCAGAGACACTCCCCTACAATTTGGCAAGCAAAAGTTGCAGTCATGGATGCTGCTACTAGGAACGCGAGGGAGAAGAGCAGCGAGATCCCACATTCTGGCAAGATATTTCAGTTCAAGCAACAAAAAACCTCCAGCGCTCTCCATTAAATTCAAAACAAATTATAACTCAACACTTGTGAGTACTTGCAACACAAATTAAGTAGTCTCCCCAAATAAACTAAAAAGCTGCATGGCACATCTCATTTGTTAAAACAAAACTAAAGAAAACAAGTGACCTTCTTGCATCATTTAAAAGTTGTTCTAGTTTGTTTTTTTTAATATGTAAGTACAAATTGTGCCAAATACGTAAATAACGAGTATCAAATGGAGGGAATTTGTTTTCCTTTAGATAGATCCACTAGTTATTTCTTTCATCTGAATCTTCTAATATATAATATATGTATATATATCACATTTTACTAATAATAACAATCATTAAAATATCAGATATCTTTATAACAAACCAGACTTTTCAATTAACTAGTCAATGGTACCAAAAATCTTCCTTTCGTATTCATATGGAAGAACCCCTTTGTAAAAACAAAAACAACTTTTATAAAACCCTGCTTCATTGAGGCATGATTCCCAATAGAGTGGAAGTTTGCCACATGGGAAAACAGACAATGTAAAAATACCAATGCTAGAAAGGCATCAGAATGTGTCTGTGGACGCCTTTCAAATGCGTCATCATATTATCCCGGCGAGTAAACTCCTTTCCACAGGCAGGACACCCAAAAACTTGCCTTCGCTGCTTGTGGGTGGTCAGGTAGTGTCGGCAGAAATTTGAAATATGAGTGTACGTCTTCTGACAAACCTTGCAACGAAACAGGTTGTCTGCTTCCCGCATGCAGAAACTTCGAGTGGAACTCATCTGAGATGCATTATCCTCTCCATCATCGCGATCATCCCCCAGGTCTCCCATTTCCCCTCCATCAACATTCTCTACGTCATCCCTCGCCTCTCCGTCTCCAACGTCTGGGCTCTTCTTTCCAATCCCACTACCTTCATCTTTACAATCGTTTTTCACTTTAAGATCGTATCCTTCAGAGGATTTATCAGCAGACATTTCTGCAGAACTAGGATTGCCATTTTCAGCCAAGCCAACTTCCTTCTCCTGATTTTCCACCTGAGACATAGCCAACTCTGATATTCCTTCTCCCCTTTCCATAGCAATTCCCTCTTCCATATCAAGATCAGCATCTGAAGTAGGAGACAAAGTGATGAGTTCATTCTCATCTTCTGGCAGTGAGGAACAGTCGTCACCATCAACGCCGGCAGCTCCAGACGCTGCCTCCTCTTCTGGAGTGCAAGCTGCAAGACAAGATACGTCAGGCTGCAGCAAGAGGAAAGTTCAGCCTATTCTAGTGCAAGAGTAAAACCTCTGCTTAAATTGTTTTCTACGCGGCCTCAAGTGATGAAGCTAACATCCCACAACATGTGAAAACAATTCCTTTCCTCCTGCTCTTTCTGCCTAGTGCAAAGCACATGCCCACACAGAAAAACAACAGCAGAAGTTTTACTCTCAAAAAATCAAGCTTTTAAAAAATTCACAATATTTCACAAAATTGAATACTCCGGACATGCAAATATTTAGAGCCAATATAAAAATGTTCCAAAAATATTACAAAATAGTATTTTTGTCACGCACATTGGAGAAAAAAACTTACCTCCTCAAAGATTTCGAATTCGCAAATAACTTCTTCTGTATTGTTGCAAAAATCTTCCATTTTCCTGCACGTTCTCAACAAAACACGGAGAGCAAGATCTACGACGCTCTCACAAGAAGCAAGGCTTGTACATTACTGCTTCCCAAGCTTTCTTTACAACTGAAATCTTCCAATAAAAATAGGAATTTAAAAAGAGGAGAGAAAAACATGACTTGAAGTATGAAAATTCAAAGAAATAATAAAACTGGACCTCCTCAAATGCAAAATTCAATGACATCTCGACCAGCACTAAGAACAATAGTGAAGAAGAGATCGCGTCTTATTTTTAAGCAGAGGTTTCACTTTAGCATATTCAAATGCCCCATAAAGAAGCTTCGTTCTAGAGTAAATTCATCACACATTCAATGTCACAATGAAACAGAACAGATGTACAATACAAACCAATAAACAAGTCTTTTGAATCATAAAGAACCCCAAGAAGAAAGAGAGAAATCACCCAATCTGCTGGTAGAAAACACACACAAAACAGAAGCACGATTCTACCCAAAAAGGAAAGCTATTACGATCCCAGGAGAAGCATTGCTAGTTCCACCCAGCACGGGAGGCAAGCTGGGTTAGTGATTAAAACGGCAGTTCACGAACTGAATTTATCCAATCTCCGAAGACACCGGTTACTAGTGCCACACACAAAACGTGCGCGGTGCCAGACACACGGAGCGTGCTTACGCTGCAACCTTGCCACACTAGTGCAAAGTGCACACTAGAGCTCTGCGTCACTGTCATTGAGCACTGCCACTCACCTAATGCGAAGGCTTGCTGTTCTTGGTCAGTACCGGATCGCATGAATGCCTGCCCAGGGTCTGTAACATGACACACAAACTTCAACAATTGTTTCATGAAACACACATATGCTAAAAGAAAACAAAGGATCTTTGTAACTATTAAGTCACACCTGCATTTACAGCAAATGAATCATAATGCATCATACAAAGATGTTCTAATATGAATTTCAATATTTTCATAGAAAAAACAGAAATGAAAATAATGAGAAAACTCCAGGTCTGTAACTTGAGGTCCCAGTTGTAAGGTTAAAGATAGTACAGATTAATCTTTGGAATTAATTCAGAATCAGTATATTTACTTTCAAAATATAACACAACCTTTGACAATGCACTTCTGTCAAATTCATTTCAATATTAGCATTCTACCAAATTTTGAAATTGATATAAATGTAAAGTTTTCACGGCATCACAATTATAAAACAAATCTTCAGGAAAAATATTTACTCAATTTAAATACTATTTTCTATACTGAGATTTGCAAAAGAAGAACTTCCAGGAATTATTCATAGCAACAGGTGGCAACGGTTACAAAGACAGCCTAACTTGCAAACATTGATCAATTCTTGAGTCTCTATTGAAAGTGTGAAGGCAACAATGGTAAAACCATTTTAATACTATTGTTTATCAAAGATTAAAAAGTATTTTGTATACTTTTACAATTTATTCACCATCACAAAACTTTAAGAAGAGAATTAGTAAAAAAAAAAAAGTACCTAATAAATTCACTTCCAATTAATTTATACATTATTACTTATTTGATAAATAAAAACCCAAATGACAGGAAGAGGAAAAAGTAAAGATGCTCCAAGGTAATGCATATCACAATATTATAATAAGGATACTATAAAGGTCAGCAAGTGTGGAACTCCCCTTTGATGGCAACTATTATCTGAAGAAATTGTGGAATTTTGTTTAGAGCACAGAGTAGTAGGTGTATTAGTATGTGTATTAAAATCTGATCTAATGCAATAAAAACATTTCTTTTAATAAGGTTAGGTATCTTAGTAGAGAAAGAGAATACTTTAAAGTTTGTATAAATAATAATAACAACAACAATAATAATAATAATAATTTTTTTGCAAAGCTAAATAAAGGAGCTAAAGAGAAATGCAAACTACAAATATCGTTCAAATTTACATTTTTTCTCACTGGGATTGCACAGAAATGGCTAAAATATGAACAAAAGAAACAATTCGAAGATGTTTAATTAAAATACACCGAAAAAACTTGTGTAGCAGTTAATTTAATGAACATTTCACTTCATGCCATCGTTTTAATTATCAGTATGTTCCGAGTCAGGGCATGTGAAAAAATAAACAATTCTTGTAAAACTAACTTTTCAATTTTGATATTATTTTCTATTCATGAAAGATCATCTTACAGCCAATACATTCTAAGAGTAAAATAATTTCTCCCGTAAAAATTTAAATCCCATGAAGGTACTAATTAAAAGGAATACACACATGTCAATTTTTGTTTAAATCCATCTCTACACAATTTGAATTTTGTTTCAAAATTGGGACAAATTTTAAACAACATGCCATTGTCTTAAATAGATTTTAAATTGAACAATTTGCAAGCAGTTTTTTTGTTTAAATGAAAAAGTTTTCTCCTACAAGGAGGATAAAATAAAATGAAATATGAATGCAATGATATGAAATGCAAAACTTCCTGAAGAGTGAAAACATACTTGAAAATAACAACGTACAGAAATTGGTATCTTTCACAGTACTTTTTTGTGCTTTTTCTTTCTCCTATTATGAAATATAACATTGAATATTTTAACACTGACATATATATGTTTACATTTTTATTTTGTAATTCCCCTTTTATTAAATTTGAAACCATTCTAAATTGTTACTGCAATTAAAGAGAGTGCACTTCAGTGATTTTTGGAACCAATTTGTTTTTCCAAATCACTATAAACAAATCAACATTTTAAAGATAAAAATTCCATAGAATCTCAAAAATTGATCAGAATTACTGTCATCCATTATACAAATGCATGCAAAAAATAAAATGTGGTAATATAATTTTATTGAAAATTAGAAATTGATGATCACATCACCTCATGAACTGGAAAATGTAAAATCAAAATATCATCTTTAACTTAAGCTTTCAACATCAGCAAACTATTAAAATACGTCAAATTAAAGGAAGTAAATAATACATGTACCACAACATTCAAAAGTAAAACCAATACAACAAACAAAAGGAAATTGCTGACATTGGATTCTACCTTTTGCTTTCATGATATGTTATAATTCATGAATATAATACATATTACCACATTTTAGGTACTGCCCTTCATTGAGGATTTACTCACCCTGTGAAGAAGGGCCAGGGGCAGGTTCTGGTTCTTCCTTAATCCTGCGTGTTCCCAAATCCTGTAAAAAAATAGTATTTTGATTTTTACAGAAGTTACAATACTTTACAAATCAGCATTTCATTTAAAGTAATGATGAATAATTATCAATATAAGAAAAAAGTGCTCATATTTTTTACATACAGTGTGATCTTAGACTAATCTTTGAAATTTGTGTTATTAGGTTGTAAAATTGAAGTTCAATGATCTGTTGATTTGTCTTTGAATTGATTTTCAATGTCTTGGTAAAAAATAAATTCAAAGATAGGGTTAAATGGATGCAAGAAAAGCAATGCTTACTGTATAGTGTAAACAAACAAATGAGGCAAAGGGGGAAAAATGACATTTACTGAATATTATTAAAAATCTACTTTTGTTGTAACTCTTAACAGAGATGAAATTGAAGGTATTGTTGAAAGGCAAATGTTACTTTTTATTACGTGTAAGTGGGCAAATTTGCAAAGTATCATTTTCTACAATATATGTCAATATAATTAAAAACGAAAACTGTGTCAACAGAGAGAAACACACCTTGCCAGATGTGCCGTGTGATAATTCCGGAGAGGCCTGTCCATTTTCAGTGTCTGCCCGACTAGATCCTCCACCTCCACTGGCTGAGGGGGTGGATGAGGCAGTCGGTGCAGGAGGGGGGCTGTTCTGCTGGAAGTCCAAAGTACCCATCTTCACCTCCAGCATCTCAGGTGAGCCTTGTACCACTATGCTGTCACCTCCCAAGCGACTCGAGTCCAGGTCATTGCCGTCAAGTAAAGCAGTAGGTCCTCTGGCGTGATGGCTGTCCACTAAGCCTCCGCCACTCAGAGCTGCAGCAGCAGGGGCTGGCGCAGCTGGCAGAAGGTTCGGAGGGGCACCAGGCCCCGGGCTGCTCCCAGAGAGTTTGCGGGGCCGCCCCCGCTTGCGCTTTGGGGCAGTTAAGGCAGAGCCCAGGAGGGGGTTGGCAGCAGTGGCAGGAGCAGCAGGGCGTTTGTGGCCAGCGGTGTGGATTCTATGAAGGTGAGGAGGGGGTGGGGGAACAGGGGGTGAGGGTGAATGGACAGCGGATGAAAGAAGGGATGATGTAATAGTGGGCATTTCACATCTGTCTTCATTGACCTCAGTGAGCCCCTTGATGCGAAGGGACTCTGCCACCTTGAGGAAAGCGGTGAGGCGTTCCTGGTCCACGCTCACCTCGCCCCGGTACATGAAGTCCAGCAGCGAGCGCATGTCACAGTAGGGGACATCCTTCAGAATGACAATGGGGTGCTTGTCGGGGTGCCCCACAAACAGGGCTTGGAAGTACGGCGAGCAGGCCGACAGTACCATTTTGTGGGCCCGCAAGAAGCGGCCCTCCACGGCCAGGGTCACGTCCACGAAGCTCTCATCGTGCAGCAGTTGGTCGAACACCGTCAGCAGGTTCGACTGGTGGTTGTTCCACCGGAGGCAGAACCGCTGCGACGTTAGCGCCGAACTCATGGCTCCGGTTACCGGCTCCTCGTGCTGTTAGCAAGCACGTGTGTGTGTAAGCGTCATCCGCGGGCGGACGGGCGGGCGCGCGCGGCCGGCGGGCGGGCGGGCAGGCGAGCGACTGCGGGCGGGCGGGCGGCACGCCCCCGCGCCACGGAATCACACAGGTGGTGGCCCGGCGCGGCAGGCAGGCGGCAGGCCAGCCCGGCCCGGCCTAGCGCGTCCCGCCACCGCCGCGCCGCTCGCGCCGCGCCCGCAGGCCGCCCTGGGCGCCGCCGCCCGCCCCGCCGCGCCGCGCCCCCGCCGCCCGCGCCCTTACCCCGCCGCGGGGCCGCCGCGACCCGGCCGGCCGCCATGTTGGCGAGGTGGGCCGCCTCACCCCACCCAGCGGGTACGGCCTTTACGCAACCCTATCCCCCAGCGCTGGCCGCCGCAAATACCGCCCCGTGGCGTCTCCCGGGCGCGCCCCGCGCACCACGCCCGTCGGAAATTTTCGTCACCGCCCTCAACACACCCTCGCGCGCTTTGTCCACTCGGTTTTGTCGAAATATATTGATTTCGCGCGGGGTACAAACGGGATGTCGACGACCCTACTGCGTATTTTCAAATCGTCGCTTTACAAAATCAATAAACTCGTCAACATTAGCACACGACGCGCCTCCCGCCGCTTTTCTCTACTCTAAACGCTCATCTGGTGCTCCAGTAACCTTACCTGTACATCGTAGAGTCTCCAACATTCACGATTCGGGGGATGGAGAGCTCGAGCGAGGATCGAAATCCTACTCACGGCCGTTTCAAGACGCCATGTCAGCACAGCAATTCTCGCTGCGGTCGCCTCTAAAACCCGGAGGACGACAGTGGCGCGGCACTGCGGCCAGATTGTGCGTTACGGCGCCAGATTCGAACGCGCTTCGTATTGTTGACTATCACGATTTAGAAGGCCATGGAAGGGATAGAGTGGACACATACGTGTTTTATCTTAGTGATTGAGATTTTTCTACGCGCGCAACACGGTTAAATCGTTCTCGTGCACAGTATTTTTCCCGGGAAAATGCAAATGAAAGAGAATGTTTACGTGATGCCCTCATCGGACTCTGTACGTGGGGTAAAAACAATACGACGACGGGCCGCCACGAGTCCGAAGGGTGGACGCGGACTACGCACTGGAACCGGACCGGGAGGGCCGGGCGGCGGTGGCGGCGGCCAGAAGCGGGGGGGGGGCGCGGGGGAACACAACAAAAGGGGCGGGCTGCACGTGTGAGCCGGGCTGCGGGCGGGCGCGGGGTGCTTGACCCCAGAGGCGGCGGTGGCGGGCGGGCGAGCTGCGTGCCGCCTCCCGCCCAGTGCGTGCGCCGAGGGCCGCCGGCAAAGGGTGTGTCGGGGGCGGGCCAGCGCGCGCGGCCGGACGCGCGCGGCGGGCGCGGGCACCGCGTCTCCGCGGCGCGCCCGAGACGCCCGCCGCCGCCGCCAGCTTCCCCTTCACGGAAAATTCAATACAGCCCCGCCACTATATACGTCGCCTATTCCTCCCTATTGATTTTGTACGTAGTCTTGGAGACGGCGGAGGCGTCGGCGGGCACGGCGACGGTGGCGGCCGCGGGGCGCGGCATTGTTGGCCGCAGGGCGCGCGCCCCGTGGCCACCTGCGCGCCGCCCCGCGCCTCGCCCGTCGGCGCCACCCGCGGCCTGCGCCTTATCGCCAGATGGCATGATACCGCCGCCGCCGGCCTCCGTCCGCGGGGTGCGCCCCTCCCGATAAGCGTGCGTGCGCGGTGGCGGCGGCGGCGGCGGCGCGCGCGCGCGCGACCCAGCGCGCCGCTGCGACGCGTCGCGACGCGACGCGCCCAACCGCGCCACCGCGCCGCCCAGCCCCGCGCGCGCATTCCTGTACCGCCGCCGCGCTGCCCGCTTATCTTAACGAGCGAGCGAGCGGCGGGCGGGCGGGCGGGCGAGCGAGCGAGCGCGGCGAGGGCGGGCGGTGGAGCAAGCGCGGGCAGGTCCACCAGCGTCCCGCGGGCGGAGGGCGGCGGCGGCTTCCGCCGAGCCCCGGGCGGGCGGGCGTGACGCCGCCCAAGGCCAGCGGCGACGGCGGCGGCGGAGGCCCCGGGGTGGGCCGGCCCAGAGCCGCCGCCAGCACGTGTCGGGCGCAGCGCGTGGGCGCGGCGGGCAGGCGGGCGGGCGGGCGGCGGGGAGGCCGGGGGAGAAATCGGGCGCGCTGTGAGTCAGGCGCACGAGGGGACGCGTCACCCTCCAAGGAGGAGGAAGGCGTGGAGGCGCGCGTTGCGGCCGCGGGGCTGCGACGAGCAGCGGGCGGGCGCGTGGCCGTGGACGCGAGGCGGCCTCCGCGCAGCAGCAGCGCGCCTCGGCCCCGCCCACGCGCCGGCGCCTGCCGCGTCGCCTCGCGTCGCGTCCGCGCAGCGGGGGTGCGGCCGCCTAGGCGGACAAGCGCAGCCTGTCGCGCGCTGACCCAAATGCTGCGGAGAGTTATGGCCCGTTGACACCGCGCCAGCGCCCCTGCGCCCCCCCGCGCCCCCGCCCGCGCCGCCGACGGGCACCCTGCCTCGCCCGCCCGCCCGCCGCGCCCGCCCGCCCGACGCCGGGGGATGCCTTCCCACGACCCTCGTGACGTCACGCCGGGGTCACCGACCCGAGCAGGGGAGCCTGCCTCCGCCCAACCCTTGCCTCACCCGCCGGAGGCGGCGGCGGCGGCTCGGGCCCGGCCCGGAATGCCTTTCGCTTTTGTTTGGTTTTTTTCTCAGGGTGTCTCTTAGGCCTTTTCGAAAAACATCGGGGACGCGACGCGACGCGATCGCGCGAGTCGGAGCGGCGTGTTGCGAGATCGGTGCGTTTTTTTTCTAGTATTGCACAGAGAAGGTCGTAAAACGACGGGAAGGAAGGGAGTAAAACTGGTCGTTCCTGATAACGCAGCAGCCGTGGCGGTAGCGGGCGGCAGAGCGCACGGCCCCGCAGCAGCGGCCGAGTCGAGCGAGCGACACCTGTTGCCGCCCGCCGCCGGCCGCACGGGCATTGCGCAAGCCGCGTCGGTGGCGGTGGCGGCGGCGGCGGCGACGGCGGCGGCGGGCGCCGCTCCCTCTGCCGCGCGCCGGCCCGGCCGCTTGTTTGTTGGACGCGTCGTGCAGCCGCCGCCGCCGCTGCCCCGTGGTCGCGCGCAGCTGCCACCGCCAGCCGCATGCGACGCCTGCGGTCTCTTGTGGCGTTTGCAGCAAGTGCTACGGGTGGTCACCCGTCCCCGCGAGCGATCTACTCGCTATCTGGCGGTGGTGGAGTGTATTTATTCGGGCATGTCGACCCTGGGGGTGCTTGCTTTGGTTTGCTTGCGGTCAAGAAGGCCTTGGGTGGAAAGTTTGCTTATCACGTTACGTGGTTGGCTCGGCGGCGGTGTTGCCTTGCAAAAATGTGAAATCTTTGGGGTCGAAGTCCATTCCTTCATTCTTTCCCATACAGCTCAAATGAAAATGACAGTCATCCCCGCTAGGGCTTGATGTGGGACAGAACGGCGTTCCGGTACCTCGTGAATTATTAAATTACATTATAAATATACAATAATTTCTATTAAATTAATAGTTAATTTGGAGCCCGTTCCGGGACCTAATGTTTTTGAAATCAAACGATGTCCTCCCGCGTATTTGCATTCTTATTCAAACCTAAACTAGAAAAATTTCAGTCGGACAAACACCTGATGACACAATAGTTTTGCATTGCATTTATCTAATGGATTTCCAATCAATAGCATTCAAAAAGAAACAAAATAATTAGTTCTAACTTATAGTAGTATTCACTTTGAAAACTCTGACTGTTCACGGTTTACTTTGTTAAAGGGATAAACTATACACAAAATAGTAACAGTTCTGATAAATAGCTCATTCTATTGTGATTCATTAATAACATTGTTCTCCATTTATTTACAAAACTTTTTTAGCTCATTTTTTTCCAAATGTTTTGACAATTGTCAAAATTCAATGTAGGATCATGTACCTTATTCTCTATTCAAATAGCAATTTCATTAGGTACTTCAAAATTTTACTTGAATTAATTTCAATGTATACCTACCTCTTAATTAAAATCTTCTTATCGTGTGCCTTACAAACTGCATAAATGAATCTCAACCTAAAATGTCCTTCACTAACTTTTTAAACAATACGTTTTTGAATAATGAATACTTGAATCAGAAATGAATTGTCCATGAGAGAGCATTATTTAAAAAGAATAATTCAGTTGTTACTTAATGATATGAAAAGCATTTCTTCATCACACCTATGTAAATATGTATTAAAGGGGAAACATTTGGTTATACATTTGATTTTGAATTCATCCTAGTCATAGTCAGGAAAAGCATGCAAAATATTAAAATTCATTTTTCAGAATATTTGTTTATTAAAACAAATCAACATCATGCAAAATGTCCACACTACAAAAAAGGAATTTTTGTATAGTAAGACTCAGTCTTTCAATGTACCCACCGTTTCTTTGGAACAGTCACACCGGTTTCAGAATATCAGCACAAATTGAACTATCACAGTGCTTATGAACGTTTACAACCACAACCAATACAGACGCACTTAGTGCTATAACACAAATCTGGTATAAATATAAAGTAATGTATAAATATGGATCTTCAATAAAAATCAATATATGGAATAAATGCAATTGAAAAAAATGATATGCTTGGTAAATGAATGAAGAAGAGAGAGAAAAATAACAATCCTCAACTGGACCTAAAGCTGAGTATGTGGCACAATCAAGCAAAATGTCCTTGTTTTCTCACAGGTGGGATGTTATGCTGAGTCATCCCTGCAATTTCTTCTTCAAATTTTCTCCCAGCTTGTCCATAAAAGCAAAGGTATCCAAGTAGTCACCACGAGTCACATTATTCATACCCTTAATGCAAATGGCAAGATCTTTAGTCATGGACCCACTTTCAATTGTTTCAATGCAGACAGCTTCGAGCTTCTCGGCGAAATCCCTCAGTTGGTCATTGTTATCTAGTTTCGCCCTATGCAGCAGTCCTCTGGTCCAGGCGAAAATGGATGCAATGGGGTTGGTGGAGGTCTCCTTGCCTTGTTGATGGAAGCGGTAATGACGAGTGACAGTTCCATGAGCAGCTTCAGCTTCGACAGTCTTGCCGTCAGGACATAGAAGAACAGATGTCATCAGCCCCAGTGACCCGAAACCTTGAGCCACTGAATCTGACTGCACATCACCATCGTAGTTCTTGCAGGCCCATACGAACCCTCCTTCTGACTTCATGGCATAAGCAACCATGTCATCAATAAGTCGGTGTTCGTACCAGATTTTCTTCTCTTCAAACTTCGCCTTGTACTGGTTGTCGTAGATGTCCTGGAAGATGTCCTTGAACCGGCCATCGTACTTCTTGAGGATGGTGTTCTTGGTGGAGAGGTACAGGGGGTAGCCACGCGACAGGGCATACTTGAAAGACGAGTGGGCAAAGTCGGTGATGGACTCGTCCGTGTTGAACATACCCAGCGCCACACCGGCGCCATTGAATTCGTGCACAACACCGCAGATGGACTTTTGGCCTTCTTCCGAAGGCACCCACCTCAGTTCCAGACGCCCGGGACCCGGCACGACGAAATCGGTCGCCTTGTACTGGTCTGCGTGGGCGTGACGACCAATGATGATCGGCTTGTCCCAGGCGGTGACGAGACGGGGGATATTTTTGCAAATAATAGCTTCACGGAAAACGGTACCTCCCAAAATATTACGGATGGTACCGTTAGGCGACTTCCACATCTTTTTAAGCTTAAATTCTTCCACACGTTTTTCGTCAGGAGTAATTGTGGCACACTTAATACCCACATTGTACTTTTTAATAGCATTAGCACAGTCTATAGTCACCTGATCTTCGGTCTTGTCACGATGCTCGATGCCCAGGTCATACGTATGTAGCTCGATATCCAGGTACGGCAGAATCAGCTTTTCTTTAATCAGGTCCCAAATAATACGTGTCATTTCATCGCCGAGGATGTCTACGACGGGTCCTGCCTTTATCTTGGCCATGATGCTCGCGCCGGCAGTTGCAGAACACGACAGGAACTTACTATGCAACCGCACACGCCAGTCACCCGATGTGAAGTGAACAGCACATCTGAGAAAACGCCCAGTCATATGTTCCAAATGACGTGGGACTGTTATCGTGGCAAGGAGAAGTTAAATCAGAGTTACTTATTCCGTACCACAAGGCCACGGAGCGGGTGTTCGAACTAATAGTGAAATGCCTCGGACAACAAGGACGCATTTTCAAAACATTGCATAGCGAATCACCCACAGAATACAATTCGGGCATATTTTAATGTAAACAAAACAATTACGAGAAATAAGTCGCTAAGCAACGTCACAACTTTCGCCGGAAACTATCGATTCTGTCCTCTACACAGTTCCAGAACGCTACCACCCGGAGCAGCACTATTCATGAAGGTTAAGTTATTCAGTTTCGTATGTAACCACTAGGTAGCGGGGCGGTTGCTCGGCATCCAGAAAGTGCGAAAACGCGCGCATTAAGAACACAGGTGTGGCCTTCGCGGCGACGCAAGGGGACAGAGTTGACTCACGGAGGTCGAAAGCGGATGTAACACGTTTCCTCCGATCACCACTTTCTTCTCCGGCGCCACAGTCTTCCGGCATTCACTTGGTTATGCTTATGAACTGCTGGGTGCATTTGCAAGCGCAACCACAACACACGAACAAATCAAACCCGGAAGATTCGCCGAAGGGTGGTGGCGGCGGTGGCCCCGACGGTGGCGGGGGTGATCAAGCTGCAGTGGTTGCAGCGTGGCGGCGGCGGCGGAGACGATTATTGGGTGGGGGAGAAACGGCGAGACCGGGGATCGGTGTGCGGCTATATAAGAGCCGCGGAGCAACCTCGAAGCTCGACAACGTAACACCATGATCGCGAAAGGACATACCTCGGCCGCTGTCGCCGCCGCTACCTTGCTGCTCCTGCTGCCGGTACTGCTGGCATCTGCCCAAGACGCGCCCGCCCCGAAGAAAGTTTTACGTAAGTGGAGGGCGAGGCAAACCACACCACGAGGGCGGATGGAGGGGTGTATTTTTAGGCGGGTATTTTGGACCAAATGTCACGGGGAGGGGGTACACGGGTGGTTTCAAAGCGACGGAGAATGGTCTGATGTCGCGCAGGTGATACTAAATATTTGGCGCGGGGTTCTGAAAATTTCAATGTCGTTTGCAAGAACCAAGTTTTATTTCGGAGGTTAGTTCATTATTTACCCTCTTCTTAAAACCGACAGAAGAAGATTCATATATTCTCTAATTCGCATACCTGATAATGAAAATAGTAAGAAAAAAGGATATCCAAATCTGTTGATTATTTTGAGCTATTAAATGAATATTGGCCCATTTAGGAATAATTCCCAGGTATTATTGATGAAAGCTTTATATGGAATTTATAAGCTCTATCACAGTTATTATTTTTCTTAATTTTTGCAATAATATTGGCAACTGTAACACTTGTTCCTAAACGTGTATGCATTACTTTCTATGATATGATGAAAATATTATGACAAGAAATGAATACTCATTTATATCTGCTGACCCGGCCAATACTAACATTTATTATCAAATGTTGAGTGCAAGAAATGAAATCAGAATTCAGTAATGAACGGGTTAGTGTCAGTTCGACATTTTTAGCTGAATGAATGTATTAAATGAAAAAAAATGTAGCTTCCATTAGGGGTGTAGTGGCGATGATAGCAAAGAATTATGATAAAAATCTAAAAGTTTAATTGCATGCATTTCATATGATGATCCAAAAATTAAACCCTTCAATATACTAATGGTTTTTTGTAAATCAAACACTTGTATTTCTATTATTCTTGCTGATATTTTTTGTTTTCTAATAAAAAAATTCAAAAGAAAAATCGCAAATGTGAAGGCCTGTCTCAATCGATTCTAAGAAGACACACGGGCTGAATATTCTTGTAATCTCTTTTCTAAGTATTGAAAGAAACCCTATATTAAAAATACATTTTTCCCCTTTTTAGAAAAATGTATTTTTAATTTATTTATTTATTTATTTTAAAAACTTTGTGGAAAACATTTAGGGTAATACATATTTTTAGTATTAATACTAATTCGATTTCCCAATTGTTGAAAATGTTAGCAACGTAATAAAAAAAAATTACAATTTGATGCTGGGGCAAATCTATTTTTGAAATCTAATTAGTTAAGTGTTTTATTGTTTAAGGCCTTAAAGGTTCTTGAATGAGAAGCGAAGGAAAAGAGTCACAAAATCTAAAATTGTTAAATTGCAAAGTTATTCTAAGGCACCACATGCTTGAATAAAATTACAATAACGTTCGTTATGTCCATACTACAAACCTTCAAATTCTCACTTCAGTCGTCTGTCTTGTGCTACCGAAAACGAAAACATCAGTGGAAAGCTACGTTTTCAACCGGAGAGTTAAGTCAGCCGAATATTCGTAAATCAGTAATTCCATTTCCTGAACATCGCCTTTCGATCTCATTAAAATCACATAACAATAAATTGAGGTGACAGTGAACCATAACGAGGAACTGTCTCCGCCTTCCTGTTACTTTCACCCTTCTGATTTTGTTTGCGTGAACTCGTTTGGTTCCAGCGCGGTTCGTTGGGTTTCAACGCGAACCAGTTCTCCGAAGCGCGGAGGGCAAGAACCTCATTGGACCATTCTCGTTGTTCTCTAGTTCCCTACTGCCCCATTCACAATACACGGCTTCGCTCGCGTGGTGCAAGTGTACAAGAAAATAGTGGTTTTCATCCGTTATTTTTTGAAAAAATGTTTGTCGCGACAGTGCACTGGCGAGGGTAAAAAATGTCTTTTTATGTTGTGTGATTAATTCATTGCTTGAAATATATATTTATTTTTCCGTTATATCTTCGCGTATTTCCTTTTAGAAATCAGAACGTAGTGAATTGTGTAAGATCAAACCTTCGCAGAAAATTATGTTAGTGAATAAGTGAACTTTGGAGGAGAAAAATAAGGATCGTGTGGTTTGAGCCTTTAAATGTTTTTTCTTTCTTTATTCTTCGACTTCCAACTAGATTGGTGAAGTAAGTTAACACATCAAATTTGGAGATTTCGGAAAAACAAATAATGTTTCTCAATACATTGCTGATTTCATTTTTGTTCTTTTTTTTTTGTCGTGAGCGATGGGACCACCTTTGAAAAATTTTGCAAAATGCATTTCACTCAAAATTAGCAAAAGACTATAGCTGCGCCATTTAAAAGGGGTGAGAAACAAGTGATTAGAAAGTGGAAAACAAATACATGTTTATATCATCTTGAAAATGAAGGTTTCTATTACAATTAAGATATGTACGTAATCAACAAATAATTGGTAAAATAATGGTATTTATTAAAGTATTTTTAGAATGATTATTCGTTCACATGGGTAGACACAACATGTAAAAGACTTTAAAAAATAAAAGACGCACCTCGTTAAAAAAGGTGAAGTAAATTTCGAATGATCCAAACTAAAACTCTCTCGCCCAATCAGCATTTTCCACGTTTTTACTTTGAAGAGGTGGCAACCCTAGTGGCGACCCACCGGTGAGAACCAGTGGCCTAGTGGAAAAAAATACGTCGTGAGAGTCCGGTCGCCGTGACTGGAACTCCATTTGGCGTGTTTTGCGTTTTGCGTTCTGCCTGCCGCTTGGGGAAGGCCTGAGGCGGCGGCGTGGGCCCGCCCATCCATCCGCGACCGCCCATAGCGAATGCAGCTGCGCGCGCGGGCCCCACCTTCTCTTCCTGCCTGCCACTTCTGACAGCGACGGCCGCGTCGCCGCCAAGAGATGTTCGCGGCCTTGGGAGGGACTTCCGCGACGGCGGTTGACATGCACAGAACGCCCTCCCTGCGTCATTCTGGGCTTCTCACTCTCTCTCGCCGCTTTCAATTATTTCTTCTCGTGTGTTTACAATCGGCGTTGCCAGTTTAGGATTTGGTACCAAATGAATGGCATGCTTTATTTTGTTATAGATTGTTTTATACGTTACATTGTTTTATTTTGCATAAAACTTCTTCACGTTCGATTTCGATGGAACTTATTAAAACCATTTCTTTTCATATTTCAATTTTTTAAATTTTTTTTTTGGCGGATTACAGGTAGACCTGAGCGATAAAAGCTTCTCCTACCATAAAGAAAAAAATGTTTTAGAAAAACTAAGCTATGTACGTACCTTTATATGGTAAACTGATAAGTCAAAATAAATATTAGGAAAGTTGTTTTTTGATTTTGGTTTTTTTGTTTGCTCGATTGTCAACTAACTTATTTTATATATCCTAAGGTTTTCCTTCTTTTTGTAGAGATTTATTTTATTAATTCATAAATATTGTTGGGGACAATTTGCAAAATAAAAATCAAACCCATCGTTGATACCCATCATTTCGTCTCAGTTAAGACAATTATTTACTAGTGAAAAAGTTTGGCAGTAGTACCGAAGACAATGTTCAAGCAGAGAACTTACGTTTCCTCCAGTGAATTTGATTTCGAGTATCCAACATTTTGTTCTTTATCATCTATGGAAATTTGAGATGAAGTTTGACGAAAAATTGAAATAATGCTTGTCGCTCACAAAGATATACTTTTTAACGATACTCATTTCGGAGAGTCGTAAAAGGATGATGGACTACTTCTAAGTCCATACAATTTATGAACTGAGAAATAAAATATTTGCAAGTTAAATAATTATTAATTTTTTGAAGTTTGAATTAATTATTGTTGCCTACAAGAATCACTGGCAGGAAGCCAGTGAATATTTTTTTATGAAAGTTTATAATGGATAAATTGATTTTTATTTAAATCTTGTTATCTCTTAAATCTCTTATCTTTAGGTCTAATCAAAGTTACAGAAAAAGGAACTACATAGTATATTCGGTGAGAAGATATCCTTATCATATTCTAATCATTAATTGATAAGAATATGCTGAATAAGAAGTACAGTCATGTAATGAAAACATAGACCGTATTTAATATGCTTACTATTGTACTTCAAATATTTTCTGACATTTGAAGTTGGTTTTATTATTATTATTATTATTATTATTATTATTATTATTATTTAACGTCGCATCAATATCTAGGTCATTAGCGACCACTATTAGAGTTAACTTTATGGTAACTGTGAAGATGAAACGATGTGGTGATGATAAGGGGTGAAAGGACGAATACAAAAACAACCATATCCAAGGCGGGACTCGAACCCGCGATCCTTCGGTCCGAAATCGCTACGACTGCCTCAGTGATCTCGACCAGCTCGATCGGCTGAAGTATTTTTCTAAACCAAGAATAATTCTTATATAATTTCTTAGGTAGGAAGTGATAAGAAATGCGATCTTGGATGCCAGTGTAATCTTTCCGTCATACAATCCTCTATGTTTTCTCAGGGCCTTTTTGGGAGACTCCGCAAAAAGCTCAGACGATGTCGTACAATGTAGTATGTGAAGGTTTCTGAATTTAAGTTATAGCCAATACTCTAGGCCTTGGAAGAACTTGAAATACAGGCAACCGTAACGTGGAAATTCTCTTTTACAAGCCCCTTCCAGCCTTTACTACGTGCGATGTACTTCGCATATATATTACATTTGTTGTTTACATCGAAAGGATTTCTGAAGATAGACGTTTCGTTCATCGATGTTAATTCATTCTGTAAAAGATCCACCGGCTGAATCAAATGAAAAATCAATACTGAACAGCTACAATATGTCATGAAAATGTGATATCAATGAAGTTCTGCTGTTAAATTGTAATTTGGAAGTGTAATAATAATTTTCGTTCATAAATAGAAGTGTCGTATTCTTCATTATCTTTTTACTTTCTCGCCTCACGAAGTTCTTCGTAAGAAGAGAAAGTTTTGTAATTGTGCTCTGGAAAACCGCGAATTTTTGTCAGAAAAAACTCATTATTGCCGGGCTCTGGTTTATTCATAAGTTTCTAGTCTTCCCATCCTTTTTTGCTTCTGTTAAGTTTTATTTTTCTTTTAGAACCCAATCCTTTCTTAGATGGAAGAGGGTCTCTTTATATAATAGAAGAAATATGAGACGTTCCGTAGTTTCACCTTTTAGACAGCGAAAAGACACTTTTAGAAGCAACAACTTTCTAACAATGATCTTTCTCTCAAGACAGATGTTTATATTGAAACTCTATCATACAACCTAGAAATTATTCGCGAGCGATGCTTGTACATTTCAAATGTATAATTTGAATAACAAAATGAGAAGAGATCTGATGAGATCTTTCCACCATGGACCTGACAATGAGGTAACTGGAAAACTTGTAAATGATAATTTTTCGATGAAAACGAGATTTGGTGAATAGCAAACCACTATTGATTGTCCAATAAGTTATTCGTTTTTATTTAAAATTTCTTGAATTTATTCGGTTTCGAGCGTAGGGGAATTAGGCAGATTATTGAAAAACCGGAATCTAAGTAACTTACAAAATATTTACCGCATAAAATCCAAAGCAGTAGATCGTCAAGTACTACTAATTCCACATCGCTTTGATTTAGTTTTAAAGATAATACATATATTTTATTTTAAATTTTCTGAATGTGCACCAAAGATTTACCGACAAAAAATGTTACATTCTCTAAACTTATGGAGAAAAATGAACCTATAATTATACCAGAAAATGTTACATCTTAACGCAATACTTCAAAACTTACGACTTCAAAACGCAATACATTTTACATTAGAATTAATACGTTTTGAGCCGCTGATTCTCAAACATAGAGAGGATTTGTATACAGAAATATTTGAGAATTTTCACGTACTTTTCATTAATATTTGTACTTATTAACGATAAACTTATTGTAAGTAATTATAACACTTTATTTTTTTAAACCTGAAATATTTTTCCATATCCTACCGAATTTGGAAGTACCCAAATCATTGATTTTCTGCTTTGGACGATTTGAGGAGCGAACTCAACTTTCCTTCATTCCCACCGTTGCACCAATCCGAGTATTTGCATTTAAATATTGATTATCAGTCATCACCTTTCCCCTCTCTAGAAGACATTTCGTCACGTTTTCTCGTTTCAGGCTAGCTGCAGCCTCAAACAACCCGGGTCAGAGAATATGTGTGCTTTCCACAGAAGTATGCCAAATGTGAAAACATCTTTCTCCTAATGCTAGAACTATAATTAGTTTGGTATATTATGTTACGACGCCGGCAACCTTCAGTGTACATCAGAGATATGAATCAACCACGGTAATTTTAAATGAAGGGGGATTAATAAAATTCATGACTCTTAAAGTATTTACGTCCGTACTCCTTTTTTTCGATCATGTATATTTGTATAATTATTGAACTACATAACTACTGTAACCGGAATAGTCACAGCCAGAGTGTTTATTCAGACATTATGATCAAAGTATGATTAGTGTGATGATTTGCAAAACTATTTTGGTACATATGCATTAGGAGGTGACAAGAGTGACTGACTTTTTCTGGCAATAGCTCATTCATTTTTGACTACATTTACTTACATATCCTAAAATTGCTTTAATTTGTGTTCAAAAGAACGAACGTTTTCAATTTGAAGTCGCTTTACCTGCAAGCAATTTTTTCGTCAATATCGTATTATAACGGCCGGCCGCCCAGTATAAATAAGTACATAAGTCGTGAAAATGAAATATATCATTTTTCTTTACTTACATTATTTATTTTTTCACTTAAAAACAATTAAAAACTGTGTGTGACGTACTAAGGGGGACTTGTAATCTATACAAGCAATCTTGGCACGTTTTCTTGAACTCTGAAAAGCCTATATCAAGCTCTTATACTTTTGAATTATGAAAAAAAAATCTAAATACTGAACTTTATTTCCATTAAATATATTTTGAAATTTAATCTCTTGATAATTAAATCCCTCGATTATTCGTAGAACATATCTAATTTTGTAGTCTGTTCTACCGTTCCGTCGAAAGTTAGGTTTTATTAGTATACTAACACAGGTAACTACAAACATTTAACGAATCTTCATTAATCATTAGTTTTTGTGTTTGTTCACGCGAGTGCTCTGAGAAAACATGTTTTCATGCTTTGACCTTGATTGAGAGCGAAGAGCGCGGAATGTTGTGTCCGTTATCTGAGCAAAAATAGCTCCTTCCAACGCTCTCTAACTTTCTTCGGTTCACGTTCTCAGCAGAGGGAAGTAAATATTTATTAAGTGAATGAAGCGATAGTTATGAGTTTGTTACTACAGTCTCACATGCAAATCACTTTGATGTTTGAAACTAGTGTCGTTAAAACAGCACACACTTTTTCGCCCTTGGTAATCCTTACGTGATATTATTTTTGTATACCATCATTATAAACGACCCTTTTCGATACCCCGAATCGTGCATAATCCAGTATTTTATTGCACGCTACATGACGTCATCGCCATTATTAAACGCGACATGACGTCATCACACATTCAGCCAATAGTAGCGAGAGAATCGTGGGAAGTAGAAGAAGACGGAACAGCCGACCACCGTTTTCTCGCACGGATGTCAACAATGCCATCTTGAATTTGATTTCCAGAGGGCGTTGGATGTCAAGCACCGAGACGTCAGAAGAAAGTTGTTTCGCGAAATTAAGTTTGATTCTCTTGTAAATTTATAATGCTGTTATACAAAAATAGCGTATGCAACTCGTTTATAATGTTGCTTTATTGCATTCGTACAAATTTGAAAACTCGCTCCTAACGTCGCTCGTTTTCAAACAGTACTCATGCAATAAAGCTAACATTATAAACTAATTCATAAACTACTATTATACTCTACTCTACTCTACTCTATTTAATTTCTCTCCGAATTACCACATTCCAGTCATCATTTTTTGTAAAAATTAAATTTTCGAAAAATTGTACATGACTTTCAGAATCCATTTTGAAGGTACAGATTTTGTCAAGGGGTAAAACCTCTGTCTTTAATATTTTAGTTGTAGGGAGACGTCGAAAAAAAATTACTTTGGCAATTTTTGAGAAATCTGATTTTTCAACGAACATGAGACCAACAACATTCTCTTAAATGTGACTTTTTGCCGTCATTTGATTTTCAAGAACCCACAAAACGGATTCTGGCTACACCAAGAGATAGAGGATTTTTTTTCTAAATTTAGTAACTGGATTTATCCATTGTTTTGTTACCATGCTCTTCTAATAATAATTTTTCTGCCGAAAATTCACAGTTTTTTCGCACAGCATAACATAACTTTCTCTCTACTGCGTAAGCGGTAGCGAGAAAGTAAAAATGACGTGAACGAGTTTTAGTTTATAGTGGTTTAATTAATATGGAGACAACGATTTCAAATGTGAGACTACTTTGCAGATAGTGTTTGAGGTTGAAAATCATGGCAAGAAAATATTTCGAAACTAAAACCGAACACACCGGAGAAAAATTTGAGGCGAACGAGTACAGATAAAATCGAAACGTGTAATTTCCGCGATTCTTCAACAGAATCAGATGGCAACAAAGTTGTGGGCAGTCTAACAATCAAACATACCTCTTTATAAAAACAAATATGAATTAATCCTTTCGATACTTAGATTTATTTTGTTTTAATATATAAAATAATATGTATGTTATATAATTTTACAACAATAATATTTGTTATTCAAAATGACGTTTAAAGTTACTCAAAACATAATCTGAAATCTTAAAACGGGAGGGAACTGATCGTGTACAACAAACTATATCTCGGATGAATGAAATACGAAGTAAGTTACCGTTAATTTTAAGCTACAACTTGCACCCTGCTGCTCGGAGTTTCCTCAGATAGCAGTGAAGATAAAGGAGAAAAACTATTTATAAATAAGCAAATGTTTATAACATTTTAAAATAAATATTTAATCCTTAATAGTCTAGAATCTACTTAATCGAAAGTGGCAAACGTTTTTGTCCAGATTCCGTGATCCTTTGAGAAAATGGTGATATGGACATTTGTGTTGCTTCTGGACAGAAATGTTGCTTCAGTATATGTGCACTTTTTCTTGAGCTCCATGGGCGAAATAGTTATTCAAATCATCTTCATTTATGCCGACAAAGTCCATTCCATCCCAAAGGGCATGAGATAAAAAGCCAAAATCTGTACCTCGTTTGACTTTGAAAATTAGTTTTTATAACCGGGAGCGAATATTTGCCAAAAACGCACGGGTTCTATTTGTGTGCCTAATTCAATTTTGAACGTAATTTGTGAAGAAATATTAAAAGCTAGGGTGTGGAAATTATGCATTCAGAAACTATATTACATTATCAGCAAAGTTTCATATTGATTACTAGGTTGCTATTCTACATAAAAAGTCTGGAAATTTAAGTGTTAAATCACTATTTTTTTCGACAATTTCGCTGGAATGTGCCCACTGTTTACTAAGAAAAGTATTATTAGATCCATTAAATAGAGCGAAAAAAGTTGTTCAAGTAAGCGGTTTCATTTTTTATCAATAACGAAGAAGAAAATATAGTTTTCGAAATTTGTGAAAACGTAATATACTAGTTAATAGGCTACTGTTCAACGAAGTTCCAGGGCGTAAAATAAGGCGCTAAATCTCAAAAACGATTTCTCATAAAAGCCACAACTTCAGTCAATCGGGTAGGTGACCGTCCGGGTATTCCAAATGCTAACGGTGCTGAGTCCCTGAGCGATAGTGATAAAATGCAACGTCTGACTTGACGAAAGACTGACTTTGAGTAGGTTCAAGGAAAATTGTTCCTCGCGTCCAATGCCAAAAAGGGCTTGGGACACTTAAGAAAGTAATGAAATTATTATGGGGATTAAGCGTGCATATCATGAAGGCAGTTTTGGTTGAATTTAGTTGTATTTTGAAACTCAATTGTCAATTAGGTGAAGATGCAGTTAGACTTCGTTTCTATTATCAGTTTGTGTGAGAGTATGAAGTTATAAAAAGCTGTTTCATCAGCAAATTGTAGTAAATGGTTGTCTTGGGATGTCTGTGTCATGTGACCAGACTTACCCACATCAAAAGACAACACCGTATGCTATCACCGTGTCATGTAACTAGACTTACCTCCATCAAAAGACTACACCGTATGCATCTAATGATGAGCAAAAATATGTCTATAAAAAGCTTAATTATAACCAAGAAAACACTATTCTCTGTCAAAAATAGCTTATATATTCTTTACACATCACACATCGTTTTCAGTTGCAAATGTTAGAAAACTATTGCATTCAACGACGTGATTCACGTTAATTCTTGCTACGCCGCCCAGGTGTACGGCCTATATTCTTAACTGCACTATTTTAGGGCCGTCTCCCCTGGTCAAACTCCATTTTCGCTTACAGTTGGTCAAACTCCATTTTCGTTACAGTTGGTCAAACTCTACTTTCGCTACGGTTGTACTGAGGGCAACACAAGAAAAGACAATCCTTTCCTTGCCGCTTGGCCGGCGGCAAAAAAGCTTCTAGGTTTCCATCACAGTAAGACGTAATGGGCGATAAATTTCTGCCTCTTGCGAAATGAATTTACGTAAACATTGCGAGGAGGTCTCATACACGAGAAATTGTAAAATGTATGAAATACAGCGTTTCGCGTTTGTTAATTGCGAGTGTCGCGTAACGTTATTTGCATTCACCACAACTCGAGTTTTTTTTTCAATTTGAAGCGGGTAAGTTTGAAAAAATCTGTATAGATTACAGGGAGTAAATGGGCATTGTAGTTGTCCCACTAAAACTTGTCTTCAGATTGAATGGAGGTTACATACGAGATAAATGCAAGAACATTAATGCATCAATGTAAACTAAAACTTCGTTTACTGACAATTCAAGTTATAAAAGCAAGCGTACGTTAAGAGCGAACAGCCAACGACTAACCTACTCTAGGTTGCTTGTCATGTTCAACATAGTATATCGATAAGGACCATTAATAGGATATGCATTGTATTACATTTTCCTTGTTCAAACAAAGTAAGATGATTCTTACGTTGTGTCAATATCACACTTTATAATTGCCAAAAATAATTTGTATTAAACACAATCATGAAGATTTGATTCTCAGAACAAGATAAGGCATTCAAATTTGAATTTCTCAAGTGAGCTGCTGTGTTATTTAACAATAAATTTGAATTAAAATAAGGACTTTGTATGATAAATTTCCAAACATACAGATTTAATATTACATTTAATTTAATTATTTTCTGATCTAGTCTGTTATACTACATTTATTTTGACACCGAAGCAAAATCATTTTTTTATTCTTACATGGTTTGTCTTCTCTTTTGTTTTCATTGGCGGTAATCTTTTCTGGTGTTGGTGATATCATTTGAAGCGATATTGACTGTTGTTTGACTATCGAGCCTTCGAATATAGGTCTCAAGATGGTGTTTCATTTCCGATTCAATTTCTCTAACTCGCATGTACCTCTTCCACTTATTGGTTGGACACCTTCATACTGACTATTACAAATTTTCTTATTATATTTTAATTTTCCAATTCAAATGTGGCTCTCTGATGATTTTGAGATCATGTTCGTTAAATGAAATCAATGTCGTCCCTCTTGGTGAGATTATATGTGGCCTTCCTTTTCAACCACATACATTTAGTAAAACGTATTGCGTTTAACGCCACTGTCTACTTTGGCACGAAACGCTTTTTTCTTGACTTCAACTGCTTCTGCCCAGTCTTCTTTCATTGCGTTGACCTTTCGATTGCCGATAAATAGCGCCCCCATTTTGTTGAATCTTCTTCTTCCTCGTCTTTATGATTAATCACGTGAACTTTCATTTTCATTTATTCAGCAATCTCTAAAATGGTCTTGTAATCGGCATGCTTGTACGTTCTTTTGAATGCTGGACTCGCTATTTTGCTTTAGGCTTGTGTCACACCGGTTACAACTTAACTCGTTCTTTGTTTTGAGTTTTCTTTAGTGCACCAACGTTCATTTGCAATTCCCTTTTACTGTAGAAGTTGTTAACTTCTACAATAGAAGGAAAGTATATGCAATTTTACTTGCGTGACCCATTTCTACGTCTTTATCTAATATAACTGCAATCTTTCACGCCATTTGTTATTTTCGATGCTGGTGAGAGATTTGATCACTCAACATTACTTTTTTCAAGTTAAAGTTGAATTTTCTCAATTGTTACGTGTGTATGAGGAATTACTCAAAAAGGTTCGCCTTGCTATTATACAATTCCATTAAAACATGAACCTTGAAGGTGAAATGCTATTAACAATTGCATTGCTAGTAACAGTCTTTTGTTATTCATATTAGTAAGAACATTTGCTTTGGAAACTGATTGCAACATTGTGTTCTCAAACAATATGTACGCAAGTTGTACCATATGTACATACCAAGTACAATATGTACGACCGTTTTATTGATTGATTTTTTCGTGTTTCCGGGCGCATCAACTGCTTCGGTCATTAGTCCCGTTTGTGTAGTGCATGTTTTTTCTCTCGGGAGATGGCAGTGATCTTCCCCGCTGGATGGCGAGATCCGGCGCCGACCTACCGTCGGCTAGTGGGGTTTCCCCCTAACCAGGACTCTCCTACCAGCGGGGCACCGCCCCAGCCGGGACAAGCTCTAAGCTCCCGACCGGTCTCCCGGAATATGTGGTAGTGTAGTTCATGTTTGTGTAAGTGTGTGTGCGTAAGGGAGAGGATACGCCACCTAGCTAAATAGTGTCGAAAATCCTGCCGCCATCAGGAGGTAGACAAGGAAGAGGAAGGACAGATCGCGCGCGGTCCGTGGCCCGTTTGGTAGGGTACTACTCCGACATTCGTCTGGTGTTGATCGGAGAAACCACGGAAAACTACCGATCAGAGCAGCCGACGCTAGAATTCTCCTCCAGGCAGCGACTGAATTCGACCTAGCTAAAAAGCTAGTGTCGAAAATCCTGCCGCCATCAGGACTCGAACCTAGGACCTCCCGGTCAGAGGCGCTGCAGCGACATCAGTTGATGCACTGAGCTACCGCTCCCGGTCTTTTTATTGGAGTATGAGCGATAGTGGAAAAAGGACATGTCCATTTTCTACATGTACTATTATAAAAATATTCTTAATGTCTCATAGCGTAATCAACGTCTCATCAACGCAATCAATAAAACAGTGAAATGGTTTTGTTTGACAGAGATTTTGAGTTTATGTTATTTTTTAAACTTTCTATAGACAGTTGTTCAAAACCAATATTCCAGTATGGAGCCATCTTCCGAGTCTAAAAAACATTAATTATTACCAATATCTAAATAGGCTCAAACATATTGTTTTACTATTATGGCTCATCACACAATACAAAACTACTCTCACAACTCGAGAATCTCGTTCGTTGTCAACAATCTTTAAACTTTGTTCTTTACAAAACATAGTTCGTTACATAGTACAGTGGAGTGTTTAGTATCATTACTGAAAAATATTGTGATTGTGGCGCTTTTAGTATCTTCTCATAGCCCACAGTGAGTTCATGGATTTATATGCCAGAGGCCAGCTGAATAATGTTTCCATCTCATTACTTCCATATAAACGTATATTGAATAATGAAAGCACTGAGTTTTGTTTCACATCGATACATATTGAGAAAGTCCTTTGTAATAACATTTCTAAGATCCGAATAAAATTAGAATGTAGTTGACATTTCGTGGTCACATGATGATGCCAGCTCCGTAACCTAGGGAACAGCGAATCAGAAGCTTCGGCATTTGCATATTGTTGTTGCCTAATATTAGGCAGCAAATCTAACAAATGTTACGAACCAACTTTTTCGAGTTTCTCAACATTCCTTTCTTCTGTTTGGCTCGTTAGAGTTGAGAGCTCGTTCTAGAGCGCGCAGCATGCGACAACGTCGCCCCCTCCGCACCCTATAAGGTCAACTACATTCTAATTTTATTCCTATTAGATGCTCATATTTGTAGTCACTTCGCACTAATAAAATGTTGATGGTTGAAGCGTTATTAGCTATGTTCTGCATAGTTTTCAATATGTATTAAAATGTTAGGAAAGTAGAATAGGCACGGAAATATTTCACTTGATGTAAGATCTAATTATGTTATTATTAAAGAGCATACAGTAATCACACACGAATATGCCACATATTTCCTTTTACACTCCTCACATGAATAATTTTAATTTTACAGAGGAAATACTCCTTTCCCTGCTACTGCCACTCTCCGATATGTTACAAGAGCTTTCTGAACTTTGGGAAAAATTATTATCTTTTATTTACTGATTTATTTGCTTCATAAGACTATGGTGTCTTACTTTATCTTTCCGTGTTCTTGGCGTCTTATATTCTGCACTCAATGAAACCTGTCTGCCGGTATTTTTTTCGAACGCAGCAACAGTAAATTTTTATTCATCTTGGCAACATAGCGATTGTAGAACATCCAGGGCAGAATCTTTTGCATGTGCCTATATCTATTCTGTTGCTTTGAAATGGCAATGATAAGACAATAATATGACTCAATGACCATGCTTTTTTTTAGCGATTTCATCAACAGTAGATGTTGGAAGTAAGGTTGCTCTATTTCTAAATAATCTACTCTCTTTCTATTATTTTAAATGAATTTTTTGTCCTTGTAAGCACTTCACAATTAAATATTTTCCAACGGCTGTTTGGCGGCTTGACTGCAAAGAATGACACTGCGTATTTAGCATCACATGGAAGCCTTTTTGAAATTCGGTAACAATGTATCATCGAACTACGTTTTAAATGTAACAACGTGTATCTCTTCGTGACAATCAATTATTTTACGAGAGCGGAGCGACAGAAGACCACAAACACAGTTGAAGTAGCTTGTCACAAACAGTTGACGTTCTCCCGCGAACGTTAATCAAATAGTCACCTCTATTAGCAGGAACAGCTGCGCCATCCTTCATTCTTTTCCCACTGCACGATCAGCTTTAACCTCTGTTCAAATTCAGTTCGTCACAGGCAGCGGTCGAGTCATCATCGTACTGCACGCAGTGACTGTATTCGTAGTACGGGAGAGCGTGTGATTTTCTTTAGTTTGAGTGTTACTAGTGGACATTTTAGTGAACAGCAAATACTGCAAGAGTAGTATAAAACTGTTTCATTTTCCTCCCCTACGGGGGGATAAGACGTGAAATGACCTCGCATCGGCATGACGCATCGGCTGAAGGGAAGGCCTCTGACTACAGGAGACAACCCGCCTCAGGTCGCACTAACTCGGAGAAAAGTATCTTTCTCAGCAGTAAAGAACTAGTTAATGGGGCAACCCCGGTCGCACTAATGGAAAAAATCGACAGAATTCTATGTATCCGGCCAAAGAACAAGGATTGTTAATTGATGGGAAGGACTATAGCACATCACTAGAAAGGTATGTAGAAGCCTTAGCTACTATTGTTTCACCACGAAACATAATATACGCGTCGAAGATCTCGAACAGCAGAGTGTGCATCTTTCTCAGCAGTAAAGAACTAGTTAATGAAATAACAGATAAATATAAAACCATTAATATTGATGGCAGTGATCAAAATATGCGACCATTTGTTAGTAAGCAGTGGCGAGTAGTTCTTTCAAATGTATATCCAATGATCCCTAATGCTATAATTGAAGAAGAACTTGATAAATTGAACATAGTGCGAAGTTCACAAGTGTCATTCCTTCGAGCGGGTTTCGGAAAGAAGAATTCACACATATTTTAAGCTTTCGTAGGCAAATGTATGTACCGGAAGACTCGCTAAACAAATTACCTGATTCTATAGCAGTTGAGTATAAAGAGAGAGAAATTGGATTTATATATCTTATGGCAATATTAAATGTTATCAATGCAAGGAAGAAGGCCATGTAGCAAGAAACTGTAAAAATGTAGACAATATTAATTCACCAATAGCAACCAATAGCAATGTAGATTTAGAACAAGCAACAAACGTGAACACTGAGAACAAACACAACGATAATTCTACTTTTGATGAAGAATTTCCCAATTGAGACTGGAAAGACAAATAAAAGAACACTGTCGCAGATTACAAGTACATCTAGCAATAAAACATCTGAACTAACCTGAATAGTTCGGAAGAAAGAACACATGAGTTTGCTAAACCTGCAAAAAGAAGAAAAGAAGATCAACCGTGAAAACAACTCTGAAAACAAAAGTGAGAAAAGAACATTAGCGAACAGTTAACTCCAGTGAAAGAAAGATTAGAAGTAACCTCCAATGTTCTAAATTATAAACAACTCTAAAGATTTTTGGAAGATACGTACGGAACTAGTAATGCTCTACAAGTATCCCTTAACTATACTAAGGAAACTGATAAGTTGATTGCATTGTTTAGAGCTATGTATCCATTGCTAGAGGACAGAGGTATGAAGTCTCGTTTCACGAGAATCATGAAAAGGTTGAAGGATCCAGTAGTTTCTAATTCCTCAAGAGCATCCTCGAAAACGAATGTTCATCAAGTGAAGAAGCAGAATGCAAATCAAAATTTTGCAATGGAACGTGAATGGCTTCCTGACACGATACGAGTTCTTCCAGAAACTTCAAAATGAGAAAAGCTTTGGTATTTTCTGTATACAAGAATCTAATTTCAAAACTAACTATTGTAAGCATATCAAAGGTTTTAAGTGTTACTACAAAACAGATCGTCATGTGTGAATGCTAGTGGTGGTGTGGCAATTTATGTTCGTGAATCGATAGTGAGTAGTGAAGTGCAAATAACAAGTGATCTTCAAGTGATCAAGAATATCTCAAGAGAGTCAAGAACAAATTAGCTAATCTTGACACTAATAAATGGAACAACTTACAGGTGTGCAAATTAAGATCAGTTAGAAGGTTTGAAGATGTTAATCCAACGGCCAGCTTCTGCAGAAACGATCAGGTTGTCTTGACAAGATGCAGAATAGGACACACAAAATTTTCTCACAGCCACTTACTGAACAGGACTGATGCTGATAACTGCAATTCATGCAAGATTTCTCTTTCAGTATAACATTTGTTTGCATGCCCTAAATATGAAAGTTCAAGAAACAAGTACAATTTAAGTTCTCCTAAAGACCTCAATAACAAAGAACTGCATTAAATTCATTAGCTTTATAAGAGAAATTGAAGTTTATAATAGTATTTAACCATACATGTATAATTCTGAGTTACTGTGTTATTTTGTACTGACTGTGTAATTATAAAAGTAGTCGCTATTAACCATATGTAGTTGATGCGACTATAAATAAATCAAATCAATCAATGTGTTCAAATTATTTGAAACGAAATCTTAAGTTCTGTTACAATTAATGCGAACGTTTTGTTGAGTTCTCTTTTTGCTAGTTATAGTAGGTTTGGAGTCGGTGTTGTGGGTTGTTATTTTGTTATCAGATCCGAACTTTCTTTTCCGATGTAATTTATTTTTATAGCGGGAGCAAACATTTCTAAGACATACAAATCTATTATTTATCAAATGTTATTCTGATCGGCAGTTTTCCGTAGTTTCTCCGATCAATACCAGACAAATGTCGGAGCTATATTCTTACAAACGGGTAAGAATCGCACTAATATTTCCTTCGTCATCCACTCTCCTTTAACACACGCTCACACTTACAAACGCATGATGGTAAACCAGCCAGAAGAAGTTGGTTGACTTACCCTGGCTGGGGCATCAACGGATGTAACTGCAGTGCCTTTGATCGGAGGTCCTAGAGTTGCAGTCCTGACTGTCGCAGAATTTTCTTTACTAGTTTGTCAGCTCGGTCGAATTCAGTCGCTGCTTGGAGGTGTTCTAGCTGCCGGCTGCTCTGATTAGGTTTCCGTGGTTTCTTCGATCAACCAAACGAATGCCGCAGCAGTACCGTAACGAACGGGCCAGGAACCGTGCGCAATCTTTCCTTCCTCTTCCTTGTCCTATCCTCACCTCTTACTTACACACACATTTACATACACTACACTTCGACACATGTTGGAAGACTAGTGGGAGCTTACAGCTTGTCCGGTTGAGGCGGTACCCTGGTGGAGATACCTGGATAGGAAAACGCAAGCCGACGCGTAGGTCGACGAAGGTCTCACCTTTTAGGAGGGAAAATATCGCCACTTCTCTTGAAGGGAATGCGCACTACACTTACGGGACGAATGAATCTAGCGGTTGACGTGCTCAGAAACAAGAAATAATCAATCGAGCGGCTAGGACGACGCCCCGGCTGGAGATACCACCTGGAGAGAAAAAGCCAACAAGCCTACCTGTAGGTGAGCGACGGATCTCACTATCTAGTTGTGAGGAACACGACGCCATCTTCTGGTATATATGGAGAGGAGTTACTTTAAGAGAGGACCTCTTTGATGGATCCATTTACAAATCAACCAACTGTAAATGAACGCACTGACAAAATGAGTGCATGCACATAACCTACAGGTATGTTGCCAGCACGGCCAAGCTGTGGCTGTCAAAGAGGTCCCTTCTTATGTAATCACTCTATAACATGAGATTAAGGAGTGTACTCAACTAAAGTATGAAGTTGACGCATCCGGAAACACTCAAATCCTCTCCTCTTCCTGCTCCGGCAGAGTTCGTGATAGGCGCGTGTGTGTGTACAGCCAGTGGTGAATTCAAAACTTGAGGAGGTCCAGACTAATTCAGGCTTATTGTGAAATTGAAAGTCAAAGATCTTTGGTTTACTCGTAAACTGTTAATGGCGACATTCCAAATAAAATAATTAGATTTAATATTCCTTTACTTTAGGATCACTTCTCACGAAATCGGCACCCCATATGTTATTGTGTAGAATGAAATACTGAGCGGCCACTCGATCGATCGCAACCACAGAGTATCCACTGCCTACGGTGGCAAGTGTCCGTGGTGCCACCTGGTGTCCACTGTCCATGGTAGCCACTGCCTATGACCGCAACACGCATTCACAGGAAGAGGCCAGACGCGCGAGAGCCTCCGTGCCAAACCAACGCCAAAGCTGGACAAAACGAAACTATCCTTTTCTTATTGGTTGAGGTCATTGTCATGGCAACAGGGAGGCGCGTCAGCTGAGCCGCCGGAATCGTGTAGGGTGGTAGCCCCACAAGCAATGGTGGGGCTACCTATGTGCTACGCATGGAACATGCTTGGCTCCATCTTGTATTGTAACGTTAATATTCGCTGCAAGATCAGCTTCTTTTTAAATATTTACGCAAATTTCAGAAAAGGTAATTCTAGCAATTTTTAGTTCAAAAATATAAATAATTTAGTGTTGTTAACACGTTTATTATTCTGTGAGTTATATGTAGTACACAAAACGTAACACTAAATTGTTTTAATACATCCACGAACCACATATGGGTCACAGACGTTTACAATTTCTATGGCAAATATTTCCGGAACTCGTCGTCGCTGCGCAGATTTTGGTTTGGACTTGCTAGGACGGTCATTGAATTTATAAATATACCGAGGCGTGCGGAAAATTATTTTTATTTCTGAGAATTTTACAATGCATAATTATTATTATAAAGTCGTTTGGACATGCGGATATATTTTAAGGTTTTCATAGGGACAGAGAACGTGTTAATCAATTTTGTGAGATCTGCCCTCTGAAAACCGCCAGCGATTACAGCGAGCTACGTGCCGGTGTGGCCGCTTGTAGTAGGTTAGCAGTGACCTCTCGATCTAGCTGGGTAGGAACACCACCACCTCTTGCGATATAACACCTCAAATCCTTTCTCTACCCTTGCAGAGGTCCTGACGGGCGCGCGTGCGTGGGTTGAGTCGCAGCGAGCTACGTGCACGGGTGCAAGGACAAGAACGCGACTTAAAGGTCGACGTCGGATCTCACGAGAGGGAGAGACGTCGCCATGTTTCAGCTACGTTTAAATCAGAGTAGAACAGGAGACTATCAAAGTAGCTAACGCGCCCAGAAACACCTCAAATACTTTCTCTCTATCCCTGCCTCAGCAAAGGACCTGAAGACCGCTTCTGTGTTGCAGCGAGCTACGTGCCGGTGTGCAAGCGCAAGGCCACGACTAAAAGGTCAGCCTCGGACTCACTACTAGCAGGGGAAGAACATCGCACCCAAATCCTCTGTCTCTCTCTGACCCTCCCTCTGCAGAGGTCCTGACGATCGTTGCCGCATGTTGCAGCGAGCTACGTGCCGGTGTGCAAGCGCAAGGACGCCGACCTGTCGGGCTGCGTGCGGCGCGCGGTGGAGACGCTGCGGCCGCGCCTGCGCAGGGCATCTCGCGCCTGCGCGTGCAGCCGCTCGAGCCCTTCACGCTGCCGGCGCTGACCTGCCGGCGCTGCGCGTCAACGCGTCGCTCGCCGACATCCGCGTCGACGGCGCCAGCGACTTCCGCATTCAGAAGCTCAGGTACGTTGTCAAATTAACTGCTTTTCTGGAGGTAGCTATTGAGGAACGGGACCAATGACTTTAGTTCACTATAACAGCGGGATCACTAAATCCGAGTTCACTACAAGCGAAGTCGAATGTATTTGTGCACCAAGGGCATTATGAGAGTTCGAATTATCGAGCGACGACAAAATGCACGAGGACCTTTCGTCCGAGGGCATTTTGTCGCCCGAAATCATTCGAAACGGTTAACACCCGTGGTACGTACACGATTTTATTTTTTACCTAGATTTATTGATTCAGATTTACTTATTTACTAATTAATTAGGTTTTAACTTGACTCGGTTTGTCTTTTAATATTTCCCTCCCACAATTCCTCCTCATAATTATCTCCATAAGAGAACATGTAGCATCATTCAACTGTTTTCATATTTCCCTTGTAACCACCATTCTCTCCTTCTGTGTATATCTCTTAAATTTCTGACTACTTTTGATTGTTTAATTTTCTTTCTATTTTTTCTTATCTATTCATTCGCTCACACATGCACACATCACTTCACTGTAACCAATAGGGAAAGGATTTTAAGGTGCAGCACCTTTTTTAAAAATATAGCTTTTTCGTGCAGATAATTTAATACGTGTATTTGAATGATAAAATGAACTGAAATGAACTCAATTTGTTGCACCGTTTAGCACCTTTGCGTGACATTACTTCATTACGCTGCCTTTTCCCTATTTTATGCTTCGGTACCTTTTATCCACTCTTTTCCGCGTTTTTAAATAATTGGGCAGAAACATGCATTGTTTCTCGTTTTGAACAGCTTTTTAAAATATCATTCAATCAGAAATATCATTAATATTAAATATATATATTAAAATATAATTTACTACACCATCAGGAATTTATATCCCAGCACCAATAGTCCATCTGAAGCTATGAAGTCAAATTTAAATTTTAACAGAGTTTCTGCAGCAGTTTAACCCTTTCCCGCCGAATTTAAAGTGCAACCCTGACAGTCAAATCAGGATTTGCCCATTTAAATAGATGTACAAAAATCCACTTGTCTATGGACCTAAGGAAAATGTTTACCCTTGTCATCGTGTCGCCGTCAATACTCAAATAGCACTGGAAGCGCTTGTACACCCCTTTCCGGACTTGGAGGGGAGAGGAGAAGGAAGTCTTCCCATCTTACGGATTCCATAAAGAAGAAATATTGGCGCGAAATGAAACGAATGTTCTAGATACTGAGGTCGTGTAACTGGTGTAAACCTTAATACAGTTGTTCAGCAGCACCACTTTTTTTGGGCCTTTTTGTATGCATTTTCAGAACCTTTCTGCCCCTTTTACGACGATAACTTGCACCTCAAATTCCTTTTCTTAATGATATAAATCCCTAATAGATTCGTTTACCGTTACAATTAAGTTTTCTATAATTCGACAACGAAAATATCTATTTTTTGACATGTTAATCTCTCGCTTCTTTAATTTATTATTATTATTATTATTATTATTATTATTATTATTATTTATCTTTCAACTATGAATAGTTAAATTGTTGGGAAGGGATTCTGAATCTCAAGAAAGCGTGCGCAGATGATACGTCACGTGCAATTTTTGACTGTTTTTGACTAAATAAATAAATGATCAGTGTCTTTTCTGTGTCTTGCTGTGAGCTTAATGGGAGTGCGACTGTGGCGCTGCGCGTGGCGTGCGCAGGGTGGACCCGGAGAACCTGATGGTGTCCGGCGAGGTGCTGCTGCCGCTGCTGCGCGTCAAGTGCAAGTACGCCATCAGCGGCCGCCTGCTCACCGTGCCGCTGCAGGGGCGCGGCAACTTCTACGGCAATTTCAGTGAGTGCCTCTTGATTCAGCAGCTGCTGCGTCCGATTCAGCAAGACAGCCCTCTTTTCCGCTTCCTTCCGTTGGCCAACATTAATTCAAATGTGGCGCCGTACTTGGAATTCAATCATTTATAGCCATTCTTTGGCGCTAATTAACAGCAAAGGGTATACATTTCAAACGTCGCGCCCTCGAGATTGGTCATTTGTTTCTGAAAACGGCGGGCTGGTTTCCAGAGAAAAAGGGAAGACATTTTATCGTATGAAATTCGTTGGAAGAACTGAACTGCTTTGAAATTTTGAACTATCCAAAAAGGCGGTGAGAGCGCACCACAATCCAGAAACAAGAATGACCAGAATAGAAAAAAAACATGCATAGCACAAAGAATTGCAAAGGTATCAATTTCGTACACCAATATTTTGGTAAATGTCTAAGATTTACAATAATAAAAACAGGTGCAGAAAGTCGAAATGGATCTAACTGCATAAAAGGTGAAATTATGAGTTTGAAATCTAAAAAGTGTGATAATTTGGATGGTGAAATGTAGAAGATAAGCATAGAGTGCGATTTGTTTAATTCTTTGCCGATATCCGTCCGCGAGAGTTATTAACGATCCATTTCTTCGGGGAACCAGAGCAGTAAATCGGTTGCAACAGCCTAGCTGCGCCCTTGATCCTAAGGATGAATGACTTATACGGAGGAAGAGGAGTAAATTTGTAATTTATTTTAATAGTAATAGGTTTTTTTCTCTTTGTATTACAAGAACAATTTTTTTGCTCGCGAATCGGCGGTCTTGGACCACGCGTAAATGCACTTGCACGATCTCAGTATCATTTATCACGTTGCAAGTCTTGCATGAAATCAATCAGGGGGATCAGCATTAAGCTGAATCCGATTTTTATACCCCAGGGTTGTTAGTCCTGAGGGGATGGAAGAAGGAACGATGATGTGACGGCACACACAAACAGACATACACAAACACACTCGTGCCCTAGGCGGGACTCGAATCCGCGATCCTTCCGTTCGAGATCGCCACGGCACTACTGCCCTAGCGTTCTCAGTACTGGTATTATTATTATTATTATTATTATTATTATTATTATTATTATTATTATTATTATTATTATTATTATTATATTGTTGTTGTAATCAAAGGGATATTGATTATGTCTATCAATCACCGGTTCATATTCGACTATAGACCCCCCAATCGACCTCTTGATCATCATTAACTCCCTTCAAAATTTCATCGATCCTCACGGGGTCGATAGCGACCCCGGTGGGAACCTCAGATCTACAATTTAGTTACGTCACTGAGACTTTTTGTGTTTGCTGTAATACTAATTTGAAACTTAAGAAAACCCGTCACGAGTTATAATTCTCATTAGAAAGGATATACTTCAGATGCTAATGTGCCCCACTTGCATTACAATGCGCAAATCCATTTCATACCATCAGATCTATTTTTTTGCTAATTTCTTTTATGCATGTTGAAATAATAGTTTGCATGCTCGTTAAGTTAGAGGTTTTCCATTCACCTGTGTTTCGTACCGCCAATGGTTTAGTGCTACTCTCTCTGCATAAATATTTGTTGGCAATCAAGTATCCCTGAAGACAAGAAATAAAAGCTATCATTTACATGATAGCCGTATCAAATGAAACCCATTTACTAATCCACACGTCGTTTGATATCTAGTACCAATAGCATTTCTTGTATTCTTTTTTATGTATATCCGTGAATAGTTTATTGATCACCATTTATTTTTTTCATGTGAAGATTGTGATCAAAGACCTACAAATAGTATAATCTGTCTTCACGATATTGTTTATATTATAGCGTCAATGTTTTTCTCCTTTTCTAGCATAGAAATTATATATTTTTAGATCGAACTTTGACCTTTCTTTCCATTAAAAATTCATTAATAAATCAATGATTCGTATCTGAACTTTTTGGAACTCTGCCGGGAAACTATAAGAACTGAAAATGGATTTAAGTATTTAACTTTTTAAATCTCTAAGACCTGATTCACCCTGCTTGCTTTTGGGGTTTCTTATGGGGTTTTAACGAATTCGTGCACGTGCAATGTGGCTTTAAAACCGACACAGCGCATGCGCGCGTTTGCTAAAACTCAGGAATCGTTCGTTAAAAGGGAGCTTGTAAATAAGAACTTAAGCTCCGTCAGTTTTACCTTTGTAAATCGGGACTTAAGCTTGTAAATCGGGACTTAAGCGAATCGGGACTCAAGGTCCCGTCATATTTCGTCGGTACAGCAAAGTGACGGACCAGACAATGTAATTCTTGCGAAAAAATGACGCAAGCTTCATTTTTCGGTACAAATATCATCTAGTTTGACTACCACGCTCCTGGCGTCACTTTTTGGAACTTTCTCGAGTTTGCTATCCAAGGTTCACTACTACTATGGTGAGAGGTGAGCACTGGTGTCACGATTTGAACATTGCGGTCTCCGCCGCATTGTAGGCAAATGCGGGCGTGGTCATAGAATACTGCATCTTAACTTTTTTTTGCGGGATATTACGGATTCAAAACTTTGAAAATCACATGTTAAATGTTCCTATCCTCTTCGACAAATAAATTACAAAAAAATTAAACGTTTTTTTAAAACGAAATTGGAAATAGCTCGTGTTGTTTGACTTGCAATTGGTGCCCTTCCAACCCATTTCGAATATGTGATATATATTATTATTTTTATGTTGATTCAATTATAATTCTCAATATTTCTGTAAAGGGAACAGAAAAAAATTGCTTAAAAAGAACAAATTGACGATAGAAAATCTCTTGGTTACAAGTGTATGCGTTTCTTAAGTTACATTCAGTTCTGTAGTAACCACAAAATGCTTTTGCGAAGTTACTGTCAGTTGCAAACACACAAAAAAAACGTACCCCGAAGTTCACTTTAAAAATAATTAGCATTATTTCCAGTTAACACACCAATTGAATAAAACAAACATATCATTCCAAAAGAAATTTCAAGTGATATATTTCTTATTCTAGCATCGTTTTGTTTCCATCGGTAGCTAATACATAGTTTCTTTTTCTGAAGTAGAGATTCAAATGATTCTTTAAAGTAAAAATGATTTATGTAAAGCTTGGCACATAAACAACTTAATTATCAAGAATGCTGTGAAATGCGCAAAAGTCATGCAATCTTACAATTTTTAATAATGCGAACAAGTTTTCAAATGAATAAAATACTTTGCATGTGCAAAGTTTATTTATATTTTCTTACTCATTGTGGAGGTACGACAGGGCCAAATTAAAGTATACATTTCAGTTACATGAAAAATACTCATGTTACTAAATTAATCATGTCTTGGTTTCATTATTTGGGTTTTTGAAACTTTGTGTCTCATTACGCATAAATAATGCAGTCTTTGTAAAGCAAGACAAAAGCACTAGAAAGTAATAATTTGCAAAGTAATAATTTACATGGGAAATACCCACAACTGTCGTCACGTACGGACACACAACACGTGTGTCAGCATCTGCCGGGGTACTAGCTGCCTACAATATGGCGGAGGGAGCAGCCTTCAATTTGTAACGCTACCCTAGCGTTACTATGTGCGCGCGGTGAAGCCCCTTCAATTCCGTGGACGGACAGTTCAGGTGACACCACCCGGTCATATGTCCACACGTATGTCCAGGTGGTTTTGGTTCAGGACACAGGATAAAATGAAAGGGACCGTGGATGATTTGCGGGCAGGTTTCAAATCTTACTCTACAATTGCAACCGTTTTCATGATTATCTTTGTTTTGGGATGAGTTTAACAGAAATAAAAATATAAAATAAAAAACAAAAAAAATTAGTATTAATTGGATAGATCATTTCTTTCAAGTCTCCGAGCGCCAGCTATCCTGAGGGAAACTTCGGAGGGAACCAGCTACTAGATGGTTCGATTAGTCTTTCGCCCCTATACCCAGCTCAGACGATCGATTTGCACGTCAGAATCGCTACGGACCTCCACCAGGGTTTCCCCTGACTTCGTCCTGGCCAGGCATAGTTCACCATCTTTCGGGTACCAACGGATAACGTTTAGATACAGGTTTTCTATGCCAGCTGATTTTTTTCTTTAACGCAAAAAATAGTTAAACCTAGTAAATAATTTTAAAGTATCGTTTTTGGAAATAAAACAAACATTTTGTGACAAAAAATACTAGGAATAAAATGATTCAAACAAGAAGGAGGAAACATTTATGAAGTCTAAAGAGTTTTCTTGTTCATAAGAATGAACTTAGGTACTTTTGTTTAAAAAAATTTTTAAATTTAAAACAAGAGACTTACATTATTTAAATGACAGTGTCTACCAACCATTTAACAAAAATTGTTAAGTTACTAGTAAAATGGTGACTATGTTCTGGCAATAATAAAAAGCCTGTTTACAGTTTCAAAAGAAATAAATAAAAAAACTGTATGAGGAAAAAAATATTGGTAGTAAAATTGTACATTATGAAAAAAGAAATAAAAATAAATAAACAATAAGGATGAAAAATGAAGACAGAAAGAAAGGAATACAAAAACTGTATTAGGAAAAAAATATTGGTAGTAAAATTGTACATTATGAATAAATAATAAGAAAAAGGGTACGGAAATCATTAGATATAGTGTATCTATATGAATAGTATTTATGTATGCATGTATATATCTATAGTCTGTCTATTCTTTAATTTATTCATGAATGGAATACACGTTTTTCTCCTTCATGCTTTAAACTTCACAACAGGATGGAGGATTTGATACGCCTTGAATTCTCCTAATGTAATTCACTGATTTTGACGACAGAACATTCTCTGAAAAAATTCGAATGATGATAAAAAATAATGAAGGATGAAGTATTTGTAAAGACGTTTAAATAACAGCAAGTGCCTACAGAAAATATGTACTTTGTTGCTTAACAAGAAATGGCCATTTGCGTAACACACAATTTTTCCGCCTCTTGTTCCGCATCGTTGCGCAAATGTAGAGTCCCACAATTTACCTTATGTAACATTTATGTTTCACTTCTAATACGGTTTCGTTTCTAGAATTAAAATAAACTAGTCTAAGCAAAAGAAAGCAGAGATGTAAAAAGTGTTGCATGTAAGAGTTATGATGACTCATCACTGATGGGTATTCTATACATTAATATTGAAGTCAAATGGGATTTTTTGTATAAAGAAATCTAGTAGAATAGGAAATATTTCTTCACGGAAATGGAAAGAAAATAGTGTACCTTTCGACCATGTAAAAGATGACCGATTCCGCTATATACCTAGGAACGAAAAAAAATTGTTTTTGATTTAGGCTGAAAAATGCAATATAGCTTGTATTATTCGTCAAGAGCGTTTTTCTTAAAATATTTAATTTGTTGCAGTGTTATATGACAGTATTTTACTTGTTTTTGTGAATGGGTGTGATAGGTTTTGGAAAACCATTTGGTGTTGTTTTGTTCAGTAGCATTTGCTGCAGCATGGAACTGATAATTTCTATTTTTCGAAACTCCCTTTCATTTACTCCAATTTTGGCTAGAAATAGAGATCAGAATTGCAAAATTGAATAGATTATAAGAGATCAGGAATAATAGAATGATCTCAGTAAAATCGCATCGTAGTTCTTAATGACCATCAGTATTAGCATTGAAATGAAAAATGAAAGGAATGAACTTTTCCGTGGAGCAGTCATAATTATAGCGTGAATGTTGATGAAAAATCTCCGCAACGGAATAAAGAGATAATGACCAATAATATATTTCGGTTCTGGAACATTGAGATTTGCAACACTTTTCATGCTGGAGTATGGAAAATTGCCTGCCACATATGTGACACCCATACAATAATTCAGTTTTTCAGGACCTGTCCATCTGAAATTAGCAACTATGTGACTACCAACAAACTTTCATAAACCTCCCTGAATAGTACTATGAATTACGAAAACACTTTGTGCAATCTTTCATCTTTACATTCCATTTATTCCCCTGCTGACTTCGAGAAGATTAAGTACTGTAGAGAAAAAAATCCGAATTCTCTTAACACTTTTCTCGATTTGATAAGTTATAACAGGAACGCTTCATACTTGTAAATAATTATCATAGTGTAGATTAATTTATTCATACATTGAGAAAATCCAACAACACAAAGACTGAGTTGACATTCAGAAAAGGGGTGACAAGAATATTATCAAACATACGATACCAATTCGTTGGTTGGTGATTTGCACTCTAGTTAAAAATTTTATCTCAAGGAAATGTTTTACTGACGTAATTGTAGAATCTCTTCCTCATAATTTACTTTATACATCCACTAGTAAAGAGAGAGTTCTCACAGAAATAAAGTTTACTGTCGTGACAAATGTTTGTGAATGTTAAGGGACAGTTAAAGAGTTTTAGTGATTTGGAACTTCAATTGACATTTCGTCCACATGTATGGAAAACACGAAAAAGGCTCACGACTCTACACTTGTCGTTTGAATACACAACTCGATTTGGCCTCTTCACCCGAAGGTCGCAAGATGATAATCTAATTTCTCAACCGATATATCGAAACTCGCCTCCGCGTTGACGCAGTAGATATGACGCAGCTACGATGTATTCTGTTCTTTTTATCTTTGGCATGAAATTTCACCGTTATGGACGTCATGGGAAGACTCAGTGATACGATATCGCTTGTGTCGTGGAGGGGTCGAGAGTGCACTGTTGTCCGTTTCTAAGGAAACCGCCCTAATTGCTATCATCCGATGCTGAAGAGAGGCCACTTTTGAAGTACTTTAAATTTAATGCTTAAATTAAAATCAATGTAGATTTAATGTACGACTGTCAACTTACTTGCGTACATTAAATTTAATTGTGTACGTACATTAAATTTAATGTACAAGTACATCAAAGTTACTATACGTTTACATTAAATTTAATTTATTTATTTAATTTACTTTTACATTAAAAATAATGCAGACATTATTGAGGGTATATAATAGTTTAATAATAATCAAAAAATTTAGTTTCGAATTTCTCATTACCGAATCAAATATTTTATTATATTTAAATTAAGTAGGTAATGCAGTTTATTAAATAAATTTCCTTTTTATATTCGAACTGATCTTGAAGCGGTAATTTTCGAATTACATGCTAGTTTAACAAATATCCAGAGTAAATATTTTAAAATAAAATATAGATTTGTTTTCTGCAAATATTTCAGCCAGTTTCTCATGGGTGCGATGCAGCACTAGTGACAAGGCTATTGAGGGAGTAGGATAATTTCATACTTTGAATCGGGACTTTATGAAACTGCACCTTCTTTGAGAAATCACACCCTTCTTCGAGGGTTAGAAGGACCCCTTGGACGTTGGATGCTTGCATCTTTCCACTGCCCTTTGAGACCAGGGGTTGCCAAAGGGGTCGGTACAGACCACATTCGATATTTTGAAGGGGGGCAGTGATGATCAAGGGGTCGATTGGGGTAATTTCCAAAATGTTTGTTCATAATGAAAATAATTTTCATTTATCCTTGAAAATCGTGATATTTACGAGAATATTGGTTTACAAAATTGTTTTCTTTATAACATTTATGAGCGATTCTTTGTGATATGATTATATATATTGAAAACGTAAGGTGGTCGATGAAGCAAGCAATTCTCTTAAAAGGGGTCGATGAGAGACAAAGGTTGGGAATCTTTGTTTTAGACTGACTTCGTACACTCCACGAACCTCCGTGTGTATTGGATGTTTGGCAGAGAGCTAGGAACCCAATGTTTGTGACGCAACCGGGGCTTCCCACGTCAGCTGGTGGCAGAGAGGGGGGTCCGTCACGTGTCCTTAATTCTAATGCGGAAAGGTCCCTTTCACCTCAGTGCAGATTCGATTCACGTCCACTTTTTTGTGGACTCCTCGGCATCCGGACGCCAGTAGATTTTTTTCAATGCCGGATCGTAGTATTCGAAGTAGGTATCCATTAACCAACCGAATCGGACTGGCCCTGAAGCATTCGCCGTGACCTTGCTTGCAGAGATTTCCATTGGCCGGGGCAAGATCAGGGTCCGTGTCATCGGTCTGTGCGAAAAGATTGAAGATAGTGCATGAAACGATGGTACGAGGGTACAGATTATGCAAATCGACATAAGAAACACGCCGGATCGGTTTACTAGTGAATCCCTGTTGATAGATCAAATATACGTCTGGGGGCACCTATTTAAACTTACTCACATTCTAACAGACATTTTTCAATATTTTTAATAACTTTAAGGCTCATTTTGCACATTCTTTGGTGTGATATTTTATTTCTGCACAAAATTAAATGTCACCCGCGGAAATATATCGGACATATAAAAATATTTTTGCAACATTTTATATTTTGAAACTTTAAACAATTTTTTTTCTCAGAAACTGAAATTCTAATTTGCTTTTAGTAATTCTTCTAATTTACTTTCAATTATTTCACATCCTACTTAAATGAATTTTAGAAGTGTATCCAAAATAATACAAAACAAAAGAAATCGAAAAGATATCGAAAGCAAAATAGACTTAAGACTGAGAACGATCGACAAGGATACCTTTGGAACCGAAGTGATCTTAGGTGAAAGGTAATATTGGTCTGAGCCGAACCATGTTCTCCTTGCCTAAGGCCCCCCTCTTCACCGTTGTCTGGAGTTGGGGTCAAGGAGCTACTTGACAATATTGTTGAGTCATTTTATCATATTCATCTTGATATTTCCCCACTCAATACCTAGAAGCGGCTTCAGTACCTGGAAGAGAATGTGTACTCTTGCTGTCTCTCAACTCTAATGACGCCCACTTTCCTTCGCTCGAGGCCGTAGAAAACGCGGATGAAGTACGAATGAGGAACTGAAGTCATACTTGACTCGCTGTGACCAACAGGGACATGAATGTGCATATTAGAGTAAATGACGGAGGAAGGTTATTACTTTAATTCATGTCATCAATTTCGTTAGCCATGGTGTGTGACACTAAGCAAAGGGTTGGGAAAACCACTTTTGATTTAGTAGCAAATTAATACTCTGAATAAATCATGAACTACAACAGCTGATTAGATAGCTCTTAAATTATAAGGAAAAGGCAGTAAGGGAGTTTACGAGTATTTACATTGCAGTTAATGCATTGATTATGTAATTACGTAGAGTCGACAGAGCAGATGCATGCGATGGGACAATACAGAATTCAAATGACAGCGTTCAAAACAAATAATTCATCGTGGATTGTAAAAATTCATTTGAGAAACATACGAACGTATTTGAATTTTCTTTCGATTATTCACATTCTTACTGTTTTCATACGAAGTACAAAAACGACTTTTATAGAAGCAATACATCTATTTCGGATTATTAACTTCTTCCTCTGAGGATATGAAACACAAAGAAAAGAATGTTCGACTTTTTGTAATATGAGGTTGATCTGAGGAAAAGATACAAAATAACCAATTTTCCAAGAAATCGGAATGTAAGACAAGTTCATTGTTCTCGTACATTATTTTAGCGTATCATTATTTATATCAAGTGATAATTTCCATAAGTCCCCTCATTCATATTATTAGTGTAGTGGATTATCCTTTTCTTCATTCTCTGGATCACACTAACATCTGGATAGAAAGATAAATCGGATTGCCCAGTGGCCGTGTAAGGGGTGCATTTGAATCAGAATACAGGCAGATGGGACACAGCAGTCAGGTGATCGGCCATGCCATTAAATCACAGATATCTGCGCGCAGTTGCGGATTCATTAGGGTGACAATGACCTACTAAAAGATATTTTTTTTTTTTTGAAAATAATTAAGACACAGTGTGGCCACATCATGTTTAAATGTGTATTCTCATTATGAATATGCATTTTTTTAATTTAAAGCTAGCATTAAAACTATATTAAAGAGGCTTCGAACTGAAATTCCCCCCTCCTGAAAAATATATTTTCTATATCCGCCCCTAACCGAGAGTCACGCTACGAACTGAAGTTGAAATAAAAATTCTCCGTTTTCCTGAGATCGATTACATAAACTTTCTCTTCTTCCGAAGAACTTCGTAAGGCGAGAAAGCAATTAAAAGGTCTTGCATCTTCCAGATGAAGCGAGTTCAGATTGTAATGAAACTACATAATAAAGAGCCTTCTAGCACCTTTGATGCACTTTACTTGGGGCACATTATTTAATACAATGTGATATTAAAGTAGTACATTTCAAGTTCCTACCTAGAAATGCCACAAACACAAAATGAACAAGTCATACAAGAAACGCATGGTTACATCACGGAAACGCACATTGGCGATTACCTAGTGATTCCACAAATTAACAAAAAAAGCAAACCACTCGTCGAACTTCAAATATTGTAAGACGTTATTTACTCTGCGAGAGAACGCCAACACGAACGATACCAACTTCCCGAAAGTCATTTACGAAACGTACCAGCGTTAGCGAAACATTGCAAAAGCCAATGGAATGTATGCAGCATCACGAACCATTGTCGGGAGCGAGTATGGTGTTAACCTGAGGTTATATTGTTCCCGTTTTTCGTACGCAGTCCCTGAATTTAAAAATCCGTCCCCAAAGTGCATTTAATGTTCTCTAAATTTTCATAATACTCCCTATTGTTTTATTAGACAATTGTAAAACAATAATAAATCTGGTAAATACTCTATGGGAGTCCTCGTTCCCGAAGTACCCGGATTTAAAAATTCGTTCTCGGTTAAAATCCATTCCTTTAAATGAATCCGTTATTTAATGTTCCCTAAAAGTTCTTAATGTAGAATTATTAGATGATTGTAATACTTAATAATAAATATGGTACCTTAATCTACAAGTGTTGCCGTTTCCCGGAGAGAGTTTAAAAATCGATCGCCGAAGATCATGTCATGTTCCCTATATATATACAAGTGTGTGAGTGTGTCGATATATATATATATATATATATATATATATATATATATATATATATATATATATATATATGTTGTGTGTGTGTGTGTGTGTGTGTGTGATACATACATGTAGAATTAGACAATTTTAATACTTGACAATAAATGTGGTAACTCTGCCTTACATATAGGAGTAATAATTTTATTAATCCTACAATTACATAACGCGCGCCCCCAGATTAGTGAACAAACCTGGCAACCTTACTGGGACAGTTTTCCTAGTACAAAAATTAGAAGTTGCTTAGGGGCCATCATCCATGGAAGTTCTGCACCTCAAAAGAGGAAACGTTCATAAAATGTATTTCATAGAATGTTTGTTCAGTTAAGTGTACAAAATATGTTGTAGAAGTATTAAGAAACTAAACATGTTTTTGTAGACAAAATGTATTTAAATATAAAATATAATATACGTTTATTTCCAATAGCAATTCCATAATTTTCATTTGAATTCCTACAAAAAGGTATTCTATTATAATTAGTGTTTTTAGTAAATCTGGAAGATATTTTATCCAGAGGGAATTTGGACGCGATTTTGTTCTTGGGGGCCCTGCAGTCCCTAAATCCAGCCCTGTTTCCGTATGTCAACACCCGTGTGCTGTGCTATACATGATGTGCAGGGTTCTTGGGCACCCTGCAGTCCCCCCCCTTTCCGTCAACACCCGTGTCCCAGTCCCTAAACCCAGCCCTGTTTCCGTATGTCAACACCCGTGTGCTGTGCTGCAGGTGATGTGATGGTGACGGCGACGGGCCGCGGGAAGCGCTCCAACGAAGGCGGCGTCGACCACGCGGTCGCCACCTCCATCAACCTGCGCATGCGCATCGGGGGCTCCAAAGTGGACTTCGACAACGAGGACCCCGACTCGGCCGCGGCCGGTGAGTGCGCTTCAGGGCAGTGGGTGACCTTGGAACGGGAGTGTATGGCACGAATGAATTTACTTATTTTCACACTTTGTAAATCAACAATTAGAATCACTTAATAATATACATAAGACTGAATACATTACAAGTACGTAAGTGCTACGTATGTGTGGTTTAGTCGTGCTGCCTGTACAAGATTGTACTCCTCAGCATGTATGTGATTTTAACATGGTGCAAAACAATCTTCTTATCTCTCCATCCCAAATGAACTGGTGATAGGAGAGAATGGCGTATGGGAAGCGTGAATGGTTGAGTGTTGTTTTGGACATAGAAGACAGGGTTAATTTGTTAGGTCTAGGATTTAGAGAGTTGTTTTGTTAAAGGGAGGGTATTGTGGAGGAGGTAGGTTTCTTAATTAAGGTGTAGGAGGATCACAGGTCATTTTAATGCAGGTGTAATTTTAGGGCTGGAACATGTCCGATGGGTTATTTCTTTAAAGGGTTTTAGATTGGTTATTTTATTTGAGGGTACTGCGTCGCATTGGTTGTTTTGTACGTGAGTGCTCTTCAGGGCAGTGGTGACCTTGGAACGGGAGTGTAGTGGCACGAATAGATTTACTTATTTTCACACTTTGTAAATCAACAATTAGAATCATAATAATTACATAAGACTGAATACATTACAAGTACGTAAGTGCTACGTATGTGTGTGTTAGTCGTGCTGCCTGTACAGAGATTGTATCTCAGCATGTATGTGATTTTAACATGGTGCAAAACAATCTTTTCTTATCTCTCCATCCCCAAATGAACTGGTGATAGGATAGAATGGTATTAGGAAGCGTAATGGTTGAGTGTTGTTTTGGACATGAGAAGCGGTTAATTTGTTGGTCTAGGATTTAGAGAGGTTGTTTTGTTAAAGGGAGGGTATTGTGGGAGGAGGTAGGTTTCTTAATTAAGGTGTAGGAGGGATCACAGGCTATTTTAATGCAGGTGTAATTTTAGGGCTGCAACATGTCCGATGGGTTATTTCTTTAAAGGGTTTAGATTGGTTATTTTATTTGAGGTACTGCGTCGATCGATTGGTTGTTTTGTACGTGAGTGCTCTTCAGGGCAGTGAGTGACTTAGGCGGAGTGTATGGCACGTAAGATGAGAGGGAGCATTAAGGAAAGTGATCTAAATGGTAGAACCTCAGCGGAATTTTAATTGAACGAATGAATTTACTTATTTTTACAACTTTGTAAATACAACAATTAGAATCGCTTAATAATATCCATAAGATTGAATACATTACACCTAGTGTACAATAATACGCTATATACTATGCACTTTCCAGTATTTCTCAACCATACTGATCCCATCTCCTATGTCCTCTAATTTCCACCTCACCTTATCCTGAACATTACACCTTTTCCACATTCTTCCTTCCTTTAAAAAGCCGATATCTCTCTAAAATATGCACCAGTCCTCCTTTTCCATCTCACATATCTAAATTTCCTTCTCACTTTGAGTGTCTACTATTTCTCCTTTTCATTTAAGCCATGATAATATTTTATTAATTAAAGTGAATACGGTGCACAAGTGGATCTTACAAGTTTATGGATTCAATGATACACTCTAACAATAAACTTGTAAAACGGCAGCTGCGGAGACGATAGTGCAACAATGATTATTGGTGGGAAGCAATGTTTAGTTATTGGTAATCTGCGTTAGATGTGAAAATGCAGGCTTACGGGGGAAGCCCATTATTGTGTACTCCATTGTGTATCGTTTCACTATGTAAATGAATAACAAAGAAAGAACCGAAAATGTCTTTAGTATAAGAAACTAAATTCGAATAGAACTACTGGATGTTCCCTCCGCAAGCGACGCCCGTGAACGTTTACTTTCTTTCAAATGAAATTCACATTTCTACAGTATTTGAACATTATGAATTGCCTGTGCATTTCTCCAAAAGCATTATTATTTATTGTAATTGTCAATAAACAACGGTCTTTATAAACTTCCTGAGAAGAATCGGAAAGCCAGTAAACTCTGACCGTAGTGAGGATGCAGGAAAATCTCATCTTGAATAACAAACAATAATAGCATGCTGGAATGCTTGAAACAAAAGGGCTATGGAATTTTTATACAAGACTATGCTAGATCACAATGAACTTAAGAAAAGTGAATGGATATCAAAGAAAGGGAGTAATTCTTTATTTAATCTCGGGTATTCTTAGCATTCTAGTCATTAAAAACTGTTACGTAGCCCTGGAAAGCTTCCATCGTACTTCTTCTATCACTAAAGAAAAGAGTGAACAGTATCAAAATAGACTGCTGTTTGATTTCGGACATTATATGTACTACATTAGTGAATAAAAAAGTGATATGTAGCCCTCGAAATCTTCATCTTCTTCCTTTACCAAAGAAAATCGACAAGATTTATTGAATTATTACTACATTATTTGCATTATTACTGTCTGAAATCCTTAGGCATGTTTGTTTGTGATCGTCATCATCATTAATTTTAAAACTATCGTACAGTAGCATTTATTATTTTACTAAACCAAATAATTTCACAGTAATACAAGAAAACAGATTCCCAAATTTGCGTTGTTCAGCAGAAATGTTTCTTTTAATTGTTTTTTTAACGGGGGAGATTAGTTAGAGAATGACAGAGAGAATTCTTTCCTAGTGTACGTGATGGAAAGTTGAATTTTACGTCCGCGATAGAAGTGATACTTTTCGTTGCAGTCTAATGATTTATAATGACAGAAGTCGGAAATATCGCAGTGTTGAAGTGAAAGGGAACATAACTTTAAAAGAGAATAAGTGAATTCACAACTCATCAATATAAAATAATGTTGTGCTCTTTGCAGAGTTAGTTTCACTTCTGTTCTCAGAATGACTATTGAAATAATATTGGTTTGGGTACTTTCATTTTCGTGTGGACAGTTCAGATCATTAAGAAATTATTACATTTTCAAAGATAATATTTCAATTACCATCTAGGAAATGAATAAGTTCCTAAACAAAGCATTATGGAATAAAAATGTTTTAAGGAGAAAGTGGTAATATACTAACGAACTTTTGAGTTTGTTTAATTTTAAAGGTTTTAATAGAGTCAATTTGAAGCTCTCTATGAGTTGTTTTTTCGAAATGAACCAAACTGATTTTAGTACTTTTCTTAGGAATTTATTTCGTATAATCCGTATTTTCTTCATGTTAGTAGATGAGGAATTACACCAAATAGGACACGCATATGTAAGAGAAGGGCTAATAATGGATATAAAAATTGAAATTCCTCAATCTATTATCAATTTTGTATTGTTATTAAAGAGACGGGAAAACTTTGAAATTTTGTGATAGGGTTTGTTAGTAACAATTTGAAAATGTGACTCCCAAGTGTGAGCCGTTGGTCTCAATAAAGTCCGAAATATTTAACTGGTGAATTGTTGCCAAGCCAAGGAATATTGACATTAGGGATAGTTGATAATTAGGGAAAGATATTTAATTGGTTTACAAAGAGTAAACGTTTTTGCTTGAGTTTTATGAGGATTTATCAATATTCTCCAGAGTTCAATCCATTTTATAAATTTTTGAATAGGATTTTGTAGTATATTAAGTGCAATTTTTTAATATTATTATAAGTATAATGACGTATCATCAGCGAAGAGAGGTATCGTAGTAAAGGTAAGTAGGGAATATCTGACATGTAGACATTAAAAAGCAAAGCAGAAAGAGTAGAACCTTGAGGAATTCCTGATTTAACTGATTGTACACAGGAAAGAGAGGAGTTTATTTTTACTGTGAAATGAGGATCGAAGAGAAAATTTTTAATAATTTGAATTAATATATAAGAATATCTATATAGTATAAATTAAATAATAGGCCTACATGCCAAACTTTGTCAAATGCTTGAACTATACGAAAAGGCCGATAGTGTTTTTTGTTATGAAAACTATCTGCAATTAATTCAGAAACACGTAAAAGTTTGTGTGTGGTGGAGTTGAGTGGAATTTGAGCGGAAACCAAATAGATAATTCGATAAAATTTTAATTGAAGATATATAATTAAAAAGACAAGTAAATAATAACTCTTCGAAAATTTTTGATAATGACGACAAAATGGGGCTGATGATGGGTCGACTGATGGGGCGATAGTGCATTTGGTTCTTAGGAGCCTTTGAGCCATTGAGCTCTTTGCCAGCTTTGCAGATAGGAAGAACAAGAGATAATTTCCAAGCTTGAGGGAAATAAAAAAGATGAAGCATAGAATTGAATATGTTTGTTAATTTAGCTACATCTGAGATATTTAATTCTTTTATTATTTTGTTTGAAATTACTAATACAGTGAGTAGTATAAACAAATAGTAATTCTAACATAAAAAGCGAACCGTTTCCCGAAACTTGATTTCATTAAAAATGACAAATGATAGGGATTTCTTTAACGCAATAGTGACTTATTCTAATAAACAACAAATGCTCCCAGAAAGCCTAAAGAAAAAAAAATATTTTTGCGGTTATGAGAATTTTTTTACCAGAATGCATATTATTTATGCGGTATTACTATTCTAAGATATATTGGTCTAAATAAGCATTCTAGTCGAACACTATCTTCATTTTCTTGTATTATGAAGGATGTCTTGTGTCATTGTATCACTCGGTTACGTAAATCCTGATAAGACACGCACAAATGCAGAAGATTGCGAAACAAATACGAGACATATACGATAGAAAATTATGAAAACGATCGACAGAAGTGATATTCTTAATTTCGTACATTCAAAATGTGTCGTTTCTATGAACTGAACTTTTCTCCTGGATTATTTCAATTATCTTTTTCAATTTTTTCAGTAGATATGAATTACTTATTTTTAACTTAGTTGATAACGAACAATATATATATATATATATATACTTTGGAGGCGCAGTATTTAAAAGTCTTCTTTATAATTTGTAAAAATGTCGAGCACTGTTCTAAAGGCAAAACATTTCCTCAAAAAAATGACTGTCTAAGTGTCCTCTTTGCTCTTACATTAATTTACAAGTTCCTGAAATATCTGAGTAAGTTATTTTTAAAGAAAATAATGATGTACTAGCATAGGAGATGGGCGCAAATACTCCCCCGCAAGGGTTAGTATATTGTAAATACCACAATTTTAAGTTTAATGTGCTTTTCAGTTAGTGTTGAACACCATGCAGTTTTAATAAAATGAGCGTATAATTCTGCATTGATTATTGTTGATTTTTCTATGAAGTGTGTTTCAGGTCAAAATCCACAAACGTAGGGGGCAGATAGAGGAGATCAAGTGAAGCTGTTTTCACGAACCTTGTCTAAAAGGCCGGGGTCAGCGCAAGGCTTAGTAAAAAAAAAGCGTCGGTCTCTATATGAAGAAGGTATATTAACAAGGCCTCGAGTCGTACGGGTGGCCTATCTTTGAGGTTGAATAGGTTAAGGGAAAATGTAGTCATAATTGTTGTAGTATGACTCGCCAAAGATCGTCACATTTTAGGAAAAGACACAAGTAATACTGGAAAATTAATTATGGTTTCAGCGTTACTATTTATTATTCTTAAAGAGTATAATTGAATAATTAGATGAATAAAAAACTTAATGCTAGAAACAATTTATTTTGGAGCTCTGTTTTGTTTCTCTTATCCTAAAATGTGGAGCTCTTTGACGACTCATATTGAAATTATTATAGCCATAGGTTCCTCGTTAACCTATTGAGCCTGAACCATTGGGAACCCATACGACTCGACGCTGTGTTGGCAGGGCGACCTTGTAGGGGGGAGATCCGTGTTTTGACACAGCCTATCGCCGAGCCCCGACCTATTAGACCCAGGATACACTGGAGGAAACTGTTTTCCTTGACTTTCTGTACCGGGCTTCAGCGTTTGTGCACTTGGCTGAAACAGACATTATATTCTTTGGAACTTTGTGCCCCGTTAGATCTTGCGACCTCTCGCAGTCGCGGAGTTTACAGTGTCGCATCTCGGTCATACTTTTAACTAGAATAAAGCAAATATGATTACTAAATGTCATTTAGTCTTTACTACTATTACAGCAATAGGCAAAAATTATGAAGAGAGTGATATTAATAATTATAAATAAATCTAAACTTAGCCATCTAAACTTAGATGTAGTTAATAAATAATATAATCATCACATTGTAAGACGTCAGAACTCTTATTTAACATTTTTTAAGTTTTACGAAAGTCACGTAATTGACTTTAATATTTTTACTTCTCCTTAAAACACTGCCTGATTATTAGTTAATTTTTAAAAATTCTAAACAAGGAAAATTTATAATCTATTTTACATTAAAAATTATTAGTAAATATGATTAAACAATATAGTTGTTAATGACAATTTGTTAGTGAATGTATCCCAATGGTACATTTCACATCCTTCTTGAGTCTAGTATTGAAAAAGTCAATTTAATTACTTAAGCCAAAGTCCAGGAATACATTATGACTAATTTGAGAATCTATAATAGAGTTGTAAGGGTGTAATTCTGGATAATCGGTAAGTTTCTTCACTATTATCGAGGAGTTTGATGGCTAGGGATTTGGGTGGGTTTCCGACGAAGACAACTTGAGCTTCTTTTTCGATTCTCTGAAAGACTATCGTAAAGACCAATAGTCACTACGTAGCGTTGTGTTTGAGATGTAGCATGGTGTTGCAGCAATCATCCTAAGCGTTTTGGATTGAAATCTTTGTAAAATGGAGAGATTTGATCATAATTTATTTGAGCATAATATATTACTTTGTGTCAATAATAACTGATGCAAACACATCATTTGGGAGTATGTTGTGGGAAGGGCATTACTTTTAAAACATTTTATTATTATACGTGTATTACTATTGCTTTGCAGCTAACGCCGCGCTGTCGTTCGTGCGAACCAACACGGACGCGGTGCTCGAGGTGGTGACGCCAGTGGCCGAGGAGACGGCGGAGGAGGTCGCTCTGCAGCTGATAAACAGCATCTTCATGCGCCTGCCTTTCAACGAAATTCTGCCTGACGCTTAGCGCGCGCGGCGGCAACCGCGCGAACGACGTGATACTTCTTTTGAAAGAGTTAGGGAGCGTTTTCACAACTAGGGTGCGCCATGGGTTAAGAGGCCAAGTGTTGCAATTTACGTTCCTTCGAAGAATGAGCTATCAGTGTAGGATATAATTGAATACTTTCAATGTCTGGAGAGCTGATTGCATTCAATAGTTAGGAAACGCGTGAAAGAATGTTGTGAGTGAAAAAATCTTTCATCTAGAGGAAATAATAGAACTTTCTATTGATATAATGAAAAATGTTATTGAACGTTTATGCTTAAAGTTTTTAATTCGTTGCACTGATATATTTAGCCCCACTCTAATTGCGAAAGACTTACTATAATACATTTATATACGCACGTATATTACTATTCTTGCACCAGCTCTTTGCACTAGTTTTGAAAGTAGAAAGGAGGCATCTTGTCTTGAGTATTATTATTCTCTTCTCCTGAGCATACTCTCATCTCCTTCCATCATGTGTTCTCTTTAGAAGAAGAACACAGTGCTAATGGATTGTGTGACACAAGTTACTTGAACTAACTACAGCAACGGTATTAATGCAAAATGGAGAAATATATGTATTATCTCAGCTTTACAGTATAGATCACTGAATCTTTTATTGTTGAATGTAAACTTTTGTAAACAATTTGTATTAGAATACCTTTTTTAATAAAACATTTGAAATAGAAATGAGGCTAATTTTTCTAGTGTTCTCCTGTTACATAGTTATACTTTCCTTTTTAAATTTGAAACCTTAACAAAGACTAAAAAATTATGTACAAATATTTTCATGAACTTCACAGTTTCAGATTTCTCTAAACTTTAGAAGTTAGAAAAAATTGACTAATGTGGTTGGAATGTTCACATTATTCTATTAATATTATTATAGAAATACTGTGCTTATGAAGTCACCTGCTTCCCAATAAATGTATTGCCACTTCAATAAGCTAGAAGTGTAAAATATCAAATATTTTCTCATTTCGTAATATTATATTGCAATTTCTAATCTTCTAACAATTCGTCTACGCCGTAAAACAAATCTCTCATTTTCGGAAAATTCATAAGTTTGAAAGGAAGATTTGAAGTTTGAAGTGAATTTTGTGCATTATTCTCTTTTATTCTTACAAAAAATATCTGCTTGGGTTCGAATTTGAACTGGAGCGCTAAGGATCACAAGGTAATCACTAATCAGCTTTTACCGACGCTGCCGACGGATCAGACTCAGTCCCTTTAATTGCTATATTTTCAATGTTGCAATGATTATAACTCACAACTCAAAAGAAGGCGTTAACTACTAACATTTAAAAAAGTGCATAAGAATTGATTTCAAAATCTTCGTAATATTGAAAAATTGATTGAATTTATAAAAGTTATTATTCCTTTTTACCATTATAATTATAGGAGGGTGTAAGTAAACGTTTATATGAAAATCAAATTTATGCCATTGATCCCTTTGAGAAAAAACACTGTGTCAATACCAAGGAACCCTAAACCTGGTTTCTCACTGATTTGTGAATACGAAATGTAAAATATTACGAATAGGAACTAGAGAAATCCATATTTCATGGACACTGAAAAGTGTTTTCCTGTTAAAAAGTTGAAACTTTTCCTGCAACAGTAGATAAGAGAAAGTAAATATATTTTGATAAATGTGAATACATCAGGAAACGTTGACTACAATTCATAATGTAAAATTCAATTTTTCACTGATGTAATGTGATGGTTTATCACGAGGGAGAATAATATGAATGTAACATATCGCAGTAAATACGATAAGCGCATCAATGGACGAAGGAAGTCATGCGAAAAAGCGATCGTTTAGGAAAAAGAAAAAAATATTGTCGGCCCTGTGGTCGAGATCGCTAAGGCAGTAGTGTCATAGTGATCTCGGACCGAAGGGTCGCGGGTTCGAGTTCCATCTCGGACATGGTTGTCTTTGTGTTCGTCCTTCCACCCCTTATCATCACCATTTCGTTTCACTTTCATAGTTACCATAACGTTGATTCCAATAGTGGTCGCTAATGACCTATATGTTGATGCGACCTTAGACCCCCTCCCCCCCAAAAAAAAGAATACGAATGATTGAAGAGGGAGTAGCAGAATACGTAAATGTTTTGTTCAAGTAAGAAAGGACACGTGAGAAAATCCGTGGATAAGTAGTTTATGATAGCAAAGGTCAAGGAATAAATAAATTAACATAGACGAACGAACAGCCAATCAGGATGGGAGTTCGTGCGCGGAATGAAGTGAAAGGCGCACAATATGAACAAAAGAAGAGAACCGATCTAGGGGTTGAGGAAGACAGAGCAGAGCTGAGGCTGATAGCAAGCGGCTCGAGGGGAGGGGTGCTCGCGATGTCGGCGTAGTTAAGTTTTAAAAATGGCAGAGTGTAAACAGCGTGACTAGGTGGCAGGTACTAAGACAGTAACTTGCGTGTGTGGTGTTATGGACATCGAGGGACCATAAAATATGGTAAATGGAATCTAAACGAACAATACATCGGTCAAGAAGGCAGAAACTTCAGATAGGGAAGTGAAACGGGGCGCTTTGATTGAAATTTTTTTTATGATTAATGTAAGATCAAGTCCTGGCATAATTAAAATTAAATTGTATTATCATATTTTATATAATTATAATAAGGGAACGGCGAAGCATGCAACCAGAGGGGAGGGAATTGTAAAAAACAAGTTATTTAGTTAATGATAACAAATTGTTGTGTCAAGAGTGTGTGTTTGTTTCCTATTGTTGTTTCCTTGTTAGTCAGTCACAGCAAAGGTGATATTAGTTGTAACGGAACCAAGCAGAAAACAAATTTCCTGTAATAAATACTAAGAAGGGGGGGTTAAAATACTACGTAATGTTTTTGGCTTTAACTGAATTCCTGTAGAGGCCGACTATCGAACCCACGATAATATAAATTTACTTGATAAAAGGTAATCCCTACATAATAATATGTATTAGAGGGGAAAAGAGCAATTACAGTAAGTGTGATTTGTTTTTACATTTTTACCTACTTTCATAACACGTAACCTAAGTTTCGATAGCACAATTATAATGCTCTGGTTATACTACGTAGTAGTATGAGAAAAACTAGGAAAGTAGTTTTGTAATATTCATAAGTAAGTAAAATGTAACACACATAAGTAGTAATGAGTCTTCACGTAAAGTTCTAAAAAATCAAAATATCCGTTTCAAACTCGCAAGGCCATTTGGCGGATCGATGAGAGAATTAAAATTTTGGAAAGAATCGTCTGAAGGGTTTAAGCAACAGCGTTGATCAGAGACAGACAGACGGACGGACGGACAAAGAGACTACGGAGATGTTTAGATAGATAGACAGACGGACGAATAGATCGATGTTTTGCAGATAATGAATTTTTCGGTATCTTGGACCCACAAAACGTGGTTCGTGACTACATAACGTGTTAGTAGTAGTACGACAAGGATTTTATCTCTACATGTGTCTCTGGCTTCCCAGTTTTGATTTGGTCACGGCAGTCTTCTGCAATTAATCCTCTTGTAGCCTTCGCCTTCTCCACTATTTCCTTGCACGTACTTTCTAGTTTTCTGTGTGAACCTGGTTGACAATTCCATATCTTTACAGGGTTCTTCACCCATTTCGTTTAATATCATTGGATTTTTTAAATTAGTATGTCATCGATAATCTTGTGTGAGAAGCCAAAAACCATGGGTTTAGTTGAATGATAAAATCGGCGCACAGCGTTAGGAATAATGACATTGTATGCAAATTCGAAGTCAAAGAATACGCGTTGGTAGGACAACCTATCAACAAAATGTAATATTCCATGTTTGGTGTCATAGCGCTGTGCTGATGGACACGGCCTTGAACACATTATATGCAAAAAGTGTAGAGAGAGCATTGAAAGTCGTGATCTTGTGGAAGGACGATAGGAATCACTGTCTAAAAATGATATTGAAGCGAGCACACGTAAGCGGTTGGTGAGGTGCGAACGGATTTTCAGCATAGGCTGGGTATTTTTTAAATGATAGTGAGGCGGGATTTTATAATTAGTTTGAGAACTTGGTATTGTTTAAATTGTAATTGGAAATTTTTTTAATGTAGTAGTTGGAATTTAGAATTCAAATACACTCCGTGCTTCGAGGGAATATATATTAGGGTAGCTCCGTAGATGGAAGGAGTTTTCAATAAGTGGCTGAATATAGTCAGTCGCGAGTAGGTGTTCATACGAAACGCAGGTAGAGAAAGTTGCGACCGCATATTGATTTTGTGGGAAATATCAAATTCTACCTCATTGTTGAGAACATTCTGGAACATTTTTAATTTAGGCAAAATTGCGAGAGTTGGATACCAAAACTTCCATGGACAACATTCTGCTTTTTTTCCTTATAATTTTATTTTATATGATTGACATTACATTGTTCAGTTTACATATTAACTGTGCAAATGTTTGATGGTCTTAATCTATCTTATTCTAACTTAAACTAACTTAAAATTATACACATTTGCAATTATACACATACACAAAAAAAGTATACCGGGAGAAGAAGGAGGAAGCACCTCAGGTAAGTTTTATTCCAGGTTTGCAAACATTTTATAGAAAGAATGAAGGGGATATCTGTTATTAATTCTCGTTGGATATTTGTTTTTTTGCCAAGTTTATAGAAGGATGATGCATGTATTTGGGGAAGGTTAGTGTAAAATTGTGTGTAAGGTAAGATATTTGGTTTTTATTGTGGTTATATTTAAATACTTATGCCGTTGGTTGTTACTGATGAACCAAGGTGCTTTTGTGATTAGTCTTAAGATTTTATTTTGGATCACTTGCATTTTGTTTAGATTTGTATTGGCAGCATTGGTCCAGATAGGACAAGCATAAAGTAGTGGCGGCCGGATTATTGATTTGTAAAGTAATAGTGCATTAGATGTGGAGAGTGGACTGTGTTGATTTAGTAAGGGTCGTAGTTGAATTAGTTTAGTTTTGGCTTGCTGAGTTTTTACCTCTATATGTTGCTTCCAGTTGAGTCGCGTATCAACGTTTAAGCCCAAATATTACATTGTTTTATTTGTTGGTGTCCAATTTATGGTGTCGTTACTTATGAGAAGTGAAAGAGGGTGTATGAATGGTTTTAATGTGAATATTTTAGCTACAGTTTTTTTGGTTAACTTTATTTTCCAGATATTAGCCAGTTTGCAAGTAAATTTAAATGGTTCTGCAGCTGTGTTTGAAGAGTTGTTAAAGAGTTCCCTGAGATGTAGAGTGCAGTGTCATCAGCAAATTGAGCGGTGTTTATTTGTGCTGAAATAGGAATATCTGCAGTGTATATATTGAACAACAAAGGGAAAGTGGTGAACCTGGGGGACCCCAGCAGCAATTTTCCTTGGATTAGAGCAGTGGCCTTCGAGTGTCACTGAAAAGTTCTATTTGTTATATAATTAAGGATGACAAATAATAGATATTTGGGTGTACCTATTCAAATTAATTTATAATAGAGAGCTTGATGCCATATTCTATCGAATGCTTGCGAGATGTCAACAAATGCAGCAATGGTATGTTGTCCTGTTTGGAATGCAGTGTGAATGTGTTCTGTAAGCCTTAGTAGTTGGTGGGTGGTAGAGTATTATGATTTGAAGCCGAACTGATGCTGTGGTACACTAATGAAGATTGATATATAACGCAATATTTTTTGAAGAAATCAAAAATGAATCCGTGAAGATGTCAAAATGAATATGGAAAAGAAAGTAGAACGCGGTCACGGGGCCGAGGCAATGCTGATCCACCACCAACGTCAACGAAGGAACGCGGTCTGTCGTCAGCGCCTCCGCCCTCATCGCCAAGGGAGGCCCGCGAGCTATGTGCTGAGGCGGCGCCCGAGCGGGCGATGCGTCGGCGGGGAGGGGGCGGGGCGGGCGCGTGCTGGGTGAGGGGCAGGGCGGGGCGGGGTTCGGAAGCGGGGCTGGGCAGGGTGGGTAGCGGCGGCGGGGCGGGTGCGGGGCGGAGGTGCGGGGCCGGGGCGAGGTGAGGGGCGGGGCGGCACGCGAGCAGGCGAAGCGTCAGCGGGGCGGTGGCGGGGGTGGGGCGGGGTTGGGGGGAGGGGTTGCGAGGCGCTGCGAGGGCCGCGTGCGCCCAGCCACTCGCCACTCGCCATGGCGCCGCCCCGCTCGCTGCCCCGGGCGCTGCCGCTCGCTCTGCTGCTGCTGGCGCTGGTGATGGTGCTGGCACCGCGCGGCGTCGTGGGCCGCGCCCGCAGCGACCCCGCCGTGCCCTCGCCCGGCGACCGCCCCAAGCCCATCGCACAGCTACGTGAGTTGACGCGTCTACTCCCTCGCTCGCACTCTCTCTTGCTCTCTCTCTCTGTCTCTCTCTTTCTCTCTCTATCGTTCTCTCGCTTGCCCTCCCTTTCTCTCTTCTCCTCTCGCTCTCTCTCTCTCTCTCTCTCTCTCTCTCTCTCTCTCTCTCTCTCTTCTCTCTACCTGTCTTCAAAGCCTTTTACATCGTTTCCATCTCACCTGCAGCTATAGCTCTCCGTCAACTCTTTTAACCTTTCTAGCGTCGTTGGTCGAGAAGACCAGGAGTAAGGTTCCTGTTCCAACAGTGAGGAAATACTAGCTACCTAATTGGGTCGAATTTAATCAGTGTCTGGAGAAGAATTCTAGCGCTGGCTGCTCTGATAAGGAGTTTTAATGTCTGTTTTGTCTTAACAAAATCAGAAAAATGCCAGAGTAGTACCTTGCAAACGGGCCAGGGAGAACGCGCGATCTTTTCTTTTTCATTCTTATTCATTCTTCTCCCCATAATACACACCCGCGAACACTTAAACTTCCATGGACTACACTAATCTCCAGACATATATAGTTGAGCTTGTTCCATTTGGGGTAATGTCCCTCTAGGGATGGTGTCGCTCTGGAGGAGGAAAATCCGCAAGAAAGCCCGAGGGCGTCGCCGATTTCAGTGGGGAAGAGTATCGCCATCACATGTATTGTTTCCAGACAAATGACCCATGGAGTTCACGTGCTCGGAACGAAGACTGTAGCTTTCAATTTTCATCTTTCTCGTGTTCATTTTTGACCATCATCTTTGTTTCTTTTTCCTTTGACTTCGTATTTATTATTTTACATTGGTAAGTTTTTCGATTTCATAAATGTTTACTTGCAATAATATTTTACTAAAGTTACTACAATTAATCTCGCAAAGAGAAGAGAGTAACTGAACGTCAACATTATTAGAATGACATATTTTGGATGTTTTTGTTGTGTGCATCGCTGAAACACTAAAATTACCCGAAACAAATTTCAATCAGTTGTTTGTGTATGTAATCTGCTGACGATGAAGCAGTAAAACAAGAGAAGACTCTCTTATTTTCAAACTTTAAAACTTAATCTTTAAACGTTTTAAAATTATTCCTAAAACTTGGTTTACACATACAAGAATATTAAAATGCTAAAGACCGTAAATAAATTTGGCGAAAACGTATTAATATTTTCTCATACACGTCAAGGAGCAACACCACTGCTACGAACAATTGAACTTGTGAACAAGAAAACTACGGATGTATAATCTTAATCGAATTCTTTTTTCCTCATTAAAAGCAGATAAAAATAAAGAACGCTAAGTTTAACCATGGAAGCCGATAAAATTTACAGAACAAAAATGGTTTCAAATTCAAATCAATGATTTTTTGAAGAAATTTCAAAATAATTTGTCAGCAAAATATATCATTGAAAATAAATACTACACCTATTTAATATAATAATACCTATAAAATAATTTAAAGGAAGACTACTGCTGCTAAACAAATTGCATATGCCCTTATTTGAAGATCTATTCTTTTAGAAAAAATCCTTGAATCAATATTGTAGTTTGAAATTTTTGCAATTTTCAAAAATGTACAATTTGGACTAACACAACTTTATATTCCTGTAGCACATCACGGAAATAAATAAAGAAAAAATTGGAGTGGTATATGAGAAAATAATTGTCTAAACATTGTATGTATTTCACACAAAATTACCCCAAAACAACTCGTATTTTCGAAAAATTGTAAATGAACTTATTTCAAGATCCGTACTTATTGAGATATACAAAATTTCTCTACATTAATATCTGGCAAAGATCTTAGCGTCCGGCTTGCTGGGTCAATGGGTCACGATATATTATAATCCTTATTACCTTTATAATGGATTATAGGATCCGCAGAATATACATCGCAGCTGGGAATCTGAAATAGAATGATTCTATTCCTAGTTCATTTCTGTTTGGATTGACTAAATGAAAGGTCACTTTCTTTTCTAAAGAACAAAATTTAACAAAGTTTATTTTACCTTTTAGCAAACAATTTAGTGAATTTATGTTATACCTTTGATCAAGATATCTTTGAATTTAGAATTTTATACCGCGGTTAACTTATCTATACTTCGTTGATGTCCCTCGTAGACTTCTCAGTCGAAATATCTTGCGAGCTTGCCGTAGTCAAAGTTCAAGAAATCCTCTTCTGATTCTTCTTTGATGTCCCTCGTAGACTTCTCAGTCGAAATATCTTGCGAGCTTGCCGTAGTCCAAAGTCCCAAGAAATCCTCTTCTGTCCCTATCCAAGCTGGTCTCAAACTATCAAAATTATCAGTCCGATTACGTCCTATGACATAGTCCCGAAATCTATTACTCGATTACCACTCCCGACAAAGTCCCAATTTATGCATCAATATTACTTCCACATGCAATATCTGCAATATCATTTACTGTCCTTAAAATTTCACGATCTGATAACCTGATTCTGACTATCTGTATTATACGCGTTCCCTCTCACGAAGCTACGATCAGTTCAGAAACGCGATGCCGGTCAGAAAGAAATCTTCCGGCATGATTCACCCTCGAAGACTTCGTATTAAACTACCTTCCTCTTTTTCATAACATTTGACCGTCCTTCTCTCACCCAGCCAATCCATACGTTCATTATATTTTGGTGTAGCTGACCTTTCGATCGTCTAACACTTCTTCGCCCAATCCCCAAATTTTCTACTTTCGGCATCCAGCCACCTCTTAATGCATTTACAAAAACAAAAACTACATTGTTTATTCACGGTCGTTCTAAGCCCTTGCTCTCGTGATATTTCCTAATGCATGTTCCACCATATAGTCTACAAATAAATGTTAGTTTATTTTCATGTGACATATCGGTATGTCACATTATAGAACAGATTTAATTTCAAAAAGCTCTATTTTCAATACAGCAGAAATACCGGGAAAAATTTTGAATTTTTGCAATAATCGAAAATTTAGAGATTTCAACACAAATCCCATCTGCCCCATTTTTAAACTTTCTTTATGTTTTCCAACGACAATGTTTAATAAAAAATGTTAAGTTATTTTTGAGAAAATTTTGAAAAATAACGTCTGAACCTTGATGTAAAAATAAAAATATACGTTTCAAACTCCCAGAGCCGAGAGACAGATTGATCAAGAAATATCAATTTTGGAGAAAATTGTCGGAACGGTTAGGCGTTTGCATTGACGATCGGACGAACGAACGGGCAGACACGTTTTGCCGTCATTCGATTTTTCGGCATGAAGGACCACACAACGTAGATTCTGACTGAACAACGTGTCAGAGAAGTAATTTAATGCGAAGGAGCTGTTTTTATCCACTTTTACGTTATCAGCGTCCCACAATGCGAGTTATTTTGTTGAAAAATCGTCATTTCTTGACAAAGTTTTACAATACTTTCCCTTTATAATAAGTACGTAGTAAGCGAACTAAAAAGAAAGTAACCATTGCCAGTTTCGTATCTTAGGTTGCTATTCATTGTTAAAGAAAAAATTGCAATTTTGTAGATCGACCTTCGTCTCTCGGTAAGATTTTATATCATTTCTATTTATGTGCTTTGGTAATCACAATATTTCGAACATTTGAGAAAAATATGTATGTAACCTTGTATAATAACAACTTGCAAATTTGTTGCGTTTTATTTGCGTAATAAGAAAACGAGGATAATACGTTTACCTTAAAAAATCCTGCATTTTGAGAAATGTCGTGGTAAGTGTTGAATAGTGCAGATTGATATTTTTCTGTTGATGAGAAGAGATGCTTCAGTTACTATTTCTGCAAATGAATCAAGTTTATTGGTGTAAAACTTTTAAACTTCAATAAATGCATTCACTAATTTTATTTTAATATTTTATTTTTAATTCACACATGATTAAATATAAATATGTGATTCTGTCAAGTGCAATTTAATTTGTATCGTCAATTTGGAGGAGTAAAGGAATTATTAAATGTGTACGATTAACTTCGATTAAAATGAACTGATGTCTTAAGATAGTTTTGATTTATAAAAGTAGAGAAAATGTTACAAACTTTTAGAGCGTGTAGGGGGACGAACATAGTTTTTGTCAATGAACATGAGATGAGAGATCTCATACAATGAAGTTCCACACAAAGTTTTGAACAGGAGTAGCCCCTGGGTAGTAGGCAACACAACCTGCACCGGTGTTTGGCAGGTATATGAATTCTTATGGGGCGACCTGCTTGACTACAAATATTTTCGATTTGATAGTCTTGGCGTTTGAAGCATAAGTGTCAGCGAAACTGAATGTAATAAAGTATGGAAAGCAGAACAACAGAGACAAAATATCGTTGTCCTTAGGCAGGTCGTCTTCTGAGAGAACTTGTACATGCCAATCAACACTGGTGGAGTCGCCTACTACACTGAGACGTCATGTCTAACACGCTATCTGTATATCTTTGTTATATGGGATATCTCACTACAAATATACATTATCAAAACTCATCTTCAACCTCCGTAAAGCTGTTCAATTGTGTAACGTTTATTCAGAAACACTCTGAGTACGGATTTTCACTATTACTTCGAATTATCTATCGAGAGAGGTGATTCAGGGCGTTAACTGATTTTACTTCATTGCCTCGGACAGAAAACCCTAAGTTAAAGAGTCCGGACAGAGGCAAGAGTTTAGACATTAGCTTCTCAGCTACGTCAAATTCAGTCGCTGTCTGGAAGAGAATTGTAACTGTCGATTTTTCTGATACGGTAGTTTTCCCTGGTTTTCCCGATCAACACCAGGCGAATGCCGTAGCAGTACCCTAACAAACGGGCCACGGACAGCGCGCTTCTTCTTCCTTGTCCTATCCTCACCCCTTACACACATTCTTACTCTAACATGCACTACACTACCACATATCCCGGGAGACCCGTCGGGAGCTTAGAAATTGTCGCGATTGTGGCGGTGCCCCGCTGGTGGGAGATACCTAGTTAGGGAAAAACCTGCTAGCCGACGGTAGATCGGCGCCGGGACTCTTTATCCAGAAGGGGAAGACCACCGCCAACTCTCGAGGAAAAACATACACTCCACTTACGGGACTAGCGACCTTAGCAATTGATGCGCCCGGAATCACTAACAATCAATGAAACCAATTATCTACTCGTAGAGTATTTCTGAATAAGGGTGACGCAGTAAGCGATCAATGAACCGTTAATGTTGTAGCATCTCTTGAGTTAGTTAACTTGGTGGGTTTTTGTGTTGCAGCGGACTACCTGCAGGTGTGCAGCCGGTCGGACCCCGACCTGGACGACTGCGTGCGTCGCGCGGTGGAGCACTTGCGGCCGCGCCTCGCCACAGGTGAGCTCTCGCCTCCGCCCCACTCCTCCTCATACGCGTCTACAGGCGAACGATGCAAAATGTGATGATCTTCACAAAGCCACGAAAACCTTGCCACTCTCAAGCCGAAATATTTGAAATAAAAACTTCGCTACTCCTCATTCAGAAATATATTTTTAAACTGATTTAACTTTTTATTCTACAAATAATAGATTTGAACTACACATTTAAAATAATAAATGTATTACTGATATTTTATTAAAAAAGATTTTGATTTTTATTGAAAAGTTTAGGAAGATGGAATTACGAGGTTCTCATTGAGCAGAGATAGTACAGTACCGCCAGTTTGTCGGAATGCGCAATACAATTTGTTATTCGCCCTCAATACAAATTATAATCAAAATTAGACGTGATAACGTCAAGACGAGGACACTGGAAAATATACAGTAATTCTGACATACCTGATTGCAAATGGGTAAATATTTGAACTTGGTGGGAGATGGGAGGTGGGAGGTATCATATTAACATAGAAAATTCACGGTAAAAATCTTTATCCTTCTTTCCTATCTTACACTAGTTACACTACACTACCACACATGCCGGAAGACAAGGTGAGGGTCTAGAGCTTGTTCTTGTGAGGGCAGTTCCCAGCTGAAACCCGGGGAGGAGATCTCTCGCAACCGAATGTGTTTGTCGGCACCAGACGTGACGTTCGAGCGGGGAGTATTACATGAACTACACTTACGGGGATAATGAAAGCTGACGCGCCAGGATAAAATAAAAAAAAATTTACAAATTAGAAATTTATATCTAAATCAGAAATTTTTTGTATTGACCTCATTTAAGATAATTGTTTTATCGATCCCCTTACACATTCTCTGCAATATTATTGAAAATAATTGTTTTTTTAAGAACAAATGAACATACTGAGACTTTGAGTTTGTGCTGTTAATAAATTTTGCTGTATCTCTATATTAATAAAATCAATCATTGTGGAGACATTCTATTTCATCATCGGATGAAGTAACCCAACATGTAAGTCCCCAGAAGTTCACTATAACCGGAGTCGGCTGGGTGGCCCTTCACCGGGAGCGGTAGCTCAGTGCATCAACTGATGTCACTGCAGCACCTCTGACCGGGAGGTCCTAGGTTACACTCCCACGGCGGCAGGATTTTCGACCCTAGTCAGCTAGGTCGAATTCAGTCGCTGTCTGGAGGAGAATTCTAGCGGCCGGGTGCTCTGATCGGTAGTTTTCCGTGGTTTTACGATCAACATCAGGCGAATGCCGGAGCAGTACCCCAAAAACGCGCCACGGACCACGCGCGATATTTCCTTCCTCTTCCTTGTCCTATCCTCACCCCTTACACATACACTTACACTAACACGCACTACACTACCACACACACCGAGAGACCGGTCGGGAGCTTAGAGCTTGTCCCAACTGGGGCGGTGCCCCGCTGATGGGAGAGTCCTGGTTAGACCCACTAGCCGACGGTAGGTCGGCGCCGGATCTCGCCATCCAGTGGGGAAGATCCCGCCATCTCCCGAGAGAAGAACATGCTCCCGTGCGCGGCATCCCGGAGCTGGGCGTGCCGGCGTGCCGCCGGAGCCGCGCGCAGTGCGCCCGCAACAGCCGCCTGCTCCCGTGCGCAGGCATCCCGGAGCTGGGCGTGCCGGCGTGCGAGCCGCTGCGCGTGGCGCGGTCGCCGGCGGGCGCCGGCGCCGTGGCCAGCGCACGCGCGCGGCCGCGTGCGCCTTTCCCGGGCCTGCGCTGCCGCTACCGCCTCGACGGGCGCGTGCTCATGCTGCCCATCCGCGGGCGCGGCGACGCGCGCGGCAACTACAGTAAGCGCTGCGCACGAGCACTTCCTTTCATTTCTCTCCCTCTCTCTCCCTCCCTCTCCCTCTCCCTCTCTCATACATCTATCTATCTATCAATCTATCAATCTCTCTCTCATACATCTATCTATCTATCAATCTATCAATCTCTCTCTCTCTCTCTCTCTCTCTCTCTCTCTCTATATATATATATATATATATATATATATATATATGGTGAGAAAAGTAACTTTAGCACCTTCTCCAGGTTTTGAACAGTTGAAGTTATTGCAATGTGGTTTTAATGAAAGTGCATTAAGGAATGGAGCTAATTAATACATGTATTCATTTCTATTTTATCATTTGTATGTTTCGTGATATTGAGATTATTTGATTTTTTAAATGGAACTATACATATGTTTAGTCCATCATGACGAGCATAACAAGACGAATCCAATGATAGACATATTGTCATATGCCAGATAAGTATTTTCTTGAGTAATTTTGAATCTTTTTGCGACTTGTAATGGATATTCTAATGCTCCGAGCACGTGCTAGCAGGAAGAGCCCTGCACGACCTTGGTTGGTGGATTGTTACATGTAAAATATATATTAAACGCGAGTGCCAAAAGAAATCAAAATTACTCTGAAAAATGCCTATCTATGTCAGTATGCGTATAATTGGATTCGTCTTGATATACTCGTCATTACAGACTAAAATATATGAATAGTTCCATTTGAAAAAACAATGTTACCTCACTATCAAGAGATAAAATCGATACATGCATCATTCAACCCCATTATCTCACGTATTGCAATAACTTCAACCGTCCAAAATTACAGAAGGTGCTAAAATTCGTAACTCATCCAGTTTACAGGATGTCCGGGAGGAAACGTCAAAAATTGGAAAATAAGCTTTTACAGCAATTTTAAGCATACTTTGTCTAGTAAACTACTTCGATATTCTAAATGGCTGTTCCACAATGAGCACTTATAAGTTGGTTGGAAGAAATGCTTTCTAGGCAAAAATTTACATTGCAGAAGAGTGAAACACGCCAGAAACATGTAAATTTTATTACTTATAAAGAAATGATCACATATAGGATATGTACACAATATAAGTTGAGGAACGTGTCAATCTAATAACATATTTTCACATTTTAAATTACATTTATTTTCATTAACTTACATGATGTTATTATATTGACGTATTCATCTCCTTATATTGTGTACATCTCTTTATATGTGATCAACAATTATATCAATTTGCTCTTGGTAAGTTACAATATTTTGGAAACATTACTACTTAGAAAATTATAATGTAAAACATAAATATTTACAAATTTTTGCAGTACTTGAAAATCACGAAAAACTCGAAACGTAGTACAAAATGATAAATTGAGCAACTGCAAATAAAAGAATGTCATAACTGTCTGAAAATTTATTGGGATAATTTAATAATAAGAAGATTTTTAGACTTATTGTTTTTCTGAAATTGCATTTGATGTATTAATTTTAAGGTATTTATCGTGAAAATCAATACAAAAATTTGGGATATACAGGGGAAGGAGAGAATCAGCGCACATTGTCTCGTTCCAAAAATATACCCCACTTTTTCACTTTAGTTCAGTTTTGAATGAAAGTACTAATGTGAGTGGATCTTAACATTTGAAAATTAGAAATTTTAACTTCTGAGAAACATATTTTACAGTACTACTTTTAAAATAATAACCCTTTTGCAATTAACCTGATCCAAACTGGGTATCATGTTTGTGCGTGAAATACAGGAATGTAATATATGCTTCCATCAAGTTATTGAACTTTTGCAACACATTTATAAAGCACGGGTATCCCGATTCAGCAATAGAAACCGTTACAATAATCATATTTCTCATTTCTAATACTTAACTACTGAGAAACTTGGAGCCGTGTTGATGTTTCAGGAAATGAGCTAGATATAGTTGAAAATATATTTAATGTTTAATGTTTTTCATTAATAATAAACCTCTTAAACATAAGCGCGAGTGCGATTCAAACAAACGTAGTAAAAAAATTACCATGAAAAAATTCACCTTACATTTAAAATATCAGTCAAGACAGAGAAGAAATAGAAAATAACCACTTTTATGGCCAAAATTTACGAATCAGTGACTCAAAAATTTCATTAAAATCTCGAAATCATCTTGAAGAAAGTTACTTTCTACATAAAATACGTTATCACAAATCATAGTTTGTAATATTTTATGTAGAATGTGAGAATAAATGATGAAAATGTCTCTGATATCCTGCTACCATCATATCTCTCACTAGGGAATTCTTTTTGCGTACACAGTTTTTGTAATTACACACTATGGATTACGTGGCTTATTCTTCTCCCTTTCGTGTCTCATCAAACACATTTTGCAAGAAATCAAAAGTGCTTAATTTCGAGGAGCTTTCTTGAACTAAAGAATGCTTTGATGGACAAATTTTAACACTACTTTTAAGTTTATTTAGTGAGCATTCTAAAATGACTTGCCCAGCACCAAAGAGATGCGGTAATTGTGGATTATGAAAATAATTAATAGTTTCCACTGATGTGAAGTGATACGTGTTGATCTGCCATTTTCGTTTCTATTTTAATCACAACCATTACAATGCTCATGCCCTTTGCGGAAAGTAAGTCCTAAACAGGATCCTTCTAGCTCGCCTGATATTTTAAACCCATCTGCCACCAGGTCGGTCCCGGTCATTAATAACTCTCCCAATCTCCAGTAGATTTCTCCCCATGCAGTTTTGTTTCTCTCAAGACCTTCAGGTTACCACCGAGAGAGTTCTCTATGTGTGCGATTGTCATTGGTTGTCGAAGTCCATCAGATATGAGGTGCTTAAACTCGAAAAGTATTTTGACATTCCAAAAGGTTTGAAATCTAAGAGACAACTGATCGTGGAGCATATTTAATACACCTGGGTAATATTAAAAGCAAAAATTAATAAGGAAAACATAAGACGACATTTTTATCATTCCAATTTGGGAAAATATATTTTGTGAATCCTTTTCAAAATGGTAGAAATCTTGACATTGTTGCAAGCACTCCTTTTTGTTTAGTTTGAAAAAGTAAAAAGAAAATACGTCTTCTAACTTTGAGTCTTGCTCAAAATCAGGTCAAAGTTAAAGTTGAGGTAGCTAAAATGAGTTCATTGTACGGGATTATTTAATTTTCCTAACATATAATTCCATTATTCAGTTCATTTTCAACAGCGATTTTTAACATGATGTAAGAAAAACCCACACACGGCCAGATATATGCATTGCACGAGGATGCATACTCATATGAGCAGTTCGGTGAAAAAACTACTTTTCGACATGAAAGTTTTCTAAACGTGAATTACCCATGAAGTTTTGAGAAGGAATTTTACTACTATTTATAATTTATTTTCTATTTAGTTTGATGTAAAGTAACACACTCAATATTTTTCACTTAATTACAAATGTAAAATATTTAATATCCACTTTGTAAATTTATAAGGAATTTTTCTTGCCAGAAAAATAAGTTATTTCAAAAAAAATACTTCTCGGAAATCTAAAACCATGGTAATCCAATATATGTTGAAATATTTTCCTCGTTCATCTTCTTTGAGAAGGACGTGCTTCCCAAAACTGATTTTCTTGAGATTCTAATTTCGATGCTACTGTAGAATTGGAAATATTGAAATGCACTTTCAGAAATTAAGTAGTTGAGAGGAAGAATTTGACAACGATTTAACAACGATTGAACACGATAAAATCGTGTTTTGCTGATTCGGATTTTTTAAAGTATTCAATTGAAGGGTTTTAGATCTTTAGTCCTATAAAAATGTTGACAATTTTATCCATGCTCTCAATCTCCTAGCTCCTGTCTCTGTAAGTAGTATTAAATTTTAACCATAAATAATAGAATAATTACGTAAAGTTTATTTTAGAGTTTGTGCAGTTTTAGTTAAAGAATGTAACACATTTTCCTCCGGATCAGTGTTAGCCAGAAATGACTTCCCTTCCGTTATATAATTTCACATTTCGGAGCAGTAAAGGTACTTGTCTCGTACATATTAAACAGCGCGAATTCAAGGGAGAGCGGGAGTTTGAGAGCGAATGTGCTGTATGTTCCATGAGTTGCACCAGGGGATATGGCTCAGAGCATCTACTGATGTCACTGCAGTCCCTCTGACCGGGAGGTCCTAGTCCCGACGGTGGCAAGATTTTCGATTGATTGGTTTATTGATATTTTTTGTTTCCGGGAGCGTCCACGGCTTTGGTCCCGTAAGTGTTGTGAATGCTATTTCTCGGGAGATGGCGGTGATCTTCCCCCGCTGAATGGCGAGATCGGCCGCCGACCTACCCTCGGCTAGTGGGATATCCCCTAACCAGGACTCTCCCATCAGCGGGGCACCGACCCATCCGGGACAAGCTCTAAGCTCCCGACCGGTCTCCCGGAATATGTGGTAGTGTAGTGCATGTTAGTGTAATGTGTGTGTGTGTGTGTTTAAGGGGAGTGGATAGGACAAGGAAATGGAAGGACAGATCGAGCGCGTTCCGTGGCCAATTTCTTAGGGTACTGCTTCGGCATTCTCCAGGTGTTGATCGAAGAAACCACGGAAAACTACAGATCAGACCAGCCGGCCCTAGAATTCTCCTCCAGACAGCGACTGAATTCGACCTAGCTGAAAAGCTAGTGTCGAAAATCCTGCCACCGTCAGGACTCGAACGTAGGACCTCCCGGTCAGAGGCGCTGCAGTGACATTAGTAGATGCACTGATCTACGGCTCTCGGTGGCAAGATTTTTGACATTAGCTTGTCAGTTAGATCGAATTCAATCGCTGTCTGAAGGACAATTCTAGCGGTCGGCTGCTCTGATTGGTAGTTTTCCGTAGTTTCTCCGATCAACGCTAGGCGAATGCCGGAGCAGTACCCTAACAAACGGGCCACGGACCGCGCGCGATCTCTCCATCTTCCTTGTCCTATCCTCTCCCTTACACACAGACTTACACTAACATGCACTACACTACTACATATTCCGGGAGACCGGTCGGGGACTCAGAACTTGTTCCCGCTGGAGCGGTGCACCGCTGGTGGGAGAGACCTGGTTGAGGGAAACCCCGCTAACCGACAGTAGGTTGGCGCCGGGTCTCGCTATTCAGCAGGGGAAGATCACCGCCATCTCACGATGAAAAAATATGCACTACACTAATGAGCTTAGTAGTTGACGCAACAATCAATGAATTAATTTTTTTTATTAACACAATGAAAATTTACAATCTATTTCAATTCGAAATAATAAGTAAATATGATAATTCAAAATAAAATGATCAATGAAACAACAAATTATGATAATATATATATATATATATAATATTATATTAATATTATATATATAATATTATATTAATATTATATATATAATATATTATATATAATATTATTATTATATATAATATTATGTGTATAATATATATTTATATAGAATAAATAAAATAACAAAAAAAATAATGAAACTGCGCGCGTCGCCTGCTGGCGTGATGTGAGAGTGAGTGTGAGGGACGTGTGTCGCGTGCGCAGCGGACGTGGCGGCGTCGGTGATCCTGAACGGCGACGAGCTGAAGCGGGAGGGCCGCTCGCACTTCAGCATCAACAGCCTGTCCGTGGACCTGAGCATCGGCCACGCCGCCGTGCACCTCGACGGCCTCTTCGACAACGACCCGGAGCTCGGTAAGCGCGCGCACCCAGCGACATTAACGCAATTCATGCACATACTTTCTCGCTACGGAGTGCACAGACATTTATGTAATGCTCCGCGAAAAAATAGCGAATTTTCGGTAGAAGAACTCTCATTACAGGGCCCTGTAAAACGTGCAAAAATGAATAAATCCGGTTTGTAAATTTAGGAAAAAATCTTCTAACATGGGGTGTAGCCGGAATCCATGTTTTGAGGTTCCTTGATAGCAAAAATCGAATGACGGTAAAACGTCTGTCCAAACTTAGGCTATCGCCTTGGTTTGTAATCCTTAAACACATCTATTAGTCACTCTAGGTTGGTGTTATATATTTAAATACCAGTATGGTGATCCAATTTGAACAAATGCTGCAATAGCAATCACACAAAACTACAAATCATACAAAACAAATGCCTTGCTCTAATTCAATTCTTCATGGGGTATGAACAAAAAGATCCTTCATGAATTAGTATAAAAAATATGACAAAATTGCTCTTTTAACTTCCTTCAAACATATGTATAATTTACAATTATTTATTCTTGATAAGTCTTTAATCAGCATTTTCTTCAAATTATACCTTAATACTCCCATGCGGGGTTTGATTTTGTTGCAGTATGCTAGTTACACATTGTGTAGTAAGTTAGTGTACACCCCGTTACGATCATTAAACAAAAATTAAATATTACAGCAGATGCCACAGTTACATGACCTTTGGGTTTTCGACATATCGGCACAATGAATGGCATGATGCAAAAATCCGTATAAATATCAGGGGCGTCTACGTAACACAAATAAGCCTGAAGTTTGCTCTAATCTCGAACTTTACATCTAATCTAATACATAAAAATCAAATTTGGTTTGTTTGTTTGTTTGTTTGTTCTTATTTCATGCGTTGCTGTACCGTTCATCCGATTACGATAAAACTTTGTCAACTTAAAGTAACGTGATGGCTTTGACTGAAGTTCATTCCCATCCCATATTCAGGGCATCGAAGTACGATTACAGCGTCTGTTGAAGTTGCGGAAAATTTCATTGTCCCTCATTGTAATCAAACCTTGGAAAGTAAATGGAATGAAAACCTTACCAGAAGATTATTTAAAGAAAGTTCAGTAAATTTGTAACGAAAAATATTCTAATCAAAAAATTGTAAAAAACGTACAGAAAAATATAATAATATTTTGACTACATGTTTGGAGAGATAGTAAAAGATAGTAAAAGATGTGTATCTAAAGGAAGAAAATGAATTATAAACACCAAATTGTGTAATGCTATCTACGCATGAATTGTGTTAATTACCAACATTATCATTTCTATTAATATTTTCTTCTTGAAAAAAATCAAATAATGCCGTGGAGTATTATTTTTTTAACATTTACATTCACTCTTCAATACAACCCACAGCTTTAGTATAAAAGACAAGTGAAGTGCACTGTTTGTTTAGAATTTTAAATAAACAGTGACAGGATTTGTGTCTTTTCTTGCAAACAAATGCCCATTTTAATGAGTCCGGTTTAATGAATGGGATCTCGGTTCTTAACCACAGGATGTTTTTTTCTTTTTTTAAAATTTCAAATAAGCAGTGCAAAGACTCTGAGCAATTTATTGTTGCAAGTCGGTTTAAAGGGGGTCCATTGACTGCCGCCGGCATCGTGTAAATCGTGTTTGTTGCAGAGGAGGCCATGAACCTGTTCCTGAACGACAACTGGCGCAACGTGGCGGCGGAGATGCGGCCGGCGCTGGAGCAGGCGGTGGCGGACCTGTGCATGCACCTGGCGCGCAGCGTCTTCGACAGCTTCACCCTGGAGCAGCTCCTGCCGCCCTAAGCACCCGCCCCGCGCCCCCCCCCCCGCTCCGTCCTCCCTCCGCACATAACAAGCGTCGGCAAAAAACGGACCGTGAAATTACGTGAACTTGGCTGTAAGGCTGGAAAGTCTTGTGCGGTAATATAGTAGGAGAAATCGCAAAGCCCTGGGTTCAACAACTTGCCTGTTAATTACGATATTACGTACAATGTTTAGAATGTAACGTTGATTGAATGACTTGAATAACCCCGTTTTTGCAAGTTGTCTTGTTTACGTGTTGTGTTGCGTAATGGTTCACTGATTGTTGACATGATTCTTTGATCATTAATTCACAATATAACGCAAATAATTCGAAAACAACAATACTGCAAAAGACTCTTTCCTACTTCATATTGTTGGATTAGAGATGTATTTAGATAAACACCTCGTTTTCTTCTATACTATCTCGATTTGTTATCCTAAACAACTACGTTATTACGTGGGATTATTTCTGTGAGGTTTAAGTATTTAATAATAAATATCGACTCATTTCTTTATAACTAAATATATTTAATTTATTGTAAATTAAAACATTAGTAATATAAAGAACCAAAGTGAAACCCACAGAAAAATAGAAATGGAGTGTTTGTAATTGTAATTTTTTGTATGTTTATAGAAATATTTTGACGAGAATAAAATCATTTATATTCTCCGATTTCTTTTCTCTTTTCACAAACTAAATGTTTAGAACATGTTGAATCACATTTTACCCCACTGCGCAATGCAAAGGAAGATGATTTGGTAGCATGGATAACTGTATGCTTCTAAGAGAAATTCTGAAAAGATTGGGTACCTAGAAGAGCAGAACACTCAAAATATAATATCTCGCAACACTATCGCAATCTGCAAACGATGACACTTTGAAAACCTTTGTTTTAAACAGGAAAATAGCTTCATACTGGAACCAAACTTGAAACGTTTATGACAATTCATGATAAAGGGTAGGAAAACTTAAAAAATGTCGTAGGGCTAATTTTGTAGATATCAGCGTAGGAAACACAACTCGAGAATCTTAGGGCCATTTAAACCTAGTTTTGAGGGGCCCAAGTTGCAGAGGTCCTGTGTTACGCATGAAATCGTGCGATGCAGCGTAATGTGCGTTGCAAACGATCTTCTATTGTTCCTTCTTAAATCTCTTTGATGAAAGAATAAGGAATAACTTCCTATCCATAAGTAGTAAACTAACGGAATTTTTCCTTGATGGTTTCTTATCTTTGTGTTCCGAAGAGCAAACCGAAAGAGTGGGGGCTAATTAACGTCAGTTACAGGAATCGAATTCATGCCGTAATGAAACACATCCTAGGAAATGTAAGTAATATTGAAAATAGTATTTGTTTAAATTAATAGTTGATCAGTAGTATTATTACTTTCTACTGCTGGATATAAACAAAAACATGACATTGTGTGTAAGTAGGAAAACAGCGTGTAGCTACCTACAAAATGTAAACCTATTGGGAATGTGCGGTACATCGACACATTTCCGCCTCTTGGTGTTCTTGCACAAAAACTACATATATTTTCAAACGTCGTTTAAGATTGGTTTGTTTTTGGTGATTCCGGGCGATTCAACTACTGAAGTCATTAGTCTCGTAAGTGTAGTACATGTGTTTTTCTTCGGGGGGTGGCGGTGGTCCTACCGGTGGTCCTACGATGGTCCTACGATCCTACGGCGGCGGTCCACGATCCGGCGCCGACCCACCGTCGGCTAGCGGGGTTTCCCTCTACCGGGTATCTCCCACCAGTGGGAATTACTCCAGCTGAGACAAGCTCTAAGCCCCCGAGCAGTCTCCCGGCATATGTGGTAGTGTAGTGCATGTTAGTGTAAGTGAGTGTAATGGCTGAGAATAAGATAAGAGGAAAGAAAGATCGCGCGCGGCCTTTTTGTTAGGGTACTGCTCCGGCATTCGCCTGGTATTGATCGGAGAAACTATTGATCAGAGCAACCGGCCGCTAGAATTCTCCTCCAGACAGCGGCTGAATTCGACCTAGCTGAAAAGCTAGTGTCGAAAATCTTGCCACTGTCGATACTCGAACCTCCCACCTCCCGCTCAGAGGCACTGCAGTGACACTGATCTACCTCTCCAGGTCAATGTGTAAGACATAAAGATCTAAAATTGAAGGACAAATAGAATTGAGAAACAAATATTTGGTTATAATAATGAGGTATAACAGATTCGAAAATAAATTTGAACTTTCGCAAAGTACCCCCAAAATATAGAGAACCACCAACATTAAAATTATTAATTGTATCCAGAACAATAGAAATAGGTCTTACCCCTGACAAATTCACCAAAATGCACCTGGAATGCTTCAAAGCGGACCGGTTCAAACATTCATTCGCCATCCATCTATGCTGATTTGCAGGTTCGTAAATGGGGAGTATCTCCACGCTACCTGCATCAATCATAACCGTCTTTGATTTGCACAAATAGATCTTAATACTGACGTGGGTGCAAATTGATATATCAAAATAACCTCAAGCATATATTTTATACCCGAAAATTTGAAATCGTATTGTCGAGTTGATTCCAAGACTTTCCTAATATATTCTAAGTATCGGGAGGAAAAGTGCTGATTTTCATGGTAGTTCATACCATAAAATATTTCGAAAAATAAAAAATTAGAAATAATAACTAACAAAAAATTAAATATTTCATTAGATTTAATTAAAAGCAGATACTTTTTTATTCCATTGAGTTAAATATACATCACATGCCAAATTCGTAAAATCATTTCAACGAAATGTACAAAAATTGGCTTCTAAGAAATCAGGCGAAGGAGCTAATAACTGCATCTTAATTGTTGTACTATTTTTTTAAGTCATCAAAAGTACAGACAGTTAAATAAGAAACAACACCATGTATGTAATAAAGCTCTATAAACTCTAACAGTCGAGAAGCGCCTGAAAAATACGAGTTTTTATTATCACCCTTGCATTAAAGTTCAACAGGTTTAAAATAATTGTCCAGTGATTTTAAAAAATGGAACAAGTTATGTAAATTTTGCTGTTGATCGTTGAAATGATTGAAATTTCAATACATTGAAGAAGAAACATGATATATTAAATGTATCTGCACAAATCGTTCTCGGTTAATGAAATAATTATTATTAAGAATAATTTTTTCATCCTTAAACATTTATGACATAAGTTAGAAAACAGAGAAGAAAAATGACGAAGTAAATTTTCAGTCGTTCAAATATAACTTAGGAGAAAAGGAAGAACTTCTAATGGAAGTTTCCAAACAATAGGGAACGCCAGCAAGTACATTGAAAGATTAGAAACATCACACACTAAGTATCTATGACACATTCCCTCTAAAAAAGGAAACTACTTAGAGCATCATTTAGAATGTTCAAGGATATCCTCACACACATCCGGGCGAGAAAACGCCGGCAGAGGAAGAGGAAGTCCATAGCTTGTCTCTCACTTTGTTCTTCCGTTGGACGGAACCCATAAAGGAAAACTGTAAACAAGTTCGCTATTCAGGTGGTGCGCTTGTCACGCTATTGTGAACATGTCTGGTACCTACAAAATGCTCAGTCATGACATGTGCCCTAGGGACATGTATTGTCTGGAGTTCTTGCGTGCCATTGGAAGCATAGGTGCGTGAAGGGACCTCCACGCGAAAGTATTTCTCAGTATAGATAACTAAAGAAAGATAAAAGTATTAAAATAAAAACTATCAACGCATTCAGAATAGTAATAACGAAATTAATTTTAAACTGATTTTAGCTACAGGTTTTAAACTGAGAGAAAAATTAATCAATATCATTTTTTTTAGAATTTAAATTTGTTTATAATACAAAACAGGACTTTCAAAAATCCTTTAATTGATTGACTGATGTATTGATTGATTGACAAAAATTATGTAATTACATAAAAATCCGATCTCTACTGATAAGCGATTTCGGGCGAGCCAACTTCCAAGGTCATTAGTCCCTTAAGTGTAGCGTATGTTTTCATCGCAGGCGGTAGCAGTGTTCTTCACCTACTGGTTGGCGAGATCCGACGCCGACCTACGTCGATTTGTGTGAGTTTCCCCTTATCAGGTATATCCCACCAGCAAGGCACCATCCAATACGGGACCATAATCTCCCAAACAGTCTCCTGGTAGGTGCTGTGGTGTGGTGCATGTGAGTGTAGTAGGTGAGGTCAAGGAAGAGGAAGGATAGATCGCGCGCGTTCCGCAGATTTCACGATAACTAGAGACAAAGATTTCCTGATACAGTTCAAACTAAAAGTTTGCAAGCTGAGTTCACTTGAAGGGAAGGAACAACATTACATTAGTAACATATTCAACAGCTTCAATTGTTCATATAATTGGTTTTCATCAATTTTTACGTCATTTTTATTTGCTTTTCGGGCATTTTAAAAACATTTTAAGAGCGTTTTATTGGTCATTTTTGGTGATTTTTAGGACATCAAAATCCGCCCCCTAACAATAATTGTATGCGTGCAATTAAATTCTTCCTTGCAATTAAAACAACATACCTACCAATCAGAATTCAGAAAAGGAGCCAAATCCTTCAATTCAGAAACTATAACACAGACTCAGCCAAGGCTTTTGCAGTTGGCCATCAAAAATGAACAACAATTACATCAGCGATTACGTACCTACAACAACTACATATAAACAACGAATGAATAACACTAAATTGAGGAAGTTAACGTTAAGATAATTGACGAATAGGAAATCATAAAATATTTAACGTGAATAAATGAAATGTTGTACGTGTAAAACATTTGGCCTTAGAATTATGAATGTAAAAAATGTAAACGTCAGTTGTGTTTACCATTTATAAAAAAACTGTGCAATAGGAGAATTTGTTAGAATTGAGTAGGTTGTTGCTTTTTTTCAATATTTATATGTTGTATTCTCTCTCATACCTGTGTTTACTTTTCATGGGAAGTAATGTTTTTATGAGTGTCAGCTTCTAACAATTTATTCGCAATATGTTCAATATCTTTCATTTGCAAATATTTCGTGGAAACAAAAACAATGCAAGGCCAACTAAAATAAGCAAATCTTTTTAAAAAGCAATACTATGTCATGAAATGTATGACTCGGAGGGTAGTGATGTGCTTGAATTTCTGGAAATTTAAGTTATTCTTAAATGGAAATGAAAATATATTGAACGTAACGTGTATAAAGGGATATAATTACCCTCGTCCTGTATAAAAAAACTTGCCCCTGTCATCACTCGTTTTCTTGAACATACCACTCATGCAATTATCCCCTTCTTTACACAGTCGTTTCGTTAATTACTATAATATATACCAATAAAGGAAAAATAAATGAATGTAACAGTAGTATACATTAAGGGAACGAAGAGCGTCAACTTGATTTACATTCTTCAACACTCCAAAAATACAGGGGGAAATTTTCAAAATTAGGACAATAAATATTTATTACCCGTACTGAATAGAATTCTATTCATCGCCTCCTATATTATTTCAGGAGTATAGATACCTTTTGTGGCTCTCACACCCAATCGATCTTTATAAACGAGGTCTCTAAAGAAAGAAAATTTTACGGAGACGTGACGAATTGCACTTTGACTTTAAAAATATGAAGGATTTGTTTAAAAAAACGCACCTAAATATTCATGTCAAATGTAACCCTCGACAGCATATTTGAAACTATATCGTTAAATAACTCATAAACAAATCTTTTATGGCCTTAAAAACTAAAATGTTAAGGCCAAGGCCTAAAAGAAACTAAAAGGTTTCTCACACCTTAACCTACAGAATGAAATCCTCTTGAACATTCTATTACATTTTTGCTAGTTTGACGTTTCTCAATTCTACCCCGCCTGTTCAGAGCCCGTAGAATCTGCATTTGAAATTAAACTAATTACTTGATATCTTACGCAATTGCATTACACGGGTGTACTTCTCTGCTCGGTAATAACGTTAAATAAGAAAAGTTTGTATTGACACGGGAGTATTGTATTGATATCATTTACGAGACATAGAACAAGTGATGGAGGATAAGAGGTCTTGAAGAAAACGATGTATTACACGCTTAATATGCAAATGAAAAAATAGGGAAGAAGATAAGGTTTAACACGCGAGAGTTCTCGCACGGTTATGTTAGTTTAAAATATTTTTAAAATTAAATATTTAAACTAGAAAACGCGTTAATTATAGCAAACGATAACATATCTAGGATCTACTATCATTCATGTAAAGCTAATAACATCAAATTTGGTCGGTAGAATGCTCATATGACTCTCTAAACGAAAACTCTTAACGTTTTAAATATTACCATCAAATAATTATTTTAATAAAAATGGGGGTGTCCAAGAACTATGTTTTCTTTCTTTGTCGATCTAAGAGCAAGCGGCAAGACGGGCGACGGGAACTTTCGTACGGATGTAGTGCGGGCAGAATTTTACAGTAGGAGGGCCGGTTTGCTGTTTGCGAACTTCCGGTCTATTAAAATGGAACTACTCTTCCTCTCTCTTGTGCTGTGAAGTGCGAAGAGTAATTCGCTTTTTGACGGCACGGAACGAAGGACAATCTTGCAGAAGCACGGTGTAGCAACAACAGAAGAAAGTAGATGTTGACTCGAAAGGTTCTGTTGTTATGAAAATGCAGGCAATGCAAGGCTGCACTTTTTTCCATCACTGTCAGGACACAGATTGGCATGCAGTCGAGAAATTCAGAATGAAGAAAGTTAACTTCAAACTTTCTTACTCCATGAATAAAAATTCCTTATTACAACAAGGATGCGCAATCATTGTATGACTTTTAATTAACCGTGCTAGGTCTATGAAAATTCTAAATTTCTTACTACATTATTAGAATTGAAAGGGTCCTTATTTAACAACGAAAGATTTTGATTATTTGTAACAATATTAGTATGGCCTTCTTTTTTTACTGAATCCATTCTACTATTTATTCTTTATTCTGCTACTTTTCAAGTGAGAGTTTTTATTTAGAACGAAGAAGGATGTCGAATTTAGTAGGAAGACCAGTTTAACAGTTAACTTTATTTGTTTCGAGATATCCAGGGAACCACTATTTAGGTGGTCAATTCTTCGCCTTTCCATCCTGATTGAGGCTATAGACATTTATCCAGCTGATGCTAGCTATATTTCTAATCGTTCCTTCGTTATGTCATCGATACATTCTACAGACCCATGTATTGGTGTGAACTCTGCTCAGAATGCTAACATAGCCCGTAGACTCTTATATTCCCCTCCGGTATCAGCGGATAGAATGGTAGTACCTAGACTGCACTCTTATGTGGATCGCAGGGTCCTTCACGTTGCTTTTTCAGCTCCACCCTGTTACATGCGGGAGGGAAGGTAATGGAAAATGGCGTCGCCCATGAGGAACACGAAGATGATTCACAGTTCCTACGCCTCATAGAAAGGTCAAAAAATAGGATTATGATGAAGTGAAGCGTAATGAATGGGAAACTCCAAGGTATATCAAATAGTAAAGTCAATTTGATAAAAAGGAAAGGTCCATTGTCATGGTAGGGTCAAACTGCGACATCTCGATTTCTATCATCTTGAACAATTGTGAGGTAATCTGTACCTCTTCCTGATTCAATTAAACAAGCAGCAACACTTGCGATCGTCATTACAAAAATCATGTTTGGCAAAACAATGTATTAAGTCATTCAGTCACCGATTGTTAGGTGTAAACGTTGTGTGTATAATCTAAGATTTCTCTTACGCAACGAGAAAGTCTTTACGATCTCTTGTCGCCGTACCATCTCTACTTAACTACACAAAGTAATTGCAGCGACATTACAAGGCACCCGAAACGCAAACCGAAGAGCCAGAGTACCAGTCTCCGATCCAATCAGGGAGTCAGGGTCACGCGAAATAGCCTCACGCACGCGTGCAGGGCCGTGCAATACGCAGGCAGCGCTCGGGAAAGCTCGCAACGCGAAGAAAGTGCCTCGCGCAGAGGAAGGAGCGGTCAGGAGAGAGCACGTGCGGCGGCGGAGGCGGAGGTGGCGGAGATGGTGGAAGCGATAGAGGCGGCGGCGGTGGAGGCGGCGGAGGGGCGGAGATGGTGGAAGCGGTAGAGGCGGCGGCTGTAGCGGCGGTGGAGGCGGCGGTGCAGGCGGCGGTGGAGGCGGCGTGGAGGCGGCGGTGGAGGCAGCGGTGGAGGTGGCGGAGGCGACAGACACGGCGAGGAAGGCAGCTGACACAGGAGCAGGCACATAAAGAGAGTACAGTAGCGAAGCAGGGAAGGGGCCATCCATAAATTACGTGAGGCGATTTTAGCGAATTTCGACTCCTCCCCTTAGGTGAGGAGTGACATTTCCTCGACCCCTCCCCTTCTAATCTCATGAGATTTTTCAAAATTTTAATGTAAATACGTTAATATGTGATTGATTGCATTCCGATTTATTTAAAGAACCTAATTTGCTATTAATCATATTTATTGAAGACTTGATATGACTAGTATTTAGAAAATACACTGACTGAATTACAATGAATATTATTGCCCTTCTAAATTCGCTCTGTAATTTTTCATTAAAATATCTAGTGAAATACAGATAATGAGATTTGTCTGATTAATGATAAAAAGTTTGTTAATTTTAGTTAGATTATTATTCTCAGTATACTATGCTACTTATTGTAGCATTTACATAAACATTATAAAAATTATTGTGCAAAAGTTTGCCATGTTTTAGTATAGGAACTTGTTTTAGCTAAGTTGTCTCAGTTTTCTCACAATTAGCGCTGTTTTTAGCAAAGAATGTATATATATGCCGAGACCCTCTCCCCGCTCCCCAACGTAAGTTTAGGTGAGATTTGCTGAACACCCTAGCTCCCAAGGCCCCACGTAATTTATGGATTGCCCCGAAGGCAGTTGCGGCAGTTGTTAATGAGAAATCATATGAAGTGACAAAGAGACATGCAGATGTTCGGAATCGAACAGGAGAAGATAGTGGCGAAGAAGCAAGAGGAATATGATAAGGTAATAACACTACCATAGATTATTATAAAAGTATGATACTTTGTTTGAATGCCATATATTTTGAAAGGACGGCGGCGGCGATAGTGGCGGTGGTGCTGTGGGTGGCGGTGGGGGCGGTGGAGATCGGGATGGCGGTGTTGGTGGTGGCCGGGGCAGGGACGACGGTAGCGGCGGCGGGAGCTGTAGTAGCGGAGAGCGGTGGTGACAGCGGTGACGGCTGTGGTGGTGGTCGAGATGGAGTCGGTGGCGGTGGTGGTAGCCGTGGCGGGGGTGGCGACGGCAGCAGAGGTCGGTGGCAGTGGCGATGGAGAGGCGGGGCTGGGCGGGTCCGAGAAGGCTGCGGTGGCGGCGGCGGCGGCGGTGGCGGCGGCGGTGGCGGCGACGGTGGCGGTGGCGGTGGCGGTGGCGGTGGCGGTGGCGGTGGCGGTGGCGGTGGCGGTGGCGGTGGCGGTGGCGGTGGCGGTGGCGGTGGCGGTGGCGGTGGCGGTGGCGATGGCGGTGGCGGTGGCGGTGACGGTGGCGGTGGCGGTGGCGATGGCAGTGGCGGTGGCGGTGACGATGGCGGTGGCGGTGGCGGTGGCGGTGGCGACTATCGTAGAGGCGGTGCGGGCTGGCATGCCAACCAGGGGAGTCTGTCCTCCAGGTCCACTCGTCTTGCGCACGCCCGACCACTTCACTTTCTCCGCTTGACCGCCGCGGGCCCCCCCCCCCAACCGGCCCCCCTGCGGCACCCCGCCCACCCGCGCGAGCGCTTCCGCCCCCGCGCACTCGCCGACATGACGCTCCCGCGCGCTCTGCTCCTGCTGGCGGCTGCGCTGCTGGGGATGGCGCCGGCGACGGTCGCGCCCGCTCGCGCCGCCGCCACAGCCGCTCCCAAAACAGACGGCGCGCCGCTCGACGACGTCAAGCCCGAGGATCTGCTCAACGAGCTGCGTGAGTCAACACCGCCGCCGCAGGCGTCTTCGATGCTCTCAGGCTAGCGTTTAGGATGAACTGTCGTCAGTTGAGGATGAACTTTACGTAACAAATGGATGTGTGCGTGAATATATGAATAACGATACACGTAAACAATGATTAATTGAAACAGATTCATGGAGAAACGTGCCTACTGATGAATATAAAACTTGGTTAAACTAATTTTGGATAATATTTTCAATAATATTTTGCTTTCTACGAACGTTAATAGTGAGAACTGTTTTATTTCAAAACGCGATTGTGATTATAAATGATTTCAAAACCGTGATTGTCGGAAGCAAAAGACAGATGTTCTGAAAATTTATGTATACTTTTGCTGACTTGAGATTTTCCACATAATTTTATAATATGTAAATGGCAGAAAAATTAATGAACAGTATAAAATTTAGTATTACTGAAAGTCGAACAAAGGAGATAACCAGGTTCCACTAACTTTGGAACTAGTTTCGAGTATATTAACCATGGATTCTCTTGTTTTAGTTAAATGTCAGAAATTGTTTTCTTTCTTTTCATATAACACTGCGGTTTATTTGTTTCAGTAAATATTAATTAGGGCAATTGTTTACACCCAGAGTTTAAGAAAATTTCCAGATACGATACTTTTAAACATTATTATACTATGGAAATATTATAGGTTGTCGACTTTCAGACGTTACTGAATTTTATTCTGTTCATTATTTTGTATGCCTTTTTTATATTAAAAAATTAAAAGACAACTGTTTTCAAATCATTTATAATCGTTAAAATCATTTACAATCGCATTTTGAAATAAAACAATTTTCACTATTAACTTTCATACAAAACAAAATATTATTCAAAATCGGTTTATCCCAGTTTGATGTTCATCAGTAGGTATAATTCTCCGTGATTTTTTTTTATTTCATTTTTTTCGTGTATCATTATTCATATATTCATGCATACAATCAAATTATATTTTTGAGAATTCTTTGCGATACCAGAATCAAACTGCAGACGTTTAATCACTACCATAGATTATTATAAAAGTATGATACTTTGATTCAATGCCACACATTTTGAAAGTGACTAAAAAATGAGGTAGCTACGATGTATTCTATTTTCAGTATATAAGACACTTTTCAAAACATACACCTCTATTCATTGTGATTCGCTGGTGACGCTTATTTTCTTGAACTGTTAACGCAAAATCTTGAGGATAATTACGTCAAAAATATGAGGTTTGGATAAGAATAGTTTCCATGAAATTTGATGTGTTACTTACCTAGCCCCATTCGATGTCGAACCTCATCCCACTTTTTAATCAGCACACCCTCAAACAAGTTTAGGAAACTACTCATGGGGTAAGGTCAGATGATAAAAATAGTGTTGAAAATGAAACGATACGCAATGTATCATTTAAATGAAATACTAGGCAAGGTGTTGATTCGTTTTAAATTGAAATCTTCAAATATTAGAGAAGAGTACTTAAAAAAGTGATAAACTCGACGTAACTTTCTTTATTGCATAAAACTAATAATACATACGTAATAGAATTATAAGGAATGTAAGTCCAAGCGGGGAATTAGTAAATGCTAAGAACTGTTACAAGTAGCAGGATGTAGGCGATTAAAAAACGCTGGGTTATGCAAAATAATAATTTCGTATGGATTATTTGAAAGAAAAGGATTCTATTCCCTTCTTGGTTTTATGTGTGTTTAATATTGAGTGGTTAATCGCTTGATATTAATTGTACAATAAATAGTGTTATCAAGTCAATAAATGGAAAACTCTCATGTTTCTCTGTACTTTTACATCTACACCGTAATTTGACATAAATATAATAGCTGCCTATATCTATATAATTAATGTAATAAAATTTGTAAAAACATTGCTTATCCTGTTTTAAGTTCTCGTTGAAGTACAAGAAGATCTGCAAATTTACAACACTCAAATTTTCTGACCCACTTGATTCTTGGGTGAATTCTTGGGTGAATGGTGAGATTTCAAAAATATAAAATGATGTGGCTTTATGACCCAAGGAACTTTGAGTTTACAAGTGAGAGAATGCGTGAGTGTACTAGCTCGGTAATCAAGGAATTGAGAAAAGTCAAACCAGAAAGTCAACAAGAACGCGGGAAGAAAGTGAAAACTTGGAGAGTAAAAATACAGAAATCTTACTTTCACTGAAGCGTAATTTGTGCTTCCTTCTCGTTGGATGATTTAACTCGCTGAACATCAGCTAAATATTAACATGCAGCTCTAAAAGTACATTTTAAGAGTGAGTGCTCGAAAAAACGTTCAACGTGACAGTTTACTTAGTATACCATAATTTTTGCTAGCAAAAACGTTCTAACAAAATTATTGAGTTGCTAACATAATTAAATGGCCCAAAACACCCGACGTTTCTCGGAATTATTCTATGTAATTTGCTGTCGGTTTAAATTGAATTCTATGTAATTTGCGGTCGGAAATAAATGAGTTTTTTTTTATTTTCGAAGAAAAAATAATCAACTTATAGTTAATTTTATTACTTTTATTCTTGTTTTGATGAACTTTAAACATCGAAAGAACTCACAAAAATTATTGACATTCCAGTGAAAACTAACTGCTAATAAATTTAAAATATTTATGGAATAAAATATTAAAACTAAAATTTCTTTTGTAACATGTAAATAATTAGACATCAACTTAATTATTTACTTAAAAACATCGACCTAATGTATTTGTTTTATGCAAAGAAGTAGCAGAAGACAATGTATTGGCAAAAACATCAGTAGTAGTTTGTTTTAAAAATGTTTAACTGTATGGTTTAAAAGTTCGTGTTTCTAATTGCGTCAAAACTTCAGGTAGTCAATAAAAGAAAAAAAAACTATTCGTTAGTTCACTCTCAATAATAAGTTACATCGTATTATTTGTATGTTTCTTATAGTATTATTCTCGTGATATATATTTTACTGGAATTTGTTTTCAGGAAAACAAATCGAGATTCATTTTTCATGTAGTTTAATCGTTGGTAGATATCGTTTTTATTTTCGCACTAGTGCTTATGTAGTAGAGAAAAAGGTATGTAATGCCGCGGGGAAAAAAGGCGAATTTTCGGCTGAAAAACTCTTATTGCAAGACCCTAGTAACGAAAAAGTGGATAAATCCTGTTGCTAATTTTAGAAAAGGTACTCTAAACGTGGTGTTGCCAGAATCAACGTTTTGTGGGTCCTTGATACCGAACAATCGATTGGCATGACGTCTATCCGCCCGTTTCTCTGAAAAGCTAGCGGCTAAACCTTCGTTCACTGATTTTCTTCACTGTTGATATTCGCCAATCAATCTGGACGATGTTGCGGATCCTTGAATTTGAAATCGATATTTTAATTTTTTGGGGGGAGGGGTACTTTACATGAAGCCCCTGAAACAATTTCAAAATGTTAAAAAAATGGCTCCACATTTTTTTATTAATTTTTTTATTGGATAAGTGAAGGACGAGTAGGTTAAGAGAATGGTGCAGGTATCATATCGATTGAAAATTTCAATTTTTTGAAATTTCCAAAATTCAAAAATTTTTTCGTCGTCTGCCTAATACTACACTAGCTTTGCTAGTGACCATACTACAATATTAAAGATAGAGGTTTTTCCCCTTAATGAAATCTGTTCCTTAAAGACAGCTCGCTTAAGGACATTTCTCATAACAAAGTAATATCGAGATAATTAATTTGTAATATTATTTTTTTTTTTTTATTTTTAATTATTATAGTTTTAATTATAATTTACTATTGAAAGTAATTTTGTAGGAACTTTTATATAATGATGAGATTTACTTTTCAGTTATCTGACCACTCTGGTTATAAAGATGCAATTTAACAATAGGAACGTCGCGATACGTCGTGAAGTTCACAGAATAACCTCTCACTGTCAGGCGGTGTTTCTTATGAAGGAAGGTAGTATCGACAACGCGGACTTGTGGATGTAAATAGTGGATTTAAATTTTATATTTTTGGTGTTAATATAAGGAAATGTAAAAGATGCTTAGGGCTGTCATTCAAAATTTGAAAATAAATATTACGTTTAATATTGCTTAATCGTTTAAATTGTGTCATTTAATTGAGTTAAATGTGAAAACGAATAGATCTACGGAAAAAGCCATATTTTCTTTTCTTAAAGATGTCGCCTCATCATTGGACCAAATCGAAGCACCTATTGGATTATCTTTAGATCTCTCAAAAGCTTCTGATGTCATTGATCATGATATTTTACTTTCAAAATTATATTAATATGGAATCCGTGGTATTGCCCTAGATTGGTTATATTCCTACCTTAAACAACGAACTCGGAGAGTGGAAATATCTTAGTGGAATGATGGAACATTATATACACACCTTTCCGACTCTTGGCCAATTGCAAGTGGAGTTCCTCAAGAATAGATTTTAGGCCCTATTCTCTTCTCACTATACGTAACGACATGGCCTCGACAATTCAAAACGGAAGAACAGTTCTCTTTGCGGATGATACGAACAATATTTGCAATAAAGAAACCGTAAAAATTACAATATCAGATGTTTCAAAATGGTTCCGAAATATCAAATTAATAGTAAATGAAAAGAAAACGGTTTCAATAAAGTTTTCCATTTCAAACAAACAATTCTGTGTTCCATTGATGTTAAAGCAAAAAAATGTACATCAATCAGTCCCTCAATTCAGTTAAACCTTAAATGGAACGTCCATTTAAATGAATTGTACACAAAATTAAGTTCATTTTGCTACTCGTTCAGAATTCTTTCAAATTCAGTCAGCCTTCATACTGCTCGTTGTGTATATTTTGCGAATTTTCATTCCCGCCAGAGATATGGCATAATATTCTGAGGAAATACATCTTTTAGCTCCCAGACTCTAAGATTACAAAAAAGAATTGTACGAATAAAATAACCAAATCCCACCCACGTCATTCTTGTAAGCCTCTCTTTATTAATCTAGGAATTTTACCATTACCTTGTCGGTTTATTTACGAATGAGTGGTTTTTGTCAAAAATGACTTGCATATGGGCGGAAATATATTTTCAGATAACGCCGATATCTATTACTTTAACACTCAACGTACAAATCATATTCACCATCACTGATTATCACTGAACTCCATGTCAGAAAGTTGTTTTCGTTTAAAAGCTTGAAATAACAAAAAGTAATTTTCGCGATTCGTTTCTTTAAGAATTTTTCAAATGATAGTTGACAGAAACAGAATGTAAGACAGAAATTGTCACATTATAATTTTACATAATCATTGACAATATCGCGAGAAAGTAAGTTCTATTGTGGCACCGCTAGTTTCCTTCCACTTTTTTCAGAATAAAAATGTTAACACTGACAACTAACAGCACTTTAAAAATCTATTTATTATTTATTAGTAATTTACTATGCTTTTGAACCAGAAAAATGAATAAGGCTCAATAAAATATAATGTGTGTGTGGGAGTTGAATTAAAATTTTGCTTGACATTCAAGAGCATAATCACACTCCATAATTACCTACGATAAGCTTTTTGTAAAAAAATAAGATCAAAATAAAAATAATGTCTTAGTATCAAAACATCTCTGAAGAATTCACCCGTCGTTAGAGAGGAATTTTTGAACACCTAAGTTTCGTGGTGCATTTCGGGGATGAGGGCGCGTTAGGTTGCAACGCAGTGTGAAGGATGAAGAGGGCATGAAGAAAGTGCAAATAGAATGGTAAAATTAGTTAAAATGATTTAAGAATGACAGAATAATTCATCGAAGAGCAAGATCGATTATCTATGAACAATGCTTCCGACTTAATCATAAGTAGAATTTTCACAAAAATTGATATTCCCCAATCAATCTGGCTGATGTCGTGGCTTCTTCAATTTGAAACCGATATTTTAAATTTGGAGATACTTAACATGGAACCTCTGGAACATTTAAAAAATTCTCAAATGTCTTGATCACATTTTGTCCTCCAATAGCGTAAAGGACGCTTAAGAGAATGGTGCAAGTGTCATTTTCGTTGAAATCCCTGTTGTTTTTTTTAACATTGCAAAAAATTCAAAACTTTTTCGGCTTCTTCCTACAACTATAATTATGAAGATAAAGCTTATTTTCTTTATGAGATGTATTAATCATAAGCAGATCATCAAATAAGATCACGTTCAATTTTTCGAAAACTCTAGTGATTTTCGTAATTTTCCGTCAAACATCAGCAATTTTTAACTTTTAAACAACTTTTTTTCTCAGAAGTTCTCACGTTTTTTCTTTCAATGTTTTCTCGTATGTAGAAAAGAACTGAAATGATTGTGGTGATGTTCTCATTTTCGTCAGTCTCTCTGTATTTTCGATGATTGCAAAAGAATTTGGAATGAAAATTCGAATTTCACGTGCTTCGTTCGACACGTCACTTCGCAAAATGGCAACACAGTGGTTTCAAAATTCTTTGAATTCATCCTAATGTTGTCGGTCGTCGTTATTGTCGGTTGTCTTGATGAGTGTGTGAAATATTCTTATGAAGAAAATAGATTGATGGAAGGTAATAAATTTAATTAGAACTAGCAAACACACTTGTTTACGAAGGTATGATCACTGATTATGATATTCAAAAACTCACTTCAATGTAACCAAGGTAGGCTTGTGAGAAATTATTCTTGCTTTTCTATATTATGTGCTCCAAATACTCTAACAGTTAAATTTATTCATATTTGTTTCATTTGTAAACATAAGGAATGACTACTGTTTCTGAAAATCGAAATAAATGCAGATCTGTACCCCTAAGGCACTTCGTTTGAATTTGTTGATTTGGACTTTTCAAGTGATAGCTGAGGTGCTGATAGGACAGAAATTGCAATATTTCAATATTACCTAACTATTTCCAATAGTGCGAGAAAGTACGTACTGTTGTAGCTTCACAAGTTTGTCAAGGGTGTCATAATGTCTAAACAAATCTATGTTTACTTTCCTAATGAGTACCAAGCTAATTTAAATTATAGTTTTAAGTTTTCTAAGTAGGGTTGCCTACTTCCAAAAAAGAGTGGCCAAGTTAAATAGTTAATTAGTAAATTAAAATTTAAAAAAAAGTACAATCCAATTTTAATTTTCATTTTTCTTGCAACAATTTAAAACGTATTAAAATTTACTTAAAATTCAAAATATTAATTATATTATAATAATATGTAAAATATTAAATTACATTTTTCTTTGCTGCCGTGTGTATTTATTATTTAACGCAGTTTTGATCAATTCTTTGTGTTTAAGAAATAATTCTTTAATTTCAGTACAACGGTGATAAATATTAAAAATATTCAAAGTTCACTTCCAACTGATGGTACAAGCAGTCAGTTATTGAGTGTTCCAAAAAATACCTATCCAACTAAGAAAAAAGTATAATATAAAAATATTAGGTAAATGCAAGATAAGAAAAATAATATGTAAATTATTTTATATACTTTTTTAAATGTCTTGCGAAACGTTTCAATATGATTACTATTTTTTCCAGAATCGATTTCAATTGATATTCGATCTTGGTCTCATTCTAATTTGAAAAAATGTGAAAAAAGGACAACACGTGATTCTCCTATCCTTATTCTCTTAGTCTGTATAGCTTTAGATTACGTACCATTTTATCATAAAGCTTTTGAATAAAAAAATGTCCACTATTTTGTGAAAAAAATAGTGAACATATTGTGAAGAAAGCGGACTGACCGCTCAAATACTGGACACCTGGCAACCATATTTATAATAGTGTTTTTGAAATAGCAAAACTAACTATAAATCACTAAAAGAATTTGAAGATAACACTTTCATGATGTGTCGTATAACGAAAGGTGATTCCACTTCAAAATATATTACGCTACGTCATAATAAAGCTTGGCGCCCACGTGACCCCAATGAAAGCATTCATAGTAAGTACGTAGCTACGTAAGTACTATAAACAGCACTAAATTACAGCTGTAAATATAAATCCATATTCTTAACAGCAGCATAGAACTTGTAGTAGCACAGCAAAGGCAATAATTCTTCAGAATATTTGTTGTCGTTTTTTTAAAATTCTGGTGTTACAGATGTACTACATTCGTTATGTAAACTTTAACTTAAACGATTAACATCATATCTTTCTGAATAGTTGCCTTCACTAAAATAACCAATTTTCAATTTATTCTATTTATTCATTTATTTCCAAACTCTGATTAAGTAGTGGCCACTTGAAAATAGCAAAAAGTTTGGTAAGAGTCAAGTACCTACTTGACTAAATAACGACCTCTCTATATTCTTACCTCGTGAATGTATTTGAGACACTTGGAGTCCAAAGAGTAAGTATCAGTTCATGTTTCATTATTTAAATGCCAATTTAATAAAATGTTTGAACTTATTGTTTATATATAAAATAAGGGAAAATAAATAAATTATCTTCGTTTTATACCTTGACGGTAGACGATAAATGCATGCAAGAAATTACCATGCTATAACCATGTTCCGCAAGTTTGAACCAAGGGGATGTCTATAATTATTATTTCTCAAATTTGGGGCGTGAAGTAGCCACTTTTGGTGGTTTGCACCAATGTCCTATCTTTGGGATAATATTCATTAGTGGTCTCGTTTCACAGAACTGTTTAGGTGAAGAGTTCAGAAGCGATAAAAACAGTTCAGAACAGTCCCTCGTTCGATGATTATCCGTAGAAGACAAAGTTTAGTGAGAAATACTTGTTTAGTTTATAAAAATGTGCTCCGACAACATAGCCCGTCTTGATACGGAAAAGATTATTGTTGTATTCATAGGTCCATCACAAATATTAATTTTATTAGTGAAGAAATAACATGTTTTATTCACACTGTCAATTCTTTTAAACAATAAATCCAAATTTTCATTCCAATATTTTCAATATAAATTTTGTGGGTACGTGAAATGGAGCATTCTGACAGTACAAAAACATTCATTACACTAATTGTACAGTAAAATATTAGTTCGTTTCGATTAATTTTATTGAATTTAATAAAGCATGAAGGCGTGGATGAACAACTAAAAAAATTATGGAAATATTTCACTTTCACTTAAGATCGATTATGATAGAAGGAAGTTCATTGTTTTACTTTAATTTTCTGTAGCGATTTTAATAAGTTGAAACTTTGCGTTGACCAGTTAAATCACAGCCCATTAACAGAAGAAAGTACAATGTTATAATGAAATCCTGCAGACACTATTATGTAAACAAGTACGATGTGAATGTTGCGTGATGTGAGAAACGCGATTGTATGATGACATCAACTTTGTTTACGCATGTCATAAAAAGATTTATTAAATCTATTGAATTTTTTCTCAACATTTCTATTTAAAAATACCTGATTAACAATTTTCGCAAGGTAACTAGCGTGTGCCAAATGTGTGTTTAAATGATCACAGCTGCAGTATGTGGGAGCTGGATCCGAGGGTGCCACTTCCGTTCGCACGTTGACAATATCGTTTCTTTCCCGATATTACCATGGTGGAAAGAGCTAGGTGGGCTCCTCCCGGGCTCCGATTTTTGCGCGTTGTGCACAGCACCAGAGTCCGCCGCGAACCATGTGATCACTTCGTTTGAAAAGCGAGACCAGACGTCGGCCGTCATGTTTCATGAAGTGCAAGAAGTGTTGAGAAACATTTTTTAAGATGCATAAATGGACAATTTTCAGCGGTGACTGACCAGAAATAACACGATGAAAGAGTGTAATAAAAGATGCAATATTTTAAAAAAGTGCTTTTCTGTTTCAATGATTTGTAACTGTGATAATTTTGGTATTTAAAGTTCATGCTAATATTTTGACGCACACTTATGTCTGAAGTCGGATGCGCAAGAGACCACCCATCTCTTTCCTCCGTGTATTTCGTATTTCGACCATGCTTTCCACCAAGGATATTCCGATTGAGTTTGATACATAATAGATGTAATACCTACAAAATTTCGAGTTCATATGTCGTGTTTAAATCGGTGTTCAAATATCGGTTAAACAGTTTTTTCCAATCACATTTAGACGCGAATTTCGAATTTTTAAACTAAAAATCTGTTTTAATTTTTTTCACTACCGTCCACACTGTTTAAAAATCCGAAATATTATGTGTTAAAGAATGTTATAAGACCCATTTTAGGGAGAAAATTGAGACAGTACTCCAACATTATCACGTCTAAAATGAATTTCCAAAAAATATTTATTTTTTCTATATGAATTTGGCATCAAAATTCGTTGACAAAAATACCTTCAAATTGAATTTTGCTTCCCCGTCTCTGCATTTTTTGTCTGATACACGCAACAGATGCTGAGGGAAAAAAATGCAAAACACATTTCTCGTTGTATGTCTGCAACAGACTGCCCTAGGAAGCTGATTTTTTGTGAATCTACGTCACTTTTTATTCTCTTTTATATGAGCGTCGCGATTATCGATTTGGTTAGGAGGCAGTTTTAACTGCCTTATTCGGCTATACCCTTTCCAAACACGAAAAATGACATTGGATGAAAAAATGTTTTCCTATACTTCAAAAGTCTTTTGTCCAAGTCTAAATAATTGTTTAAGGGAAGCCATAGAAGCGTACAGCATAAAAAAAAACAATCTCACACAAAAGTGCTGTTTTGCACTTTGCCTGAGTGTGAAAAATCTCGCCAATATGGAAGAGGCGCGGTTCTGACCACAAACCCGGGGCTATCCACATTGAGTATTTGCTGTGTCAGCGCCAATGGACCGAACACGGTGCAAGTTTGTGTCTTATGCATTCACCGTGTCCAACTGTTGTGTAAGGAGTTTATTTTTTCTCCATCTTCACACCCAGAGGGCGCAGGGAAAGTGGACCCTACCTTAGACGTTCATGGTGGCACTTTCTCCCGGTGCTGTAACGTAAATGAACTCAAATAAGTTACCTCACCGTTCCTTGAGTCTCCCTACTAATGATCTATTTATGACTAACCGTTATACTATAGGTTAGAATTACATAAAAATAGATATTGTGCAATTGTGTCTACCTCGGAATTAGAAGACGCAGAAACTTCGTGCCACCGCAACGACATGGAGTGGAATCAGTGGGACGAATACTGCGGAGAATGCGATCTCAGTGCCATTGACTTGTTTCGAAGAGTAAATTTAACCAAAAAACAGAAAATATTAGCTGAAGCCTGCTGGGAAAGCCGAGATCAAATTATTTCTTGACCAACTACAATTGCGAGCGGTTGATAGTACTTCGACAATCCCACAAAGTAACTTTGTCAAGACTACGCTTCGAGAGACAGAGAGAGGAGAGAAAGAGGAGAAGGGAGGGGGAGAGAGGAGAAGGGAGGAAGAGAGGGAGAAAGAGGATATTTTTAAGTCGACACAGCTTTCTTAATAATATAGAAAAGACATTGGCTGATTTGCAAATTACTAGTTTTAACTCTTCAATCTGAATGTCAACTTGTTTACATTCTGTGGAAACCACTATTATGAAAAGATCTAAGAGCAAAAGTGTGCAGGACTAGACCTTACACTCTCTCCAACAATGGCATTAGTCATCATACAAGTAGTATCTACGTATGTATACTTTTTCTAACGTGGCGCTTGACTTAAATCAGCTGTTACGGTGTCATCCAATCGGGAGATAACGTAAAGAAGATCGACGTATAACTCATAGTTTTGCGAAATGTTCCAACCTGCAGGGCACAGGCCCTAGAATTGGAGGTGCAGCCAAGTACATCACTCCCATGCCCTTACTCTCAAGGAGGCCCGTCGAACTCAAGGAGGTGAAAGAATGAAGGGCAACGCTTCCCATCCTTTTTATTATAATTCGAATGTTTATGTAATACTATTAAATTGTATCGGACTTAATCGTTTTTAACTTTTTAAGTTAATATATTTTCCACATTAAGACATGAGCGAAGTCTCAAGAAACTATATAAGAACACTCAAGCGAAAGTTAAAACAGGTAAAATTGAAACTCAAAATATATTTATAAACAAAGGTTTTAAGCAATAATGTGGCCTATCGCCATGAGGAAGCTCTGCGTATATGGTACAGAAAGTGTTCGGGCATGGAAATTGAAATTTATCGCTATTTGGGAAACCCTCAGAACCATCGACTGGACCATAAGCGTATCAAGGAGGAACTTCGAATAAAATATCAAAAGCGGCTAACAAAGTTGTTAAACACTTATTTATCAGGGGGTAATCTGATTTCAGCTATCAACACCTGGGCTGTGCCGGCCCTAACCTACTCGTTTGGTATCGTTAAGTGGACTGAATCTGACCTGGAGGAGCTGGACAGATCAACGAGAAGACTGTTACATAAATTCCGTTGTCTTCATCCAAACTCTTCAGTAAAAAGATTATAACTATCTCGAACGATGGGAGGCAGAGGGTTGGTTAATATAAAACACTTTGCCTGAGACAAGAGGAAAAAATGCGACAGGTCCTTTTAAACTCCACCGACACATTAATGAAATTAACAGTTAATGAGGACCGCGGCTTCACTCCGTTGAACCTCCATGAACGAAACTATCATTTAAACATCTCTACCCCCCAGTCGAACTTTAATGAATGGAAACAACAAGAAATACATGGAAGATACCCAAAACTCTTGTTTCGAGATGATGTAGACAGACGATCCTCGGTGGAGTGGCTTTTGGAGAAACAAATATATCCTGAGACCGAGGGTTTTATAATATCAATTCAAGACAGAGTTATCAAAACCAGAAACTATCAAAAGTATTGTTTAAAAGAAGATGTGGTGGATAAATGTAGGAAGTGCAGTAGGAGAAACTATAGAACACATCACAGCTGCATGCTCTTCCCTCTCAGACAGTGCTTACTTAGGAAGGCATAATCAAGTTGCGAAAATCGTGCACAGGGCAATTGCAATAGAGCATAAATTATTGGATGAATCAACACCGCCATTCTATAAGTACACCCCTCCTCCAGTGCTGGAAACAAGTTCCACCCTTTTGTACTGGGACAGACCAGTTTTAACTGATCGTACTGTCGATTACAATAGGCCAGATATTCTCCTTATAGATAAAAAGAAGAAAGAAGGAGTAATAATAGACATCGCAGTACCACTATCCCACAATATCAAGCAGAAAGAAATAGAAAAAATTTCGAAATATGAAAACTTATCTTATGAACTAAAACATATTTGGAAATTAAATTCTACCAAAACATACCCACTCGTGATATCGGCGGAAGGCCTGGTCAGTAAAAACTTCCTTAAAAACTTAACAGAACTTAAACTACCTAAAAACGTTCTGAACATGGGACAGCGCGCAGTTTTGTTGCAAACTGCCCATATCGTAAGAAAATTTTTATCTTAGGTCCAGATATAAGATGAAGTTCTTCTTCTGTGACCGAACCTGTCCCCAAAACAACTTCGGGGAAGGTGAGCATTTCTACCAGCAAAAATAGCTGAGAAAACATAGGATGATAATAATAATAATAATAATAATAATAATAATAATAATATCTACACGATTGTGCAAAGAATTAATTATGAGAATCCACACACCTTTTGGCGCCCCGATTATGTCTTTGCGGCCCTGGCAGTAACAAGTCGGAACTGGGAGTCGAATATGAAATACATCATGAGATGGCGACAAGCAATTATCCAACTCTTCTGTGCAAAATAACTTAACATCGCGGCCGTCAGAAAGCATGGACAGACATAAAAATTGGTGACCAAACTTATTCCTGTTATTTCAATCTACATTCCGCAACATGGTCATTCGTCTTGTCTCGTTGAAATATGAACGAACGTTGCTACGTTACTTGCATATGTTGCTACTAAAGCTATTCTTTCCATTTCATTACCATTTATGGGCCATATACAAATGAGTCACATAACTTTAGCACCTTTTGAACGGTTGAAGTTATTACAATGCAGTTTTCACAGAAGTGCATGAGGGAATGTAGCTAATTAATACTTGTATTCATTTCTATTTTATCATTTGTATTTTTTATTATATTGAAGTAACTTTGATATTTTAAATGGAACTATACATATTTTTTAGTCTATCATGGGCATAAAAAGGCGAATTCAATGATATACATATTGTCATATGTTAGATAGCATTTTTTGAGTAATTTTGATTTTTGCGACTCGTGTTTAATGGATATTGTAACGCCTTGAGCACATGCTATATAGCAGGGAGAGTGCTGCGCGACCTTGGTTGGTGAACTGCTACATTTAATATAAACGTTAGGCAAGAGTCGCACAAAAAATCAAAATTACTAAAAATATGCTTATCTAACATATGAGAATATGTATATCATTGGATTTGCCTTTTTATGCTTGTGATGATAGTGTAAAAAATACGTATAGTTACATTTGAAAAAACGCAAAATGCCTCAATATCTCTTAAAAACAAGTGATAAAATCGAAACGAATACATGAATCAATTAGCCCCATTGACTCATACACATTCGTGAAAACTGCATTGGAATAATTTCAACCGTTCAAACATTACAGCATGTGCTTAAGTTACGTGACTCATCCTGTATAATAATTAAATGTATTTGTAACTGAAGATGAATTTGATAGCAAGAGTTTTCCATGGTATTACATCGTTTTAAACATATCGAGAACACATGAAATGTTCATCGAAACTACCGGTACCTCCGGCAATCCAAACGCGGTTGGCGACTGTCATTATACGAGTAGCACAGTTTTCTATCATATCAATTGATTATTGTTTATTGAGTTTACTTATTGTTACTAGTTATTTATTGTTAATAGATTATCTTATCGAGCCCATTCACAAAGGTGGCAGCGATATATGCTGCTCGGTGTGGCTACTCACTATATTGGGAAAGTTATTGAGTCATATTTCGTTGGTAAATTTGGTCTTCTCAAAGCATATTTTATTCTACGTGAATTTGGAAGGGAATCAGGCGAACATTTACAACGTGACTAATTACGCAGGCACAAACAAAACCAAGTCCCAAAGACCTAACACATGTTTCTCTATGTATGTGCTATGTTCTCTATGTTTCTCCACGATACGCTGAATCCGAATGTGAAGCGAGAATTGCGTCACCACTTTCCAATTTTCTTTAAATGGCTAAAAACCAACTAGAAATTTTAAATTGTTAACTTCACGGTGACTTTTCATTAGTAAAAAATGGAAGGCCCAATTCTGGCTTCGGATTCGTATTCAGCGCGTCGACATACATAGATGGTTTGGTTTGTTTTTTTCGTGTTTCCTGGCGCGTCAACTGCTTTGGTCATTAGTCCCGTTAGTGTAGTGCATGATTTTTCTCGGGAGATGGTGGTGGTCATCCCCCGCTGGATAGCGAGATCCGGCGCCGACCTACCGTCGACTAGTGGGGTTTCCCCCTAACCAGGACTCTCCCACCAGCGGGGCACCGCCCCAACCGGGACAAGCACTAAGCTCCCGACCGGTCTACCGGAATATGTGGTAGTGAAGTGCATGTTGGTGTAAGTGTGAGTGTAAGGGAGAGAGGATAGGACAAGGAAGAGGAAGGACAGATCGCGCGCGCTCCGTGGCCCGTTTGGTAGGGTACTGCTCCGGCATTCGCCTGGTGTTGATCGATATACATAGAGAAACGTATGTCAAGTCTTTGGCTCTGACAACTTATTTATTTGGTGTGCCTGTGTTATTTTGAAGTCTAATTCAAATTCATAGGTTTATAGATAACATTATAATAAGTAATAAAATTAATGTGTAATAAGAGGTATCCATTGTGAATATTTCGTTTATGTTGCAGCGGTATGGATGAACAATACGTGTCCGAGAAGCAATCCCAACGCAAACGACTGCCTCAAACACACGTTTGAGGGCATGTTCCCCTACATGGCCAACGGTAAGTTGCGTATACTGCATTGAAACATTTTTGAATTAAATTGAAAGTAAATGAAAACGAATTTCTAATATTTCCAAACATAACATTTTTATGTAATTGTGTTTGATTTAAAAAAACATTCATAAAGCATTGCTTGGATATTGAAAGACAATGCTAATAATAATAATAATAATAATAATAATAATAATAATAATAATAATAATAATAATAATAATAATAATTTGAACAAAACGAAATAGTATTCAAATAATACTACTTTTTTATAGAAGCTGCTTACATTACACTTTTGATGACCATCAGGATGCGTAGGCCATTTATTACATTCCGATACACATTTAGGGTGCGCTTATCCTCAATGTGGTAGTTTAGTGCATGTGTATGAGAAGAGGAGAAGATCAAGATGAAGAAGGAAAATCGCGCGCGGTCCATGGGCTATGTATTAGGGAACTGCTCCGGCATTCGCCTGATATTGATAAACCATGGAAAACTCTTTATCAGAGCAGTCCGGCACTAATATTCTCCTCCGGGCGGTGATTTAATTCGACCTAATTATGTAGCTCAAGTCGAAATCGGCCATCGTTGGGAGTTGACCCTGTAATAGGAACCCTCGAGCAATGATCAGCAGATGCAATGGCAATGCTGTTATTGAGACATCACATTCGTTAAATTCAGTGCACATTTGGTAGATTTGTGTACTTTTCTTCTGAAGTCAAGCCATGAAATAGCGTGAGAAGTCTTGGAAACATAAATTGAGAACTATTTACATTTTATGTTTCAGTGTAAAATTTTACCCAGTTTGTAAAAAAATTACAAGTAACAAGACGCAAATAGTCGTTATAAAACTATGATACAGCAAGTTAACTTTAATATTAATTCCTTTATAAAACACGTTTTGTACTCGTGTATCTCACGGTCCTCTGAAGTCTCGTTAAAGTCCTTAACTTTTAAAATGCGAAAATACAGTGTTTTTCTTATCATTCGCCGAAGATTTGGGCCGCGTCGCCCGGGCAGTCAAGGGCTCATTCGCCAAGCGAACTACTGACTCAACCCCCGTGCTGATACACAGGAACTATTGCTGCGCTTATCTTCCTTTAAAGAAGATGCAGAAAGCGATGGTCGGCTGAAATGCATTTTTGGCATTTCCGGAACATAATTTACCCTTTGAAGTAACTCTCGAGTAATTGATGCGATTTTCTCTTCAATAGAGCGCCGGAGATCTTCGTCCGAATGCGGGTTTTCTGCAAACATCTGATCTTTCAAGTACCCCCAAAAGGAAAAAGTCACAAGGAGTTAGATCAGGTGATTTAGAAGGGCATAACCCTCGACTTTGAACGACACTATAAACAATATTTAAAAACTTCATGTATCGAACAGCAGTGTGAGCAGTTGCCGAATCCGTTGAAAGTAACTATAGATGCCTCAAAGATTTTCTTGGAGATTGTCGTAATCTGACAGAGATTTCGTTCACCTTCTCTTCTCACAGAACATGGCACTTTCCAAACTTTCGTTTGTCAATTAAAATTCCATGGAAACGAAGTTTTTTTACAAGTTTTAGAATTGTCGACCTATGTGGAATATGCACACCCGGAAATTTGTTAATAAACCTCTTGCGGTACTTACTGGCAGACTTAGTCGAACTAAGGGGTCGTAAAGGTATATTCTGTTTCAAAGAAAATTTCATGAAGTCAGTTGAACGCTCTCGAGCCGGTCGCACCGAACAACGAACACGCCGGATGATCGAGGCCCTTATTGACAATTCCGCGGGGAACGGAAGGCTCAATCACTGAGACAAGCGGCACGTCATCATCGGCGAAAGACAAAATAAACATCCGGTACATGAGCGCATCGATAATCTCGGACACTTCATGCACAGTCTTTCAACGAGAGCGATAGTATTCTAACAAATCAGGTAAGGACCATGTGGTCACCAGTGGGTGACCATGCAGCCACTTCGCGAACTATGTAAGTATTCCAAGAGCTTGCCAGTGGCACTATCGTCGCTTCCGCATTGTTGCTGACCTGCAGGTCCCAGGGTTCGAGCCCCGTTGCTGGCGGATTTTTCGACACTACCTACATTACTGGGTCGAATTCAACCACGGTGCCACGTTGGGGGATATACCTGGTTGGAGAAAACCAGTCAAATCGACGTGTTGGTCGGCGCCGGATCTCGCCATCCGGCGGGAGAAGATCACCGCGCCTGACGCGATGAAAACCACACTGCATTAACGGAATTAACGACCATAGCAGTTGTCGCGCCCGGAAACACGAAATAATGAATCCATCATTGAGTTATCCGTGAGGCGCGAGCGGTGGGCACGTCGGTGAGAGTGTTGGAGAGCTTGGCAGTGGGCGTGGCAGTGGGCGTGGCAGTGGGCGTGGCAGTGGGCGTGGCAGTGGGCGTGGCAGTGGGCGTGGCAGTGGGCGTGGCAGTGGGCGTGGCAGTGGCGTGGCAGTGGGCGTGGCAGTGGGCGTGGCAGTGGGCGTGGCAGTGTGCGTGGCAGTGAGCGTGGCAGTGTGCGTGGCAGTGGGCGTGGCAGTGGGCGCGGCAGTGGGCGTGGCAGTGGGCGTGGCAGTGGGCGTGGTAGTGGGCGTGGCAGTGAGCGTGGCAGTGTGCGTGGCAGTGGGCGTGGCAGTGGGCGTGGCGGTGGATGTGGCAGTGGGCGTGGCAGTGGCGTGGCAGTAGGGTGGCAGTGGCGTGGCAGTGGGCGTGGTAGAGGGCGTGACAGTGCGCGTGGCAGTGAGCGTGGCGGTGGCGTGGCAGTGGGCGTGGCAGTGGGCGTGGCAGTGGGCGTGGCAGTGGGCGTGGCAGTGGGCGTGGCAGTGGGCGTGGCAGTGGGCGTGGCGTAGGCGTGGCAGTGGGCGTGGTAGAGGGCGTGGCAGGTGTGCGTGGCAGTGAGCGTGGCAGTGTGCGTGGCAGTGGGCGTGGCAGTGGGCGCGGCAGTGGGCGTGGCAGTGGGCGTGGCAGTGGGCGTGGCAGTGAGCGTGGCAGTAGGAGGCGGTGGGCGTGGGGTGGGTGGCGGTGGAGTGCGGTGGGCGTGGCGGTGGCGTGGCAGGGGGCGGTGGGCGGTTGGAGAGCGGGGCGGAGGGCGAGCGGTAGGCGGGCGGTGAGGGGGAGGGCGGGGTGGCAAAGATGCGTGTAGGAGGGTGTGTCGGTGGGCGTGTCGGTGTGCATGGAGGTGGGCGTGGCAGTGAAGCGTGGCAGTGGGCGTGGCACTGAGCGTGTCGGTAGGCCTGGCGGAGGGCATGTCGGTGGAAGTGTCGGTAGGCGTGGCGAAGGGGCGTGGTCGGTAGGTGTGTCGGTGACGCGTGGTGGTGACGCGTGTCGGTGCTGGTGCTTGGCAGGCATACCGGAGGTGGCGATGCCGCCCTTCGAGCCGCTCTTCATCAAGAAGCTGTCGCTGCGACGCGGCAACGGCGCCGTCACCATCGCCGGCACCTTCTTGAACGTGCTGGTGCGCGGCCCCAGCAACTCCTCCGCGGATTTCGTCAAGTAAGGCACCAGCGGAGCCACGGGCACCGCCCCCATAAAACATCTTAAAAATATGCTGTTCAATTTATTCATAAACGATTACCATCTATTAGTTATGTCTCATGAATTGGAGTATGCTAATTATTATATTAGGGAATGGATTTGATGGAGTGAAATGTCATTTTTTCCTTTTCACTTTAGAACAAAGCCTTTTAGCATAGACAAAATTTATTTGCGGACAAGAGAAACCTTATTTGTAGTTTTGGTCCAATATGTAGTTTTTTAAAATTTAGCGTCATTTTTAAGCCATTTTCCATTGATTTCATCGATTTTAATTCCATTTTAAAGGTTCTTGTTACAAGTATAATTTACGAGATGCAAGAAATGTTCTCCACAGAATTCCGGAGCAGCCTATTCCATTTCATCGTTCATAAATTGTAACGCCTGCATCATCATTGTCGGTTCGGCCGATTTCGCGATAACTGAAGTCAGATATTTCCCGGTAAAAACAGACCAAATCAAAATTTTACAATCTGAGTTCAATTGAATAAAACGAAGCAATCTCTTTTACATCAGTACCATCCAGCAGATTGAGCTGTTGATCTGAATTCTGAGGAATCTGGTTGGTCTGGTTTTGATCAGATTTTAATGTGATTGCTTTATTTTAGGACATTTTGATTTTAGGACATTTAAAAAACATTTTATGAGCATTTTATTGATCATTTTTGGCGATGTTTCAGGACATCAAAATTCGCCCTTTCTCATTATAAATTACATATTGTCTTTCAAAGTATTACTTTAAAAAATGGAAATACATTTAGTGCGATCCGAAATTAAACTGTCAACACTAATACTTTTTGTATCTGATATAAAGTGAACGCAGGTATTGCTTATTGTTGCTCTGCAACCTATGAAGTGTTATTTTCTCCCTTTGTGAAATGACATTATTCCCCTCTTTTCCAAATTTCAGGCTAACTGCGGCTTCACGATATTACCGCAAGGATTCGAAGCATGTACTTTCATGAGGGTTTTTAAGAAAGCTACCAGATTTTTGTAAACCACATTAATCCCATTGTTTCTTTACAAATATTATAAGAAAGATGAAAATTTAGTTCAATTACTTAACTAGTATATTATTTTCCAATTAAAACGTGGAATGTTACTAATGACTAAAAAATGACAAAACTACTCGGAATAAATTAATAAGAAGTGAATATTTAATTAATAAAACAAAAAATATTTTCCCAAAAATTCGTTAGTGATCAGGTTAGAAACATGGACGAATGTCCGTGCGTACTGCTATATCGTAACAATGCAGGTGAGTCACAATTTTTGTGACATTTGTATAGAACGTTCCAAACTTGATATATGAGAAACTAATAAAAATTTCTTATCAAATGTGATGTTAAACGAGAAATTTCATTGCATCATTGTGATTGATAATTCAGTCAATTTTGACATTTGTCAACCTATAACAACAAATTAAAAAAGAGTCCAAACATTTTGTAACATTGGATCGAAGACTATCATTAATAGTCATACAACAACGTCTATGGAAACATAATAAAAAATGCCAGAAATCATTCGATCCATCACATATTCAGTATATAAAACTACCGGATAATTCCGTAGCCGGAACTGCACAGTTGTATTTAAACGGCTCGAATCATTCTAAGCGTAGATGAGCGAGAATGAACCTCTACGGACCTCATGGCCCATTATACAATTTGAAAGCTGTCGGACCATGTGCACGCACAATGGTTAAATATTTTTGCAAAATATGATGCTGTAACTCCCATTTTATTAATACAAAATGAAAATATTTAATAGAAGAAACTGATAACTGCCAAATGCTCAATTTTATCACAACCAAACTGAAAGTTTCCTTCATTGTAAAAAAAAATAAAAATAAAAAAAAATTAAGTTAGTTTAATTGCTACATAATGTTGGAACAGATTTAAATGTTATAAATGTTCTAAGTGATATTTGTCATTCTTATTTGCAATACGTTAGTTCTTTCCTAACAATAATAATGAATAAACACAAATATTATGCAGATGTTTTGCGGACTATTGAATTATTTGGTTGGCAGCTTACGTTCCAAAAGCAATTCTCTGGCAATGTCGAGATCGGTGTGCAAGTAGTCCTGTAACTGTAATAATGTTGGTGTTTTTGTAATTTGCGTGCCCTGCGCGCAGGCTGGACGAATCGCGGCGCCGCATGGACTTCGGGCTGACCATCCCGGAGATCCGCCTGGAAGGAGACTACGACCTGCGCGGCAACATCCTCGTGCTGCCATTGGTGGGCGCCGGCAAGGTGCACATGCGCATGAGTGAGTAGCACATAATGCTCCTTTGGAATAATTCTGCGAGCACTGGATAAACCAAACATTCAATTAAAAATAACGATTCCAGTTAAGTTACATAAGTATACAGGATGAGTCACGTAACTTCAGCACCACCTGCGATTTTTGAACCGTTGAAGATAGTGCAATGCAGTTTTCACGCAAATGCAGGAGAGAATGGGGCTAATTGATGCATGTATTCCTTTGTTTTTGTCACTTGTATTATAAGTGATATTGAGGTAACTTTGCGTTTTTCAAATGGAACTATACATATTTTTTAGCGTATCACGACGAGTGTAAAAAGACGAAACCAGTGATATACATATTGTCACATGTTATACAAGCATTTTCGTGAGTAATTTTGATTTTTTGCGACTCGTATTTAACGGATATTGTAACACTCCGAGAACGTGCTAGCAGGTAGAGAGCTGCGCGACCATGGTTGGTGGACTGTTACATTTAAAATGTTCGTTAAAAACGAGTAGCAAAAAATCAAAATTACTAAAAAGAAATGCTTATTTAACATATGAGAAACAGAAAATTAAATACCAATGAGTTCAGTTGATGAAAAAATAGACAGTGAATATGTAAAGGGGGCGAGCAAATAATTATAGTACATTGATTATTTTGTCATATTGTTCAAATTGGAAGAATTTTTTTGGTCATTTAGATTAGATTTATGTTTTTCAAGGAATAGCATTTCTGATTTTAATATTTTTGGCAGTTAGCTTCGTGATCAAGCTACATTCTCCCAATACATTATGTGTCCAGAACATTGAATGTGTCTTGAGATCACATTATCATCCCCCTTTTCTCACTATTTCTGCGGTGTTCAGCTCTTTTGTTTTTGCTTTCTAAATTCGATATTTAAAAACGAAAGAAAAATGGTCTAAAAATAGAATGATCGATTCATGGCTTGGAAATGAGCTTGAAAATCTCATTTGAATGCTACTTTCTCCCGGCGGAATTTTTGTTTCCATTTTACTGTTGAAAATAATCAAGCTCTTTCTGCAAAGATTACTTTTTGCAAGTAATTTAGATGTGCTAAGGAATATGAAATTTTCTAGAATTTGTGTTTGACACAATGAAGTCTATAAAAAGAACTCAGTTTCGTAGAACTCAAAAGTAAATCAATATTTTGCTTAATCATCAATAAAATTTTAAAATGTTCCAGAAATATGGGGTGAATACACTTACACATCAGTAGTATTTATGACCTCAATTTTTTGTTTTAAAATACGCATTTTCCTTTCTTCCGAAGAAATGAAAAATCCTCGCCTCCGATGAAGGGAAAACTACTTCAGAAGTTCAAAAGTATGGACTTTAAATATTTTAAAATTTGTTATTAATGAAGTAGCCTTTGCAGAAACGAATATAACGTAGAACTTGTTCTTTATGAACAGCACTATATCAAATTAACCAATTGAGGACCAACTATTTAAAACGCGCATTGTCCACTGGTGGACAAAATTGAGTTTGCTATGAAATTGTATAGTTTTTAATACGCTCTACACGCTGTTGATTTCAAATTTCTTCACAGCGCATTTAATTTAATGCGATAAAATGCGTTTTGAAGTAATCTGAAAGCAGGAACGTTTAGTACATATTAAAAACCACATAACTGTATATCAAACTCAATTTTTCGCACCAGGAGACAATATGCGTTTTGATTAATTGCTCAACTATCCACAAATTCGTGCATTTCATTCACACATTGAGATCTACGGTAAGTCTTTCACGACACATGCCACTGGTCATGTATAGGATTATTATGTATAAGATTACGTAACTTGCCTGACTCCCAAAATACTGAGAGTAAAGACCACACGTAATCTGACATTGATTGAACACTAATTTCACGTGAACGTGGAAACGCCGGGCTGTGCGGCCCGACGAACCGCGCGCGCTCTGGGAGCGCTTGCTTGCAACTGTTCACCGAAGGAGGTGGGGTGGAGCGGAGCGGGCGCTGCCGGCGGCAGCGAAACGACCTCGCGAGGCCGGGGTGCGGGGCGCGGCGGGGCCGGGCCGGCTTCGCTTTCTTCCGCGCCGGAAAGCAGGTCGCTGCCCCCCTCGCTGCCGCGTTCCGCCACACGCCACCCCCTCCCCCCTCCCCTCCCGCTTCCCCTCTCCCCCTCGCGTTCCTTCGCGCTGATCAGGTTCCTGAGGTGACAAATCCGGAGCGCGCTCAGCACGCGAGCTCAGCTGTTGGAAGGGCGATACAATCCAGATACACACCAGCCGGTTCTGTTGCTTTTATTGGTCAGGGAGAATGGTTTAAACGCGCAACCCACAGAAGTAGTTTGTTAAATAACCCACCACTCTGAATGCAATATTATTCCTGGGATGGTTATGTCACGATTGAACGTGGAGATTAAATGCTTAGAAACAAAACAAAGCAACACGACCTCGCGAGCAGACTCCGTATAGAACATTTTAAACTCAGTCACAGCTACCTAATTAAAAAGGCTACTCCTGATCCTTGCCCAAATTGCGGACTCCCAGTTTCCACGAAGCATATTATAGTTGATTGCCACGTGATGGCGACTGTGAGAACAAACCTTAACATCAATGATAATCTCTACTGTATACTAAATTCTTATCCCGGTCAAAAGAAAATTATTGAACTCCTCACCAAATTTAATATGCTAAATAGTATTTAGCTAATGATTATACATTGTCTGCCCTATGTATAACATCTAGATTTAGGATTTGTGTAGGTGTATCCCATGAAAATGTGTAACCAGTATGTGAATTTGTAAATAATGTATTTTTTGTAACTGTGATCGCCAATGACCTAGCTGTTTATAAGGTGACCTTAAATAAATAATAAAGAAAAGCAACACGAAAAGAGATTAATTTGAAGTTTAAATAATGGGGAAGTTTTCTGTAGATGTCCAACACTGTTTTAAGATCCAAAGGGAAATTTTATCTGCTGCAAATGATTCATGAAATACAATTTTAATTATGCATGTTGTTTATTCAAATATTGTCTTTCTTTCCTCACTATTTTTCTTTAAAACCACACATTTTACACAATGAGAAGAAACAGGATGTACGAAGTATTTTGTGTGGTAAAGATAATATTATTTTTAAGTTTTGTACGTTTTTTAGCAACTTAATATTAGTCAAGGCTATATCTTAGATGTTGTTAAAGAAAATAACTGTATGTCAATTGTTTCAAAAAATATTGCGCAACAATTGAAATAATTGCACTAATAAACGAAGTGAAGTTATTTTCTCCACATTTTCTTAATTTTTTACGATTTAAAACTAACTTAACCGTCTCACGACTACACATACTTCACAGAATAACACGAGTAGGATTCTTTCCTGCCGAGGACACTACGCGGTAGTGCTTCTCTCCTTGAATCGTCAGTCAACACGATTACGAATTCTCCACCTGTGTGTATGAAACGACTTCCCATGCACATATGCAGGTTCGTAATAGGTGGATCGTGACTGGCCGTGCTTTGTTCCAGGCAACCTGACCACGGGCTCCCGCACGCGAGTGGAGATTCGGCGCGTGGGTGGTCGAGAGGTCTTCCACGCGACGCACATGTCAATCGACTTCAACGTGGGCTCCTTGTTCATCCACTTCGACAACCTCTTCGGAGGAAACAAGGTTCTTGGTATGTACTTCTGCGCACGCCGCGCTGGCGGAGGTTAGCCTTTGCAAAGAACCGGCTGAGATTGCTCACCGTTGCCTCGGTAGCATCGTTGAAATGGGGGATCTAGGGTTCGAATCCCGTGCAGGTGCATTTTCGACTACCTACGTAGCTGGGTCGATTTTAACGGCAACCTTTCTATTTTTCTCTTCTCAAGTTTCATTAATCGCCGACCTGGATGGCCGAGGTGGCTCAGAGCGAGCAACGACCCAGCGCTTCGGTGCGAATGGTCGCGGGTTCGAGTCCCGCCTTGGGCATGGTTGTTTGTCCCTTGACTTTGTATGTGTTGTCGCGGAGAGCCTGGCGTTCTGCTGACCCCAGATCAGAGGAGCCCGCAAGTGTGTTTGTCTAGTGTATGGTCGAATATACGTCCCATCGGGATGTAGAGGGTAACCAGCTGTTGGCTGGATAAAAGCCCTAGAAAAAGAAGTTTCATTAATACATAAAACTACTAACTGCTCTATATTGAATCTACGCTGGCAATACAACAGCGCATACTTTCTCGCATTATTTCTAAATTTTCAATTTTTGAAAATTGAAACAGTTCAACGAAAATGAGATCCGTTTCATTCTTTTAGGCGCCCCTTCTTCATTCAGTAGAAAAAAGAAAAAAAAATGGAGCGTTTTTTTAAATACACTTTTTTGAAATTGCATAAATTTCAAGCGCAAATTACTCAAAATTTATTTTCTTTCAAAAATTATACCTGACGTATTTAAAGAACATTTTTTTACAATAGAATTTGTCTGAGACAGAAAACTGTCTTCAATTTTGTAGTTTTGAAACGTTAACTGTTTGCAATTTTAGAAAGTAAAAAAATAGAGCAGATAATGTGACTAGCACCATATTATTTTACCGTCCCTTATTACATAGGAGGAGAAAATTTGAAGAAACAATTTGGAGCGTTTTTTGAGAGAAAAAAATTGTTTAAATATTTAAATTGCCTATATTTCACAAATTATACGAAAACTAATAATATTTTCGATAAATTGAACGTGAACATATTCAAAAAACTATCTTTAAGGAACAGATTTTATTAAGGAAAAAATCTCTATCTTCAATATTGTAGTTGTACGAAAACGTCCCCAAAAATCTGCACTTTTCGAAAAAACAGAAATTTTCAGAATCTGCTCCATTTTCTTAAGTGTCCTTTAGGTAATTGGAGGACCAAGTTTAATTAAAAAATTGGAGCCATTTTTTGAGAAAATGTTGAAAATATTTTTGAGACAGCAAAGCTAGAAGCGGAAGCAAAGGCAGCAAAGCTAAGAAAGTAGTGGAATTATGTAATTTTTTTTTTTATTTCTGGGTTAATTTTTCTTCCTGAACTAATATATTCATTTCTTTTGTAAATAATAAACAATTTACATGCTTCTGGATTGTTTCTATACTTCTACAATGCAAACTTTTGCCTAGAAAGCATTTTTTCAAACCAACTTTTGAATGCTTCTTGCCGCTCAGCCGTTCAGAATATCCAAGTACTTTATTACACAAAATATACTTAAAATTGTCATGAGAGTTTGTTTTCGAATTTTCGACGTTTCCTCCCCGGATATCCTCCATAATTAGTTGAAAGTGGCGTCGCCGACTCTGTAAACTGTTTTAAAAGTTGTTTCATGTGATTTCTAAATGTCATACATAGTTTCAAATAAGTTCTTAAAGGCGATGGACATACCAATGAATCGTAGTAGCTGATAATGTTACATTCCCGTTCAAAAATTCCCAACACTCAATGAGCTTGTCTGTTACCTCTATAAGGGATATGAACTGGTAATATTGCAGTTTAAAATCGCCGTAAAAACGCTTGCAGATATGGATGATGTGAATAGTTCGAATTTAGTGCAGCTACATTTTGAACCCCTTTTTGCTAATATACACAAAAATACACATAAAAGATCATCTGTAAGCTGCTCTTGAGTATTATTTTCTAAACCTAATATAATATCGTTTAAATTCCGAATCAATTAATTCCGAAAATTCTTCACAAAACATTCCACAATTACATTAGATTCTTTCCCCGTATTTGCATGCTTAAGAACGTAAATGTGCAAAGATGAATACGCATGTGCTTCCGTTTTCTAACATTACTCACATTTCTGGTTTCCCTCGTATTTACTTGGCATTCTTCAAATTTAATAAGTTCCAAGCTAATACTGTACGTTCGTGTTTGCAAAGTTATTAGTAAAAATACGGTAATACGGACGAAACACTTCACTTTTTGTGTTCAAAGAAGCATCACTACTGATAGTTCTACCGTCACATGTAGTGTTTCACATTTTCCAGAACATCAAATGTTGCCATCTTCGTAGAAGAAAGGCATGGCCTCGAGAACCGAACATTGCTGGCGTTGATTTAATTCTCCGTCTACCTACTAAGAGTGCAGCAATAAAACTCGCAAACATATGTTTTTGAAAATTTCTTAGAATCTTCTGACCGGATCCGAAAACAAATGATCTGTTCCCAACCTGGAGTCTGAGACGCTTCCAATGACATCTCATATGTCTCTATTGGTGCACGGGATTTGGTCTAGCTGTGAGTGACGGATAGGGATACACACACACGTACGCACGCACACACATGCACACACACACACACACACACACACACACACACGCACGCGTGTAGTTACTCAAATACTGTGTAGGGATAATACATTTTGAACCCGTCTCTATTTTGAATGTAGTACAAACATAGTACACACAAATACATCTTCTACTAATACGTTAATCTTCATTTGAGAAATAATCATTTCAGCCATTTTACTACTGAACTGGTAGTAATTTTTGAACCATTACCACTAAAAAGTTGGGTTCATCTAATTTGTTTAGCAATGTCAATAATACTCCACTATAGAAATATGTAATGATCTCCTTTTCTTACAGTGTGAATGCATCTTAATATCATAGAAACATTTTTGGATTTCGTTTGTTGGAGATTTCCGTTAGGTAACTCATGATGTTTTGTAGTGGAGATTATGCATCAGGCATTTTTGTAGGTGGACATTTCTGTAGGTGGACATTTCTGTAACTGGACATTCTGATGTGGTCATTTTTATCTGAAACCGAATGGATATCTTCTTTCTGCCAAATGTGTACCAGCTTCAATCAATAGCCTCTTGAAGTGTAGTATGATCGCAAATAAAATAAAATTAATTCAAATTCGTTTAGTAATTAAAATTAAAATTAAGAGAAAAACACACGACGAGATTATTGAACTGACCAAGGTGCACCTCATCAGGAGAAATAAAGTAATTAAAACATTAACTGATTAGGGGTTCAGACAGACATTCAGACAAACGAACATACAGATGTACAAGTTTACGGACAGATTGATAGGGATAGATGTTTTGAAAAATGCACTTCTTCGAAGTCAGGGACACAAGTTAAATTTTCGTTAACATTTCGATTTTGTCTTTTGCAGCATCTCATAAGTGAATGTGAGAAATGTAAAATCATCTGATCTTCGAGATCTTATGATCTTTAAATTGGTCCAGTTCATACACAGCTAATCCTGTTACGTTCTAAACTGTTACATTTGTAACTTTTTATTGTATTTGAAAAGAGAATTGATATAACATTAAATACACGTACTTTCACGAAGCAATACTACAAAATTCTGTAGTATATCTTATTAGTTGAAGGATATTATGCACAAGATAAAAAGAAGACATTTAATGAAACTGAGTATAAATTTGAATTTTTTTAAATTATTAAAGATGTATCGAGATGTACTCTGTATTTATCATTCAAATCTTCCACTAACACATTTAATTTGGATGTTTCTTTTATTCTCTGGATTTATTTATTTATTTATTTATTTATTTATTTTACGTCAAAAACAGTTAAAAATTGCGTGTGACGTACTACAGTGAGAAGTGAATTCTGTGCAGTTTTTCAAAATTCTGTGTTCCCATTCTTAAGCCATATACTAATTGAATTTTGAATACTGAAAAAATAAGCGTTTTTTGCACGGATTGTTAACAAAAGAATTCGCTCCGAAGGAAAAAAATCTATTTTCAAGTGTAAATCAGCAATAAATTTGGGCTCTTAACCCTCATCATGTCCTTCGTCAAAGAATAAAACTTCCTGCCGCGACATGGAGAACAATAATTTGAATAACTATATTTCCCTCTGAATTCAAGAAGACGTGCACTGACAATAAAGTTACATTAATGTCCTGAAGGAAAACAAGGGTCCATCTCAGCATTTGCTCAAAGGATCAGGGAAACTGGACGAAAAACCTGATCGAGATGGGGGTCATTGACCCAGTGGCTGGGGTACAATACTTATTACATGTTGTGTTTACATTTATACAGTCCAAATGGTAAATAATAAATATCACTATTGAACATCCAAATGGTAAATATCACTATTGAAATTACTTTCCTTGTGATGCTCAGTAGAATCTCTAATTGTATATAAATAGTTATGCAGCAGAAACGATTATAACGCACAACTATTTCATATCTTAAATTTTACTAATTATTGTCTGTTTTAATTTTAAAGAATTATAAGGCCAATTTTAGACACTTTTTGAAAACATCTAATATTTACACTAAAATTGTATATTTTTTAATTCACTTAATATTTACATTAAAACCCTCCTTTATCATCTATAATTGAGCGGACTTATAAAAAAGAACATTTATTTCTATCTTTTCGGCATTTTTTTCTTTCAGATTTCCATTCCTTAAAAATTGCAAATTTTAAATATCAGAATTGTTTACCGTCGTCAAACTGTCACTGAAGATTAAGGGATTGTAACGAGTGCAAATAATTCAATTCTAAGTAACATGTTAAAAAAGTTTTGAAGCCTTAGATATTCCCGAAGATGGCTATAAGTATATTGGACGGAAATGCTGGAAAATAATAAGATCCCAATTTTTATATACATTTTTTAAAACTTTTTTTGTTAAGTGTAAGTTCAGAGTTAAATAGTGGAGGGCATTATTTGAACTTCTATTCGAAAAATAAATAAATTAGACATGAGGGATTGATTCAGCGTTATTTGTATCATAAATATCTTATGAAGAGAACATTAATCAAAAGAATACGAAAATATACCAAAACAGACCAAAACAGTACGAAAAGGAATAATGTATGCTTTCTTCACAAATGTTCGGGCTTCAGAATTACATAAATGTGCAAACGATTTGTGCACAGAGAGATTGTTGCCTTTAAGTTCAGGCAGTAAACACAAGCTGGTTTTACTGTTTGGTTAGCTAATGTTAGCACAAGGTACTGTTTTGACACTAGCTATTACCAGTCACTATCTCAAAGCGTTTTTGACGCGTATGTCTTTACACGAGTATATATAAATACATGCATATATTCATGTAAAAAATGTGAGAAACGTAAAAGAGTCAAGTCTACAAGGACAAACACACACAATGGAGACACACACACACACACACACTTATTCTGAAGACTATCAATAGTGTCTTGATCGCTAAAATATTTTTCATATTCTACGCAATTCAGATTCGGTTGTGACTTGCGGCGTGTTTTTATAAAAACACAAATCAGTAGGAAGGTATTAAGGTATAAGCCCTATTGCAGCAGAAATAAATATCGAACATCTTCCCCAGGCACTAATTGATGAGCAGAGCGTTTAAGTAATACTATTCTAAGCAGAGTTATACTTGTAAATACCTATTTTAAAACGTTTCGATATCCCAAAAAGGCAAACACACTTTTATTCTGTGTTTAAAGTACGACACAATCTCAACTATATAATTTCTTAATGATTTTTATTCTCTTTTATACGTACGTATATTCGAAGTATTATATACGTAGTATAGAGAAAGTTACGTAATGCTGCGGAAAATCGATTTCAAGATTTCAAAAGAAATTAACATTTTCGGATATCCCAATATCGAAAGTGTTTTTGTCAAAATGTTCGTCCGCGTGTTACTTCGCCTGTGGACAACTTTAGCGCCTGAAGTATAGTAGGATTTCTTCTAAAATGAATATTCCCGGGTCGTTCTGCTTAACTCGAAGCTCTGCGATTCTGAAAAAATTTCTAAAATTTAGAGGTATATTTCATGAAGCTCCTGGGATATTTTCAAAATTTTCTCAAAAATGGCTCGAAATTTCTTCTTTAATTTATCTCAGAAAGTAACAAATAATATAAAGATGGCGCAGGTCCGATTTTCATTGTTAACTAAATTTCTGAAAATCTAAACAAATTGAATTTTTTCGGCGTCTCTTCAGAACTACAAAATTGAAGATAAGTATTTTCTTCAAATGAAATTTGTTTTCATGGAAAATTCGGAAATTCTGCATTTTTGAAACTCTAAAATGCTATTTTCTCGAAAACGACTACAAATTTTTCTTAATTACAAAAACGTAATTTTTATGAAAATTTTTCACAGCATTAATATTTACATTACCAGCGGTTTATATAGATTGTTGCATTTGTATACAATGTACAATTGCTCTAAATAATTCCTTGTGAAGTTCCTCGAAAACGCATAGGTTTGGGGTGAAAATGAGCTTTAAATTGCGTATTTTCAGTATTGCTTAAACAGAATTTTTCAAGAACGGCTCCATATTTTTCAACGAAAATTACCATATAAGACGACGAAGTTTTGCTCTTCTGCAATATTCTTATAAACATGCGTTAGTTATACTATTAGGGGACTAAAAAATTGAGGAAATGTGAAACATTATTATTTGGTCGGCGAAAGAGAGTAAACGGATGAGGTTAAACCGAAAACCTAACACAGACAAAAGAAATATCATAGAGAATGAAATGGACAGAAAGAATGGAAACACAAATATCAAATGGAGACAACCAGTGGAATGACATATAATGAACTAAAAGAGGGTGAGGTGTAACCGAAAACCTAGTCCAGACGAGAGAAATATCAAACTAGTACGAGAAAGTCAGTGCCAATCTGTAGCATCACTAGTATTATATCAATTAGACAAAACAATTGAATATTCGCTTTACGTGCTCTTCTCGAAATAAGTCTCCAATCACATTGGTTTTGAAACACTGTGCATTTCACCAACATCCCACATAACAAAACAATACGCATTGCATCACGCGATATAATGTGCGTCAACTCAAATTAAATCAGCCGTAACCTGTTTTCGAACGGAGCTGTCTATCAGCAGCGATTCGGAGCGGAGCGAACAGGTCGTGCTCCGCGTCTCGTGTAGATAGCGCCGCCCTCGGTACAGAGGTGCAGTCTGGCGGAGGCTGACGGAAAGAACGAGGATTGCGGGCTGGGGAGGGGGGAGCGGTGTGCGTATGGTGGGGGTAGCCGTCCGCGTGACCGGCCGACCCAGTGACCGGCTGTACCGCTTCCGTCACTTTCTCCGCTGCTACATCTATTCGCTTTCTCCGTTCTGGGAATTACACACGCCGCGCTCGGGAGCGAGTGAATATTTTTGACACCCAGACCGGAATAATCTGTCAGCGGTCTTTTATCAAATCTACGCCTCGTGAATTTTATTTATTCTTTTCACATCTCACTGGTAATTACGCGAAATCTTATTCTTGTTGAAGTAGTTATATTTTAAACAATCTCCATAAATTTGATATACAAAAAAATAATTGGTTATATATCGCTTATGTTTTGTTTAAATAATTTTCTTAAATTAAATAAAAAATATGGACTTAGTATATTTTAGATAATATAAAGAAACCATTATAACCAATCCACTTCCATTGTATGAATAAATTACAAAACACCATCTAAAAGGGTCGTCCCAAAGATAGTTTTTACACAATACTTGCACAATGACAATTTTTGTGGTTATTTTCATTGAAATGAAATATACGCAATTTTGCATATGCCAATTTTCTGCACACAGTATACTAATTCTTTTTCTATTTACAGTATATTTCAAATATAATGGCATTCATATTCTACATTACAAATCAAACAAAACGTTTTGTAAACTACAATTAAAATAATCTTACTATTTTGTTGTATATATGCCCTACAATACATATATGTTTGTTTATAACTGGCACTGTCTTACCTTCTTTGCATGAAATATTCAATTATTTTTCAAAATGCCAATAACTCAAAAGTTTTGAAACGAAATTACAGGAAACGTAAAATACAGTATAGTTGTGTTAATTAGCACAGTGACTTTAATTTTCACTTATTCAATTGTACTTCTAAATATTAATGTTTCGTAACTTTTACGAACTTACTTCGGCCAACAGAAAAATAATCAAATTTCGTCTCTCCATTTGAACAATTCAAGTAGACAATGAAAAGATGTTATTGGTGACTGATTATTAGACAAAAGTAATCGGCTAATTCAATTTATAGTAAATAATATATGTATAAATTATGCTGAATAATAAATATTAACATTATAAAATTAGTATAATCATGGTATCCCACCAACTACTGGCCACCCCATAACATTTAAACGGTTCACGATATCGTTTTCGCTCATCAATCCGGAATGATAGTTCAAGTAGTGAACCGCTGAGATATTGTTTGAAATATTTTTAGTTTTCGAGAGAACTAATCATCCATGATTATTTAAATGTAACTGTAGCCTACATTTTTCTCGTTAGCATTGAAAATATCAGAAAAAGAGGAAAACAATTATGTATCATATGTTACTATTTTGAAGGTAATTTGAGTATAAAATTCTGTTTCTGACCCGTGATTTTAAATTAAACGGACAATATTTCATAAACTAGGAGCCCTTGCAACTCTCGCATCCAAATGCGAGAGTTGCAAGGTCCTCCGCCAAGGGTGGCCTTCGCGGAGTCGAGACTGTTACGACGAGGAGAGGGGCGACTGAGCGGTATGGCAATGGGGGATAGAGGTATAATATAGCAATCCATGGTCTAGTCACGACTGACACAGGAACAAACGTCAGTATTAACGATAAGAATGATAGACTTTTTTCCATTCATTCATCAGAATTAAACCTCTCTTCTGGTTGAAATTCCAAAGCGTCGATGTCTAGCGTCACAAATGATTGCAGTCAGTTCATCGGCCCTTGCACAAACAACTGCAGATTTACATTGCTTTCCATGGAGAACTTAGAGTTAAGTAAAGAGTTTATGAGTATATTTTTATTCCCTTCTTCTATGGTTATCTACCTCTTATTTTATCCTTGTAAATTTACAATGAGAAGTGGGGTAACATCAATAATAAAATTTATCCCTTTTCATAACCTGACGTTTTAGAGATATTATAGTAAAATATTCACCCTTCATTTCCTTTCCTTGTATTTGTAGTGTTTTAAAATGCTGTCTCGTTCCTACGACCATTAGACATTGAGCTCGATTCTTATTAAGTTTGAAAATGTCCTTAGTTAGTACCTCCCACCCACTAACAATTTCTTTACATCGTTCATATCAATGATGGATGCTTTGAAATTTCCGTTAGTGGCACAAAAATATTATTTCTGATGAGTGAATAAAAAATCTTTCATTCTGTACGTTAATTTAGGAGTTTGTTCCTGAATCTTTCCAGTTAAGACTACTTGCGCTGCTCAGTCACCCCCTCTCCCCGTAAGAGTCTCGGCGCCGAGAAGGACTCTTTCTCCAAAGGCAACGACTCAAGGGCTGCTACAGGAAATATTGCCCGTTTAATTTAAAATCACATATCTGGCTGTCCGCTAGATTTCCCTAGACAAAGGCTGGATTCGACCTATCTATCTAGCGACTCAGAAATCCGCCTCCGTCGAGACTCGAACCCTAAGACCTCGCGGCAATAGGCACTGAATTTGCAATAGTTTGTAACCTGAGTCACCTAAACAGCTTTTAATATTGTTACACTAGTGTATGTCAACAATGGATGATGAATAATTGTCGACGCCTGTCAAAGCGTTTCCCGCGCAACTTGCGTGTCTGGAGTGTTGCGTCTCTCTGCTTGCAGGCGCCACGCTCAACGCCTTCATGAACCAGCATGCGCAGACGGTGGTGGCTGACTTGAGGGAGCCTGTGGGGGAGGCCCTGAGCGTCCTCTTCATCGACATGATCAACAGATTGTTGCACCGTGTGCCTCTGGATCTCTGGCTGGTGTGAATGGACTCTAATAAGCGTGCTTCTTCACTGTGCTCTATTGCTGAAGCCATCGCCATGAATGCGGAGCGAACTCAATGCCATAGGCTGAAATCATCAGGCTACCAAAAAACCCTATCGTTATAGATAAGCATGCCATACAGCCTGAGATACGAGTTTTTCTTGTGTGGAAGATTTTATATTAATAGTGAAATATTGAATTGATATTTTGTTTCTTTATTCATTAAATAGTACAAATGGATATGTACAGGTGCATGTGGTACAAAATAGATTTGTAAAATTGATGAGCGTTTTTTTCAAAACCAGATAAATGCAAAAGAAATTCATTGTAGATTACACATCATTTAGACATTTTTGGACCAGTTTTATCATCCCTCAAATCGGGTTTTATGAATACTCAACACATTCTACAGAAAACTATAGCTTTAAGCATTCAAAACTCACAGTTTAGAAAAAAACACGATATAAATGCATTCTCAACATTCATTTCATGAGAAACTATCCTTTGCACTTATGGGGTTTTGGAAGACGCTTCTCAGTTGCGCAAATAATTGTGTTGAAAATAATGTGAAAGATGGAGTTTTGGTGTTTGGGAATATTTTCTAGCATGATGTGAGGTTGAGTCATGAGGAAAACATTGAAGGGGTGAAATAGAAAAGAAGAGAATCCATACCCGAACGATATTGATGTAAGGCTTAATGTAGAAGTTTTCAAAAACAAATAATTTGTATCTATTCTCTTATGATGGTGAGAGATAATAAATTATGTTGATTTGTGTTGACGCGTACATTATTTTGACACAGTGTCGTATGTTACATAGTACCTTGAATGTTAATATACATTTCATTCAAGGTACATTCAAGGAGAATTACATAAACATGTTATTCGCTAAAAAGTTGATGAATTTAGTATAATTTTTATTTGTTGTAGACAAAAACTACTTCGTAACTACAATGTTATTTCAAGTTGATAGAGATGTAAAGGAGTTTTTATAAACGCATTTATTTTATTGAGAAGTGTAAAATTGAAGACTAAAATTCTCTGCGAGATAAATACCTTCCAATTTTTGTTGTTAAACCTTTAAGTATTGGTTATCTATCCACACAATTGAAATATTTTGTGAAAATATAGAAAAAATGGTATTGTCTCGTGGAAAGTTGCCAATTGAATTCAGAGGATTGGATTGCATTTGGCAATGTGATTTAAATGCGATTTAAAAAATTACAATAGTGTTATTACATGATGAAAAACTAAAACAAGGAAGGGAATATTCAAGATGTTCATTTCGCATATTTTCCAATCCTACTTTTTAAAAGTGTATCCGAGTATTGTCTGTACATGTCGCACGAGAATTTCGAGTGAAAAGGGGGAATTGTAAATGCGAATTGTGATTGATTGATTGATTTTTTCGTGTTTCCGGGCGCGTCAACTGCTTCGGTCATTAGTCCCGTTAGTGTAGTGCATGTTTTTCTCGAGAGATGGCGGTGATCTTCCTCCGCCGGATGGCGAGATCCGGCGCCGACCTACCGTCGGCTAGTGGGGATTCCCCCTAACCAGGACTCTCCCACCAACGGGGCACCGCCCCAGCCCGGACAAGCTCTAAGCTCCCGACCGGTCTCCCGGAATATGTGGTAGTGTAGTGCATGTTAGTGTAAGTGTGTGAAAGGGAAGAGGATAGGACAAGGAAGAGGAAGGATAGATCGCGCGCGGTCCGTGGCCCGTTTGGTAGGGTACTGCTCCGGTATTCTCCTGGTGTTGATCGGAGAAACCACGGAAAACTACCGATCAGAGCAGCCGGCCGCTAAAATTCTCCTCCAGAAAGCGACTGAATTCGGTCTAGCCGAAAAGCTAGTGTCGAAAATCCTGCCGTCGTCAGGACTCGAACCTAGGACCTCCCGGTCAGAGGCGCTGCAGTAACATCAGTTGATGCACTGAGCTACCGCTATCGGTACGAATTGTGCCATCGCGGTTTAGCTCATTGGCCAGCGTGCTCGCTTTCCATAACGCGACCCCGGGTTCCATTCCCGGTCAAGCAAGATTATAATGCGAGTTTTCCTAGCAATATTCTAATGTATGTTGCTGTGTGACAGTGAGAAAACTAACTTCTCATATTGAGAAGACCAGAATACGGCGTGGGATGACTTCATGCTAACCACACGTATCCCCTTAACTAATTGCACCGGGAGAGGTAGCTCCGTGCATCAACTGATGTCACTGCAGCGCTTCTGACCGGGAGGTCCTAGGTTCGAGTCCTGACGGCGGCAGGATTTTCGACACTAGCTTTCAGCTAGGTCGAATTCAGTCGCTGTCTGGAGGAGAATTCTAGCGGCCAGCTGCTCTGATCGGTAGTTTTCCGTTGTTTCTCCGATCAACACCAGGCGAAAGCCGGAGCAGTACCCTACCAAACGGGCCACGGTCCACGCGCGATCTGTCCTTCCCATTCCTTGTCCTATCCTCTCCCTTTACACACACCCACTTACACTAACCTGCACTACACTACCACATATTCCGGGAGACCGGTCGGGAGCTTAGAACTTGTCCCGGTTGGGGCGGTGCCCCGCTGATGGGAGAGTCCTGGTTAGGGTCCAGCGGGGAAAATCATCGCCATCTCCCGAGAAAAAATGCACTACACTAACGGGACTAATGACCAAAGCAGTTGACGTGCCCGGAAACACGAAAAAATCAATCAATTAACTCATTGCCGTGAGACCGGGCCGCTGCTGGCAGGCCATGGTTCGTCCGCGGGTTGTCGCGCCAAGTACAGGCAGCCAGACAGATGCGGCTGGGCGCCGCTGCGTGGCGCAACGCGAGGCGAGAGCGCGGGTGGCCGTGGGAGCGGCGGCCGTGGCGAGTGATGATCCGTGACGCGCGGGGCCCACAGCTAACAACAAGCCATGAAGAGGTGATGGTTGTTCGTGAGTTCCGGTTCAGAAAGTGGAACGCAATCATTTTACACTATTTTTTTTTAAATTTTTTTCTCGAGTTTGAACTGTACAACCGACTGCGGTGACTTCAGTGATGGAACGAAGTTTGAAGAAAACTGAAGGGTACGATCAAGTGTAATAAAAAATTATTAATAGATATGTCAATGGTTCTTTTAATGAAGAAAAGAAATTGTAAAGGTACTGGAATTATGATTTTAACATTTGTGTACAAACTTACGCAAACATAATATTATATTGGGGGGAAAACCGCTTGGGTGTGTTTAGATGTGAGACAAGGACTGCAAGATGAATCCGTTAGGAATATGATCTATATGTAATTATTATTATTATTATTATTATTATTATTATTATTATTATTATTATTATTATTATTATTCGATGATAATTTTTTCTATAAATATGCCACGAATAATAATTCTCTATCATGTTTCAGAACAAGTTACACACTTATAATCCACTTCAAATGAAAATTTACAATGTGAGGACAAACACACATCATCTTGCATTTATTTTATGGTATTTGTTTTACAAACGTGCAATAATTTTACATTTTTACTGTTGCTATCTTTAGAGAAATAGTTACAATGAATCATATCGTAAGTAATCGTGTACATACAACACATTATTCACATCTAATCACATATATTCAGTTAATAATTTATCTATTTTTACATAATTGAAATGTCTTAAAATCCGTTCTCAGTTTTCTGTCTAAATAGGAATATATAGACGACCAAACATTCATTATTCAGAACAGACTAAATATTTCGCATTCGAAAATAGAATAAAAACGTAACATTTTATTTTTTAAATTTAGAACGAAATGAATAAATAAAAGTTCTTTAGTTCACATTTTCTCATTTTCCACCGGAACATTTCGTACACGAATGCTGTAGTTGCATCACAGAGGGATTGCTTTGTAAATCAATGAAACAAATTTAGTTATCGGTGGCCAGATCGCAAAGGCAGTAGTGTCGTAGTGATCTTGGACCGAAAGGTCGCGGGTTGGAGTCCTGCCTCGGGCATGGTTGTATTTGTGTTCGTCCTTTCACCATATCGTTTCATCTTCATAGTTACCATACCATTTACTCCAGTGGTCGCTAGTGACCTAGATGTTGATGCGATCTTAAATAAAAAAAAAAAAAAAAAAACGGGTTATCATTTCTCTCTTCGTGAGCCGAACACGGGTTCTTTGGATACCCCTGGCGCATACAACCCGCAGTTCGGTTCCCGTGGAAGTCCCCTCCCGCCACGGTGGCTGGCGGGTCTCGCGCCGCCGCCGCCGCAACAGCTGATGCTTTACGTAACGGCGGGATGCGCGCTCCGGGAGAAAGTGGGCTTGCGTCACCCAGTTCCGCCCCACTCACTCGCAGCCCCCGCCGCGCGGCCGCCTTCTTTCTTCGGCCTCGCCCGCGCAGTGCGCGCGGCGGCCACCGGGCGCGCAGTCATCGCATCCGAGTCTACGCGGCCGGGATGGATATCACGACTATTATTAGGAAGAATGACACTCTACAAAATAAAACATCAATTATGCTACAAAACGTTGCAGATGTTTTTTATGAACCCTGCGAATTGTATGACCATTAAATTTATCTCAAGAAATAATTTATTGTTAGCTCGTAGATATATTTGAAAAAAGTTGTATAGTTAAAATCCTTCAATTATTCAATTTTTGCGAAAAATAATTTCACTTACTAAGAATAATAAGTGTGTGTGTGTGTGTGTGTGTGTGTGTGTGTGTGTGTGTGTGTGTGTGTGTGTTTGTTGGAGGTGGGAGAAGAGGAACTTTTGGCGTAATGACTAACATGTACACACTTTCCACTGTCGATTTGGACCTCCGCCAATCCATATGGAATTTGGAGAGAACAAAGCGCGTTTTCAGAAGTTTTCTGGGGTTCTTCCGTTTCCCCTTACTCGCATTCCACAATTTCTTCCTCTACCTTATCGTTATCACTTACTCATATCTTCACCCATGGCTCCCAATGATCTTAGCTTATTGAAAGAGCCCTAAACTCAAATAAATAAATCAACTTCGAAAGGGGAATCGTCAGCAGGCTCCGGAAACTTGGGACTCGTTTATTGTTGGACTACATTTATTGTTGAAACTTAGAACTGCATTTATTGCTGTGATCATAACTCGACGCTTGTAAATTAGGCGCATGAAACGCTGTACACGATGTTTCAGTTCACACTTCACAGTATTAGCTAACATTCTTCGAACAATGGACACAGATGGTGATTACCATCAACGATTACTCGAGTTTTGAAGAAATAACTCATATACGAACGGAAATATCCATAACGTTTAAAAAACTTCATTTTTATTTCCAGGTCATGTATCTCAGGTCAATATCTGTGTTGCATTGAGATAGATTTCATAGTAGTTGATGCACACACACATATACGAGGGCTGTTCAAAAAATACGCGAACTGACGTATAAAACAAAATGTACTTTATTTATGAGTTAGATGTCTGGGTCTCCTTCGAAGTACTCTCCTCTCCAACGCACTCATTTATCCCAACGGTGTTTCCATTTGTTGAAACAGTCATAGTACGCTTTTTTTGTGAAATTCTTTAGTTCATTCGTCGAATTTGCCATAATCATGGGAATCGTTTCAAATCTTCTTCCTTTCAAGGAACTTTTTGAATTTGTGAAAATTGTGTAAGAACTTGAATTAGGCCCATGTTTAAAGTTTCTAGGTGTCTCGTTTTCTTTTTAAAACTACAATAGCACATTCATTCTCTCATTATTTGTAACTTAAGTAATTTTTGAAAATTTCGAGAGTTCCACTACATCGGAACATCTGTCATTTTTATAAATATATTTTACTCTATTTGAGAAAAAAAAATTACAGTCGTTTATAGACAATATTGTTTTTAAAATTGCTTATATTTCATACAAAATTATGAGCAAACTTTTCACTTTTTGAAAAATTGTACACGACCTTACTTAAAGATCTAAATGTAAATAAAATATTTTATTAAAAAGTCTCTATTTTTCGTACTGTAGTTGTAGAATGACATCAAAAATGTTTTTTTGAAATTTTCAAAATTTCAAAGAATTCAAGAAAATTAAAATTATATGTGGAAAAACATTAATACAAACATTTAGAACCATTTTTGAGGAAACTTTGAAAATGTTCTTAAAACTTTAAAATACTCACAAAATCAAAATATACGTTTCTAATTCGCACGGCCTTCAGTTTAGCCAGATCGATTTGAGAATATCAATTTTGGAGAAAATAATACCAACGACTTAGGCACTAGTGTTGACCACAGGCGGACAACGGATAGAAAGGAAAGTTAGAGGGACGTTTTGCCGTCACCAACCTTTTGGTATCACATATTAGATAACTTAATTTACTACATATTAGTACAAGATTTATCAATTTGTTTCATATCATGGCCCCACAATACGACTTTTTCTTACAGAAAATTGCCACCAAAATTGTTTCAGCATTATTAAACTTGAAATCCCCCTTTCAAAGAAAAAGTAGTATTTCAATAAAAGGGTTCAAATTTCCATAGAAATATTAACAATCTGTACTATATGAACAATCCGCAATTTTTCTTGGACAAATCTTTCAATGGTATCACTGAAATAAATTTATGTGGGGGCCTCAAATGTGGAGGGGTGGGCTGGGCTACAGCCCTTTCAGCCCCGCCGTAAATCCGGTCCTGGGAAAGGGGGATTGGCAAGTCGGTTGATAGAGCTGGGAATTCGGTGTGCTTAAAACATGTAATATATTTAAGTCACTTCCTTGAAGAGACTAGGTCCACAGATCTTCATCCTGAGAAATTGGATTTTTGTGAACAATGTAAGAAATATTATTAGTCATGCTTCAAAAATTTGTTTTATCATTTTTTAATAATAACGTAATTTTAGACCAATTGAAAGGTGAGATGTTCGACGTTATTCTTTTCAGAATTTTCAAGACAATAACAGGAGGAGAAACACTTCAAAGAATACCGAAAAGAAAATATTATATTTCACGCATAATTACGTCAATTGAAGGAAAAATGTGCAGTCAAAAATGAATCGTGACCTTATTATTTTCCGGGAAAAATTCGTACGAAAATGATAGCCACATGTGGATCCACTAAAGAAGGAAGTGCAGGATGATATTAAAGCGAATATGTAGAAAATTCGTAACTCCTCCGCACTCTGAGTAAACAGAAAAATACTAGTAAACAACTACTGAAAGTAAAAACAAAGTCAAAAACTAAATAACACAAGTTGCATTTTTAAAATGTCACTTGTGTTATTTAGATGTCATTAGTTATTATTTTCAATTATCATTTTATTGTTTGATTTATTAGTTATCAACTACCAATGTTAGTGTTCAACTGCGAAGGTCATTAGTCCCGAAAGTGTATTGCATGTTTTTTGATCGGGAGGTGGCGATGATCTTCCTCCGCTGACTGGCAAGATCTCCGACCTACTTCGGCTTGCAGGTATTTTCCTCAACCAGGTATCTCTCACCTGCGGGGCACCGGCCCAGCTGGGAAAAGCTTGAAGCCCCCGTCTGGTCTCCTGACAAGTAGCGTGTGAGTAAAGAGTGAGGAAAGGACAAGGAAGAGAAAGGAAAGATTGCGTGCGGTTCGTGGTTCGTTTGGTAGGGTACTGCTCTTGCATTCGCTTGGTGCTGATAGGAGAAACCACGAAAAACTACCGATCAGAACAGGCGACCGCTAGAATTCTCCTCCCGACAGCGGCTGGATTCTATCTAGCTGACAAAGTAGTGTCGAAATTCCTGCCAAACGATTGGGACTCGAACCCTAAGACCTCCTGGTTAGAGGCATTGAATTTTCATAAGTTGATGTTCTGAGTCACCTTTGCCGGTATATGATTCATTTCGTCAGTAGTAATTCTTTACACATTCGTCACATTTGCAAAAGAACGTGCAATAGTGGAATATTGAAAAATCAAAGTAATGTATTTAAATTTGCAATGCACAAAGCGTCCTCCTTCCTGAATTATTTGCTTTTTTCCTGGCGACTTGCGTAGAATTTCTTGGAGATGCAATATTTCTTTCCGAATGGAGAAGTGGCGGGCAGCGAACCATGAGGCGCCTTGGTATCTCAAGGTCTCGAATCTACTACGCGATCGTGACATGCATAGATACGGACGCATTTCGCTTACTCTACGAGGGGGCAGTATGAAGGACATTGTTCTAGACTGTTCACGTTTGAGAGACCTCGGCATGCAGTACTGAAAATGTAAATAATAACCTTTCTTGATAAAGTTTCAAAATCATATTTTAAGACAATCAGCTTTTTGAGACTAAGGTTTTGATTTTAAAAAACAAAAACAAATTGTCATTATTTATTCCACATTACACTTATATACTACAATTTGTTTAAAACCCATTTATGTTACTATCTCAAACAACTGATTGTTTTAAAATCTGATGTGGAAACGTTATAAAGAAAAAAAATAATGCAATCACAATTGAAGTGATAAATAACAACTTTTTTAAAAACAGGCTATGACTCTGGTCGTTATGGTATGGCGCTTTTTGAGACAGATTTAAATTTGATATTTTCTTGATCTATTTGAATATTTTTCATGATTTAATTTTTAAAAAATCTATTTAATGTGATAAATCTATGGATTTTTGTGGAGAGTTCAGATCTGCAAGAATACATATCTTTAGTATTATTTTTACAAACAATCTAAATATAGCATTATTTACGTATAGTTTTAGACGAGAGTGTTTGAGACGATATTCCCTTATAAAAAAAATTAACTGGTCATTTATACTATTTCAACTGATTATTTCTAATCGTTTTCAAACTGGAAGCAATATAATTTCCTATATTCACTTTTCTTTCATTAAATATATCTTATCAGCATTTTGTGAAAATTTTAATATATGCTCAAATGTTTCCCAGGTTAAACACTGATTTAAGTTACATTAAAATATTTGTCATATAAAAATGTTAACCTACGAATTCGATGTTCATTTAGACTTTACATCTTCCCACATTAAAAATTGCGTTTGGCTGCCCTTCCTAAAATATAAAAATTATCTATTAAAAACAGAAAAAATATTTGTAAAGAACTAATTCTTCAAAATTTCGATAATTTAGTAATTCAAAAGTCTTGAAACAACGCAATAGTACCTACCAAAACGTGAAAGGACAGAGTTTTCAGCGAAATAGTTCAGTACTGTACAAATGTCAGTAAGCAATGGATACTTAGGATTAAATATACGAATGTGTAAATATAAATAACTGGAATTTACAATTAGAAAATCTCTGAGACTGAACATCTTTATTGAAACCTTAATTTCCATTTGTCGGTAATACTTTTTTCGATACGTCTTTTCTTCGTCTCTTTTCTTTTCCGCTGGCGAAGTTAATAATTTTGAAGGCAATATAGTTACGAATTATCTGAGCAAAGTAATAGTGTGCCAACTACATTAATTAATAAATTGAATGATTCCTCAGTAGTAAATGGTCGTTAGCGTAGTGAATGCTTTTTTCGTGGAAGGTGGTAATGTTCATCCTCCCACTATATGGTGAGATCAGGCACCGGCCTACACTTTGGCTTGCAGGGGACTTCTCTATCCTAATACTATCTTCCCCCAGCGGGGCACAACCCCTGCTGGGACATGCTTTAGGCATCCGAATGATCTCCCGACATGTATGGTAATATAGTGCATGAAAGTGTGTGTTGTGTGTGTGTGAGTAAGGGGAAATTATGGGACAAGGAAGAGGAAGGAAAGATCGCGCGCGGTCCGTGGCCCGATTGTTAGAGTACTGCTCAGGCATTCGCCTGGTGTTTATCAGAGCAGCTGGCCGCTAGAATTATCCTGCAGACAGCTTCTCATCAATTTGACCTAGCTATTTAGCTACTGCCACAAATCTGCCATCGTCAGAAGTCGAACTCTAGAACTTCCTGGTTAGAGTCGTAAAGACAGCCGCAATAGAAGCTCTGAGCAAAAACCTGATTCAAGACCCTCAGTATCCCACATTTCTCTTTAATACTGTAGGTTACTTTGACGATTGGATGCCATCTCATTCTTAATCATTCTTTCATGATCCCTCAATCTATATTTTTAAATTGTAACTGTGCGTGAAGTTACCAACAATAATTGCGTCTTGAGCCTACGTGACTGCTTCGAACGTACGAAGGGGTTGTCAGGCCCCACGGGGGGGTCACCTAGCTTTTCGTCATATCTGATCCTCCTTCAGGTACTTAAAAGATGAACCGTAAAGTTACAATCGGGTTACATTGCTAGATTGCAATACTAAAGAAAAATATTAACAGACGTGGAAACAAATTGTCAGCTCCGAGCTTACCAGCTTTCCAAGTAAATTCCGGAGACATACCAATACACCACTCACATGCACGATACCGGTTTCACAAGTTACCCTGAGTGTGTGTATGTGAGAGGGTGGGTGGGTGAATGGGCGGGTGGTCACGACGAATTAAGGATGTCAGAGGCGGCTTCCCAGTCTGATTAGGCCTGGAGGACGAGGAACCCCCCTCCCCCAACCGTTTACTCACTGCACCTGCCTTGTCACAAACGACGTGAGTCATGCCTAGAAACTGGGCGACCGGACGGGAGTTTCTAATTCCCCGGCGGAGCTTTTGTATCGTGGGCTTACAAGGAAGAGGTATTAAGATAAAAATCATGGAACTAGACACTTCCAGATGAGCACTGTGGTTTTGCAGACAGGATTTTGTGGACAGTTAGTAAATAAATAATATTTATTTTTGTTCTTAATATCTTTTCCTTGTAAGCTCACGACATGTGGGACTGAACTTTCGACCCCACTTGCGGGGACCGGAGCCCGTTTTAGTAGATAACATGTTGCTCTGAATCTGAAATGTTCTAGTAACAGTGTTATAAGTACCCAAAACTGTTTTATTCGTTTTTTTCTTTTTTTCTTTTCAGTTTCAGGGGGATGCCGATTTCGACTATCCGCGCCGGGTGTGCACTGTGTCTCACATAGGGACACATATTAACCTTTTACACTAGACACACTTGCGGACTCCTCGGCCTGTGGTCAGCTGACTCCGTGATAACACACATACATGAAAGCCAAGGGACAAACACGCATGCCCACGGTGGGAGTCGAACGCGCGACCCTTCCGACCGAGGCGCTGAGTCGGCACACGCTGTAGCCACCTCGGCCAACCAGGAAAGCACAAGTACACAAAACATATAACATGACGTGATTTGGCATTTTGTGTGTGTGTGTATTCACGAAGAAAAAACAATCGCAATACCCACATTACACTTGTCACACACCCTGCAAAGTCACGGAATCTGCGTCAAAGAATTAACACGGTTGAGAAAAAGTCTCGGATTCGGATTCTAGTACCGTAGAAGCCCACTCATTTGAAGCATCTCTTGTCCGCGAGAAGTGGTTCAGGGTATGAATTGATGGCACTGCAGTGCCTCTGACCGGGAGGTTCTGGGGTTCGATTCCGGACAATGGCAGGATTTTCGACACTAGACAGCTAGGTCGAGTTCTGTCACTGTCTGGAGGAGAACTTTAGCTGCCGGCTGCTCTGATCGGTAGTTTTCCATGTTTTTTTTCGATCATTACCAAGCGAATGCGAAGCAGTACCCTAAGAAACCGGCCACGGACCGCGCGCGATCTTTCCTTCCTCTTCATTGTCCTATCCTCACATTTTACTTACACTAGCATGCACTACACTACAACACATGTCGGGAGACCCGTCGGGAGCTTAGATCTTGTTCCGTCTCGGGCGGTGCTCCGTTGGTGGTAGATACCTGGCTGGAGAAATCCCCACTAGCCGACGGTAGGTCGGCGTCAAATCTCGCTATCCAGAGGATATAAGAAAAGGAGAATCACCGCCATCTCCCAAGCAAGTAGCATGAACTACACTTACGGGAATAGAAGTTGACGCGCCCCGAATCACTAGTAATCAGCCAGTCAAGCAATCATCCTATGATTATTTCTTAAAACTCTCAGGCAAACTGCCAACGTAGATCCTCTTCCTCAGTGGTATCGTTATAATGGCCGAGGCCACTTGCCAGCAGCAGGAGTCCCGTGCAAAAGAGCCATTTGCCCGAGTGCGAACGCGCGGGTTTGCAAACAGTCCGTGGGGGGGGGGGGGAGAGCGCGGCCGCGCCCGAGCCGCTTGGTCCGGCCGCCGAGCCCCGCACTCGCGCGCACGGCGTCCCCCGCCTGCCAGCGGACGCGCTCACCTGCGGTAACGGCCCCATGCGACAGCAAGCGCACCACTTCCACCATAAGAGCTACGCTTGGCCGCAGAGCGTAAGCAGAGGAGGTCTATGTCTATGTAGTGCTTAGCATTTCTGTTCCGTTTCTGGAATAATTTTACTTTTCCCGCCCACTGCTTCTTCCTCCTTTACTTCGCTTCTTCTTCCTTCCCTTTCTTTCAGAGATTTCTCCCGTTTTTGTCTTTATCATTTTATGCATATCATATTCTGCTCTATTAATGTTCGGTCATAAGCCGCCATCCTGATTGAGGTTTTCTGGGTTCACTTAATTGCTTAAGGCGTACGCCGGGATGGTCACTTGTTTTGCACTCCCCCTCTTAAATGTTACTTTTCTGTATTAATGTAGATTCAGTGGTTAGGTGGAACAGGGGGCTCTTTGGGCTGAGCCTCACCATTAATAAAGACATTATTATTATTATTATTATTATTATTATTATTATTATTATTATTATTATTATTATTATTATGTATTCATCTTTCCTATGCAGATTATCATTGTTGTGGTTTTTCACCGCCTTTCATTGATTGGAATATAGTGGAGGTAATAATGTGAAATAATTGAGAATGGAGATTAATTATTGTAAATGGAATGGTGGTTTAGGCGGGATATGTGATTGTTTGATAAGTCAACCTCTCCCCTATCACAGAATGAGAACATCCATATCTGACAGACTAACGTGGGAGTCGATACGGCTCCGCACATTTGAACGAATCTGTAAATCTCATTGCCACTGAGACGAATTTACTTACTACGAATGTCATTACTTAGCACAAATCTGTTAGTTATACAAAATAAATCTATGAATCGAGCTGATATTCTGAAAAGTCATGAACGTTCTATGAAGGAACCTATATGGATACTCCCGAAGAAGAAGAAGAAGAAGAAGAAGAAGAAGAAGAAGAAGAAGAAGAAGAATATGTGGAAGAAAAATAACTTAGTTGTCGAACATGGATTTACGACATTTTATGGTCACGGTAATAACTAATGCGCTGATACCTTACTGTCTTTCGTAAAACGTAAAGTTCACATTACATACTCCAAGAGTCAATCTTTCACTACGCATATCAATACTAAATAAATATTTACTAATAATTTTCAGGAAATGTTCAAATTGTTTTCCTGTCGTCAGTAGGACTTTCCTGTTCGAAGATAAAAAAGTTTCGAAAAATGTAACTGCACATCGGACTGTGCCTATTTTACACCTTTGACCTAGGAACAAGAAATTAGTTCCAAATTCTATTTTAATAGAGCCTGAAAATTGCAATTTTACTATTAGAGCCGGTGAAATATAAGCACTGCAGAATGAACTCGAAATAATATCTAGGCATATTAGTTGAATTTTAAATATTTATTAAATAAGAAGTCCGTTATCTCCCTCAAACGAGAAACCTCTCTCTCAAAGGGCGAATTCGTATTTTTCCAACATTGAACATTCAAGTAATAGACTGATGAGAAATTGAGAGTCGGATATTTTGACTCTAGATTTTTATACATTTTAATACATTTAAGTAACATTTTTAATGCAATAGCGAAAGGCAAGACATGCGATTTAAAGTGTTTTTAAGATTTAAGTCGTTTTAAGGATCTAGAACGCATCGTTTCGAAGTGATGCGCAACTGCTAAAATGTGTTGCGGTGTAACGTGGTATGTGAATTGAATGTACGCCTGATAATCCAAATATGCCACAATCTGCGAAATTTTAGGTTTTTTTTGTTTTTTTTTGTTTTTTTTTTTTTTTTGTTTTGGTTTTGTATCTCTTTGAGGCGCCTTTCGGGTATAATTCTCAATCCATCAGTAATACACCTCCGTGGTTGTGGGTTGATGGCTTCTTATAAAAGGAAATAATCCGTCATCTTTCTTAAGTGCATTATATATAGAGAGCATATTGTGCTCAATCCTTACAAAAAGTATTTTAAAAAATTGCTACGCTTTTATAAAAATATTGTTTACGAATTTTTAGAATAAATTTCAATTTGAAAAATAATTTCATGACATACTTTTAAAATGTCATAAGGAAATAATTTCATAGCGTTGTTATGGAAGGGGTCGCACAAAAATTGAACCATTGCAATGTTTGAAAATACAAAGTTTGTAACGAAAATCGAATCTATAACACACTTATAAGTTTATACTTCAATCCATGAGAAGAAAGAAACAGTGGTGTTACAAATTGTCATAAACTTTCTCGAGCTAGTGTATTTCCTAATTTCTTTGGCATGGGCTTACTTTTCGGACCCATCCTCTTGTCAGCTGCTATCCATCACCACCCAACATAATATTTTCACATTTGTCAATTTTTCGATCTCCTGATGGTAGAACCAAAAAATTACTTAAAGAATACTGTAGAAGAGTAAAAGCTTGTCCTATATGGAAATTTTCGCTGAAAAAGTTTGAGCTATTTTTACGAAAATAGCATTTGAACGTTTCTAAAAATGTGGAATCTTGAGCTCATTTTCACAGAAAACATTCGAGTTTTCGAGAAATTTTGTACCAAATCATTCAAAGCACATTTACTCATAAATGCAATAATGTGAACAAATCGCCGCTTATTTATTTTATTTATTTTACGTCAAAAAACAGTTAAAACTGTTTTTATGACGTGCTATGGGAAGAAGTGGATTGTGTGCACATTTTCAAAATTCTTGGATCCCAACACTAAGTCATATACTACTTCAATTTTGAAAACAAAACGCTCCCACGTAATAAAATATATTAGCCGCTAGTGAAAATACTGATGACCTGAGAGACAAGAAAATAAAATTACCTGGTTGTATTTAAAAAAACAACAACAAGAGAATAGAGAAAATGGCGTTTATGTCATCTCATACTCTACACTTGACACTATCACTATCAATAGTGTAAAGAAAAAAATTTGGAGCCGTTTTTGAGAAAATCTTGTTTTGTTATTTTTTAATATTGCACATATTGTACGCAGTTTTGCGCGAAAACTAGTAAATCTTTCAAAAATGTACAATACCTTAACGAAAGAACGAGAAAAAATTGTACTCGAAGGAATTATCCCTACCTTTAAATTTTTAGTTGTAGGATGACGTCGAAAAAAAATAAAACTTTTCTAAGTTTTGAATAGTCAGAGTTAACAGTGGAAATCGGACCTATGCTTATTTTTTATTAGTGCATTTCACTAGATTCTTACAAGAAATATGAAGAAAAAATATGGAGCCATTTTTGAGAAAATTTTGAAAATGTCACAGGGGTTCATGTAAAGTACTACCAAAATATAAAGAATGCTTTTCAATCTCGCAAAGATTCGAGTCGAGCCAGATCAACGTCAACGATATCTAGGATATACCAAGTATAAAAGGAAGTAAGAAGAATATACGTGTGATTCGGTGGCGAATCCTGTACCGCACCCGTACAATCCTATTTCAAGTATACCGCACTTTATGGGATCTACCTCGAACGTTGTTTTTTATTTTGAGCCATTCTGAAATTCCAATACTATAAAATTCCGTCCTTAATAATTGTTCTATAAGATAATTACACAAAGCACTAGCTTTTGGATTATTTACACACTCGATTTGCACCAAAACTTGAGAGAAGCGGTACTTACGAACGACCAGAGAAAGACTGTTCATCGCAATATTTTGCGGTGCCTACCAAACAGCCAGACGCGCATTCTCCCAGCCCTTGAAACATAAGGAGCCCTAGGTTATCACGATTGGCATGCGGTGCTTTCGCCTGCGCTAGCGAATTCTGTGGACAGTATTAAGAACCATGCTAACAGATGCGGAAGACTGGCTTTCGGTAGCAAAACAGATTAATTTTTTTAGAGAGGATAACCAAACTGACGAAATATTTATTATAGAAGACTTCGAATTACTAGGTATACCGGTGGTATACGCGGTGTATCAGAGAATTCGCCACTGGTATGATTGTTTTCAGTGGTGTTTCAATTTAATTCCCTGATTGAGACGAAAACATGAAAATAAATCCAAATATTCCCTAAAACAATATTCGAAGATTCGCTATTGTTAATATACTTAAATTCTCTTCCTAATGCACCACTTCACCGTGACATTCGAGAGTGAGTCTATCTCATCGACCTTACAGACTTACAGGGCTTGTACTCTAGAAAATGCAATGCACGACAAGCTGTGTCAAGCTGCAGTTGGCATCTGTAACCTTTTAAAATAACAACTGACTTTCTAGCTTCAAGGCCTAATGATACACTTAACATATCAAATTTTCCGAGGTGGTCACCTGCCTAAAATTTTGTTTCTTATTGGTTAAGACGTACAGTAAGACGTACGTAAGTTTTTCATCCATGAATTGGTTCAAAATACATGAACTCACATTTAAGAATAAGGAAGAATAAAGAAGTTTGAAGAACGTTTCTATATCGAAATTTGTTTTACTTGTATGATGAATCAACATTTGACGCAACACATTACGACGTTTAAATTACATTTTACTTACTTCAGATTCTTGATTGTTCCCGTTACGCAGAATTTAACGGGAAACTTAAACATGATGCCATTATTACATATTTTATTGCATGAATATTATTCATTTATTGACGAAAGGTGCAGTAAAACTAGTGACGTAGTATTAACCTTGCTGAGTAATCTCAAGCAATAAAACTGTTCTTTACAAAAACTACTGAGGAAAACTTTCTCTGTTGTGCTTACATAGACGGGGTGCGAGCTGAGAACTGTTACTTTCCAGGAGTGCAATTAGCCTTTTACAACTATTTTCAGTCTTTTGTTTTCTGCCATTCGCTTTAATAAATTTGTACACTTTGTCAGGGCAGAATTAGAGTAAACTTCACACTATCTGAAAATTAAGGTGCTAAACAATGTTTCGTACATTTCGTATTCAAATAATACAACATTTTAATGAAACGACTATTTAATAAAAACATCATTGGAATAATATGAATTAAACACTTATATAGTCTGAGACCACTTACGCATTTATAAATTTATTTACCTAAATACTTGTAAAATATTTCTTTCAATTTTCTCATGCCTTTGAAACCATTCATTTTCCTTTCGTGACACGTAATTTTAAATAACAGCAGTCGCCAGGAACAGGATAACTTCTTGAGTGATTTCAGCAATTCTGCTAAAGATTTGAAAAAAAAATGAGGAGATATTCGGACACCTGTTGCTTCATGCAGGAACGTCGTCATGCTTCCTACCCGTGTTTCCTTGGTATACATTGCGTCCGTCGCGTGCCAAAGAAAACAGTGAAAGGAAGCGCTATTACCCACTGGCCTACTTCAGCTACTTCATAACCGTAGCACGAACTCTGACGTCCTGAGACGTTTACTTGTCTTTTTGTTCTCAACCAACCGCTTTGTGAAAGACTGTGCTCTCTGGAATAAAGGTTGTCTCTCATCACTGTATCGTCTCATCATCATATCGTGGAAAGTGAGATCAACTATGTAGTATAACTTTCATATGAACATGTTTATTATATTTGCTTAAATTAATTTTGTAAATATTTTGATGTTTAATAAAATATTATATCTTAATTAGAATGTTTTAATGGAAATATTGTGGCGAATCCCTACCTCTTTAACAGCTAACGAAGAATAAAGTAAATGAATGAGTTGGTATTACGAGATAAAAATAAATGGTATATTTACAAACATTTCCCGAGTTTACAGGGAATCAAAATGTGAAAAACAAGTTTTTTCTTGCAACGTCTGGTCAGATATTTCATTATGATAGACAGCTGGGCTGCTGAACTTAAAATCCAACTAAATCCTAATAAAACCGCTGCAAAAATATTTAGTTTAAGACCCCACTCTCCCCCACTTCCTCTCACTCTAAATAACAAATCAATAGAATGGTACCCCCCCAATAAACTGTAAAATATTTAGGATTATATCTTGATACCAAGCTAACTTGGGGAAAACATATAAATGCCAAAGTGACCCAAGCTAAAATAAAACTGGCACAACTACGACCACTAATTTACAGCAACAGCCCAATACAATATAAATCAGCCATAGCAATTTACAAGACAATTTTCAGACCATTAATGTTGTACACCAGCCCAATTTGGATCAATTCTGCTAAAACTAACATCCATAAACTACAAGTCCTGCAAAATAAATTCTTAAGAATAGTTGCTCATGCTCCATGGTATATAACCAACAACCAACTTCACAACGAATTTAATTTGGAACCCATTGAACAATACATCACATATCTGGCCACCAACTTTTATCATAACCTACCTCAAATCCCAGCCCTATCACCATTCAAACTAGCCAAAAACCCCAATTACCAAACACGAATCAAAAACAAATATCCATATCACATATTCCTAAAAAAATTTGCAGATTTAGATCCGGACTGAGGATCCAAAAAGGGATTTCCTCCCCCTTGTTAGTATGTAAGATTATATTTAAGGTTAGCATATAAGTCTGTAAATACATATGTATAGTTATTTTTACTGATCTATGTAATCTCTTCAAAAATTAATAAATAAAAAAAAAGATATTTCATTTTCCAACATCAACAAATATGAATTTTACTTCAAAAGGCAACATATAATATTGACGACTCTAATGTTATTGATAAAGTAGGTAAAAACCTGGCAAGGCTAATTTCCTTGAGAAACCTTTCTCCCTCTTATGAAACTGCTCTCAAAGATGTGGCTTTATAAAGAAATAATGTGTCAAATATGACATATCAGACACAAAGATAAAGTATTTTGTAAAAAAAAATTTAAAAAATAGATTAAAATCTATGTATTGTAGAATACAATACATTAATGAAATGAATTGGGGAATTGATGTATTAGATAAAAATATTGGTGCATTGAAAAATATCATTGAAATTAAATTATAATAGTGACAATTTATGATATACACTCTCAACTATGTTCAATGCATGTCATTTATACAAATGAACTGCGAACGGAGAACAAAAGTAATTGCCTTTAGTGTCATGTATTTATGTCGCAAATTAGATATTCCAGCGGAAAAAAACACACGCACGCACACACGCACGCACGCTCACACGCACACACGCGCACACACACCACGAATGTCGCCAAGAAGAACATCAAAGGTTTCGACGTAACATTTTCTAAGCGTTCGTCTAGTGTAGACAGACAAAATCAGAAGTCATCTTACAGAAAAAAAGTTAAACAAAATAGATTGTCATAAATGGAAACTGTCACGAAAACATAACAAACACGTGTAAAATGTATTTATAATTTCTTCAAGGTACATTCTTGGTTTTATAACCTGAAATATTATTTCTTTTCAACATTTATTCCTGCCTTACTGTTCCAAATGTTCTGTATCAAATATAGGTCGTAACGCTGTTCCAACTTGCTACTTTCTTTCCTGACCACACAACTTCCCTCGAATATCCAGCAACCCCAAGCAATGCAGTACAACCTGTTTCTAGAGCGCTGGTAACTTTATTGGCTTCCTTGCAACTTTTACCGTTCTAACGGATGGCATTATTTCGAGAAAAATATGTAAATCCAGTTTCCAAGTTCTTAAAAGTACTCTTAATCGTCGAATGTTAAATATACGTAATTTGTTTCCACACATTATTTTAGTTAATCATTATTTGTTAGAAGATTGAAATTGGAACTTAGGCAATTTGCCCGAAAAGTCTCACCGATGACTCTTTTCTCTGTACTTTGTGTTATTATGCCTGGATGATTTACTACAAGGTAGGTACGCTGTTCAATTTCTCACTTTCTTTCTTGTCAGGTCGTGCTCCAAATGTTTTGTTTTCTCCAAAACATTTCCCTGCACTTTTCCTCGTACTGGTTGAAAAAAACAATTTTTAACCGATTGAACAATAAAGATCGTTAGTTCTCTGGCTTTAAGAGATGTAGGAAAAATCGAAAAGGAGACGGATTGTGGTGCTGTCTCTAACAAGCGTTTAGTCTTTGTCGTGAAAATTTTGTTTTTGTACTTCCCAGACGAGTAAGCGTTTGTTCAATTTGTACAAGCATATCAATATTTCCAAGAATTTATTCTCAAACCACATTCATAAATAAACCATACTTTATTTTATTGTAATTTCAGGAAAGTAACTACTTCACAAACATTTTGTTTCTTAATTATCTTTTTTACTTTAAAAGTTTTGAGAACTATTTTTCTCTCTCCTCTCTTCTACCTATATGACATTGAAGTCTTTCTCATTCTTAAACTGTTTTAAAACATTTTCTTATTTCCACATTGTACTCTTTGCTTAATTCTTTTAACTTTCTCGCTACCGATTACCCCGAAAAGAGGAAGTTATGCAATGTTACGCGAAAAAACTGAGAATTTTCAACAGAAAACTCTTATTGAAGGGCCCTGGTAACTCTAAATATCGATAAATCCATTTGCTAAATGTAGAAAAAATTCTCTAACACGTGGTGTAGCCAGAATCCATGTTGTGTGACTTCTTGACACCGAAAAATCATGACAGCACAAATCGGTCGATCTGGCTGATGTCGCGCCCCCTGATTTTGAAACCGATAGTTTAATTTTGAGCGATATTTTACATGAATACCCTGGGACATTTTCAAAATTTAAAAAATGTCTCCATCGTTTTTTATTAAAATTTATTGTTGGATAGTGTGAAGGACGTTTAAGAGAATGGTGTAGGTCTCATGTTCGTTTAAAATTCTGATTTTACGGAAATTAGAAAAATTCAAAATTTTTCGGCACTTCCTAGAACTACATTTATAAAGTTAGATTTTTTAAATGAAATCTGTTCCTTAAAGATGTATTTCGCAATAAGGTCACGTACAATATTTCAATATTTAAGTACATTTTGCGTAATTTTGTGTGAAAATACGAAAGAAAAAGTATGCCATGTTTTAGCACCACTCATTTCATTGCTTTCTTTCTAGAATCTGCCCACGAGATTTGTTTCTGGATAGAAATAACACAATTGTTCAAATTCTCATTGGTAAAAGATTTCCAAACAATTGATAACACATTGCGTTTGTAATTCTTATTGACACAATCACTTTACTTTCTCGCTACGGAGAAGAGAGAAAGTCATGTAATCCCGCAGGAAGAATGGCGAATTTTTGGCAAAAGAACATAACATCGCACTTTTATGCCTGTTGTATTTTGAATCAGAGGTCTTCCTCAAGGCTTCCTGCCCTTAAAATAATGAAAAAAATTGTCTAAACCATGTTGGGCTTAGTGAGGTCGAATAATTCAAGCCATTTTTTCTACCGACTAGGAATGTCGGCCTGTTTGCCATTTTCGGATTCCCATTTTCGGATTCAATGTGAGTCTGAAGTCGTGAATGTTTAAAATAGTTGGTCGTTAATTTCTGTTTGACCGAAAACAAATTCGGTCGACCACGGATCCACTCTGACCGAGCACTAAGGGTATCCTTAAGGGTGTATTAACAGTCGCATACCAATGAGAAGAGAGGGAGTCATCTACGGACCTTAGCGTAGTTTTACTTTCTCCTTATGGAGTGGAGAGAAAGTCATATATTGCTGCGTGGAAAAACGGCAGAAAAATTATTACAGGGCCCTGGTAACGAAAAAGTGAATAAATCCATTTGTTAAATTAAGAAAAAAAATCCTCCACCACTTGATGTAGTCAGCATCCATGTTCTGTGGGATCTTGATACCAAAAACTCAAATGACGGCAAAACGTCTGTCTGTCCGTCCGTTTGTGAATAACGCTAGCGGTTAAACCATTCAGTCGACATTCTCAAAAAATGATACAACACAACTAAACCAGTAAAGATAGAGATTTTTCCTATAATGAAAAGTCTGTTCTTTAAGACAGATTTTGAAATAAAGTTATGTACGATTTTTCGAAAACTGAAATGCTTTCCATGAGAAGTTTTGCGTGAAAATACGAACGAGAAAGTGCGTTCTGTTTTAGTACCACCAGCTATCGTTCATACAATATTTCATATTAATTGAAAATGGCTAAGAAACTTTATCGATAATAGAAAATGTATCAGTATTTTATTGGGATAACCAATTTGAGATGTATGTCTTCAAATGGAATAGAATATCGCGTCAACTACAACTGATAAAGTGTCACTGACTAAATGTCACAAACTTCTATGGCGTGTAAGGGCAGGGAATATGACCAACTTTTGACAATGAACGTGTGATGGAAAATTTCATGTTACAAATTTACACGTGCTACAGATGCCTGTTTGTAACGTAACTCATCATGCAATTAGATTTGTTGGGTCTCGTCTTGGCGCTTGATTTCAATTACCCGGCATACACATGATGCTTCAATTCATTAAATGTTTAATTTCGCATGCTGTTTAACGTCGAAACAAGATATTTTCCACCTCGTGTTCGTTGGCAAAAGTTATAAACATTAACCCCTCCTCATGCCTTAGAAAAGGTTAGTGGCATTTATGAGGAGATAAATATTTTTTTCAATAGAGCAGAAATTATAGATAATCGAACTTCAATAGTTTCAGTAATTTGAACGAACCTGCATATTAATATCCTATTTAAAGAACTTATTATCGAAATAACGAAATTACAAGAACTGATGAAACACTTTATGCATACCACAACTCTTTACTGTACTCAATCAGAACACCATTCTGATTGACTAAAATAAGGAGAATAACCAAAAAAACTGAGAAGAGAAAAGCAACAAAATTTAAAATGAAATATAGGAATGGAAAAGAACAAACCGAAGAAAGGAAGCTTCAAATTTCTAAAAACAAAAAAGATTTTCGAAATGCGGAACAACTCGTGATCGTTGATCAATCTTCTGGGAACCATCGCATTCAAGATGACGCCATGCTGAGTTCAAAGACTTATGCAACTAAGATAGGCCGCGTAGAAAAGTCTCATTAGAAGAAAAAGAGACACATTGGCAATTCGCAACCAACATGCAATGGTCAGGAGGAGGAAGACGTATAAAACAATTCCGCAAGAAGAAACCCGGACGTGAAATCTCCATCTGTCAGGTGAGTACGCGAGGAAGATACGCTTCGTTTCTCACTCATAAACATCCGGAATTTGCCGTATTTGATGTAAGCTGTGCGTTTCTTGCTTTCGACGGTGGCAGTGAATGTGAATTTCCTTGCACTCACTGTGATTTTTCACACTGGTAGGATGTTCACTGTAAAACAGCAAAATGTGATTTCGCAAGATATTATTGCAACACATTTATTTTTGTAAAAATAAATTACTGGTTATTAATTAAGTAGTTGTAACTTCACACATCGAACCTTTCTATATTTAAAGTCTTTATTAATCGAATTGAATTTCCCCTGCCCCTAGAAAGTTTCAATTAAAAACGGTTCTTTATACCAAAGAATATTTATATATATCAAACATATTTTCAGAGTCCTTCTCCATGCAATAAGTGCACATAAATGATTTTTCTTAAAAAAAGATAGCTCGTTTCTTTGATTTGCATCGAATCATTATTACGTCGTAAAAGATAAATTTCTCCAGGATATTTATTACTTTTGTATAATTGAATAAATTTCTATAAAATAGCTACGCAACCCCCAATTTGCATCTATTTCATGAAATTTACTCAACTCTGCTTCCCAATCTCTCAGAGAATCTAACTCAATGAATTTTTGGTTGTCGAAGAGGATGTTTCAAGGCAGAATATTAAAATGATAACATAATACAATGAAGAATAATGAAGAAAACGATTAAGATGAGAAGAAACGGAAATAAGTAAACCTCTGAACACTCGCATGTGAACGGGATTTGTGACAGTTCAGCAGTGTTATCGATTAAGAAAAAAAGGTTACAGATAACGTCTTTCAGTGGATTAATAAGTGTAAAACCTACTTTGAACGGAGTGCATCATTATGTTTAACAGGAAATAATATATATTTTTTAAAAATTCCTAATCAAAAATTTGGTTATTTACTTACGAAAGAATTCCAAATTACTATTTACACGTTGATGATACGTGTGATTAAACCATTTACTTATTATTTATTGTTAATTTTCGCATTTTACCTTGAATGTATCACCAAAATCTTTTAAAAGCATTTGTAAATAGTATTTAGTAATATCTCGAAATTTCGAAGTTACGAAAGGAACTTATATCGAACGTTACCGGGAATGTTACGACCGGGAGCGGTAGCTCAGTGCATCAACTGATGGCATTGCAGCGCCTCTGACCGGGAGGTCCTAGGTTCGAGTCCTGAGGAGGATTTTCGACACTGGCTTTTCAGCTAGGTCGAATTCAGTCGTTGTCTGGAGGAGAATTCTAGCCGGCTGCTCTGATCGGTAGTTTTCCGTGGTTTCTCCGATCAATACCAGGCGAATGCCGGAGCAGTACCCTATCAAACGGGCCACGGACCGCGCGCGATCTGTTCTTCCTCTTCCCTGTCCTATCCTCTCCCCTTACACTCTCACACACACGCACACTTACACTAACATGCACTACACTACCACATATTACGGGAGACCGGTCGGGAGCTTAGAGCTTGTCCCGGCTGGGGCGGTGCCCCGCTGGTTGGAGAGTCCTGGTTAGGGGGAAACCCCACTAGCCGACGGTAGGTCAGCGCTGGATCTCGCCATCCAGCTAGGGAAGACCATCGCCATCTCCCGAGAAACAAACATGCACTACACTAACGGGACTAATGACCACAGCAGTTGACGCGCCCGGAAACACGAAAAAACCAAACCAAACCAATCGAACGTTACCGAAGGAACCGTCAGTTTTGATACCTGGAGGTCCTACTGTACTATATCGTCGCTACGGTGCATGGGTGTATTTTTAAGCAATCACAGTAATTTAATATGTCTCACTAAGAAAAACAAAAAGTAACGTGAACTAATGTTCGTATAGTAAACAAAGAAGCCTTGTTCTGATGGTGTGTTGGATGAAGACATTTATTGTCGTATACAATTGGTCTAAGAACTGTGAACTGTGCATTGTGAACTGTAACTAAGAATAGTGTTGTGTGAATATTAATTGGGTAAGCTAACCATTCCTTGGCAGGAAATGGTTATTCACTTTCCCTGTCTCAGAAGGTCTTTGCCCTTAGAGGAATGTAATGGGCTAAATAATAAATAGATTTCGTGGGATTCTCTTTTCTTTATTAGTATATCCGTTCAAAGTAAAAATTCTGTTACACGCTACTGTCGCCGGATAAAAATAACGAAGAGGTGAAAACGGAAAGTCATTTTTAAAATATTAAAAAAAAAGTTGGAAAAACGTTAAATACTGAGAGAAGCAAGCGCGCGAATTCGCGTGAACGGTTCAAAACAAACAGTTACTAATTGTCGCTTCCCAGCTCCGTCTCGTGCGCGAAGGTGCAGCAAGGTCCACTTCCGCCTTCTCCGTGACGCAATTGCACAGCGGTGGGGCGGCCGGTGGCCCGTCCTGCCGGCCGGCGCGGTTACCGCATCGCTCGCCGCCGCCGCCACCGCCGCCACCGCCGCCGCCGCTGCTTTCTCCGTGCCCCGCGGCCGCGCACTCGCGCCGGGCGCTCCGCAGACATCCCGCACAGCCCACAGCGCGAGGAGGTGGTCGGTCTGAGGCCATCGTCGGACACCCAAGGCAGCGCGGCAGCGTCGGGGTCGGCCCTCTCGCCCTCACAGCCCTCCAGCCCCACAGACAGCCGTCGTTGCCGCCGCCGCCCCCGCAGACATGACGTCGTCCACCGCAGCCGCCGCTCTCGCCGGCGCCGTCGCGGCGCTCCTGCTCGCAGCGGCGACGGCCGTCATCGACTCCAACCAAACGCGTGAGTAGCAGGCGGCCACAGGCACCCCCCGAGGAATGGACCGGGCGTAGTGCTGCTTCTGGTAGCGCTCTCGCCAAAGGACGATCTGCGTCCATGACGACGGAGTGATAGTTATGAATGGAGATGAAAAGTGAATTCCGGTATTTGTTGTAGCTGATCAGTGATTTTCAGGAGAGAATAAACTATTTCGTTCATCGAGGTTAAGTGGAAACACGAAACGATGGGCGAAGTTGAAACGACCACGAATCACTTAGAATTTATTTGAACCAATGTACGTAAAACCTACTAAATCAAACGTGTAGTATAAACACTTGAGAAAATATTACATCTAAATATAAGAATTATTTCAAAACTGAATAATTAACAACTGTTGAGAGAAAGAATAATCTGAAAACATACTCTCAATCCAATATGGACCGTTGAGTTAAATGTAACAATTAAAAGTAAGCGTGTCATAACAAAACACTAATACTAACATTTTTACATTTTCTACCTCTTTCGTTCTTATGAAGCAATATTCAAACATTTTTACGATGAAATAGTGCCCCTTGTTGTACAAACTTGCAGCTGGATGAGGAAATTTGATTATCGTCACAAAATGCATAGGAAACAATGAAGAAAACTAATATGACAAATGGAAACTATAGAATAACGAGTAAAATGTTCGCGGTTGTTAAACGAAATTATTGTCTTTGCAAATGTTCATTAGTATTATGGTTTACTATGATAGAAGATTTATAATACTCTCTTCATCATAGTCCCATGGTTTACTGATGACAGTCAGGATTAGAACAGTGTATATCATCATTGGGTGGTGTGTAGTGACCATGTAATAATATAGTTTATTGCCCGTATAATTGTAGGTAATATTTTCAAAATAGAATAAATTATTTCGTTACTGAAAATGAAATTAACAACGAAATTGATGTACCTAGGATCAAAAGATAGCTCACCTGGAATATAATCGTAACCAAAATATGTATATATTTATATCAAACCAATGATCAATAATCAAACAAACCATTTATTCAAACCACATTGATATCAAACTTACAGTATGAAAAGTTTTAAAAATATTACATCTAAAAAGTGGATAATTCAAAGCTTGAATTTAAAAATAGTTTCTGGTCAACATAACTGTGCTACCTAAAATTATACTGATAATAAACTAATTGAATTGCATGGTCAAAAATTCATTCATCTATTCAAATATAAATTGTTCCTATGCCTGACTGTCAATTATCAAACATAGATACGTGACTATTACAAAAGCATTTTAGGTTATGTGAACAGATATGCCCCACAGCTCACTGAGAAGGTGGCGGGTAAGGAAAAGTTGAGAAGGATCAGGAAAAGAAAGTTGATGGCGGAAATATTTTCAGGTTATACCTCCGGCTCTAGGTTGTTTCATACTCAATCGTTGAAACGTGTTTTAATGAATAAGACCTAACAAAGAATGTGCGTGACAGTTTTGTTGTCATCTTTAAGTCATATCCCTGAATTTTTCTATTTTTTGATGAATTTTTCTAATAAAAATAACCTGTCATCTCCTACTACGAAAAGTAATATTTTAAATTAAATAACAGAAAATTACTTTAATACTATTTGAAAGTAATACAAAAACTTCTTTGTTCTATGTATACGATGTCTAAAAATAACATTAATGGAATAGACAATATTTAGACAATTACAAAAGTCAGTTTATGTCGATTTTCGAAGGATATCCTATTCCAGGAGATTATAAAAAATACTAATATTCTCCGTGTATTATTATTCGTAAATATTATTGAAAAATATTCCGAAAATAATGTGCTGAAATTCATAATCACAATACAATGTTCCTTAGTTACAAGACACGACAAACAATGCATTTTTAGGAATATAAAAACATTTTTATTATGTTTACGCAACACCTATTCTCGTAAAATTCTGGATGGGTTTACATCACGAGATAAAAAAGTGCAAGAAAGTTCTTAAGGCTCCTCTTTGGAAAGTCGCATGAGAAGCTGCGGTTGTCGGAGAACAATCCTTGAATTTCCATCTTTATTACGTCGGAATGGAATTGAACAAAGAACATTGGCAATTTCTCAACCGTTAATGAGAACGTTACCTTCAATGCAATCACTCACTCCGGAAAATTAATAATTCTGAAATACCCACTTGATTATTACTATTTAGATGCAAAGGGGAAAAATACTGGTTTGAATATTTATCATAAAAATACCTTAAAACTATGTATTTGAAGAATTACTTTCTGTAAATTACGAAAACAGATATTTAAAAAGTATTGTTTATCAAAAAATTCATTAAAATACTGAACATTTGATGTATCGATGTTTCAGTAATTAAATTTAATACATCAGTTCAAGATATTCCTACTACTCATAATTAAGAAGTGGTCCATACATTCACGCATTTTTGTTGGCGCGAAAATGTAATATCTTGACAAAATAATGCTATTGTAAAGGTTAGGAATTTAAGCAATTCAGATTTATGAAAATATTTGAAATGGAAAGCCTCTCCAATCCAAACTTTAGAAAGAGTACTGTGAACCTATTTTCATTCACATTTATCTCGTAGGATCTCTTGTTACTAAAAGGTTTCGTGGTGAAAATCTCCACAACGCATTTCTTATCTCCATCATGAAATTACGCATCTCGTAGTAAATAGATATTATCTTATTTCATTAAAGACTCGCGAAATACACGTTTTAATGAACGTTCCCTAAATTGGAGGCTGGTGGTGCACGAATATCCGTCTTATTCTATATCTCAAAAGAAGGAAAGTGAACTAGAAAATTCAAATTAATTAACTAACTACTATTATCTTCAAATTAATTATCTTTCCATATTAGCTACGTTCAGGTGTTTCGTGTACACATATCGTGGGTGCAATCACATTGAGATTTCTTCACCTAACATATGACCGGGTAGGCCAATAACTAAACGGCGTAATATCGCTGTGCAATGAGGTAATATGCCAGTATCGCATTATACAATGACTCGTCCTCTCGTCGTATTATTCAATTTCGATTTACATAATTCCATGTTTTTAAAAACAATTGGGGATAAAAAGATTATTTCCGTGATAAAATGACACATATACTAAAATTAATTTAAGTGCATTAAAGTACATTTAATAAATCACAATTATTTATTGACATCCACACAAAATTATTTCTTAGTTTGTTATAACTCAAATTTTACTTTATAAGTGATTAAAGCTTTAAATGGCACACTCATGTGAAGGAAATACGATTACGCTAGAAAGAATTCAAATTCAATAACATAATACAATTAAGGAACATTTGAACGGTTTGTACGACTGACGAAATGAAAATAATGTATCAAAAGTGCTGTAATTGTCTAAATTATTGGACAAAAGTCTAGTAATGATGTCTGCATTATCCAACATATCCATTTCAACAGTATTTTAACTTCGTTGACATCTGGAACGACGGTCAAGTTTTAGTGACCTAAATTATGTGATTAAAGACTAAAAATTGATAACTATCTGTAGCTTGAAAAGATCGGATTAAAGAATCACTGACAGAACATTTTCTGATTAATCTGTTTTATTGTGTTTGACGCAAAAGAAAAACAATTATACCACATCCACGCCTAAATTAAATACAATACACAGCATACATTACTGCCAAAGAGAGGGCGGGTGCTCCTCAATCTGCCATGGAACCAACCACAGCTTTTTTCATGACTAACAACTTTATTCAGAGATTTTATATTTACACACATTGAAAGTTTTTATAATTACACACAAACAAAAGCATCTAAGAAGAAAAATCACATTTTTATACATAATTGTTCCATAATGTGTTAATATTATTAGTATGTTAATATAATATACACTCGTAAATATTATTTTCATATCGTGAAATTAGTTATTTATAAAATCTATATAAGCACAAAATATTTACTCCAATTTCGTCTAGTATTTCTACTCGTTTTTGTGAGCTCCAGAATCTTTACCCTCTGTCTTTTACATATTAAATGATGAATTAAAGATAGCAAGGAACGTTAATGGCAATATTTTATTACAAGAAATTTTGTCATTAAATTAAAGTCTGTGTCTCGGGAATCAAGCTATTCATTTATTTTGATTGTTCAGCCAACGAAATAACTAGTGCCACCTGTTCTTGCATCTATCAAATTGAGACCTCGAAAAAATGTGCTCAGGTAGTCAAAAAAATGCATATTTCTTAGAAAATTGGGATAAATAAATATGAGTGTACAATGTCGTAGATTTATCTTATATAAAAGCATCTTAACAAGTGCTCTTATCGACTTTGACATTTTTCTTTTCATGTCGTATTAAACACTTTCTAGTAGCCCCTCATTGATTAGTGAGGAACCTTGCAGTCATGTGTTTGATTTCTGACATACGATCTAGTTTGAATGCCCCACCCAATAAAGTAACAAAAATGGTTAGCTACTTTAATGTCGATAATATATTCTTTAAATTTAAGTAATGCTATGAGATGATGAGTTATGCCACGATGCGAATGTTGCAGCTGTGTAAATCTAGTCAGCGGTTTCACATGTGTGTCTCACTTTTTCATTTCAAAGAACAAATTCTCAACTTGCTTTTGGTCAAAAAGGGAACTTCCCCTAAGCAAGTCAGCGAGTTTAGTGTATTCCTGCTTATTTAAACAGGTATACAAGCTCTCCTGCGTTAATACGACGTAAGAGGAAACCTCCTACTGAACTTGTTACGATCATCGGTTAAAAAGATAAAAATACAGTCGAGCTAGAAATTCGTATTTGGTTAGCTCCGTATTAAATTTGTCCATGAAGAGTAGTAAAAATGTTTAGATTTCTAGGCAACGTTTTCGCCTGAATAAGCAAAGCTAAAAAACGAAATCATTTTCCAGATCCATTTGAAAGCAAAAGAGTTTTACTCATGAATTGTTTTATCATTCTACTAAATTCTCACTTCTTACGTGTTCTCATCCTTTTTTCCTTTCATCACACGTCACCATTTTGACCCCTTGGAATGAGAAGGTTTTAATAGACAAAATCGAAGAAAATAACTTATTAGTTTGAAAAGGCTCTATCTCGGCTTCAGCTAAACGAACATACTCGTGTTGCAATCAGTGGTCATATTGCACCTGTAAAAATCACTAATGCAAGTGAAGAGATGACTGAATAAGGATTGATTGACATATTAGCGTTTCCGGGAGCATCAACTGCTAAGGTCATTAGCTCCGTAAGTGTAGTGCACATTTTTATCGGGGTAGATGGCAGTGATCTTCCCTCGCTGGATGGCGAGATTCGGCGCTGACGTACCGTCGGCTATCGGGGTTTCCCCCTAACCAGGACTCTCCCACCAGCGGGCACGCCCAGCCGGACAAGCTCTAAGCCCCGACCGGTCTCCCGGAATATGTGGTAGTGTAGTGCATGTTTGTGTAAGTGTGTGTGTGTAAGGGGAGAGGATAGGACAAGGAAGAGGAAGGAAAGATCGCGCGCGGTACGTGGACCCTTTCTTAGGGTACTGCTCTGGCATTCGTCTTGTATTGATCGGAGAAAACACGTGATTCGTCAAGACTCGAACCCTAGGACCCCTTAGTCAGAGGCACTGCAGTGACGTCAATTTATTAAAGAACTACTTACGCCGGTGACTGAATTATGAGTAAACGAAAATTTGACAATTTACTCGAAACTGCTGATATGTTAGATGATGTCAAGGGCTTCGGCGGACAGAGTCATGATCTGGGTTGTCCGGATGACACCTGGCCAATCTAGAAGCTATAAACCGGAGAGCCCAACATCCTGACGCACTACAGCCTCTGAAGAAGATCAAGATACCGTGGTCTACCCCGCAGCCTCAGATCGCTGTTACACCCGCACCCAGATCCATCTGACTTGTCAGCTGAAATTACATCCTGCCAGATCCATCTCGGCTTGTCCCAGCAATGGAGAGTATTTCCAACAGAGCCGGCTGCTTTTGATCCGCATTTCCCGTAGGTTTCTCCGATCAACACAAGGCGGATACCGGAGCAGTGCTCTGACCGGGAGATCCTAGGTTCGAGTCCTTACGGTGGCAGGATTTTCGACACTAGCTTTTCAGCTAGGTCGAATTCAGTCGCTGTCTGAAGGAGAATTCTAGAGGTCGGCTGCTCTGATCGGTAGTTTTCCGTGGTTTCTCCGAACAAACCAGGCGAATGCCGGAGCAGTACCGTATCAAATGGGCCACGGAACGCGCGCGATTTTTCTTTCCTCTTCCTTGTCCTATCCTCTCCCCTTACACACACTTCACACTCCTAACATGAACTGCACTACCGACATATGCCGGGAGACTGGTCTGGAGCTTAGAGCTTGTCTCAGCTGGGGCAGTGCCCCGCTGGTGAAAGATATCTAGTTGGGGGAAACACCGCTGGCCGACGGTAGGCCGGCGCGAGATATCGCCATCCAGCGGGGGATTATCACCGCCACTTCCCGATGAAAAACATGCACTACACTTACGGCACTAATGACCTCCCTTGGCGCGCTTGGAATCACTAACAACCAACAAACCGAAGGATCCATTTGCTTACTCGCCCCTGTTTTGTTAAGAAGCCGCGGTGGGCGTGTGGTGTGGCGCGGTCCTTGCGCCAGCCTGCCTCGCGCCGCGCGCGCCAACAAAAGCGGCGGAGCGGCCAACGCGCGTGCCCGTCGCCTTGGCAGCGGCGCGCGCGGCGCGTTTGTTTTGCGTCACTGCGCCCCGCGCAACAGCGGCGTCACTCGCTTTCGGCGACGCACAGTGCCCCCCTTTGCGGCATTAGTCACGCCATCTCCTCAGTTCCGTACTTCATGCCTCGAGTGTTTGGCCGTTGACCAAAATCGGCAAAATTAACTAAACATTTCGCATGTATAGAATTAATAAAATACGGCACTCATTCGCGGAGCGAATGAATAATTTAAGTTACGATTGCATCATTTCTTCTGTTAAATGACAGTTTAAATGAGTCACTACCGTGTGTTAACTTTTGAGTTTAACCCACAACTGTTTTTGTTTATACATTTCTCTAACAATGGGAACTAAACCTTTTGTCAAGAAGTTCAATATTTATTAATAAATTTACTGCTATGCAAACGTGTCGTTTGCCCCATTACGGTTGTAAACAAACCTTCGAAATAAAGTATACATCTAGCAAAGTGCAGTAGGGTTTTTATCTATCTGTAAAGACATTTTAACGAGAAATTGCAAACACTGCAAACATTTTCAACAAAAAATTTTGAAATTTGAATTTCAGTTGGTATTAATGTAAATTATTTCGGCTGTCCAGGTAGTTGTAATGCTGATCCACGAAGTGGACTTCCAGATCTTACTGCGTCTTTTTACTATAGCATATCTCACGTCGAACTAAGGCATTAGAGAAAGTGAGGACAGAATACACTTTTTAGCAAATATTTCTAGATATTGTATTAATTAGATATTTGGCTGAAAATGCTTCAGTAATGAGCCACATGTTTTAGAGAAATCTGGTAATTGATTAAAGTTACCCCATGTCGCCAAAGCTACTGATGTTTTGCAGCAAGCTCTAGGTTTCCAGGGAAAGAAAACGTTTTTTATACGCACAGCGATAAAAAGTTTTAAATTCTGTGAATTAGGGTGCAAATGATAGCTATCTTTCTGTAACAGGCTGCTAGGGCTCAGTATGAGCATTGACGTCTCTGCAGCTTTGATGACCAGAGGTGACTCAGTGCTTCAACTGATGCCACTGCAGTGCCTTTCTCAGGATTTTTGACACTAGCATTTCAGCTAGGTCGAATTGAGTCGCTGTCTGGAGGAGAATTCTGGAGATCGGTTGCTCTGATCGATAGTTTTCTGTGGTTTCTAAAATCAACACCAGGCGAAAGCCGGGGCTGTGCCCTAACAAACGGGTCATGGACCCCGCGCAGTTTTTACTTCCTCTTCGTTATCCTATCCTCACCCCTTACACACACACACACACACACACACACACACACACACTTACACTAACATGCATTACACTACCACACATGACCGGTCGGGAGCTTAGAGCTTCTCCCGGCTGGAGCGGTGCCACGTTTGTGGGATATACCCAGTTGGGAGAAACCCCGCTAGACGATGGTAGGTCGACGACGGATCTCACCATCCAACGGGGGAAGATCACCGCCGCCTAATGAAACTAATATGCCTAATAACTAATTAAATCGGTAGTTGATGCGCTCGCATTCATTAAGAATCAATCAATCGATAACCAGAAGGTCCTAGACTTCAACTCCCGACGATGGCGGATTTTGCATAGATTGCTTCATAGCTAGATTGCATTCAACTTCTTCCTGGGCGAGAGAGCTTCTAGGACTTGAAAGACAAGTTGGGTGCTTAGAGATTGTCCTGACTGGGTCGTACCAGCCTGGGAAAGTAACCTCTCATCGGGAAGCCAACGTGATGTAGGTCAGAGCGGCGTTGCTCGTGCCAGGGTAGATGAACTTCTCCTCCATAGATATAACATGTGCAACACTTAGCTGAATTAAGATCACAGTCGTCGACGCACCGAGACTCACTCAATAAATCAATCTGTATCTGCGCCGTCAGGAGTCCTTGCCCCTTGTCGCAGCGCCCTTTGGTGAAGTTACACGCAGCGGTGCACGGCGGGTAGCCTATCGTTAGGCTAGTCGTAATATACTAGAAGGATTCGTCATTAAAACTTCATTTAAAATATACATTTAAAAAATTGAAGTTTATCATCACCATAATCATAATAGGCACTTCAGAGTTTAGGAGAGACTCATGTTACGTCTTCAGCATACCATCTTACTCTTGGACAGCTGGCATACCTTTTACCATGAGGTCTGTACTGATATATTTGTTTTGGGATGCGGTATACTTTGGGATGCGGTATGCTATACACTCATTCTGTATAGATGTTGGGACCATCGAGTCTTGTATTCTTGTACTTTATTTATTAATAAGAGTACTTCTAATTCTTCTCTGATTACCTGACATTTTATTTTATCTAATAAATTGCAGCCTTTGATTTGTCTCAAGAATCTCCTTTCAGACGTCTGACGTCTGGTAAAATCTTTCTTTTTCACGGTCCATGCTTCGCATCCATAAAGAAGTATGGGGCGACGTAATAGCCATTGTTTTATAAACTTTAAGTTGTGTTTTCTTTCTCTGATACTTTATTATTGTACCACAGATATTTGGGAATATTTTTTCTTTCAAAAATAGATGTTACTATACGGAACTACAATGAAAACGATCAAGGAGTAAAGGTTTTGCTTTTTTGTTTTCAAAACTGATGGCGGAAATTTTGAGGAGGTGAAACGAATTAATATGGATTTTGTTTTACATAAGTTCATTACATGATATTTTTCTCAGGATACTAAAATAAAAGTCAATCTTGCGACAGACTTATGTAATTATAATGGTCCATTACTTCGTAATTCTCAATTTTTAATTTGCTTTTCTGTAATTAAATTGCAACATCTATTTTTGTTATGTATGTTTCCCGCCTTACGGCTGCTTGTTTCGCATTGATTTATTCATTTGTACAAATACTTATTTTTTGTACAGAATATACGAAAAAGTAGATTATTTCGTCTCTTTATTTTAAAAAAATGCTTATGTTTTCAGCACAGAATCGGAAACCATTCCTCCCTTTTCCAGTTCTGAAACAAAGCACCATTTGCAAATAACTATACTCTTTTTCAGAATTTACGGGAAAAACGTTTCTCCTTATTTAATAAAGAATGCACTATTTCAAACTACTATAGACTATTATTGGCCTGGTAAGCCATAAGATGTGTTAGGGTGGATAGGGCCAACTCCTATCCAATACACCATCGGTACACATTCATTTGCGAGCTGCTCAACGTGCATTCTGTCTAATCTGTCATTCATTTCCGATAAGTTATTGAATAAATCATCTTCGTTCACCCACTGAGAGTATTAACCTTAGAGCACTTTTTAAACAACACTTTACTAACTCCGGAATGTTCTATGTAGTTTATTAATATTTAATAAATAATAATAATAATAATTTTTAAATATTTATTTCTAATAAATAATATGTTGAGAAAAAGTAAGTGTCATTTCTTTAGTTTCACGAATATTTTGAACTTTGTCTGTAATTTAGTCAATAATTTTAGTTTATTTTAATTTAGCAGAATATTTTCAAAACAGTTTGCTGAAACACGGAAAATATTTGTTTCGTGGGTTAACATCCTGTAATTAATTGTAATTTTAGTTAGTCCTTGTGGTACTCACTATCTGGGAAAAATCTGTTATTTCAACGAATAGAACAATTAAATGAACAAAACACATTGAAAACGTCGAAATTAAAGGTAAATGATAGTTTTACAATGTTATGCGGTTCTTTAATGGAATACTTGAAAATCTGTCATTTTGTTTATATAACCCTTGCTGCTACGAGTGCTTGTACTTTATTTCTTCTTTTTCATTCGATGTTACGATAAATAACATTTTCTAACGCGTATTTACGTAATTGCGAAAACAGGTTTCTGCAAACCGAAAGAAGTTAACGTAATCCATTACTGTTACCTTTATACCGTATAGTATGTTGTCAAATAATTATGCGAACTTTATTTTCTTGACTGATTATTTTATTTTCAATTATATTACGTTCAGAAAAATACGGTTCACTAAGAAACATACTTTTTGTGACGTTGGTGAATAGTAACTTTTTTCACTCTTCAATCATGTCCACCAATTAACAGACGTTCTCTTTTCAGTATTTTGCGAATAATGTTAAGTCTTGCAGTAAATTAAAAGGTGATAAATAATAGTGAAAGTAATATGAAAATGTTTTGAAAAGCAGTATACAATTTCTTTTTTATACACCGTGAGTTATCTATAAACTGAGTTAGAATACTGTGGTATACAATAGGAGAAATGAACTTTATCAAAGTAATATCAAGAGATGTCATAAACGCCGCGATAAATCTATACGAATAACGTAAAAATGGATTTTACATAAATTTTTGGATGCAATAATTGCGTACAGCTGCATTGAGTGGAAAGTGCAGAGTTGTGAAAAAAGGCGCTCTTAATGAGAAATGTCCAGAGTAGTATTGAATATGAGCAAATAAAACGTAGCCCGACATTATGAACGAAAGTTATAAAAAATTTCCATTTTACACACAAACAACTTTCGAATATATTGGCTGGACATTTTGGTTCCCGGACGTAAAAAACGGTATTGCCAAACTGGATCGCGCACAGCCCGCTTTTCCCGGGTGGGGTTGGGCGACCGGGCTTGGCGCGGCGTGGCGGTATGTGGTGTGGCCTGACCTGGCGTGGCGTGGCTGTGTATGACGTAGCATGGCGTGGCGTTGCGGTGTGTGGAGTGGCGTTGCGGTGTGTGGCGTGGCGTGGCGGTGTGTGGCGGCGTGACGTGGCGTGACGGTGTGTGGCGAGACGCGGCGTGACGTGGCGTGGCGAGTCATGGCATGGCGTGGTGGTGTGTGATGTGGCGCGGCGCGGCGCAGCGGGGTGGGGCGGGGCGTTGCGATTTCACGTCCTCGCGAAACGCACCGTCACGTGCGGTGGGGAAACGAGCGGGCTGCCCCGGACAATACGCGCTGCAATTTCTCCCAGAGCGCCCGCCCCCTCCCCGCGCTCCGCACTCGCCACAGTCGCCCATCCCGCCGGGGCGTTATCCAACCGACGCGTGCGTGTGGGCGTGCAGACGCACGCATTCAATCCGGAAATGTCGACTCTCTGGGAAGTCTCGCGACGCGGAGTTAGGTGACGTGATAAGGATTTACATTTTCCGTTGTAAGCGAAGCAGAATGCGTCGAGTTGAATGAGACACGATACAACAAAATGAGAATGTATGATAGAATTTATGGATGTCCTGACGAGGCACTATGACAAGTCGAAAACCAAGCTATTAATAGTTGATGTGTTGTGGTATTGATTTGGGAATTTTAATGGCACAAAATGCGATAGATTAGAGATGAATTGTAAAAGAAAGAAATGCTATGACGTGAAGAAAAAATATATCAAAGAATATTATAAATTTGACAGGATATCAATGAAATGTTTCACTGTAACGAGACAGATCTTTGGAAATGTGATTGCCGGAAAATGGTAACATCAATAAACATATATCATGAATTCGCAGTGAAAAACATAAAGCGGTATATACATACATAGTTATCATCTTAACAAACTAAATATACTGTCCTTGCATTGTTGAATGGAAATTTAATCACACAACCAATCAGTTTATTGGTGAATGTTTAACCTAATATGTTTACAAATAATTTATTACGTCAATTATCGTCAATGTTACGTTATTTTCTACGATCATTCTTGAAAATTAGTATCTACCATCACTGTTTAATGACTGGAAAGTACTACTTTGCGGTGCGCGTACGGCAAAGAAGTCATGGACACATAAAACAACGGGACACTGCAAAGTAAACAAAAAACTGGAGGACCATGAATCAACATGACTGCCGTCCGTTATATGAGAATTATCCTAAGACACTATACTTTTCATGAAACTATAAGTTTCCGGAGACTATAAGTTTCCATGAATTCACACTAAAAAGTAATGTACGCAAGTTGAAGAATGTGTCCTAGGTGCATTCATTTCAAAATACTCGGCTCAAACCTCGTACGTCAACATTTCATTCGTTTGCAAAATACTTACTTTCTGTTCAGTTACGTAAGTGACTATTGCGGTTTGCAAAGATACGTAATAAAACGTTTTTGTCTTCACAGCGTGACTACCGGTAAATTGCACATAGAAAGAAGATTATTATTGTGCTACACATCTACAAACACACTCCAACAGAATGGCAGTTTTAATGATTGTTTGGTACTTGCACATTTCATTACAATTTCGATATAATTATTTTTAACATGAAACCTCTCTTATATCTTCTGGAACTTCTGTATTTTAAAATTTTCCTCACTGATGTTCAACGATGATCCTCAATTATGTATCACATTCCCGGCACACAGATGAAATTTTGTTTCGAATTGAGACTAGGTTTTCATATTTTACTGGTTAGTCGAAGAGAGATCCCAATAGAGAAACAATTTATTCTCTTCGCCATTAGTACTTCCTAGAGGTATTCACCTGGACGGACTGAAGTGAGTAATCCGTTTGTCTTAAATGAAGACATTCTTATTGAAACAAAATAATTGATGAGTTAAAATTACAAAGTAAGCAATACGCTCAGATAACAGTAGGGGCATAAAAGTGACGACCGAGAAAAATAAATACAAGGGAGTTCCTTTTCCAAAACATACTCCAAATATAGTTTCACTACAAATTTATTATAATAATAATAATAATAACAATAATAATAATAACAATAATAATAACAACAACAATAATAACAACAACAATAATAACAATAATAATAATAACAACAATAATAACAATAATAATAAGAATAACAATAATAATGATAATAATGATGATCGGCCCTGGATGTAATAGCTGCACCAGACTGACTTAGTATTTTACCTGTCGAACTGTAACCTGTCAGCGGGGAATGAACTGTATTCACAGAAATAATTATGAAATATAGTGTCACCATACTCAAATATTGTATGTCTTTCTGTAAAGAGACAAACTCCAAAGGAAAGAAATGGGTAGTATAAGGGCATTTGTGAATTTCGTTGGGTGATTGAGAATATTATGTACAAGGTGAAATTACAAAGTTTTTGTTAGTCGGAATAGGCCCGTGTATAAATAAAAACTGAAACCTAAGCTGAATGCAAAGTTTACAAAGACAATTACAACCTATTCATGCACTCTTCTATGAGCTTTTAAGTCAAATATCAATACGCTTTATTACGCGTTCATCAGCGATGAGCAATTTATTCTCAATTCCCTTTCACGCAATTAATTAGCTGTCACATACATGTGATATTCCAGGGGTGCAATACTAGCGCCTCGTACATAAATTAGCCCGCCGTTGGTCGACGGCTGAGGGCAGTGCTCGCCTTTGATTTCAATTATTTCTATAATAAGATTGTAATAACAATAGATTCTTGAAACTCTGCCCTTCAGTGAACCGTTGTTTTTGTTACTACTGCGGAAAGTGAAGCGCCAACCTCCCCGTTTACCATCAGCATTAGTAATTTATTCTATGACAATTTTTTAGTTTAACCCAGTAGCATTTATCTAAAAAGGTTTAATACTGATAAAATAGTTTATCAGTTCATTATTACTGAAAATGAATAATGTTTTTAATATTTTCCTTTGTCATTACTCTTCCCTTTTGTGTTTTTTATAAAAAATCAGAATCACAGACATTTCGTTGGTAATGGAGAAATCTAATCACCTTACATGTTGTAAATAGTAGTATCTCAGAGCTTTGGTTTTATTAAATTTATAATTCATGAGCTGCGTTACTCTCAAAATGAAACCACGTACTATGTTGCAGACGACTCTGAGGCGAAACAAATTGCTTTATAGAAAATGCTATTTATGATATAATTTCATTCTAAATGTTACTTATTGTTACAAGGTAAAGTGGTATTACATAATGGTGGACATGGAACACAGGATCAGAGACGAAATCGCATAGTGTGGGTCATGCAGCTGAGAGACAACCTATTTACATATTCTTCTTCACACTTCGAGAAACGCGCAGAATCACAGTTGACAACGTGTCCGCAGTTGCGATGTCTTTTAGTCAAGGCCGCGAGTGGTAGAGGATACTTTTATACATAACATATTTTATTAAGTTTCGATATTTGTAAAGCGAGATTCAGCAATCACAACCGATACCAAGTGAAAGAATTGAATGTTCTTTTTATTTTCAAGAAGAAAATTGGGGGAAACATAATAGGATGTATAAAATGGATCTGATTTAATGTCAAATACAGTCATTGTAGAGAAAAAATATTTCAATAATTTGGGGAACTCAAGAAGAATTTAGGTAATATATAGCACCCTCAATGCTTTTTAAATTTTTAGTCTAATAATTTTGTGTGCATTTAAAAAATAATATTATTTTTGCCCGCCTGGATAGCTGAGGCTGTTGAGTCGTCGTTGCCTTGGCTCAAAGGGTCGCGTGTTCGAATCTCGCCTCGGCCATGGATGTTTGTGTGTGCTTGTGTTGTCCTTACGTGTGTTCCTTTACTCGTTACCATTAGTTACTCCAAAGTAAACAATCAATCTACAACAACCTAGTAGTTAGAAATCGATCTTAAAGAAATAAGGATATTATTTTCAAATATCACAATTGTCTAAAGTTACATTATAAAAAGAAAAAAATGGAAAAACCGTAACAATTTACAACACAATCATGGATAGGCGCAGCGCTCACCATTGACAAACGGCTTTCTTCTGGGAGAGATCGACCAACGAGGGGTTAACAACGGAAAATCATAGAGTGCTCTAAAAAACCTCCCAGATATTCGTTAAAGCATATATTTTGAAAAACAATTAGAGTTACGACTTTCATTTTCCTAGACAAAATCACAATTCTGAAAACGTATACCCATGAATCATGAGAGGGAAAACCGGGAGATCTTACTAGAATTAAAGCTTAAATAAGATATTTTACGTCTTGGTTGCCAAAAATAGCAGCTATTAACTCCACCCATCCGCTATTGTCTCTGACAGTGCTGCGCAACGACTCCATTATGGCTAATGGCATCATAACAACGCTATTCATGTTACTTCCACAACTAATAAAGATCCAAATAGGTCTCATAGCTATATAGGGAATGCACGTCTCGAAGTGGTGAATGAACTTGCTGTTTCCTTCACATGGTTTCCTCATTTTCCTATTGACTCTGAAATTAAGTTGGGAGATTAGACGCTACCAATTTCTCTGGAGGTACTGTGTTCTAAACATATTTTACTGTATGTGTTAATCGAATGCCATTATTTCATGTCATATTACTGCTTGAATAATTATACTATTATGTAGATTATATTTTGTTTAGATATTTCCCTTCACAGTATAAAATGTTAGAAAGAATACGGAAATATAATGGTATGTGTTGTGCTTTACTACCCGATACATCACGTCTTTATAAGAAAATTATACTCAAATCCAGTTTCAACCAAGGTACTCTTTATTTCGCGCCAAGTGCGAGCCCTCAAGAATGCACTTCCGAAATTTGGTGCAGTATAACAAATGTAATTAACGCGAACTATAAGATTTTTTAAAGTAATTTTTTCTAGAAAAGAGATTTAACCGCGTCACTTCCTGCATTGCGCGCAAGAATGAGACCCGTCTGTGTACAGCACAATGTGAGATAAAGAGCGGGAACGTTCATTATTAAGGACACGCAATAGATGCCTTTCTGTCTTAAAACCACTCATTTTCACCTGCAAACGATCTTCTCAATTACCGTGAACACGCAGTACATAGAACAGTTTGTTTCAGGAAGTATGAACACAACGCTGATTAAAGAAACTAATTTTCATCATGCAGGCCTCGAGTAGCATTTCTGATAATTACTACTGCACGATCAGAACGCTAGAAATAAAAATAATTTTATATTCTTCTACTTTAGCTTAGTACATCCTTAAAAATTTCATGAGAGAACCATATGATAAAAAAGGTGAAAGTAAATAACAGTGCGCACATTTCTTTACAACTACGCTATGACTCATAGAAGAGGAATCTATTTAATATCTGTTTCCGAATTTGAGCACAGGAATATGTTTAAGGCAACCAGAAAATTTTGAAATTTCTCATGATAGTCGTAAACATGTTTCAAGAATCGAATAGACAAAGATTCAAACATCACGTGCCTTGGAAGTTTCACAAAATTTATTACAGAGACCGAGTATACGTGCACGAAACTTCCTGGCAAAAGTTTTACAAGTCTTGCGATAGGGAACAAAAGTGAACATCAAATTGATTAGCTACTTGGTAAAAGAAAAAATCATTCATCTATATTTAAGAACTAAAAAGCTGGACTTAGTGTCCAATATTATTTATTCTGTTTTGTGTGCAACTTTTTCCTTTCTCTGGCCACTTATACAATTATATTGTGGTTCATAAAGTAATCACATTTGATGATCCTAAAAGTTACCATATTTAATTATCCTAAATGTTAAATAAATTGTTCCATTCATTCTGAACCATTCTGTATATTTACACGGCACGACGACACACCTCTTACATAAAATGGTGTAGATTGCAGTGGTAATGGTGCAAAATTTCTTGAACATTAAGGGCCATTAAAGATACTTGTTTATATGAACACATGAGGAAAATCTCATTTAACGGAGTTACATACAGAAAAGTTCTGGCAACAGGCTCCTGCCCCTGGCGGGTAGGCAACTTATCCTTCACTGGAGCTTTGCTGGTTTTCGCGGCTTCGCCCCTAGCTACCATCCCGCACTACCCATCTGCATTAGTTTTCTCTTACGACGACGATGACGACGACGACGACGACGACGAGTGAATAATGAGTCACCAAAACTGTGGCAATATTACCTTTTATCTGAGTTTTCCGTTCCGCGTCAGACTTGTGATAACAGGTCTTCTCTCAGCCACGTTGTACTTTCATAGCACTTTTCCGAACGGTGATGTAACGTGGATACGCTTTTGCGAAGAATATAGACATGTTAATGGATGAGGCCAATGGACGAACTCCTTAAATGCTGTTCGAAAAACCTTTTCCTAATCGCCGCATTCCAGCTCCCACGCTGGTTGTTGTGGGTGAGTTACATGTCACTGGCTGTGAGTGCAGAGTCGTGCAAATGGGACACATCGGACTATGCGCACCCAGCAATTTGAGAACGTATTGTGCCGCTTTAGGAGGGAACCGTCCATCAGCACGAAAGCCAATCCTCGCATGTGTTAAGCTAACGGGAGCAGAGTTTGGCGAGTTCTGTAGGAACATCAACTCCACGGCTTCCATTTCAAAAATGTTGCTTCAAAAGCGTCACTAGTTCTTAGAGGATGACTGTCCACTACGTCAGGAGTGCTGAAGGTGGTTTTGGGGGAAACACTTTAAATTTCCTGGAGTTCCCTCACTACTCATCTCTTCTCTGAAGAGAACAGATTTTGGAACTCTGGTATATCCTACTCTAGAAACGTCACAAGTGGGATTACCATAATCTTCACATTACTTTTAAGAACTAACAAAATTTGCGTTTAGATATTTTGGGGTCAAGATGTGGGCAGGGATAATCGGGAATCAGTGGACTGGATCGTGCATTTGACTGCCCCGTCTCAACGCCTTCACAAACTTCACGTTTCTGAGGGAAATGCTGCATAGCGTCTTGGAGTATGTAACACTGCCTACTAGGTGTCACATGTGACTAGAATACGATGGATCAGGAGAGGTGGCTTTGGGCATAAACTGATGTCACTGCAGTGCCTCTGACAGGGAGGTCATAGGCCCAAGTCCGGACGGTGGCAGGATTTTGACAATAGATAGCTACGTCGAATGCAGACACTATCTGCAAGATGATTCTCGCGGCTGGCTGCTCTGATCGGCAGTTTTCCGTGATTTCTCCAATAAATACCAGGTGAATGCCGGAGTAATACCCTAACAAACATGCCATAGACCGTGCGTGATCTTTCCTTCCTTTTTATTGTTCTATCCTCACCTTTTACTGACATTTACACTTACATGCACTACACTACAACAAATGCCGTCAGACCGGTGGGAGCTTAGAGCTTGTCCCGGTTGAGGCGGTGCTCCGCTGGCGGGAGATACCTGGTTGGGGAAACCCCGTTAGTCGGCAGTAGGTCGGCGCCGGATCTCGCCATCCAGCAGGGGAAGATCACAGCAATCTCTCGGGAAAAACACATGGACCACACTTATGAGATTAATTACCTTAGCAGTTGACGCGCCCGTGATCACTAAACAATCAATATAATAGGATGAGGCACCGGCATAATTCTCCACTATGGTACGGGAGTACTGTTTGAATTCGAGTAATTGCTAGAGGAGGTCCCATTACTTGGTCTCCGAGGTCGCAAGATTTGACAATCCTTGATTTTTCTTGGAGGTCACGTGAGGAAGCAAAGAAATATCTGGTATCTAGACTCTGTCGCACCCTGTTTCTTTCAGTCTACACCACATATTTTTGAGAGGATACGTCAGAACATGCAACGCTGTCATTACGATGCATTCATAAAACTTCATGACTGTAATTCTAGTAATTTCTGAAGCCAAACCTGAAAAATAAATGCAAAACTTTAAATATTACATTGTTTTATTCACTTGGCAGGTTGTCACCTGCACATATATTTACATACAAATCTCCAGTACATAATTGATTTGTCTACCAGTTAGGAACCCTATTTCGTAAATGTCGTGAATGTCACATGTTTAACTTCGTTAAATGGAATTTTCAAGCAAATTTTCATTGAGAAAAGTGATCTTTGACACATTTAATTTCCTTTAAAATTTCTAACATACTGCTCACCGTAATTGCTTGTTTCCAGCCGTGTTTTAGGTGAGATTGTAGAAAAATCCTGGTTTCTTTGCAATATAAAAATTATGACCGTTCATAGAGTCGTAGGCTTCCGTGGCCGATAAATGAGTTTTTGAAAAAAAAGAAAATTTAATTTAAACAGAGAACTGACAAAACATTTTTTAATTTATCACTTTTATTATAACTGGGAATAATAATTTACCATCGAACTATCACTTCAGGCGTTAAGTATATAATAATATAGTAGTAGATAAGTTAAGAGTAAAATATTTGATTTCTACCAGAATAGTATTTACTTCCAGTTCCTGGTTTCCTTATTATTGTCTGCGAGTACTTTACACTTCACCATTAGGCAACATAGTTGTTCGTGGGCTTTACTCTTTGAATCACAAATAACTTGGCGTAGCAAAACAGGATGTAGAGAAGCGCTATTAGTATTTTTGTATGGAATGCAATGCCATCGGTGTCTGTAAATGCTGCTTAGGATGTCGAGTCTAGATGTCAATCAGCTAAATAGTTAAGAGCTTGTCCTAGCGAGTTAGATTATTAATATCCAGCAACGAACTTGGAAGTAGAGATTACTTGCACGAATGAAGAGATGAGAGCTAAATGGTAGACAATTTGCCAAACGCGACGTCAAAAATGTGATGACTCATCAGGTGCCACAACTCAAAATCTTCACAGGTATCTTTTCATCTAGACTTCTCGTCTGACCGAACATAATGGATAATCATGGGGTAGCCTTCCGTTTCCCGACCCGCTATGACAAGTCCCTTCCGATACATCCCGTGTCCAAACCTCGCGCCGACATCCTGATTGCCGGCACCTACCCTCTCGGCGTGCGCCATCTCGACCTCTCGTCACCGCTTTCTCCGTGCCCGGTGCAGCTTCCGGCCGTGGGCACCCCTAGAAGGAAGCGCAGGCGTCGGCGAACACACGCCGCGGCGCCCCGCCACGCGCCCCGCCCCGCGCCGCGCCGCGCCACGCCGCTCGTCTGTCGCAATTGTCCCGATGATATTTGCCCACCCGAGAGTCCCATCCCGGCCGCTCGCGGTCGCGACAGCTGGCCTGGCCCCTCCGCGAGAGCAGCCGCGATACAAAGTAACCGTTGGCGGCGCGGGTTTTAAGGACTTTCTCCCGATGTTGCAGTAGGGTGACTCACCTAGGAAAGATTCTTTGTTGTGTTTTTCCTCGACGCTGAGGAACATTATGTCATTTTTTTGTGAATGAAAGGTAGAAAAGAATAATGTACAAATTTCGTCTTTCGTTAGTGGCTACAAGAATGACGCCATCTGCAAACCAATCCCTAAAATGTAGTAACATTCCTGTTTTCACTCTCTCTCACTCTCTCTCTCTCTCTCTCTATATATATATATATATATATATATATATACACACACACATACATACATACATCAGTAATGATGTTTCCTTTCACAAGCAATGTAGAGTTTAGATGCAATGCACATTTCAAATGTTCTCTAACCGATTAATAGCAAATTCACGTGTGTATATACTCCAGTTTGGTTTTTCTCACTAAATTTGGATATTTCAAGTGAAATCGTGTCCAAAATTGTCCTAAGTTTAACTGACTATTTTTGTTTCTTTTTTAAATAAAAAAAACATTCATAATAACTTTTTTATAACAACTTGTCAAACAGATCGACTCATTGTCGAATGAATGTACAGTTTGCTTAAATGCTCCTGATTTCTTCCACTCTCTCCGGCCAGTCCCCTCTCTACGTTTGCCGGCAACGTTCGTCAACAATGCGTTCAGGATTGCATGTAACAAATGGAGTAAAAAACACATTCGGAGAAAACATTTTGAAACACAACTACGCTTTCTTTGTTCTTGATCGCTCACAAGTACCCGTGTCAAATGTGGGAGAAATCGCTCTAGCAGTTTTAGAGATTTTAAGGCACTTACGAAACACACATACTCACACTTCTATATAATAGCTACGATGTATGTCATAAAGTTTATAGAAAAATATGTTTTATGTTGATAAAATTTTATAAACTGTACACTTATATCATTCATATATTTCAACATAATTGCTTGAAAAGTTTCCGAGACAAACATTAAAATACAATATTCTCAGTACATACAACCTCTGAAATGAAACTACTTGACAAATTTGAATAAAACCTTAGCTTTCGAGGCAAATTAGTTTTCTAAGTTTGGCTCGTTTGATGTTTTGCGTGTCAAATTCGGCAGCCATTTTGACAGATGCAGACATATAGAAACAAAACAATTCACAAAAGCAAGTTGCTGCTGTAAAGTGTGTTCGGTTATAAAGCATGTTCTGTTACAATATAAATTATATATCATATTATTCAGGAAAGTAAATATTTAAATGAAATTAAAAGCCAAAACTGTCACAAGTTTTACTGTTGCAGTTCTAATAATTAATTTTTTTAAGAATAACAAACAAACGTGAATCCACGAATATGTAGATAAAAGTTTGTTTTGCAGAATTGCATCGAAAAAAACTACTATTTATCAAAATTCAAATCAAAAAACTAAAAAAACATTAAAATGCAGTGCTGTCGATGCATCTACATTGCAACCCTTCTATTGCGAAAGATAATTGTCTTTTGCGGTTTTCCTCTTCGGAATTTCAGTGTTTCGAATCACTATTTAAGTCCACTAAATCCGCAACTTTGGTAGAAAAACAGGAGTTTCGTCTCCCATATTTTATTTTAGAGGTTTCTTTTTGCACTTGCATGTGATTGCATCCAATGTTCATTTTTACAAACGTTGAGGAACTAATTTGATAAATTTCTATTAATTCAAAATATCTCTGGCGAAATTAGTTCTCACAACACTCTTAAGAATTGAATGTTTGAAAACAAGAAGAAAAATTGTATGCAGAAAGCATACTTAACTCGATGTATTATGATACCAGATAGATAAACCAGATATGTTCTTTGCATACTTGCTCCCAATGAACTTCTGTATCTAGCGTGACAAAAATATATTTCAACAGATGAATTGTAAGAAATGCCCCTTTGTTATTCCAAAATTCAAATTTCACCCAAAAACATCATATTCAGTGCCAGAATTATATCTTGTATCTTACTTACTAAATATTGTATATTGTATCTTACTTTAACGTGTCTTAAAATTTATTCAGATATCATTGAGATATTCAGATATAGTTAAAGGGCATTTTAAAATAGTGAAATATGTTTTATGACTACGTTTTCAAAAAAAACCTTTTATATACTATTAACATTTAGTTATCACTAACTTATTTTATCCTAAAATAAAACCTTTAAAAAATTATTTAAAAGTTTATGTCAATATCTAGTTATTTATTTTATCCTAATATAAGTAACTAGATACTGAAATTTTAAAATGTAAACATTTTGTAAAAGAATTGGTATTTTTGGTAAAAAGACATTGTTATTCCAATTAAGGAGACCTTTCTTGACCGAGTATTTCTGTTTGCTGACGTATTTATTCATGCAAAACAATAACTTTTTCCTATTGGAGGCTTGTAATGGTTAACGAAATACCATCAGATCTTAGTTAAGATCGTGTTTTAAAACGTAGGAATAATCGAAGCTCAAGTTCCACATTACCGATTTTTTTTGCATAAACATTTGTAGAGAGCAATTAGTTGAAAAATATATTTGAAACATTATCACTTCTATTATGAACCACCAACATTGAGGCTTCATATGGCCGTACAAAACAGGAAGTATTATCCCTATCAACTTGAAAATATCAATCAATAATTGGACTGCATGAATCGCTTTTTTAATAACCGCAAAAAAGGAAGAAACGAATTATTCGTGGGCACGGCGCGGCGTGCTCGTGAAACAGAAAACCTGAATTCAAGGGGAGGAGGCCAAAAAGCGGAACAAGAGGCGCCGCCGTGAGGCAGGGCTTTGGAACGGCAGCGCTCCAGCGCCCTGCGATGCGCTTTCTCCGACACGGCGCTTGTTGGCGGCCTTGCTCGACTGCCAGGACACCACACTCATTATATGAACTCACAGAAAAGTCGCACCTTTTGTAATAGGGACTTTTCCCTGTTCGAAAATAATTACACCATTAACCCTAGATTACAAACAGGACCTGTACCAAGCATTATTACAAAGGCGTAGTCTGAGAGACTACTTTGAAGAAATATAAAAAGAAACATCATTTTACAGTGAAATATTAAATTTAATGGATTGAAAATGTATGAGTTAGTGAGTTAAAAATACATTTTAAAGCTTTTTGTAGATATACCTAAAGGACTTGACTCTCACAGTAGACACTTGCGTGATGGCTTTTGAGACGCGTCCGCAGTTGTATCTCGTAATTCAACCTTTGTTATGAACGTCGTCGTCCCATTATGATTGTTAAACGTTCAGAACAAAGCATAAATGATACAAGACAAGGAGTTCGTATTCATTATTCACAACATTAGACAATATCGCGCCAAAAATAAAACGTAATTACAAAGGCGTAGTCTACGGGACGCCGCGTGTGGGCGTACCCAGGAAATAGGCACGCGCATTTCACTGGCTAGGTATTGAAAGTACCTAGAGTTCCAGAAACCGTGGGAGTGAGGGGAAGGGGGAATGTAGAAAAGTCTGCCTCTTAGGGCGATAGAATAACGTAACATAAAGAAGGCCAAATTTAGAAAGAAATCAAAAAGATATGGATGAACATCGTATATTCATTTATTATTTATAGTCGAGTTTGGTATTCAAAGAAGTCAAATAGAGAAAATTTGGTGTAGTTTTAATATTGGATTCCTATATCGTTTTGGAATTGCTGAACACGAATATTAGATTCGCCAAAAAAATTTGCCGCGAAATAAGTTCTTTTAGCAAGAAAAGTAAAAATAACTTTTTTCAGCTTTTCCAAATAACTCAAAAGCTATCCCTACTAAAAATGAAATTTAATGTTTGCAAGTTGGGTAAAGATTATCACAACCAATGCGAATAATAAAAATGTCAAAGTTACACGTTTATATTCGCCTATCGCTAAAAAGATTGATCTAGTAATTTATCCTGAAGCCAGACCGAGCTTGGGACAGTGCATCACTGATGCACTGCACGCATTTCGAAAATGGATCCACATATGAAATAATACTCCTACATTATTAAAAGCTAGTGTCGAAAATCCTGCCGCCATCGGGAATGGAACATAAGACCTCCAGAGCGACTGAATTCGACATAGCTGAAAAGCTAGTGTCGAAAATCCTGCCGCCATCGGGAATGGAACATAAGACCTCCAGATCAGAGGCGCTGCAGTGACATCAGTTGATGCACTGTGCCACAGCTTCCGGTCTGGTTTCAGGATAAATATACTAGGAATCAATCTGCTCTTAGCGATAGGCGAAAAATAATAAACGTGGTGAACTTCTGATGTTATGTAAATTATTTTCCGCATTTGTATTGTGATAATCTTTAGCCAACTTTGCAAGAACATTGCGACAATCATGAATTCGTATCTTTTCATATACTACTTGTTTTGGTATCGATGTCGGTTAAATGTCGGTGAATTAACTATCATTAGTAAAGATTGAGATAAAGTGGGATAGTTCCTGTTTTTCAATATTTTGATTCCATCTTCAAATTTCGCATTATTCTCACGGCTAAGCCGTTAATTGGAGAAGACAGATTAAATATATTAAACGTAGATATTTTTTTTAAATTTCAAATAGGCTCATTATTTACAAAAAATATGGCTTTTGAGTTAAAAGGTAAAAACGTCGTGAATTTAACACTTGGTTTACTTAAAGAATGTATTTCCGGACAAAATTCTTGTTGTCAAACCTGATATTCGTGTTCGGAGAACCAAAAATCATATAGAAATCAAATTTGAAAACTACATCAAAACTGTCCCTTATTTTCTACCATTTGATTGCATTATTAATGTTTCTGGGCGCTTCACCTACTATGGTCATTAGTTTCGTAAGAGCAGTGTACGTTACAACCGGGGATGTAGCAGTGATCCTCTCGCCACTGGAATGTGAAGTCCGGAGCTGACCTACTCGTCGGTTTGCGGGGTTTCCCTCTCGAGGTGTCTCCCCGTAGAAAGGACAAACCGAACGCTGGTGACATGTGTGATAGATTACGTTTATGTTGAATAGTATTGCGAAGAGGAGAAGGAGGCAAAGATAAGGAAGGGAAGATTGTGCGCGGTCCGTGGCTCGTGTGGCATCGGCATTCGCATGATATTGATAAAAAATCAGAAATCAGCTAGTTTTGTCCTTTAGATAGTGGTTAAATTCGACCCTCTTGTGCAGCTAGTGCCAAAAATTCCACATGATCAAGATTCGAAGCGTAGGACGTCTTGGTCAACAATACGGCAGTGGCAAGAGTGTGACCACTAAGCCTTTGTAGTCGTTCCAATATAGGGAAAGAGAGTTACACATTTTTATATAATTTTAATGAATTGTAATATAGCCAACGGAAAAAATACTAGCATATTTTTGATAATACACAGAAAATATATAGTTTCAATATAAATTTAAGTTAAAGTTAAGAGTTTTTCTTCATTTTTTCCTAGTTTATACTTTCAAAAATCATTGAGATAATTTATTATTTCGATTCGTTTGCGCCTTTAGAAAACACCCAGATCTGAATTTCTAATTTTAACTATTTTGACTCCCTCTGATCACTCAAATTCGTTTCAATTTCCTGCAGTTGTGCAAAAAGAAATGTAGTATTTGTGTGCGATTTTCAGTTTCCTCACATTCCTCAGCTTCCAACACTCAGGCGTGATTTTCAGTTTTCTAACAAGTGTTTACGTGTGAAAACGTTCAGGTGTGCGCATATTTTTTTTGTATTTTACTTTAAAGTAGACATTACATCAATGTGTTCGTAGTATTTCACTTCTCTTCTTAGTATTTATCAAAAATTCGAAAAATGTAATCAATGACGATAAATCTGAGAGCTTATATTTTAACACACATTATAAGGTCATATTATTCTCACTGTTAAGAAATAGGGATCGACAAATTTACTAGTTCATACGTCATTTTCACACGTACGTCATTTTGAAACAAATGATAATGCGATATTATGACCATATCCAAAGTAGCAAAAAATCGTCAATCTATGACTTTCCTGTTTCTATTGTAAACTGAATATTTTATGTTCCAGTTTAAACTACATTACACCCTTTACTTTTAATTATGATGCAACATAACTGCTTACAACAATGAATCATATGTACGACTTAAAATTTCAACTATGTTGAGGCTGAAAAATAGCTTCAACAGAGTTTGAGAGAGCGACAAACGATGATTCGGGTTGTCGATAAGCGTCTTGCTACATTTCCTGGCTTGTCACAAGGGAAAATTCTGAAAGAATTATTAGTTTACCACAGAACTATTAGTTACCTCAGCATAAAAATTATTGATATTGAAGAAGTTGTTAATGTATCTCGTTTACGCGGAAATAATATAGTTTTCGTCGTAATTCGGGCGTAATACAATTTCAGGCAAGTGTCCGCACCAAAACACCTGTGTGCACGGAGTCTGCATGACCGTAAGGTATCCCCCACTACCATCAGTCAAAAATCTTTTTTCTTTTTTTTTTAATTTGTTGCGTGTACACTTTGACGCAACGCGTCTCCAAGCCTTTTAAGGGGCGTTGAGCGCTTTGCACTGGGGAGTAATCCTCCATTAATGTGCTTTTTATTTTTGGAGTATTCCTCCGTTAATTACTATATTTGTCGCGTCTCGTCACGTCGCAGTCAGTCAGTGCCTTTTATCCCTTCGGCCAAGGGCGCGACGCCGTTAGATCACAGGGTTCCTGGCCGGTCGCCCAACCATGAACCCGCGAGTCTCGAATTCGCTTAACCTTCGTGACTTTACGGAGCGTAGTAAACTAATTCGGCTAGCGCCGCCGGCTAAAATCTAATTTTTCAATGCAGCCCAGGTGTGAATTAGCCTTTTTACTAAAGGAGCGTTCTTTTGCGAAACCACTCGGCTGAAGTTCCTCAAACAATTGATTGTCGTGGCGTCTTAGTTGGAAATGCATCTGATTCTCAGAAGTGTCAACAATACGAGAGTTCCCAGTAGCTGGCGTAATCTCGCGAGCGTCTATGAAAGCAGTTCAAACTTTTCAAAGCAGTTTGTTCTTCCAAAGAGTTTCATTCGAAAGCCGTCTTTGTCTTTCTCTCTGGAAGCCAGTCCCCGATATTAACAGAAAAATATTATAACTCCAACGCGGGACGTTCAAAATGTATGCCACTTGCTGTTCATTTGTGCCAAGGATAAATGATAAAAATCCAAGTATGGCACAAAATTTGAATTAATTTTTTGCCGCCTGTGTGCCAAAAACTACTTCATTTTTCAAGTGCTTTCAATGAATGTAATTCACTGAAATTCATGGACCTAAGATTGTAGCTCAAAAACCCATTGTAGATGAGATTGATTGATTAGTGATCAGGGTGCGTCAAATGCTAAGGTCATTAGTCCCTTAAGTGAAGTGCATTTTTTATCGTGAGAAATGGTTACGGTCTTACCCCTCTGGATGGCGAGACCTGGCGCCGGCCGATCCATGGACTTGCGGTTTTTTTTCCACCGCCAGGTATCTCTTACCAGCAGGGCTCCCTAGCTGTATGCTCATGACTGGTCCCCGGCATGTGTGATAGAGTAGTGTGTGTTAGTAAGAGATGACGATAGGAAAGATCGCGTGTGGACCGTTTGTTAGGGTACTGCTTCGTCTGGTCCGGCGATAGGAGAAACGACGGAAAACTACCGATCAGAGCATCCGACAGCTAAAATTCTCCTTCTGACTGTGGTTGAAATAGACCTAGCTATGTTGCTAGTGTCGAAAATCCTGCCACCATCGGGGCTGGAACCCCAAGATCTTCCAGTCAGAGGCATTGTATTGACATCAATTAATGCCCTGATCTACCTCCGCCGGTCATTACAGGCGAGAATTGTCTTGGCTTTAGTGACTCGAAAGCCCGTGGCGGAAGTTGCACCTTATTACCGGAAGGAGGTTAGGAGGAGGCCAAGTGGCACTAGGTGCGGACAAATTACACAGCATATGTCCCCTGACGGGCAGGCGCATTCACACCACACATTCGGACACGGAGATTACTGGAAAGGAATTGAACATTGTAAGTGCTATATAGTGGTTTGGAGAGGCGCCACCATACCCTAATACTGAAGCAAATACCCATGCTCAAGGCGTAAATCAAACTTCCAAAATCACTTTGCTAAGGGATTTGATATACAGATATTCAAAAGCTCCCGTTACAAAAAAATACCCCAGATTCTATGTTGTCATTCATGAAAAATGGCAGGTCTAGTTTATCTAAAAAAAAAAAAATCCGTCGGCCAGAAAATTGAGTTTAAATGTTACTTCCGGGCGCGAAACTCAAAAACTGCCGCATCACACGACACCCGGTGCGGCGTCTGGCGAAGGGGTGGGCAGAGCGTCGTTTCTTTGCGTTTTCGGTGAAAATGTCGAGTAAGACAAACGCGCAATAGAGTTAGTTTTATATTATAATCAATTTTTATGTGTACTTTTTATTTAATCTATTAAATCTAATAAAATTAATTTTAGCTGTATGTTATAACCACGGTAGTCAGTGACGTAACAATGAACGCTAAACACGAAGCCTTAAGTAAATTAACAAAATTTCTGAAATGCTCTGGTTATTTTTTTGCATATCTTCAGTGTGAATTAATGTCTTCTGCTTTACAGATTCGATAAATGATAGTCCACTGTTATTTCTTTCCTTAATACGAGTATCATGACACATGCGAAGTTGCGGTTTTGCAGCTAAAATGTTCAGCCTGAACTGATGCTTTCGCTAGTTTCATTTTGTATAGCTGCAGGCCAACAGTTACCTTGGTAAATATTTTCAGTACACATTTGGCTACACAGTCAAGCAGTTCTACACAGTGTCTATGATTAACAGTGATGAAATGGTATATGCCCCGAATGACGACAAACAAAATAGTTTACTAATACAGTGTTGGTACAAAACAGAAAAAGTAAGGAAAAACTTATGCTTCATACACATTAGTCTATGGCTTGGTCGCGTCGAGACTTGTATCGTGGGGGAAACAGAATTTCAACCTGCCACCGCCGCTCACTGATCAATTGAAAAAGAAAAGGAAATGCATTTAATGTATGTAGCAGTTACCCAAAACGCAAGATGAACAGCCAGACAAACAAATTTTCCCAACCCCCGTCAATTTCGTTCAGAAATGATTTCACGAATTATCTCAAGTCTTCGGGAGAGTGGCATGCATTCACCTCGCCTACGGAACAGGAAAACGAAGGCCACAAAACGCATTCTCTAGGAGAATTTATGCGGGGTACTGGAGGTCATTGTCGCGACGTTGATCGTTTAGCGTTGGCCATTCTTCATGAATGTCAACATAGAATCTGTTTTTTGGTTGTTGTTGTTTTTAGCTTACGACATCCTGTATAATCGATTTGTTCAAACATATTCAAGGTCTTAATTTTGTTTTAACTTCAGTGTTAAACCGTAAACTTTGTGGTTGATACCTCCTGGATCTTTAATCAATCATAATTTAAATATTCGTTTTAAATGATCAACAGTTTCCTTATGACGAAACACAGCAAGATATTTCAGAATTTAACGAGAATAATTGATGAATACATTTTCATTATACTTACGTATAAGTGTCCCTAATAAACGAAACGTACCTAATAGTTTTATAAATTTTGATATACGAGAATGTTATGTTACTTTTCACAGGTTTTTTAAATAACTTTCTAATAAATCTATCTTTATGAACAATTTATTGAATAATCCTATCATTCTGGAACAGACGATGTGAATATCCGTAAATCTGAGAGCTCGCCATACAAACCACCTAACATTTGCGATGCATTCGTGAGAACTTTGTTTTGAGTTGCATTTGTTTGTATAATGGCAACGTGAATGCTATGGCGGCTGAGGTTCATTGGCTTTGCTTTAGAAGACAAGAAATTCTCATGGTATTGAACGACAGTTATTCAACTTAATATTACTACTACATCAATTATTATGAAATCGAATGTTTGACTGAAATAAGAAAAAAATACTGTTGTAGCCATCTTTCTGGAGTTCTTTTGAATTTCTTTTGAAGGTCTGAAGGTTCTTTTGAATTTTGAATTTCCGAGATATTTAACATTAGGAAAACATGCGTTGAGATGTGTAAGAATATTTCAATAATCAAATCTCTGTTGAGAGTATTGGAGATTTCTCCAGACTACATTGGAGGAAATAAACACTTGTAAGTAAACACAACAGGATCCCATTCAACTATTTTTTTTCTTGATTTAAAGAAACCTTAAAAGACACTACATTTCCCAAAAATTACACTGACAAGAAAATCCTATTAAAGTACAGAGTAAGTTGAGAAATCATACTACGCAATACTGGTACCAACATCACGAGCTCATTGTCTGGCGAGGGAAGACAAAATTACGTAGTCTGCCAAGGGATGGTGTGCTCATGTGCCTAAACACAGATTTCTCGAGTGCGCTCATGTGTATGAGCAAACCTCTTGCAAAGTTACGCGACCGTTGTGTCAGCAATTCCTTTAAGTGCATCTCTGTGTATTTTTAAGATAAGTGAAATGTCGTAATTCAAAAGAAGCTACTCAATAGCAGTGATCGTAACCTTTGTATTAGATGTGTTTGTGAATACTTATATTTTAAATAGATTAATTGTCATTATTAGGGCCTGGTTTATATGCACTAATAATATATGAAATATGAATCCATTTATCTAGAAGAAAACTTCGGAAAAGTATATCCTATCAAATATATTAACACTTCGAATCGCAGTTTCTCGTACATTTTACGTACATATTCATACATCACTTTTTCTACACCGCTCAATGGAACTTCGTAAAGTAGAATTAATTTCCGCTAAACACATTTCCGCTGCATGCTTCAAACGAACACATACAACCACATCTGAACACAATTCTGAGAACCCCTTAGCAACAACTTTCCGATCAGGAAGCTGAGATACTTCTGAGGATCAAATTTTTAGTTAAAATGGAATTAATTGATCCAAATCTAATTTTCTCATCTGCAAGTTCTGTGATAGTAATTCGATGATCCTGCATCACATGTGCTAACCCATGAATGGTTTGCCAGCCAGAGGCGGGTTTCGCAGTCGTGAAAAAAATCGATTATGCGCTCTGGGTATGCCTACAAACGTGGTGCGTATGCCCAGCTACATTGCTTGGTTCGTCTTATCAATAAAAATTAGGTCGTTACTTTTGAACAGACATCGTGCGACGTGAACATACTTTCTGATCACGGGGAGAAATACGAATTGACACAAAAATCCAGTATTTAATTATTATCAGAAGTTAAATCCATGAATATCAGGAAAATCATGTTTAGTATATGTTTTCCGACAACAGCAACGGTCATTAGTTTTTTCACTGTGATGAGAACCGTAAGTAAATGCTACGCTGATGGCCTGAATCCTCATGACTCATCATTGCTTAGCTTCTTACTACATTAATATTTGTCAGCATAAAACAATTTGGTTCTTCTTCACATCTCGTGTATACGTGTATGAAAAATGAAGATAAACTAAAGGGTTAAAGACATGCTTTTATGTATTGTGATGCTACTTTTAATATTAATAGTATAATCAGACTCACATTCGGCCTGCCATCCACTCTTCTCATAAATGTCTACCTCACTTTGGTAGAACTATGACTTCATGTCGTGCTGGCAACCACAAAGACTCCTTTCAATATACGGCGCCAAACACACGTAGAAGTCATATCTGAAAATAAATTTGATATCTGAATATCCTACTATCATCTCCTTCAATTTGCCGATCACTTTTACATATATTTGTTATTACCATTGACCTAAACTGGATTAACATTACTAGAGTCCTTACACACCTGAACCTTTCTACAAGTTCAAGTATATTCTGCTGGTCCCTTCCACCGACCTCCTGCCGACAGTAAACTTGTCCTTTCTTTTTACAAATTGACCCCACTTGCTCTAGGCTTAACCTCGAGTAGCATTTCGCTTGCTTCCTCTCGACAGAATTCCTAAATTTCTTTATTTTTGCATTTAGAGCAGCAATCTTTTTTTGTTTTTGGAAATTAATATCTTATGTAATTTGATATATAACAGGATGATATGTCACTATAATAATTATAATATCTATAATAAATTCTCTCTTAACGTAATGTGGATTGATGTATAGGACACGATTTCTTATTGTGTTATTTTCATTATTTGCAGCTGAATACATTAAGCCGTGCAACCGAACGGACCCCAAAATAGAAGACTGCATTCGTTCATCCTTCAACCATTTACGGCCGTACCTCCAAAAAGGTAAGTCCCAAACCTAGCAACAAGGAGGTTCCGAGAGTTTCTGGCTCCTACATGCCTAGGCATTGCTCCCTTCCGTAATACCTCATTCACAAGTTCGATGTACTGCTTTTAAAAGGCTTGACTCTAGATAGTCCAGGGCACAGGTGCCCTAGACGCGGCGTCTCCCGGATAGCCAAGTAAGTTCAAATTCCGGCCGCGGAAGCCTACGCTTTCATAAGATAATTCTTCCAACATTCGCGCCACATCCATTATTATTTCATTTTGTGCACTGTAATGATGGCATAAGAAATGACGCTAAACTATAGTAACATATGTTCGTTACTCTGTGTCAAACGACGAACTGAAGACCGTCTATATCTCTTTTTAAAGGAAAAAATATTTTTTCTCTGAATGAACACGAGGCAAAGGACTCGAGAGTCAAATCTTTTATATTTACTTTTATGTCATTTACTATTGTTCTTCTCTTCCTTTTCCAAGGCCTTAAAGATAATTTCTAACATTGAGGTGCGTTTGAAATTCAAAAGTCACAAGCGCTCGGCGTGCTAAATTTAATCCTTCTGGTAGGGTTCTGTCTGACCGCAGGCACAATTAATGTTTTGAAACACTGAAAATTATTCACATGAACTTTTCCTTTTAGAGCTAGCATGTTTTACTGGAAATATTATTGTTTGTTTTTTAGAATTATAAAAGTAAATGAAGTAAATAAATAGAACCATTTTATATAAAGTGTCCTAGCATGATTCCATTTTATGCTTAAACATTGCTGAACAATCACAATTAAAATCCAGCCCAATCATAAATTTATTCATTGACTAGCTTTCCCATCCTTTTATTTCCTCCCTCGCCTTTCCTGTCTGCCTTCGTACTTCGTACTTAGCACAAAATGGCACCATGCTGGGACATTTGCCCACGGTTAATTAATGTATTTAATCCATGTTACTTGGGTAAGTTCTCTAATTAAATTAATAAGTTAATGTTCAAGTACAGTGTGAACTTCCTTGTAATTCCTTCCTTGTAATTTGTGAATTTAATTTTAATATTGTAGAGCCACTGATGATGGGAAAAATTCCCCAAACACGTGTATGTCTGAATTTTCTGCAAAGTAAATTTATACAGCCTACTATTGTAGTTGATATCTCTTATATCCCGCATATTTTATCATGGATTACCACAAAATCTCCGCTGCCCCAACAGAATGTATTCAGAACCATTTTCTTAATTAATAATTCCAAATAGCATCCGAGTATGAAATATAGGTAAACTATAAAGTCAAACGCGTGGGGTCCAATCTGACCCCAAACAGTCCACGTATGTAATGGAGAAACAGAGTCAATAAGTTAAACAAGCGCAAAATATCTGCTGTACTTGTAAAAGGCAACTACAGTACCGGCTGCCCATAAGCAACTCTGGACAGCTCTCTCGCCACGTGCTGTGGTACATCATGTGACCTACTCTGAAGCAGCTTGCGAGGATTTGTTTATTTTCTTTCAACAAAGGGTCAGCGTTGTCGTTCATCAGACTCACACGAAACGTCGTGGGGGCGATAAGATTCGATTTTGGGGAAAGTTATAAACATGATAACAAAATAAGTCGTACCTCCAAACATTAATATTTACTGACGTAAGTGTTCATGTTTTGAGATTTATCTGTAATGTAGGTGGGGTAATATGAGGCGTAGTAATATGAGGCAACTGTCAGAGTCGCTTCTACGCTGCCGGTACCGCAGCGTGCCAGAGGGTTGAGTGGAGCGTGTGTTGCAGGTATTCCCGAGCTCCAGCTGCCTCCGCTGGAGCCCATGCGCGTGGAGAACCTGGCCATGGAGAACGGCAACGGTGCAGTGCGGGTGCGCGCAGTCTTCTCCGACGTCGACGTCCGCGGCGCCTCCAACTACACAGTCGAAGGCGTCAAGTGAGCATCGCGCCGCGCCGCGCCGAGCGCCCTGCGCGACCGCGCTCTGGTGGAGCGCAGCCCAACTGCTTGAACGAGCAGCTTCTGATCTGAATGCGTAGAGTGCGCTGTACGAAGAACGTCGAGTAATGGTCCATAGAGTACTCCTGACCAGCGACCGAAACGGCGGTCATAAACACCAACACTCGAACGTCATAAACGCAGTCATAAACAAGTTGTTTTTCAAAAGATGTGTGGTGGCGAATTTATAAAAATATTCAGACTGAGATATTCTTCAAAATTATGAGATATAGTTGATGTTTCAGAATTATCTGGGAACCGTCCAGTTATTAGTTGCTATGCAATAATATTGATTTTTTCTCTCACGGCAGGGACGTTTAAGAAAATAATATTGTTTTATGTCAACTGTTGGGATAAAGGATACTAAATTTGGAAAGATAAATGTATTTAATCGTAAAAGTTTCATTTCGCTAATTAACGGAAATATAAACAATTAAATTCATTTGGCCATGATGCAAAATATACATTTTTTAAATAATCTAAAACATTATTTCTTCAAGATCTGTGGGTACAAAGGTATCAGTATATTATTCATATGAACCAGAAAATAAGCACAATTATTTTCAATATGAGATAAAGTATTTATATTTGCAGTAGCCATGAAAGTAATTTGGGACATATCAAGGAATACAAAATTCACATTTTTTACAACTCACCGTAAATGATTATTTCAAATAAAAATACAACAGAGTATTTTCATTCACAATAACGTATTTTATTGAAATATCAGTGGAGACGTAATGCGTAGATATTTATTCTATCGTATAGTGTTTTACGACGTACGAAGAAGAAAAAAAACTTTGCTATAAAAACGAACTGGAACTGCACAGATTTGTTTCTTAACCAAACGAAATGCCCCATCCAGCACTGCAGTTTCTCTGTGGTCACAATTTAAACATGGTATTCAGACACTTCAAATCACTTTAAATATCAAGTGCATTAATTTTCGGACCTGCTTCTATATTTGACAGAGCTACATCACCACCTATTAATGGAAAGGGATGAAATGATAAGACTGCAATACTGACAGTGCTATCTTTCCAGTTGAAAAGGTTTGATCGTATTCATGACGGCGTTGCAAGTATAATTGTTAAAAAAAATACAGCAATAACATTACTCAATGCGGGACGGTCGTAAACTCAAGTATCGAAAGACGAATAAACAAAAACATCGGAACATTAGAACTGAGTAATTCTAGTATGTTATATATATATATATATATATATATATATATATATATATATATATATATTTAAGTTAGTAGGCAATTATGATGTATTTACGGGTGTTCAAAAAAATTATTGTTTCGCTAACAATCAGGTACGTCTTATTCACAATACTACGTGAATAATACTAAAAGAAAAAATCATTTTATTTCTGTTTTTCTTTAGTTTCCTAAATAATGTCAAACCTAATGACGATTTTTGGTCTGTCGTCTCTACTTGCCACCAAAACACTTCATCTGGGTAATAGGGTAGGGTATGTTACTTCATCAAGGGTAATGTTACGTAGAGAGAATTATCGTATCATATAGTTCAAGAATCCTAAGCGTATCCTTGGCGATTCGTTGGATGTTGTCACGTTACTTTTTCTTGACCAAGAGTTTCAGAACCAGGGAAACAGTGACAAGAGAATGAAGGCAACGAGGTCAGGGATTTTCAAGGAAATGATCCGCAGTTACAATGAAGCGTTTTCAAATTCTAAGACTTTTTCTGGAACATTACTTTTCAAAGCATTACTTTCAATCACATTTTTGCAGAAATACATAAAATTACTGAGATATCAATTGCTATTAAATTGACGAGTAATTCGTATTCTAAGTCCTCAGTAGCAAAAAAGTGGATAAATCGTGTTCCTATGTGTAGTAACTTATATCTTGCGAAGTCAAAATCATCGTTTTGTGGGTCCTTGATACTGAAACATTGGTTTAAGGAAGAATGTGAATCCGCCAGTCTGTGAACCATGCCAGCGGCTAATCTATAAGTAAGATTTTTACATTCCTCAAAATTGATATTTCTTAATCGATCTAGCTAATGTCGTGGAACCCTTGAACCCTTGAAATGTTTATTTCAATTTTGGGGAGTACTGTGTATGAAATCTCCATGACATTTTCAATTTTTTTCATGAACGACTCTATGAAAATTTGCAAGGCCATTTTTACCCTTGTGTAATGTTCTTGAAGACATATTTTAATTCAGTATTAGGGGACCAAAAGTTGAGAAAATGTGAAAAAATATGTTTTAGGCGCCGATATGTAGTAGCTTTGAAGAGGGTGGTACAAGACTGAAAAGCTGGCATTCACAAAAAACATTAGAACTTAGATAAAAAAAAGCTTAGAAAAAACTTAAATATTAAGATATTAGAAACTTAGAAAAAAATATTACACGAGAAAATCTGTGGCAGTCTGTACGACTACTACGTAGTTTTTCATCTGTTGTCCATCCGGGGTGCTCCACTTTGAAGTCATTTGTTGCTCGGGATCTTAACATCAGCCATGAATTTTGCCTCTGTGTGGCAGGGGTCAAGCCGATCATCATAATGCACTCTCGTAGCGGGTTAAGTAATTACTAGGATGAGGAACGTTTTGATTCAAGGGGATTGACGTTGTTTTCCATGCTGAAAATCAGTGTCACGAGTCAATGCGTCCCCTCCGAACTTCTTTGGCGTCGACTGCGTTTGATATCCACCAACGTCGATACAAGAATCGATACGATAACCATTACGCGTTCGATGAATCATTATTTTTTACTTCAATTTTACCTTTAATTTAATATTGTATAATGTCCTTCTTGTATCTCCATGCACCATTTCTATGAGAAAGGCACGATCAGAATGTTCCTTGTTTGGTTGAAGAAATGTTCGTGCGTGTACGATCAGAATTTGCCGAATGTTAGTGGCACGAGACACTCGTCTTCAAATTATTACGTGTATGCAACATGAAATGAAAACGAAAATATTAAAACTACTCGCTGAGAGCTGTGTTCGACACGAGGCATGTTTGATGTGATGTGAGAGTAATGGTCAAATATGTAGCTTTACATTATTGTTGCAATAAGAAGGTCTTCATATTCGGAATAGACTGTCAGCAATAAGTTTAGATAATTTCTTCTGAAATTTCCTGCCATTACTTCTCACATTTATGTCTGTTGTATTTTGAATCAGTGACCTTCCACAAAGCTTCCTGTTCATAAACAAATGAAAACAATTTGTCTAAGTCCTTGTTCGGCTTAATTTGGTTGAATAATTCAAGCCTATTTTTTCTACCAACTAGGAACTTCGGCCTGTTTGCCAGAACTTTTCGGATTCAATGTGAGTCTGAAGTCGTGAATGTTTAAAATATTTGGTTGTTAATTTGTTTGACCGAAGACGAATTCGACCGACCACGGCTCCACTTTGACCTAGCACTAAGGACATCCTTGAGGGTACATTAACAGTCGCATACCAATGAGAGGAGAGGGAGGCAACTAAGGACCTCAGCCTACTTTTACTTTATCGCTACGGAGTAGAGTAAACGTTATGTAATTCTAGGTGAAGAAATCGCGAATTTTCGGCAGAAAAATAATTATTACAGGGCCCTGGTAATGAAAACTTGGATAAATTCAAGGCTAATTTACAAAAAATCCTTTATCACGTTGTGTATCCAGAATCTCTGTTTTGTGGGTCCTTTATATAAAAAAATCTAATGACGACAAAACGTCTGTCCATCAGTGAACAACGCTAGCGGCTAAATCGTTCAGTAGATTTTCTCCAAAATTGATATTCCTCAATCGTTTTGGCTGATGTGCATCCCCTTGAATTTGAAACCAATATTTTAATTATAGGGGTACTTTACATGAAGGCCCTGAGCATTTAAAAAAAATTGAAAATGAAGGCTCGTTCGTTTTTGATTAAATTTTGTTGTTGGATAGTGTAAATGACGTTTAAGAGAGTGGTGCAGGTCTCATGTTCGTTTAAAACGCTGATTTTTCGAAAATTGCAAAATTAGAAAGTTTTTCGGAGTATTCCTGCAACTAAAATACTAAAGATAGATATTTTCTCCCTAAATGACATCTGTTTCAGAAATATAGATTTTGAGATAAGGCCATGTACAATTTTTTGAAACTTTCAGTACTTTTAGCGTAATTTAGCGTGAAAATACGGATGGGAAAGTACGTGCTGTTTGAGCACCACTAGTATTTCTCTGCGGCTGTATAGGAAGGAGTTATTGGGTAAGGAGTTATTCATCGTTTATGGCTTTTATTATTAGAACCTCTCCTAACCCTGGTTCAACGTCCATCGGATATTTACAAAAGAATGCAGAACCGTCGCCATCCCTAATCGTTTCGTGGAAACTCCGGCATTCTCTTTCAGACAGGTCTGCTCGTAAACTCATTGCAATATCACTTTGGTGTCTGTCGATGTATGAAACGGTTACGCAGTAGCAGGAACCTGAACAATAAATTAATAAATATGTTAATAAATAAAATAATGGCTATTTATGTACCCGAGGAAAGAACCCCAAATATAGACAATGTTTAAAATATATGACCTTGTTAAACCTCAAAAATGGAGAATTTGTGAACACTAACTGTCAGATAATGATTATAACATATTGCTAAATAGATGTAGTTTCTTAAATTTATGAAAATTAAGCTTCAATCGTATTGCAATTTATTCTGCGGTTCGCCGTTGCTTCTATCATTGGTGTTCTCTAAGTATCCTAATGGCAATTGTTTTATATATACGCGGACATGTTTTATTTATACGCGCACCTGTTCTCGAGCCCTGGAATACCTAACCCCAATCCTATACTAATACTAGTTGAATTAAGAATAAATTACTGCAAGGAGTGTTGTTCACAAAATCAGAAACGTTCGCTCCTGTGTAGCAGAAAATATTATGAATTGAGAAACTAGTGACAGATCTGATTCTAGACAGATCTGAGAAACTAGATGCATATTAATTCTGTCGTCGAAGTAATCAACCTCCCCACTCCTTACACATCAAGCGAAAGGAGGCTCAAGAAAATGTTCACGGAGTGTTGACTAGAGTTGCCAACCGTCCTTCCTATATGTCAATAGTCTTCTCGTCCTCCTTTGTATTTTAACTATCCTCCTTTTAGTAATTTTTTAACATTTGTCTTTCATTTCATCACATGACTAACACATGCTACGTTGTCGCGTTTATTGTTTAGTTTAGAATGGAAAACACGAATATCCTTTTTATGAACGCTGACACGCACACGTCACACGCATACATGAGAGTGTCTCTGTCTAGTGACTAAAATAAATAAGAGACGTTCAGACCATCTTCATCGGCATTTTGTGAACGAATCTTTTGACTTAAATCGCAAATCATTAAATATTTATAAAAAGAAGTGTGTTGATGCGTGTTTTTTCCTTTGCTTGTTGTGTGTCCTTTTACAAGAACACTGTTGGCAACCTTAGCTGAGACCATCTTCATCAGCATTTTGTGAACAAATATTTTCACTCGAATGATAAATAATTAAATATTTATAAAAAATGTTTTGTTGTGTGTTTATTTTGCTTGTCGAGTGTCCTTACTCGGCATTTTGTAAACGAATATTTTCCCTTAAATCGCAAATAATTATTTATAAAAATAAATGTATTGCTGAGGGCTAGTCGCGTGTCCTCCCTTTTACATGAACATAGTTGGCAACCCTAGCTGAGAGCATTTTAATCAGCATTTATGAAGGAATCTTTTCACTTGAATCGCAAATAATTAAATATTTATAAAAATAGTGTTGATGCGTTTTGTTTTTTGTTGTTTTTTTGGCTTGTCGAGTGTCCTTTTCCTTGAGCACTGTTGGGGGCGTGCGGCGTGCGCAGGGCGGACGTGTCTGCGTACCGCATCGAGATGACGCTTGGACTGCCGCGCATCGAGACGGCGGGGCGCTACGAGGTGTCGGGCAACGTGCTGCTCTTCCCGGTGCGCAGCCGCGGCGACTTCTGGGCCGCCTTCAGTGAGTACAAGCGCAGCTCCCACCACAAAACATGCACGTTCCCATCATCTTCTTCTTCCACTACTTCTTCTTCTTCCACTACTTCTTCTTCTTCTTCTTCTTCCACTTCTTCTTCTTCTTCTTCCACTACTTCTTCTTCTTCTTCTTCTTCCACTACTTCCTTCTTCTTCTTCTTCTTCTTCCACTACTTCTTCTTCTTCTGCAAGTGGAACTTCTTCTTCTTCCACTACTTCTTCTTCTTCCACTACTTCTTCTTCTTCTTCCACTACTTCTTCTTCTTCTTCTTCCACTACTTCTTCTTCTTCTGCAAGTGGAACTACACCATGCGGCGTCTCTCCCACACAAGCTTCCATCTTCTTCTATCTTGCCAATCATCTTCTTCGATGTAACGATCTCTCCTCATTACCTGTCACACACCATCATACCATATAGTGTCTTGGTATCTCTCTTTTTTTGTGCATTGCCACCTCCTAGGTTTCAATGACCGCTTTCCTCCAGCATTAATCTAAGGCGCTCAAACCTTTTTAACCTTCTCCCTTCCATTGTATCCATTATAACCGGAATGACACCGCATTTTGTGATTTATATTTTCATTTCTGATTCTTTCCATTAACGTTACATTACCGCTGCGTCTCTAAAACTCCGTTTCCATAGCCTTTAACTATTTCTCATTGTCTTTTCAGATCTCCCACAATTTAGCACCATACAGTGATATACTTTCCACAATTGCTTTATAAACTCTAATTTTCACAAGAAACGTGAATCCAAATTTTAAAAATCGATATTCAAAATACGTCGGCTCAAAACCATGTCTTTAAACATCGATTTTTGTCAAACTATTTTAGCAATATCTAACATCATGTTTCACATGTGGGGGAGGGGGCAATTTCTTGACACAGTCGTCGTGTTTATTAATTTATAATCGATGTTTACCTGACAAAACGGAGTAAAAAATGTAGAACAGTTAATAAACTTTATCACTTTAGTAGATAATACAAAAATAATAACTGCATTTATAACAAATATTTCACTAACTTACTTTTTCTCTCTCAGTGACTTCGGTGGGAAGAATGATCAAATTATGGTTAAGTGAAAATTATTGTAGTTTTTAATTCTTATATTTTTTAATTCGAAAATAAAATATCAACAAAGTAAAAACATCAAGCTCAAAACATCGTTGTGAAAAAACATTGGCTTCAATAAATTGATGTTCATAAAAATTATCGATTATTTCTACATTCCCGACCGTAATGTAGGATTAAGTTATGTCGGCCACGAATTTGGTCGGAGCGAGTTAGAAATATTAAAACATTAGTTTGCCGACGTAGTAACTATGTTTCTTTAGTAAGGTGTGTACTAGTCGCGCGACTTTTCTTGACGTCTGAGCTCCCTAGTGCTCAACACAGCACGACTCGGTACGGTCTGGTCACAACATTGGTCTCACACGGAACGGCACGGCAAGATTGTCCGGGCTGCCAAGCTCTGCTTTCAAATGAATTCAGTTCTCGCGTTTTCCCTGTTAGTGTTGTGCCCTGTGATTCATTCGATTCGGATTTTGGTAATATCATATCTCCTTAATAAGCAATATTATCGTTATCTAATTATTTTCACTTGTGGTTGCTATTAATTGTGTTATAATTTGTTATATTTTATCGTCTATAATGTCCTGTTGTATTAAGAACGAAAGAGGCGCGAATAGTATTAATAAGGTTACAGTTGGCAACACCCGTTGGATGTGACGTCGGGAGAAGCCTCCTCTCCCCGCACCCCGCGCTGGGAAACGTCAAGAAAAGTCGCGCGACTAGTACATCTTGTAATCATTATTGTATTCGTATATCATATTAATATGTGTAAAGGTATATTATAGTGTTGTTTCTTTATGTTTTTACCCAGATCTGAGGATGGAATACAAATATTCCAAAACGTTGGCAAACAATTTTTTTAATATTGCTAATTCACACGTACCAAATCCCGTGATCGACATTTCCTAAAAATATCGATGTTTGAAAAACAAACTTCAAGTGTTTTGATAATCGTGTTTAAACCATCACGACTGACGTTAAATGCTAACTTGAGTTTTCATACTAAAATCGAGAGGTTGCCATTGTAAGGCTAAAATTTTACGTTGAATATTCTTTGTAAGAGTAAAACTGTACTCTTTTCTTCGCAAGGAGGTTAAAAGGGATATATTCTCACCTCCTTAATCCTCTTAGCTATTCGCTTGACTGCCTAAACAAAATACTACAATGTAGTGAACAAAATAATGATACATGATAAATGAATTTTTAAATTCTAAACACGAAAACAAATTGCGTTTGCAATTCTAAAATTATATAAATATTTTTTTATTATATTAATATTTAAAAGAAATGTTAATTCTTTGCCATTTTAATTGCCAACAAGTGAAATAAATATGCAGTATATGTTTCCATAAACTGTTTACAGAATGTTTATTTGTAAGACATTATTTGAAAAAAAAACTGAATTCTTCTTGGCCTTATTAAGAACAGGATATTAATAGTGCATTTAGATAACCTCAAACGCTATCATATACATAAAAATAATCATTTCTAGCAAGAATTCTTTCATAGCCATCCCAAATAAGCTGTTGCTCAATATCATTGTCGTCAAACATTATGCAGCTGAGAGTCAAACAATTTATCGTAATAAAAAGAGATCACTACTGACAGAATGAGAGGACAAAGAGGATAACCGCAATTATCACTTCTTAAACGTTCGTTTTGGGGCGTTCAACTGCCTGAGAATTTCCAGAAATTACATTTAAAGTACATGATAAAACTTGCGAGCTAATTAAACGCGGTTAAAGATAGATTGAGATAAACCCATAACTGAAGGTGGTGAAACCGACCCTCAGAGTCCCTACATAGAGGAAGTACTGCATGCGCTGACAATTGCGCCATTTTATGTCCAGTGGTGATGGGCAAATTTTTATTGTTTCCGGGCGTGTCATCTACGAGAACATATTTCTCTAGTCCTGTACGTATGGTGATATATCCCAGGAAGTGACGGTGCTTCATCCACTTGGCCTGACTAACACTTCAGCTTGCGGGTTTATACGTCCAGGTACCTCCTCAGAGGAGCCGGGACAAGCTGTAGGCTCTCGGTGATGTCCCGAGTGGCAATGTATTGTGTGTGTGTGTGTGTGTGTGTGTGTGTGTGTGTGTAATGGAATAGGAGGATTTTATTACATGAGAGTTTTTTGTTTTTCTCCTTTCAAATTTCAAAATTTATTGCTTGTTTATCCTTGAAAATAGATTTTATTACATGGGAGTTTTTCTCCCTTTCAAAAATTCAAAATTTAAGTAGTATGTGACTTAGTGTAGGGATCACAGAGTTTTGAAAATCAGGAGATTAGGGTGAGGAAAGAAAGATTGCATAGTCTCTGGCGCAACAGCTAAAAGTCTTCTCCTGACTGTGACGAAATTCGTCCTAGCTAGTGCTGAAAATCCGCCATCGTTGGGACTCCAGCCCTATGACCTTCCGGTCTACGATACTAACAGAGACTCACTATCGTCATCGCAGTCGACTCATAGTTGTTCGTACTGTGCGGGATTGTGTGTGTAGGGAAACACCGATTAACTCAAAAACAAAATAATAATAATAATAATATACTTTCATTCTGTTGATCTCGACGTCTTATTATAAATAAACTGTAGAGAATCGTGACGGTAGGTCAATAAAAGTCAAGTTGTTTTTAAAATGCCAACGTTTCGGCCATTTGTTTGGCCTGCTTCGGGGCTATAAATATACAATACATACAAGATAAATATACAAGTAGAGCAATTGGTTAGCATGATTTATTACTACATAAGAAAACTAACCATATTATACTATCATATAATACAAGACAGAGATAACATTAACAACTCATTTTCTGCAATTAAGGATATTTGAAGCGACACGTGTTATAAACTATGAGTTATAACTTATGAGATGTTTAAAATACCATTAATTACAGGTAATTGTTTGTTATTTTTATCTGTGCCCTGTTCACAGCAAACTGAAGTTTGAATATGGTTAGTGTTCTTATGTAGTGATAAATCGTGTTAGCGGATTGTACTACCTGTATCTTGTATGTATTGTATATTTATAGCCATGAAGCAGGCCAAATAAATGGCCGAAACGTTGGCATTGCAAAAAAACTGCATTTTATTGACCTACCCTTTCTACATTATAATAGTATACTCTAATACCTCCATAATGCCTTGGAATCTTAACATTTCTCCTTAACTCCTGTACACTGCCTGGCGGAGCTGTCAAGTGGGAGGATATTAAATGGCGAAGATTGTTCGAGATGCACTACTATCTGTACATAGGATCTCTTAAAGAAAATAAGAATGCAGAAGATTTAGATGAGTACTTTTTACCGCCCTCGGAGCCGCAGAATCATAAGGCTTAAAGCAGCGTCCTAGTCTGCAGAACCGAAAACTGCGAAGTACCGCAAGGATATGAACTTTTGCACTGGTTGGGCTCTTATTTTTCAGTACTTGAAAATGAAAAAATTCTTCAGAATGTAGTACGAAATGAGCAATTGAAAATAAAAAAAACGTTGTCTTTATTAATTTCTGAAAAATTATTGCGATAATTTAATAATAATAAAATTATTAGACAGTTACAATTAAAAGTTCAACTTTCTTGGTATATTGTAACCTACTTTTCGCTTGAAAATTAATCAGTGGAAGTATATCCCTGACCCATGCTAATTTTGGCATATTTTTTGTGATGGAACAACTTAAAACAGCGATACATATTTGCAAAGATTATATTCTCTATTCCTCAACATGTAACAAATGATTATTTCTTGAAACCTCCAATGTCTTCTTGAATTCTCTTTAAACGTTTGAAATTTTTAATCGCGTTCAGAAACGTTGAAAATATAGTACGTAATTGAAGAATGTTCAGAACCATGGAATTTCACAGTAAAATTCAAACATAAAAACTTTTCAGTTCAACGTCGCTTCGGAATATTTAATTTCATCCTCAAAGCTATTAATTCAAACCAGAACAACCACACTTAATATACTAGACTCAGCATTAATAAATATAAACAGGTTAGATAACGCTGGACATGTAATTAAATATTTGAAAACATTTATTCAAAATAAACATTCAAAAAAAAATATTCCGAAATATTCATTTCAGTTGACAAACTGAAATGTTCATGTTTAAAATTAAACAGTGATAATATCCCGTGATTTGGAGGATTCTTCAATTTACTTGGATGGTCGTGAATTTTGCAACAATGGTATTATACAAGCTAATTATTAGTAGTATTATTTCACTGAAATTGTGAAAATGTTTCAATTTAATTCAATTTAATTTCCCGCATTCACATTCTGTAAACACGTTGGATACCCATTATTTACGTCCTTTTAGTTAAAAAAGCAACAATCCCCAGAATCATACCCTTACACAATAGCAACTCAAAACATTCAGCAAAATTGGTCCAAGTTCACCACAAACATTAATTATGTCTTTCTTTCATAACCTCTCGCGAACCGTGAAAACGCATGTCTTTCAACAATGACACGCGCACTGGCTCTGCAGTTGTATTGTAGTTGCGTCGCGCGAGCATATTTGTAAATCGTAACTGTGTAAACTGAAACCACAAATTAAGCCTTCTAATTTGTCAAAAACTTAGAGTCATTCTAAGTAGTATGAATGGAGCTAACTAAGAGTCACATTAAGAAAGATTATTGAAAGATTCTTTGAGGATGGAGCAATGTCTCGGCAATTTTCACGAAAAATAGGAAGCATTTCGCATATTTTCTCTTTGCTAAGCCAAAAAATTTCATTTAATTCTTATTTTTGAAGAGGATGCACCAATAATATTCAATTATGTCAGAATTATTAGTTGACTTGGTGAACTAATAATTCACTAACTATTCCAATTCACTAACTATTCCAATTCACTAACTATTCGAAAAGTCACATTCACTAACTATTCGAATAAAATGGGATTTTGTCAGTAGTTGCTTGGAAGTATGTGACCTTGGAAGAATACATACGTATAGTAGTTGCGGCTTGTCCCATGGTATGTCTAGCAACATACTTCTAGGTATGTTCAGTTAGAATAACAAAAGATTGTTTGCGATTTACGTACTATTAATACTACTTGGGAGCAACAGGTTTTGCAAATAGTTATATATACAAAAGCAACACATTTGTTTATATTTCAACATTTATGTGGATTCCTAAGAACTGGAATTTGCTGCGTGTGTATTAAATTTGTATTTTAAAATTTATTTGATTAGTATAATTTTTACATGAGCTTGTCTATTACTTTGTGTGCTCCTCGTGGAACTATGTAAGCCAGTAAAAGGGTCATTGAACCATGACTTATTTAGTGAACACGCCATCCAAGATCATATTCTTGCAATTCACGTCATTCATCAATGAATCGTTTACATGCAACATCTAGTGTGCCATGCCAACTCTCGGAGAGAAAGTGCTCGGAGATTCTGACCAATGAGAAGGCTCCTTTACTCTACACTCATAGTTACTGTTTAGACCAGGGGTTTTCAAACTTTTATCGTCCACGGCTCCCTTGACCTAAACGGAACTTCCCCCGGCTCCCCTGGTAACAAGTTTCAAATAAGGGTTAATATAGACCTACTAAGTATTCAACACAAATGAGTAAGTGCAATAATAAGCTATTGGTAAAGAACTTGCCAGGTTGAATTGATCCACTATTAATTAGTAAAATAAATCATATACATTATAAATATCATGTAGTACAAAATACATAAATGACACAAGTATTAAAGTAAATAAACCTAAAGATCATTTTTAATAAATCACAGCGACTCCACTACCGTAAGGTCACGACGCCCCTGAGAGCCGCGACGCACAGTTTGAAAACCCCTGGTTTATACTTGGATTTTTCTAACCTGGTCGATGACACTTCATCAGCCGTTACAGTGTCATCCAATCGAGAGTTAAAACGTCATCGCGGTGATGTCACTGTGGCGACGTTTATGCTCCCGATTGGACGACACCGTTACAGCTTATCAGCTGTCATCAGCCAGGTAACAGAAGAGACATGTGCGTCTCGCGGCGCGGCGCGAGAGGACGGAGGTGAGAATGCGCATGCGCGGCTGTGATGCGCAGACAACGTGACGGCGGTGGCGCGCATCCAGGGCCGAGAGATCGTCAACAACGGCACCAACGTCATGAAGGTGGAGCGCCTCACCGTCGACTTCACGCTGGGCAAGGCGCGCTTCCGCGTGCGGGATCAGCTCAACGCCAACAACGTGCTCGGTACGTACCCCGCTTCACCTTACGCAGAGGGTCTCAGAAGAAATGCGTGTTACAAACGTCTACGGAATGCATTGCCACATATTTACTAGTCGCGCGACTTTTCTTGAACTCCCTAGTGTTCAACACAGCACGACTCGGTATGATCTGGTCAGAATATTGGTCTCACACGGAACGGCACGGTAAGATTGTCAGGGCTACCTCTGCTTTCGAATGAATTCTGTTCTCGCGTTTTCGCTGTTGTTGTTGTGCCCTGTGATTTATTCGATTCGGATTTTGGTGATTACGATTACGATTCGATTGGTAGAAAGTGGAGACGTTGATTGGAGGTCTCGCTTCCTTGTGAAAATGAAGCTCTTCGTGGAAGACGGGCGGGAAAAAAGAACGTAATAGATGAAATGGCTGCAGGTGCTGGTCACACAGTCATTCGTCTTCCTCCCTACAATTGCGACTTAAATGCAATTGAGCTGGCATGGGCAAAAACTAAACGGTATTTTACGGAACCCAATATATCTGGGGACATGTCAGCTACGCATCTACGTGAATTAACAGTCAGAGGGTTTGAAGCTGTAACTGTTTCGGACTGGGAAGGTTACTGCAACCATGTAAAACATCTAGAAAAAGGATACTGGCAAAAAGACGGGATAATGGAAATTGTAGTGAATGACATTGTAATTAATACTACAGAGAATTCAAGCGATCATTCACATTATTCAGAAGATGAAAATTAAGTACGTACACTAATATCTTATCTCCTTAATAAGCAATATTATCATTATCTAATTAATTTAATTTGTGGTTGCTATTAATTACGTTATTATTTGCTCTATTTTATCGTCTATAATGTCCTGTTGTATTAAGAGTGAAAGAGGAGCGAATAATATTAATAATGTTACAGTTGGCAACTCCCGTCGGATGTGACGTAGGGAGAAGTGCCTCGCGCTGGGAGACTGTCAAGAAAAGTCGCGCGACTAGTAAACCATTCGGTGAAGGCATATGAAAGAATGCAGTGTGGGGGTTATAAGCAGTATCGTATTTCTTTCACATGGGACATTCTTTCACATCCACTTTACTAGGATTATATGGTAACAGGGAGATCACAGGTATTGAAAATTAATGTTTTAGTACTCATACGTTGTCACCGAGGTGTTGTTGTTGTATATAACCTCGCGTTGTGCAGAGTGCCTGAGAATCAATAAATGTTACAAATATCTACGGAATACATTGGCACACTTCTAAACCATTGGCTGTCTAGGCATATGAAAGAATGCAATATGAGTAGCATAAGCCTTAAGTTCACTTGGGTCATTTGACTAGGGTTATAAGGTAACAGGGAGACCATATGTGTTGAAAATTAATGTTTTAATACTCACGTTGTCTCCACATACGAAGAATGCCGATGGCTTTCATGCTCCGGCGACTACATATTTTCCTATGAGTTTAAATCATTGACTGCCAAAGCCACAGGAAAGAATGTAATGCATAAGCAATGTTGTATTCATTTAAGTTTGCAAAACTGATATATTTACCTTAATAGGATTATAAGATAACAGAGAGACTAGTTTTTTTATTTAAGTTTTAATACACGTATGTGGTCACCACACACAAGAGACACCGCTGACTTTCATGGCTCGGTAACTATATATTTATCCGTGCGTCATTCAGATTTTCATTTCAGTTAGTTGATACATTTTGTTCAGTACTTTTATCATCATATGATAAGTCACTTTAAATACATTTTTGAGCTTTTGTTTCTTTCATGTAACCTAGATTCGTAGAAATATTTCATTAGTATAAGAATCACTGGAACAGGCTAAAAATTCAAATAAAATTTTCATAAATTCCTCACCTTTGTTAGTCATTAGTTAACTTCCAACAATGAATAAAAATAAATATATTCTAAAGCAACTAAAATGTCAATGAAACAATCATAGAAAAATTCACGCATTAGAAAAAAAACTCATTGATGTGTATGGATCACGCAAACATTTGCGTTGCATACGCTGCACTTTTCTGCAGGAAGAGTGCGGTAAGTCTCCTATTCACTAAACAGAACGACTTTCTAGTAAAGAATCCATATATTAACACTCATTGAGGCGTTCCAGTAACTCACTTGACTCACAAGAAGAACGAGTGCGAGGCTCAACGAGTGCGGTGCCCCACGTGCCCATGTTTGCACAGAGGGTGGAGATCCATTGGTCTGCCTTATGACCTAAGAGCCTAATTGCGCGAGGGCACAGATAAATTTCTTGGCGGTCAATAGGTTTATGGAAAGTGGGGGAAAGAAGATCACCTTTTGCCGATCATCATATGGTGGGAAAGCTCATAACTAGGGAGCGGATGAGTGAATGTAGTGATAATAAGTGAACTTTATTGACATTTGGTTAGAATTGGTTGCTATGTAGATTAATATGTTAGTGTATATTTGTGCTCATATGGCCGATTCTTGCTGTTGGTGCACATTCATATAATTATAGGGGTATATTTTCCATATTTCGTTAAAATAGAGACATCTCTAAAACGCTTCAACGTTTTATTCGATCTATTTATTTGTGAACGTTCATCGATTACAAAGAGTTTGTCACAGTTTGTGTTTTTTTTCTTTCCTAAAGATGATAAAATACTTGTGCAAATGAAGGAAATTTCTTGATATATATTTTCTTTAACCAGACAGAAGAAATGCAACAAGTCATGCAATGTACTTCACTACTAGTTGTTTGTTTGTAGTGGTTGGTTGATACTAGTAGTATCCTACTAGTATCTTATTCATCGTGGTGTGTATGTTGGTGTGGTGAGGAGGATTGTGTGTTTCTCACTTCATGAGAGGTGCCTGAAATGGAGGAGCATGCAGCACATATATTAATTATGTTTTCATGTTGTGGTTGAAAGCCATAAGGATGGAAATAAATTTTCCGAAACGTCGGCAACCAGCCAACTTGAAGTTCGTTTTTACTTTTGACCAAGCCCCGTTAACCTGCCTTCAATATTTCGTCAATTGGTCGATAAGAATTTTTCAAGATAAGCAAAATCCTCATCGCCAAAGATTAAAAATAAAGCTTCCAAGAGAATTTTTCGATCCCACATAGACATGAATTGATGAGTTTTTTCTCATTATAAATTATATAACATTGTATTGTATCTGAAACTAAAATTCTGTATATAATGTAGCAAATGATTCTTGTATATATCTCGTATCAATGTATATACGAGTAACTTATGCGGCTGCTGAGGGCCAATGGTGAAGCTAGAATTTTTTTTATTCACACCATTTGCATCACGGTATGGTTGCTGGGGATAAGTCGCGACTGCATTTCTCTGAATCTGGAGAAATCACCGACGGATACTAAGGTTCAGACAAATCGCAATCAGTATGTCCTTGGTCGATACTGCAATTGCTTCGGTCATTGAAAGAGAACTGAAAAAACAGGGAACTTCAATCATTCACGTTCAAATGTTAACTCTAAAACACTTAACCATTTGCTTCTTGTTGGAAATCAAACGTCCGATAATGTATCCAAAACTAGAATTTCTCCTGAAATTTGAAATTCAAACTTCGAATTAAAAATTAAAAACAGGGATCATTTGTAAAAATGCATACAATTTACGGTAGGAAAAATACTAGGTGCAGTTTTCTATTAATCATTATTCTTTTTTGGCCCTAGAAAAAAAATTGTACCTTGAAAAATGATTAATTGTATGAGTGAATGGACGGATGAATTGGAGGGATAGTGGATAATGAAAAGCGAATGCAAGGTATGGTGATTTCCTACTACATTAGTATGCATTATTTCCACGATACATAATATAATAGCTGATCACCATATTATCTTTGGTAGATAGAGACTCGACAGCATTGAAACACTGCATACTCTCTGCCAATAAAAATTGGTCGTAATGTCTGGTCGTAACATAATGCTCATGCTGAGGTAAAAGTACGCAACATAACAAGTATGTTCATGCTATGAGGTGAAGCTATCCAATTGATATTTTAACCATTTCAGGTTAAAGTGAGCAATTACATTTGTAACACATGGGCAACATTGCAATGATAACCTCAGTCAAGAACTTGATTGACTGTAGAATTGGAATAAAAAAAATGCAGTAAAGCCGCCATCCTTTGTAATAATACATTTCATACACTCGTTTAACTCACCATAAATTTTCATTCCATTTAGGTCCTTTTTTCAGAAGATTAAGAAGAAGATTAACGCAGAATCCATCGCTCGATTTTCAGGAAGCGGAAGTCTTCGTCTCTACGAATCATAACACGACAAATAATATTTTATTCTTCAATGTTTTGTCATCATTAGATTAACAAATTCTATTCTAAAGTTACGTCAACCTGCTATTAGATAATCAAATACACAAGATTGCGATTCTAGAAATCCATCTACAAAAAATCAGATACCAGGGTTGCGATGTAACCTTTTTCATCCCTCTAATAATTTATGAAAGTACTTCTCAGAGTAATTAAAGGAACTCCCACAAATAGTAAACTCCCACAAAAGTCACTGGGAATGTCATGCTCATTTAGCCTCATTACAAATGTTTTGTACAGAGGTCTCATTACGCATGTTCAGAAAGTCTTAATCAATGTTCTAGACTTTTCCTCCAAATTTAACTTTTTATTGCTCTGTTGGATTTAAAAACAGTTGATTCGGATAAAGATACTATTATTAATATTTCTCTCCAGCTGTCCCTGCCCCACTTTTTAAACGTGTTATCTGAAACATCACTGTGAACCAGGGCGACCTCATGTCATTCTTATGATGAAGCGTCCGAAGAAGCTTCGTCCCATGCATTCTGACTCTTACACATTTCCTTGGAACTCATTTGTCTCGCACGCGCTACGAACCGAGGAGGACAGTCGATTCATTCAGGAAGGACACTACACGCTCAAGTGAAAATATTAAACTTCCTCTAAAAATGACGCAATATTGTCTAACTTTTGTCCAATGTACTATTAAATAAAAATCAAAGGTAGTGAAGTATTTTTGAAAAGTTAGTTTTTAAAAGTAAATTTTTCATTGTTTTAAAATTAAATGTTTATCGACCCTCTGATATTTCATAATATTTATTAATATAGATTAATAAATCGAACGTTGGTTAATAATGATTCCAGTAATGAATTGATGAATAAATTTCACTCGATTTCAAACAGTCACTTTGGGAAACGTAAGTTTTTGAATATAAGTAAATTTATATTCAAATATTGTGATATTCTCATTGCAGTTTATTCTAGTTCATTTGTACGTGCAAATTGTGAATATTTCCAAAAAATTCTCGGGGAAATAGTTTATTAAAACTAAACTACTAAACTAAGTAAGAATATTGAAGTCGAATGTTGATTTCATTCAAATTATACCAAATTAGGTAACATTTAATAAACCCAAAGTCAAATAAATCATCTTTTCCTTCCTATCTGAAATTCGTACCGAACAAATGGTTCGTAGAAAACAACTTTCGTGATGAGATATTCCATCAACAAACTTTTGAAATCACAATGTCGAAGAGTGAAACATTTCAAACAGTTAATAATTTTAAAAAGAAAAGTTTATGAACATCTTTTAGTGAAAAAGTGCTGCAAACGACGTTCTATGGATGTTGAATATATAGTTCCGCTAAGCATATAATCCATTCATAAAAATGATGCCAATTGCTTAATCAAAAATCATGACAATAAATATAAGACAACATTACAATATTTTTTTCAAATAAATGAACAATTGTGGATGAAAATATACGCGTGTGACTGCTGACATCTTTTAGAGTCTAGAACAGTCGTCCAAAAAGGATAAACGGTCAACCACCACGTCATAACCGTTCGCTGTATCACGCTTCATATCGCTTCGACAAATCACAGCGATTCAGATCTTTGCCCTTCATCTTCCTCTACATTGTCTTCCGGTGCCAAGCAACTGCAATAGGTCAGTTCTCTGAGAGTTGCCCAACTCTAAAGCGCGTTTATCGCCTCTGGGGTCCAGTGACGCATCTCCAGACCCAAGTGTCCCGGGAGATTTGTCTTTTCTAAGGCTCATTTAAATAATAATACTCATGAGAAGATAGTATGCAAGTTTGTTAACAACGTTTTTGCATTTAGTTTTCTTCGTAGCAACAAAAAAAATTTTTCATAAGACTGCTTTCTTCGTGTTCTGTAATCATAGAACTTGCGTTTCCTGTAAGACCAGAAAACAGTTTTAGCAGGAGATATTTCCGAAATCAATTGAAATGACTGACTTATGAGCTTGGATATGTAAATTCTTGAATTCTGGAAGTCGGCTTCTCTCGTAGGTGTCGAGTTTCCTCTTAATTCAGGTGAAAGATGCATTGCATGAACTGTTTGCAGTATTTAAAAATTATGAGTCAACGTAGTATGCGATCTTCACTTCTCAGAAGTTTTTTCGTCTCGATTTTCCAAAATTGAATGATTAATAGTATACATACACAACAATGACAAATGGCGTGGAGAACTTTAATATGGTAAAATGGGTTTTCAAAAGAAGTAATTCCTGATTAAATTACCGGGGAAAATGTTTATTATCTAAACGGAGACTGTTCGACTTCTATTTCAAATATATCGTGTAAATCAAGTACAAAAGTAAAAGAAAAACTGGCATCTCACGTATTTAAGACATTCATGTCCTCCTCAAAATTTACTCCCTAAAGGCAAATTCACGAAATTGCTAAATTTTAGTAGAATTTCAAATTTCAAGAGAGGAAAGTAGTGGAGGGCTTGCAATCTCCGAATTGTTCTGGGGAGTCATTCAACCCAAGTCCCGTTTTACCTCTCCGCTCCACACTACGCCGTAACATTTTTCTTCGTTGACTTAACTAAACATGTTCATTAATTTCATGAAAAATCGTTAATTATCACTGTTTATTGCATTTATGCATGTAATTTAAACTCCACCGTGCAATCAAAACTTCACAACTACCACTCAGGGCTCAATCAAATGATCGAAATCGTTTAATTATGTCCCTGTTGCAGACGCAGCGAAGGTATTTCTAATCAGCCATTAAACATGAACAAAAATGTATATTACAGATTACTACATCAAAAAAGTATAATCAATGAACGAATAACACAAAATTATAAACGAATAATTATTACCAATCCTTACACAATCGTGTTAATATTTGTAGTACAATAAGTTAAATTAGAAACTATTACCCAACCCATACTTGGCATCAATCATTCTAACCCAGAAGTCGCTTTATATTGCAATGATATGCTTATTTTATCTATTGAAACATGATGGCCCAGAGAGAGCAGTTGTTTTCACACAATGCCTTTTTTAAACAAAATCAATTAATTAAATTAGTTCAAAGAATTGGTCACCCCGTAGTTCTTTGAACTAATTTAATTATTAAAATACATTGTTACTCAGTAACATGGTCACAATTTGGGTAGCTGTACGGCTGCGGAACATATTCTCCGATCGGCAGTGCACCCAACAAGGTGACGGGCAAGGTGACAATTAAAATCAATTAAATCGTTTTTGTATACCAGCATTATAAACGAGGTTTTCTGTTGCAAGAAATCGTTCATAAAGGGCCTTTTACAGCACAAATGATGACGTATTAGGTTTTACGGCACGAATGATTGCGTCATCACACAGTCATAGTTGCGTCACAACTCACCTTTAAAATTGACGAACGCTGTGGAATTGCATGAAGAGTTCACAGAGTAACCATACAACCAGAATAACCAAAGATTTTTATTCTTGAATATAATAAATCAGTTTACATAATTACATTATTTATTGATGTTAATATTAATGGAGCAGTCTGTGAGGTTTTGAAAGATAAAGGAACAGAACCAGGTACATTAAAAGTTTTAGTTGATGAAGTACCTGCTACGTTATTTTCGTCATTTGACACTATTCTTCTAGCTATCTTTATTTTATTCTGAATTGATTCCTCAATGTAAGATTCTGCAACATTTGATGATCGCCATCCTCCATGACGCTTAAGGGTGGTAATATCTGCACCACTGTCGGCTAACATAGTAGCCGATGTTCTCCTGAATGAATGTCCGGAATATTTTTCATGATTTGGAAGTTGAAGGTATTCGGCAATGAGTTTAGGAATTTTTCCGAAAGTGTTAATCCCAATGGGGTTACAAGTGCATCTACCTTTGTTATAAAATAAGAAAAGTTTATTATGTTTGACTTTAGAAGGTCTGAGGGCAATGTATTTTTATACAAATCTATATAAGAGAATCCTTCATCAGAAATAACGGTAAATATTCTGTGTTTGTTAGTTTTAGTTTCTCTAATTTTGACAACTAAAACAGAACCTTCTTCAGAGACATCATCGGTGCATATGTTATACAATTCCCTCGTCTACAAGCTCCAAATATGCCGAAAATCGCAACAACCTGAAAAAGAGAGCAAAGATGTGTTCCAATAGTTCACAAATATTTCAAATAAATATAACTTAAATACCTTCATCAAGAGATACTTCTCATCAGCTGCTTCTACTAAAAATTTGTTCACATCAGCTTGGAAAAGACCATAGATTTTTCTGCTTCGTAACCGACATTCGCTTGTTTCATGTACAATTGAACTTTTTTAAAAAGCAGAAATATCAATACCATCTTTAATTTTGATCATGGCCTTCAATTTCAGTGACTACACCACAAACTTGATGCCTTACATACTGCTGACTTCAATGTAATAAAAATTAGAAAATTAGACCATCACTAAAACTCGACTAGGTATGTCAATAAAGTAAGAGACACTTACTAACTCCGATATGTATGCCAGAACAACTGATTCGCATATAATCTTCACGTTCTTTGTTTCCACCCAAATTTTTTAAATTTGTTGTACTCTTTTCGTACAATGCACTTGACTTTGCCGGTATTAAGCATTGTTCTGCCTTCGTGGCTTGTTCAACAATTTCCTGCGGCAAGGAATCCATCTTTCTTCGCATGCTCTTCAGAATCGCTCATCAGCTGTCCAAAATGCGTGACGTCATAATACCAATGTCAATGTTGCCAACAGTAAAACTGCTTTTGCAATTAGTTCATAAATTAATTTCGATTCTTGCATAAATTTATAATGCTGTTATACAAAAAAATAGCGTATGCAACTCGTTTATAATGTTGCTTTATTGCATTCGTACAAATTTGAAAACTCGCTCCTAACGTCGCTCGTTTTCAAAACATGTACTCATGCAATAAAGCTTAACATTATAAACTAATTGCATAATAGTAGTTTATGCAATTAGTTTATAAGACCTTCTAAAGTCAAACATAATAAACTTTTCTTATTTTATAACAAGGTAGATGCACTTGTAACCCCATTGGGATTAACACTTTCGGAAAAATTCCTAAACTCATTGCCGAATACCTTCAACTTCCAAATCATGAAAAATATTCCGGACATTCATTCAGGAGAACATCGGCTACTATGTTAGCCGACAGTGTGCAGATATTACCACCCTTAAGCGTCATGGAGGATGGCGATCATCAAATGTTGCAGAATCTTACATTGAGGAATCAATTCAGAATAAAATAAAGATAGCTAGAAGAATAGTGTCAAATGACGAAAATAACGTAGCAGGTACTTCATCAACTAAAACTTTTAATGTACCTGGTTCTGTTCCTTTATCTTTCAAAAACCTCACAGACTGCTCCATTAATATTAACATCAATAAATAATGTAATTATGTAAACTGATTTATTATATTCAAGAATAAAAATCTTTGGTTATTCTGGTTGTATGGTTACTCTGTGAACTCTTCATGCAATTCCACAGCGTTCGTCAATTTTAAAGGTGAGTTGTGACGCAACTATGACGTGTGTGATGACGCAATCATTCGTGCCGTAAAACCTAATACGTCATCATTTGTGCTGTAAAAGGCCCTTTTATGAACGATTTCTTGCAACAGAAAAACCATCTTCAACATACACACGTATGACCATACGCAAGTTGGTTTGACACTAGCTGGTTAATGGAACAAAATATCTAACATGAATGAATGTCTTACGTGTAAAACATTTCGTCTTAGCATATTACAAATATAAAAAGAATATAAAGCTCAGTAGAATTTACCAGCTCCGAAAAGTTCGCCAGCAAAACTTCTGAGTCAGAACTGAATCGCCTTTCTCCTTTCCAACGATTACACAAGTTCTCTCACACATTCCATTACTTTTCGTGGGAAGTAATGATTTGTCATCTTCTTCTAATATTTCATCCGGAATATTTTAAAAGTCGTCCATTTTCAAACTTTTTTTTTATTTCAACCATTTCCATTTTCAAACGTTTTTCTCTAAGAAACTACGGTGATCGTAAATATACACTGCAAGACCTACTGAAACATTTTGTTCAGAACCAATATGACGTCTTTAAATAGATGCCTCAACATTCCATTACTTTTCGTGGGAAGTAATGATTTGTCATCTTCTTCTAATATTTCATCCAGAATATTTTAAAAGTCGTCCATTTTAAATTCCTACTGAAACATCTTGTTCAGAACCAATATGACGTCTTTAAATAAATGCCTCAAATGGTGAAGTAATGTTCGAATTTCTCAAAATTAAAAGTATTCTTAAATGGAATCGAAAAAATATTGAACGTAACACGTGGATAAAGGGATATAACTGCATTTGTGGTAAATAAGAAAACGCTCCTCTCGTCGCTCGTTTTCTTGAACATACCACTCATTCAATTAAACCCCTCTTTATCCACTCGTTTCGTTAATTACTATAATAATTCTGTGATGCAGGCGAGGCGATGAACCGGTTCCTGAACCAGAACTGGGCGGAGATCGTGGCGGAGATGAAGCCCGCGGCGACGGCCAGCATCGGGCGCCACTTCAAGTCCTTCCTCAACGGCGCCTTCACGCAGGTCCCCATCACCGTCTGGCTGTGGGACTGACGGCGCCCGCTCTCCTTCCTTGTTTTAGTTTTAGAAAAACGCGCCTGCGAAATAAAGTCAGCCTCAAAGGCAATCCATTCTGATGTTTGTGATCAACCTCCTGCCAATCTGAGTCATTTCTCCTCTCACTCCTGCACTCTCCTTTAGAAGACTTCAGCCGTATTTATTACTTGAGTGAAGAACTGGTACAAAAACTGGTGTTATAATTTATATGTAAACATTATTTATTGGACAACACGACCGCCTTGTTTGACGTATTAATTTTAAATGCTTGCTAGTCAAGTTAAATTTTCATTCTTTATGTATTCAAAACATAATCTCTCTTGATTGTGATACTTTTTTTGTAATATCTAAATTTGTACACAAAATGTAATAACCAAATTTGAATACAAAAAATCTCCTTCAATTCAATGAAGTCAATCGTTAAATGCAAATATATTAATTAGTAGATAGAAAAGGGACCTACAAGGCTATGAGACCTTCTGGAGAATGCAGAAATGAATTCTGCATACTTTAATCTATATCCAAGCAAGTTTTCTTGATTTTGTCGCTATTCGTTAGGTTCGTAATATTCCGTTACATAAAGAGAGTTCCCCAGAATATTGCATTATAACGTGTTATTCGAGTTCCATTTAATCCGGTAAAAGTTACTGATATTTGGGACTTGTATGAGTACTTAAAGGAAGAGAGCAAGAAATGTTACCAAAACGTTTTTGAAGTGTGTACTCCTCAAGAACTGTCCACTGGAAATCTCGACAAAAGTGGGTCCGAACCTGATAGCTCACAAGATGAACTGTCGGGTAAAATAAAAACTAACAAAACACATTGAATTAGCAGTTTATAATAAAAGCAAATTAAAAGTTAATATTTATAGTTTACACTATTTTAATAATAAATATAAAGTGATGTCCAGTAGAAGGGCCTATTACGCATTTTTTATTCTCTCTCTCAACTCATTCTCTCTCTCTCTCTCACACACACACTCATTCTCTCTCTCACACACACACACTCATTCTCTCTCTCCACACACACACTCATTCTCTCTCTCCACACACACACTCATTCTCTCTCTCACACACACACTCATTCTCTCTCTCACACACACACTCATTCTCTCTCTCCACACACACACTCATTCTCTCTCCACACTCATCTCTCTACACACACACTCATCTCTCTCTCACACACACACTCATCTCTCTCTCACACACACTCATTCTCTCTCTCCACACACACTCATCTCTCTCTCTCTCTCCACACACACTCATTCTCTCTCCTCTACACACACACTCATCTCTCTCTCACACCATCTCTCTCTCTCTCCTACACCACTCTCTCTCTCTCACACACATCTCTCTCTCTCACACACACTCATCTCTCTCTCACAAACTCATCTTCTTCTCACGACACGCCCTTTCAGGACAACCTCTTAATCTACCGACAGGATCTGTATGATAGGGTAGTGCATGTAAGTGTAAGGGGGAGAAGGCGCCAATAACTGTAGATGGCGCACGGGCCCTTGCCCTTTGTTTAGGGATCCGTTCCGGCGTTCCCTAGTATTGATGGCAGAAATCACGGAAATCTACAGATCGCAGTAGCCGGTGGCCAGAATTGTCCTCCAAACATCGGCTGAATTCGATCTAGCTATGTAGCTAGTATCAAACTAGTAAAGCTAAATAAGCACGTACTTTCTCGTCCATATTTTCACGCAATATTACACAAAATATACTTAAATTTGCGAAAAATTGTACATGTCCTATTTCAAAATATTTCTTTAAGGAACAGATTTCATTCAGGGAGAAATATCTATCTTTAATATTTTAGTAGTAGGAAGACTCCAAAAAAATTAGAAATTTTCGAAAAATTAGGATGTTAAACGAACATGAGATCTGCACCATTCTGTTAAATGCCCTTTAAACTACCAAACAACAAAATTTCATCAAAACCGATGGAGGCATGTTTTATTTGAGAATTTGGAAAATGTGACAGGGGCTTGATGTAAAATACCCCCAAAATTAAATATGTTTCAAATTCAAGAGGCCGCGACATCAGCCAGAACGATTGGGAAATATCAATTTTGGAGAACATCAACTGAACGATTTAGCCGCTAGCGTTGTTCACTGCTGGACAGACAGATAGAAGCGCACACGGACGGACGTTTTTCCGTCATTCGATTTTTCGGTATCAAAGACCCACAAAAGATTGATTCTGGGTATACCATGTGTTAGAGATTTTTTTTTCCAAATCTAAGAAAAGTTTTGTTACCAGAGCCCTGCATTAAGAGTTTTTCTGCCAAAAATTCACCGTTTTTCCGCGCAGCATTACATAACTTCCTCTCTGCTGCGTAGTGAGAAAGTAAAATCCGGCTATCGCAAGGACTCAGATCGCGCAGTCAGCGACGCTGGAGTGCGAACCGTCGCCTCTGAACTCGCGCAGCCGGGCGCCGTCTCCGCGCTGTGCGCAGGGCGCCCGGCGCTGCGTGGCGCGGGTGGGGTGGGCGATCGCTGACCCATCGGAGGCGCGCGCGCGGCGACTTCCTTCACTATCGCGCGTCGCGACCCTATTACACACGCGCAAGGGAACCAACTTCTCGGAGATAGTACCAATATAGGTTTGTAAACACAGTGACAAGGCGTGGCAGCCACCGCTCTCCAACGCCCGGATTTCAATGCGCACTGCCAGCTGCAGCGCTCGTTTCACTGCATGTTCGAGACATACTGATTACTTCTCAGAAACCGGGAGCGGTAGCTCAGTGTATCAACTGATGTCACTGCAGCACCTCTGACCGGGAGGTCCTAGGTTTGAGTCCTGACGGCGGCAGGATTTTCGACACTGGGTTTTCAGCTAGGTCGAATTCAGTCGCTGTATGGAGGAGAATTCTAGCGGCCGGCTGCTCTGATCGGTAGTTTTCCGTGGTTTCTCCGACCAACACCACGCGAATGCCGGAGCAGTACCCTACCAAACGGGCCACGGACCGCGCGCGATCTGTCCTTCCCATTCCTTGTCCTATCCTCTCCCATTACACACACACTTACACTAACATGCACTACATTACCACATATCCCGGGAGACCGGTCGGAAGCTTAGAGCTTGTTCCGGCTGGGGCGGTGCCCCGCTGGTGGGAGAGTCCTGATTAGGGGGAAATCCCACTAGCCGACGGTAGGTCGGTGCCGGATCTCGCCATCCAGCGGTGGAATATCACCCCATCTCCCGAGAAAAATCATGCACTACACTAACGGGACTAATGACCAGAGCAGTTGACGCGCCCGGAAACATGAATCAATCAATCAATCAATCAAACTTCTCAGAAAATACTGGGATCATTCAATTACTTGAAGAGTAGTTCATGTTGTGTACAGTTATGTGAATGACTTAAAGCTTTCCGTTTATAGCTATTAACATACCAAGAAATGTTATGACTGACATTACTGCAGAGGCCAAAAGTTAAAAATCGCGCCAGAGCGTACCGGAGACGATATTTTTAATTTGAACGAGAGAGTAATAACACTGTAACATTTCGTTGTAATTCAGCATTTTATTGGCCACTATAAAATCTCACGAATTACAGTAAACACATGAATTCTGTTGTTGCGGCACGTTAGTACGATGTTGTGGGGTATTGCTTGCGATATATCTACATAAACAATATTGGTATACCGTGGTTCAAGAAAATAGGATGCAAATAATTCTCCTGAACCTAAAGACACCTAAAGAAATGACGTTCGGTTAAGAAATAGGCAATTAAGAAATTTAATTGATTTCCAGTGGCGACACCTTCATATCGTCAGTAAATACGATTACCGGAGTAGTTTCATTTCATGGAACGTGAGGAAAATGAGGTTAATTTACCTAATTTATAGATTTTTCTAATTGTACTATTAATAATATTACAATTGAAAATAATTATTCCCCAAACCAATCTGAATTTCTTCTGAATTGTTTGAATCTGATGTTTTGCACATCGCCATGTTATTTTCCTTAATAGCACTTGACTTGCAAAGAATGGATGATTGTTTACGTTGCTAAGGATGTTAAATTTCATAACATACAGGTAGGTACAAGTGCAGTTAACACACCTGAAGGATTGCATGTTAACAGGGGTTAATGACGCATGTGATCGATAAAATGTAACAATCGATCATTCAACTTAAATAATTCATTGGTAAGAACGTGCACCGAAGGAGCAGAGTGAATCAAAGTGAACGTCACACCACTACATAAATATCCGGGATTGTGAAATTAGTTCTCATTTTTTATTCATCTTTCATTTCTTGAAAGAACATTATAGTTTAATTGATTCTTTGTTGCTTGTTTCTACCACCAGTTATTTGCATTATGGGAGGTAAATAATAAACTATCATATTTCTCATACATCGAACTTTCATACACACAACACACTGTATTTCTAAAACTTACAGATCGATAAGGGCAGAAACACTTTTAAAAGAAATCACTAAGTATTCGTGTGTAAGATTCTTACTACAACAACAAAATTACAGAGGTAAATTGAGAATTTAATGTGGTTATTACTAAATTAATTTATATTTTTAAAGTTATATTTACAATTATAAAATTAAAATGTTTTATTGAATGATACACAAAAAACGTCTCTTGAATTGTGCAATATATCTGACAATATTTAAGTGAAGCATTAGTGAAGTTGTCTGTACGTACGTACGGACGACAATTTGCTGTGAATTCAGTAGGTAACACATATCCAAATCTCAGGTATGGCCGAAAGTAACTATCCAAATCCCAGGCAACTGTAAAAGTGAGTTCACCAGTTTACTACACAAATCCACCCAAAGCGGTGAGTTTGTTTCGTTCAAAAAATTAGCTAAGAATTTCGATTCGCTGATGTCTGCCAATTCTTTTTAAATCTAGCAACATAAATGTATAAATTGTGCCGTGCATTATTACTAAGGTGGGGCGAATGCAAAACCCGCAACTTAGATTTCAATTTACTGAAGTATTAGACAATTTTTCTAAATTAATAAATTGAATCATCAATTAATAAACATGTTAGTTCATTTAAACAATAGCATGCTTACATTTTAAAATCTACAACTTAAAAATAATTGCTTGTCATAATATTTCCATTTAACTAGTGGCCTGCTGGCCTGTGCGTAGAATGTCTGAATCAATACATATTTCCATTTAACTATGCCGCCTGGCCTGCTGCGTAGAATTCTGAAATACAAAATTATATTGTTCCAGAGCAGCAAAAATAGTACGATATCTCACAGCTTCAATTAAAATGGAAAAAATATACCTAATGGTTAACATTAATTATAATCGATAAAATAATGAAAATATCTACAACTCTAACACTAAACTAGTGGAGCTAAAACAGCACGTACTTTCTCGCCTTTAGTAATAGTTATGTAATACTATTTAAACAACCATTTCTCTCCGAATTAAAACGTATTGTGATAAGACAAGAACTCCGGGTTTAGTTTTAATGATAGAATGGGCATCCAGCGTTTGTAATAAAGGCATGCTTTGCAAAGTCGGCAAAGTCAAAGCAAACGCGTTGTTAGGACAACCGAATCAACAAAGTGTAATATATTTCGTGCCTTGGTTCCATAGCGCTGTGCAGATGGACACGACCCCGAACATGTTATATGCAAAAGCTGTAGAGAGGGCATTGAAACCATGATCTTGTAGAAGTACGCAAGGAATCACTCTCTAAAAAGATACTGAAGCGTACAGACGTATGCGGTTGGTGAGGTGCGAACGGATTTTCAGCATAGGCTGGGGTGTTAATAATAGGATAGTGAGGCGGTAATTTATGATTAGTTTCAGAGCTTGGTATTGTTTAAATGTTGTAGTAAATTGTAGTTGTAAATTTTACTAATGTAGCAGTTGGAATTTCGACTTAAAATAGACTCCGTGTTTCGAGGGGACATATATTAAAACCAAATCGTTGGGGACATTCTGGAACATTTTACATTTATTTTAATGATAGGCAAGATCGCGAGAATTGGGATACCGAGGACCATGGACGACATTCTGATGGTCAGCCGAGAAGCCATCTATCAAGATATCGTAGTAAGCTTACGAACTATATTCAAACACGTACGATGTTTTAATGTTCCACATTAAAAAAGTAATTCTCATGAGATTAATAAAATTAGTAATATATTTAAGAACAAATGTTCGATTTTTATTGTTGAAAAAGGCCTGATAATTAACATTACTTTCCATCGTTCTAATAATTGGTTTTAATCGATAGAACTTTCAGAATCCTAATTCTGTATAGAATTACGAGTTCAAATGCAACAGGTAAGGATAAATGTGTTGCATTTATTATTGCACCCATTATTAAATTGGAAGTAAATTTAATAAATAAGTGTTGTCACTGACATTATTTGTGAGCATGGTAGGGCAACGGTAGAAATAACAATATTAACAATAGCAGTGGAAGTAGTCCACTTCTTAGTATTACATGTTTGTTGAAATAGTATCCAGGTATGGCAATAGTGAAAATAGTAGTAGAAGAGACAAAAAACATTTCGCTAATAGCTATCCCATCGTGGGGCAAGAGACAAAATATTTCACAATATCAATCATCATCTTTTGTATCTCATTTCAAATCGAAAAAATCAGGGTCATCAATATGAGACCTGCGTCATTTTATTAATGTCCTTTACACCAATAAGAAAGTTTAATAAAAAACTTGGAGTCTTTTTTTGAAAACTTTGAAAACTTCCCAGAGCTTCATGTAAACTACCTCCCCTCCCAATTAAAATTTCGGTTTCAAATTCAAGAGGCCGTAACATCAGCCAGGTCAATTGGGTAATATCAATTTTGGACTAAATCGGCTGAAGGGGTTCACACACGGAGAGACGTTTTGCCGTCAATCGATATCAAGGACCCAGAGAACCTCGATTCTGGCTACATGTGTTAGAATATTTTCTCCCTAAATTCAGGATCTGGATTTATCCACTTTTTCGTTACCAGACAGCCCGACAATACAAAAGAAAGTGTAAAAGTTTTCTGCCGAAAATTCGCCGCTTTTTCCCATAGCATTATGTAACTTTCTCTTCTTAAGAAGTTCCTTCTTATGGAGAAAGCTTTAGCTGCTTTCGGTCTATTTCGTACATTTTGGAGTTTTTAGGGAATCGAATCTAAATTGGCCACAATTCAAGGAAATACTCGAAAGTTTCTTCACCTCTTTGCCCCAATTTTTAGTTTGTTACGCTGTACACATACTTAGTTCAATTTTTAATTCTTTAAACGTTTTGGAAAATGTTTTTCACACTGCTTCTATTTAATATCCCACTTTTATGTAATACATTTAATATGCCTTCATAAAAAAATACATAAAATATTGTGTCAAAAAGAAACTCTCTCCGTTATTTATGGAGGAACTGAAATTAACTCTTTGGCTTTGTACTCCCAAACCACAAATGTCCAGATACAATATCAAGTACAACACAGTTTCAAAAGAAAATATTAAATAATCGAATACAAAGTACATTGAAAATGTGCAGAATTTCGAATTTTTGGCATATATCTACCATTTTTGCCCTTTAAAATCTTTTATTACGTGGGGCTACCGCAAAACTTGCAAAATGCTCCGTGCCCCCATGTAGGAATAGTTATGTCACAGATCACGTAATATAAATGTCTAATATTCACCGCTTAGTTACTCTTTATATATGCAGAGTAACTAAGGCTATTTATAAATTATAAAATAATGGTGTTACATATTTAACGTTTCGAAACACTATTCTGGTGCAAACCTTGACACAAGCAAAATGTAAAATCCCAAAATTAACCAAAAAGTAGATACTACATTCACAGTAACGTTCAACACATTTTCTCGCGTGGGGAAGGTGAAAACTCCTTTCAAATCGCTATTTATGGCATGAGAGTAGCTATTCGACACGTTTGCTGATGGGGAAGGGGCCAGTTTTTCATATTCAACTAATTTAATTAATAAAATTAAAATTTATAAATATGAAAACACTTTTGAAACTGTTTAAAGCGTCGCAGACGATATACTGCGTTGGGGATCAAATAACATAATTAGCACATTTCGCTTAATCTTCACCGTCATCTTCACAATATGTGAACAGTATGTCGGATTCCACTGCCCTCTGACAGCATAATCAGATGTTCAAAGTGCATTTGAGTTGATATCAACCTGCTTGAAGACATTTCAGTGCTCAGCGTCTTTGGTATTCACATGGTTTGAATCTACGAAACACTTAATGCAGTCTTTCAATAAAAAGTAGCCGATTAAATGTGAAGTTGGTTGCAAAAGTAGTTCTGCGAGGCGGAACAATTGCCTGATTGATGGAATTTTTTGGCGGAGTGTTTTGCATAGAAAGCAATTTTAAATTCCTAAGCCAGCCCCTTTAGTAAGCGACCCCGCATAAAGTTCTGTGTCAGCCATTTGATTCAAGTACTGGTTGGAGGGACCTTAAACAGAATGCTTTTCCAAGAGTGTGGAATTTTGGGAAGTGGCGTTTAAAACTCGAATTCTTGTAGTTCGTTATATAAAACAAATAAAAATCATGCAGTTGAAATTAAAGCGTGACGGTACATCAAGGGACATTTCGATTCATTCATGGACGATATTATTATTCATATTTTCATTTCCAAGTTTGTTACGTTTATATTTGATATACCATATATTTCTTATCCAAAGTTGCGTACTTATTGCTGCGTTCTGTTCTGCAGTACTTATATAAAAGGTTTATAAGACTAACAAAAATAATTCTGAAAATATTCTATAGACAAAGACGTAAATAAATGATTTTAACAACCATACATTACGTTCTTTTCGATATCGTTAGCCAGTCATGGGTCATAAATTAACACTTTTGTTATTTTATATCATTTATTGATACATTTTCATTAACGTTTCGGGAACTCACTTTTTCCCCATAGGTGTAAGCTAAAGAATCAATTACACATTAATAACAGCTATACCGTGTGGCCCACCTAAGATGTTCCCTTCAATTTTCTCCTGAACCGTTGCAGATACTGAGATGCGGTTTTCACTACAACTACTATATGCAAGAGGCACATATGGTCATGCATAATATTATTCTATTCCATTTTTTATTGCAGAGATATTGACCCAACGTCGATTTTTTAAATAGAAACCTATAGATTTTTTTAGTTCATCATAACAAGCGTGAAGAGACGAGCTCATAAATATGCATATCGCCATATGTTACATAACAAAATGTTCGAGAAATTAAGTTTCAAAGGCGCACGTCGACTGCTGATTTCCGTAATCTGAACGTGAAATTTCGGGTGATAAGCGGCAAGGCCATTACTTTCCGTTGCATCGACCCTGAGGTAAATGTAGTGATGCAATGTGCAAAGTAGCTCACGAAAACTCACGATTTGCTCTTTAAGACTACACCCTCTCAGTTCTGGAGACAATGTCCCATAGCCATGTTCGGAGCAAATCTGTACGCCACAAGGTACTATTTTTTATTTAATGAAATACTACAAGATCAGGCATCTTGCCATGCCATTTGACGTGGAACTCTGAATTCCGTTCGAAGATCTCTTTACAAGCGTCTTCAAATTTGTATATCCGTTGATGGTGCACATATTGAGTACATGTTATAAATCAAGCTATTTCTAGAGTTGTTAACTTACCTTTTGTTTCTGTATTTTAAAGCATTTCTTACTTTTATTTACACGATATTTTTGTACCGGTTGAGTCTTTCAAACAGTAAACGTTTTGTTTCAGACAGCACACGCATTTATTAATTCAGAACATGTTCACTCTCCAATCTTCCCTTGCTTTCTCTACGGTTAATGATTCAAATATTTTCTGAAATCTTGTAGTATTTCATTAATTAAAAATAGTACCTTATGGCGTACAGATTTGCTCAGAACATGGCTATGGGTGAATACATTGTCTCCAGAAATGAGAGGGTGTAGTCTTAAAGAGCAAATCGCGGGTTTTCGTGAGCTCCTTTGCACATTGCATCACTACATTTACCGCAGGGTCGACTCAACGGAAAGGAATGGCCTCGCCGCTTATCACCCAAATTTCACGTTCAGATTACGGAAATTAGCAGTCGACGTGCGCCTTTAAAACTTAATTTCTCGAAAATTTTGTTATGTAACATATGGCGATATGCATATTTATGAGCTCGTCACTTCATGCTTGTTATGATGAGCTAAAAATGCATAGGTTTCCATTTAAAAAATTGAAGTTGGGTCAATATCTCTGCAATAAAAAATGGAATAGAATAATAGTATGCGTGACCATATGTGCCCCTTGCATATAGTAGTTGTAGTGAAAACCGCATCTCAGTATCTGCAACGGTTCAGGAGAAAATTGAAGGGAACATCTTAGGGTGGCACACGGTATATAACTATTCTAAGATTGTTCATATTTAAGTTTTCTAAAATGCCCTTGACAATATTAATTTGTTCTTATTAAATTAGAAAAATTCCATTTTCGTGATGGATCATTACAAGTAACGGTAAGTATAAACAAAGACTTACTTAACGGTGGGAACTGATATTTATAGTTACAACCCTCGACGTAGAAATCATGTTCATCAAGTGTCAGTATCAACATCTCACTACAAGAAATCCACATACAATACATGTACGTTACTTTACAACGCATTGCCAGATGAAATTAAACAATTAAAACTGGTACACAAATTTATGTTAAAAGTAAAATCTTTTCTGTTGCAAAACTGTTTCTATACAATTAGAGACTATACTGATCGTCAAAAAGAAAAATAAAGTGTACTTTAACAAAACTAAGATATAGTATAATGAATTAGTTTACATTTGCATTGTATAATTTAAAAAAAGACTTAATATGCCTGTAACAAGTAATGTACTTCAGGTTCCGGGTCAATGACCCCCATCTCGAACGGTTTTTTGTCCAGTTTCCGTGATCCATTGAGCAAATACTGAGATGGCCCCTTGATTTGCTTCTGGACGTAAATGTAGCTTCACTATGCGCACGTTTTTGTTGAACTTTCCTTTTTCTTGTAGTGGTAGTAGAGCTTAGATTCAGTTTCTATTTTGTTAGCAATACAGAAAAATCAAATCTGTTCGATGGTTTACCGTTGAAAATAAGTTTTCCATAATTCGGTAACGAAACGATCTAGTTTTTGAAATGTTAATCTCTCGCTTTTTTAAAAATTTATTATTATTATATTATTATTATTATTATTATTATTAATAATAATACTATTATTTTTTCATCTTAACTATTAATAGTTGAATTGTTGGGAAGGGATTCTGAAACTCAAGAAAGCGTGCGCAGATGATTTTCTCCCCCATACGTCACATACAGTTTTTGACTGTTTTTGACTAAAAAAATAAAATAAAAAGTAATTCGTAAACGAAAGTAAATACGGCGATAGCTACAATAGAAATAGCAACGAATGCAAAGACATAAATATGTATACAGTAATATAAGAGAATGTGCAAGTAAATAACAATGAAAAAAACAATATTGTGACAGATTTAAGTAACATAATTGACACGTGAGCAAATTCCGTGGGAGGAAGGTAAATATTTTAATAAAATGTTTTGACAAGAAGCAAGGAATATATATATATATATATATATATATATATATATATATATATATATATATATATAAAACGAACACAAGTGACCAATGACAATTTAGATAATATTCGAGTTATCGAATGAGATGCGCAGTAGAAGCAGGAAGGAAGAAACGTATTTGTGTGCTAGTTGCGCAATATTCTAAAAACTGTCGACAGACGCGCAGAATGGACGGGCGACGAGGCGTAGATCCGGTGATGGTGGGTTGTATAGACGAGACAGGATGATTTTTCGTTATTGTTGAAGTTATAGTTTTTACATGGTAGTGGTCAACGCGGATGATTGCGTTATGAATTAAGAAGGAAAGCTTGACTAGAATTATCAGGGAATTTCGGAAGTAAATGTGGAAATATGAGCGTGCGTATATAACACGGACAGTTTTGTATGGATTAAACTGCAATATTAAGATGGAACGAACCGGGAACGACGGTTAAGGATGCTGCCCTGCTGCAACAGGAAGTTAAACAGCGGGGAATTCTGTTGAAAATTGAGATAATGTAGGAAGATCAAGTCGTGTTCAAATTTAAGAAGTAATTCAATATGTTCAAAGAAGTCAATTGCCATGCATGCATTCAGGGAGGGGAATAGAAAAATATGATATTCAAAACAACAATGAGGCTTTAAGAATAATGTTTTGTTATGTTGTTTTGGGGTTTGGATTTTGTTTATCAAATGCTATATACTGTATCCATGTACGTTTGCAGAATACAATAGCAAACATTATTTAAGTATCATTATTTCTGAGTATAGCGAGAAGTTTTTCAGATGCCACATCGGAAATTAAAAATAATCGCATACGTAAAATTACACTGCCGAGATCCTGTATAGGCGGCCTGTTGGAGCTGCAAAATAAAATTTATCACGACTGTATCATTTCGACATAACTAATGATAGTAAAGGAGTAAAAGTTGAAAAGCAGAGAGATTGATTTATGATATTCAGTTTATATAAAAAGGTCGAAGAAGATACGGTCAGATTTTATATTAATTTTTTTAAACATTAATTTTAAAATACGTTTATACTTAATACCAATTAACGTTAAATTGACTGCTTTTAATATAGAAAATGGTTCTAGAAGAGGACAGTCACTCATAATATTTTTACTTTTATCATTTATTTAGTATAAATTTAACAGCGCATCCATTCACGAATTTTTGCCGTTAAAGAATACAGATATCATTCAACTTTGCTGGATTAATCACAAAAAGCGCATCATACTAAATGTTTAGGAAAACCGAGTTTACATAATGATAGCCTTTTTAAACACCTCATCTATCATTATTGTCGGATGAATTGTTAGCGTTGTATAAAACACCACTTTTGGATAGACGGTCATATCCGAGAACCACAGTTACTAGGGAACAATGACACAAGAAATATTCTGCGTACAAGGAAGGTTATCTTAATTACGCAGAATTCGAACCTCGTTGCACATATGTCCTTTCTTCAATTATTTAAATTTGTTCCTGAAACATACCAGAGAGAAATTATGGTTCTGGAATATTTGTGTCAACATTTTCTTACATAATTATCAACTTTCTGTTTTCTTACTTTTCGTTCATGATTCAACAAATATATTATTTCAGTAAATGTGCAATTCAAAGAAGTGTTCGGTATATACGTCACTACGAGTAAAACGTCAAGGACAAATCGAAACTGTGAGCAGTCGTTCAAAACTTGAATAACAGCTAGTGGTGCTAAAACAGCACGTACTTTCTCGCCGTATTTTCTTGCAAAATTACGCTAAAAGTACTAAAATTTTCGAAAAATTGCACATGACCTTATTTCAGAAACTATCTCTAAGGAATAGATTTCAATAAAGGAAAGAAATCTGTAACTGGGTATTATAAATATCTCCAAATTCCATTATCTGGGTAACAATAGGTATTATCCCCATCAACCATTTGCTATGGAGAATTAATATGCATGCGGGGAAAATAAGACATCCCCGAATTAAATTAATGTAAATTGAAGAGAAATAAAACGTATCGAAAGGCGAAGGGTCAATTATGTCAGTTGAAACAGCTGAAAAATAAATACGGTTAAGAGCACATTTTAGCGCTTTCCTAATTCCCATCCCCGGCTGGTTTGCGCTTCTAAGGTCTGTGGCTTGGTAGCGGCAACGCAAACCTTTATTTTACACTTCCACTATCTACTGAAAACAGGAATGTTTGCTTCTACAGCTGGTTACAAGCTACTGAGGGCTTTTTGTTTTTTGAGTGAGGTATGAGGTGTTTTTTTGAGAGTGAGGATCTTGGTTAAAGAGATTTACTTTAGATGGTGTTGAAATTAAATTTAAGCTATGTTTGCCCTAAGTCTTTTAAATAAATTCTTCCCTTTATTGTGCACTAATTTAGTTTCAGGAAGTTCATTCTTAATTATATAAGTTTCACGAAATAAAATTTTATTTTCGTTTATAAATTATCTCAATCTCTCATATGAGTTGACCTAAGATATTTTGAATTACCATCTTGCCAAAATCTTCGTAATGAAAGCATGAATATAAATGCCAAATTGGCAATGCAATTTGCAGTCACAACTGCTAATGCTCTGAAATGAGAAACTAAAAATTAATGTAAATATTAGTTATAAGAACTTCCTACTACAAAACGCTCAACTGTTTTTCGACAATTTAGTATTTCAACTTGGATCATTCAGTTCTGTGGGATTGGAGGGTTGCCTCATGTGCCCAGTGGTCGGCACTAAACCTAACAAATAGCAATACATACTGAAAGCGTCTTTACAACCCGAGAGGTCTTTGTTCGTGTGAATGAATGTACTGCTTTAAGGTAAGTGAAATATGCATATACTCAGCAGGAGAGAACTGTTAACGTTTCATAAAAATTACGAAGCTCAACAGCAATAACAACAACTGCAGAAAACCGCCACGTACTCTATAACACTTTTTTGACTTATGAGAAATTGAATTGAAACAATTTTGAATTGTTATTTTAGATCGGAACATCGACATTTCACGAAATAATGTATATATAATAAATAAGTATGGAACAATGGATTTCTTTAATTAAAAATAATAAAGGGATACTGTTATTTGAAGTTTCTCACTATATTCAAAATTTGTATGTGTAAAAAAGCTTTCCAAGAGGGTAAAATGAGACGAAAAATGGAATAAATGAAATAAAAGAAACTAAAAAAGACTAAACATAAACGGAATGAAAAGAAAGAAGATAGAAAAAAAAAAAAAAAAAAAAGAAAAGCTTCTAAAAGGGAACAAAAGGAGCAAGGTCGTAAGTCTGATTAGGGAATGCATCCAGGCACTTGCCTTGGGCGATCGGGGGGGCGGCGTGGGGCGGCGCTGGAGGGGATATCCGGGGGCTCGCTGGCCGACGCCTCACCCAGATAGCGCCGTTGTTTACCGCCCGCGGCTTTCCTTACGTAAGGCGAAGGCTCGTCAGCGACGACGTCGACGGAAAGGCGTCCGACTATTCTGGCTCCGCCCACTTTCCCCCCTCCCCTCCCTCCCTCCCCCAGCAATGAGGGAAAGAGTTTAGCTTAATGACCTTAACTCCCACAGCACGGGTTTGATCCCGGCTGATGAAGGTTGGGTTGGTTGTTAGTGATTTCAGGCGCGTCAACTACTATGGTCATTTTCCCCGTATGTGCAGTGCGTGTTTTTTCTTGGGAGGTGACCGTTGTCTTACCCCGCTGTGTGGCGAGATCCGGCGTCGTCCTACCGTCGGATAGCGGGGTTTCCCTCAACCAGGAATCTCCCACCAGCGGGGTACCGCCCCAGCCGGGACAAGCTCTAAGCTTCCCACTAGTCTCCCGATATATGTGTCAGTGTAGTTCGTGTTAGTGTAATTGTGTGTAAGAGGTGAGGATAGGACAAAAAATAAGAAGGAACAATCGCGCGCGGTCCGTGGCCCTTTTGTTAGAGTACTTTACCGGCATTCGCCTGGTTTTGATCGGAGACACCACGGGAAACTACCAATCAGAGCAGCCGGCCTCTAGAATTCTCCTCCAGACAACTGAATTCGACCTAGCTGACAAGGTAGTATCGAAATTCCTGCCGCCGTCGGGACTCGAACCTAGGACCTCCCGGTCATTTTTTTAAAATTTATTTCTTCTCGTTCCACATTTCTGCCTCTCGATGAGTTTGATAATAGTACATATACCTATAACATTTTGGATATGGCCATCCATAGCAAGGAGTATTCATTCCTACTCGTGAACATGATCTAAAGGACCTCCCGGTCAGAGGGACTGCAGTGACATCAGTTGATGCCTCCTCTCCCGGTCCGGCTGATGAAAAGAAGCATGGATTTTCGATGGGCGGAAATTCACAATATCGAGGCGAAAAAACGACATGTAAAACAACCCTAGTAAGATCAAAATCTCTAATAATTCCCGTCCTAACAAGATCCAGCTTTACTCTCGCACTTACCACGTAAGAAGGGAAAATTATGTAATCGTGTGACGGAAAATGGTGAATTTTCGGCAAAAGCAACAACAAAAAACAAAACAAAAAACGAGCCTTGTTAACGAAAACGTGGAGAAATCTTGTTGCCTTATGTAGTAAATTAGTTCCCCTAACACGTGGTGTAGCCAGAACCCATGTTCTGTAGATCATGCGTTCATGCGATCTATCGATTGACCACAAAACGTCTATCTGCCCATCTGTGGTCAACGTTAGCGTCTAAACTGTTCAGCCGATTTTCTACAAAAATGATATTCCGCGATCGATCTGAACGAACTCACGGATTTCCGAATTTGAACAGGATATTTTGTTTTTTGCGGGTACTTAACATGAAGCCTCAAAAACATTGTCAAACGTTTCTCAAAAATTGTACCAAACTGTTTGATTAAAATTTGCCCTCTGATAGCGCACAGGCGCTTAAAGGAACGATGCAGGTCTCATAGTCGTTGAAATTTCAGATTTTTTGAAAAATATTCTTTTCAAAAAAATTGCAATTCTTTTGGTCGTTTCCTACAACTATAATATTGAAAATAGAGAATCTATTCTTTAAAGACATTTTGAAATAAGATCATGTTTAATTTTTTGAAGTAGTTTTCGAGTAATTTTGCGCGAAACCTGCAAAGTCTATTGTAAGAAAAAAGTAATTCAAAATGGTCATGAATAATTTTTTGAAAAAAAAAAAGAGTAGTTTCTGTTGTATTTGAGTGATGTTAGAATACAGTGGTATTTTTGTGTAATTATATTTTCTCTTCTTCATTTTTTCACACGTATTACTGAAGTTGGTCCTCGCTATTCCAGACTGTCTTCGTTTTTTCCCTGCAATTACCCATAAGTTAACGAGAAAATAACTTAGGAAATTGTCTAAGCTTAATATATGCAACTTAGGTTTTGAGAGGTAATTCAGACATTAACATACAAATCATTCAAGCTGTACATAAAATAGTTATTTTTCATGTACTCGTATTTTGTGTGTTTTGAATAAAAGTTGCAAGGATGTGCAAGATATCTCTCCCCGAGGTTAAGAATCAGTGTTCCGAAACGCCTCAATTAAGCGAAAAGCATCTCGTGAGGTCTCAAGGTTAGGTTTTGCCGGCCTTACACCCTCTGTGGGCATTCGTTAATCGTGTATATAAAACCCTTATGTTTTTTTCCAACATCTCTTCCACAATTGTAAATATAAATGTGAATGGCGAGCATTGATCTGGAGATGGTGGCCAACAGTAGATGAAGCGATTCAATAGTTCAACCAAATTACAGGATATGTTCTCAAAATTTTTTCAAAGTAATAATTTGACTTTTAAATAATTTCTAAAAAAATCAATGAAAATTGTAATGTGAAGATGACCTGATAAAAATTACTCATTAAATAGATTATTTATAACATTCTTTCTTCCGAAGATAGGAAATAGAATCTCACACACCAGGAAAATTCCCAACATATAGATATTACAATAGCTCAAACTTTTTCATAGTCTATCTAATGAGATAAAATATTACATCCAAATGAGTGTATATCAACGGCGTTCAAGAAAACTCACATATCTAAAATATTGTTCCTTAATCTAAAACTTTAAGAAGCGGTTCACAAAATTCTTTGTCGTGGAAAGAAACATGGATACTCGAGACGTTAAACTTTGTGAACATTTTCATAAGATACAAAAAATAAGATACAACTTGCAAAAATTACTTCAATTAAGGTTTTTAAACTTCAGAAAATATTTTAAAACTGAAAACAGTTCTGAAACAAACTGAAAAGTGTTCCAGAAAAGAAGAGAAAAAATTCCTTCATGGACGGACACTACTTTGTTGTAGAGTTTTGTGGTGGTTGCTTGATCAACGTGTTGAAAAACAGCAGGAGAAAAAGACTGTTTCTTTCCCAAAATAGTATTTGTAAATACACCACTATTTTGTAGAAAATAACTTGCTTTTACTCATATCCCAATACACATTTTTACAACACATTCTGCAGAAACAGTCACTTTCGGTAAAAAAACAATAACATTATTGACACCCGAGAACAAACGCGGCGTTTCTCGATCCTTCCAGCTATTATTCTGAGTCGCTCTTCCGGGAGGGGGGGGTCGGGCGGCCTATGTGCACACGCCGCGCCTCTCGAGCTCCGGCTGATCAGATTGTGCCGGTCGAGCGGCGGCGATCGGCACGACGCGACGCCAGATGCAGCCGGGGCGGGGCAGGCGGGCGGCGGCGAGTGGAGGATGGTTGGATGCGGTGGTGGAGGTGGTGTAGGTGGAGGGTGGGTACCCACACTCACACCTCAAGGGGTGGCGGTGGCGGTGACGGGGGCTATGGTGGAGGCGGGTAGGAAAGGCAGTGGCGGGCCTATGGTGGTGGCGGGAGCAGGGGCAAAGGCGGTGGCTGATGCGGTGGCGGGGTCCGAGGCGGGTGCGGGGGCGGAGCGTCTCGGTGGCGGGGGCGACGACGCGACGCGCGGTTGCAACGCAAGGGGGGGGGCGGCGGACGGTGGGTGTGTGGGTGGACGTGGGGGCGGACACCGCGGCCGGCGGCGCGTGCCAGCCTCGCCGTCCGCAAAGCCCGCGGAAGACTGCTCCTCGTCCAAGGGAATCGTGGAGTCTCACGGCTCAAAGACAGACACGACACGCAACGCAGAATAGAGGTTTCAGAACAAGTTACCCAACAACTGGCGCCTGAAATTGATTGTCCAATGAGACCTGTTATCGTTTCGGGTTTCTCTCGAGAACGAAGGTTTTCTGGGCCATATTGTGTTTGTGTGTGTTTTACTTTCACGCATACTACAGACACAGTAGATAGCAAGTTATGTAATTCTGTAGCGAAAATCGTCTATTTCTCCGCAGAAAAATCATATCGTCGGTCCCTGATACCGAAAAAGTGGATGACTCGTCTTCCTGTATATACTTCATCTACCAAGTTGTGTAATCGCATCCCACGATTTGTGAGTTTTGAATCCGAAATATTTGTTAATGAAAAAACGTCTATCCGTCCGTCTGCGTATAATGATACTATACTGTACTGATACTAAACTGTACACATAATTTTCACCAAAATTGACATTCCTCGATCGAACTGGATTCCTGTCGCAGTCATTTGATTTTCAAATGAACGTTTTAATTTCGGGGGATACTTTTCAGGAAGCCTCGTCTTCAGTTTTTCTAAAAAATGGTTCCAATTTTTGGATGATTTTTTTATCAAATACAGTAAAGTACGGTTATAAAATGGCGCAGGTCCTACTTTCTTTTAATTCTTTGAATTTTCGAAAACTGTAAAAGTTGAATATTTTTGGCATCTTCTTGCAATATTGAAGATGGAGATTTTTCTTCTAAATAAAATCTGTTCTTGAAAATTAGATATGAAAGTAAGGTCGTGTACATTTTTTCAACATTTTAGTTTTCGTAAAATTTTGTCTGAAATAAAGGCAATTTAAAAAAACTCAAAACTGCTTTAAGTTCTTGTTTTTATTTTTTGGAGGGAATACTACAAAGTACGCTTACAAAACTGTCAAGCCAAGAAGCAACGCTTCTAGCCTGTTTAATTCAGTTCTTTCTGGTTGCATTATCATCGTTCTAATTTTAGGAGCTTAGTTCTACATTTCTTCGAAAATGAATTTTAACAGTAAATCAGAAGGTAAATATTCTATCCATATCATGTTATGACAATTTTTTGAACATCCATTGAAATGTCAACACCAATGTGACGTTCCAGAAGTGTTCTACTCTTTAATAGAATAACATAACATAAGCAAATTATTAAAGTTTCAACAAGAACAAGTACTTGGGATGCTAAAACGCTCAAAAATATGTATTGTCACCGAGAAATTAAATATGTACACATACTATAAAGCAGGAATCAATATTTGAGGGTGCACAATGAACAGAAGTTCACGTCCTTTTCAGTGTACACAAAGCAGCAGGCAGAAGCAACCAAATGATCTATGCGGTGAAGAACGAAGTCCATCAATGCGAGATATTCATCAAAGAATGAAGTAATTCAAAACAACAAGCACATTGCTGTCACTGACTGCAGTGTATGTAATCAGCACAAACGATAAATCGAAGTATACAAAAATTCGTGAATCACAGTGTAGTATCCACAATTAGAAACTGATAAGTAATTTTTGCTTTCATATGAAAATAGGTGAACAATACTGCAAACTATACTAAGAGAAATGACCCGACATAGATTTTATAAGAAAATGGCACTAAACAGTACACCAGAGTAATATGATAATTCTTGCAATGAAGTTAAGAATAAATCTTACTTAAAAATGTATTGCTATGTTACATTTACGGAGTAAGGAAACAGACAGTCTGGATTTGTGTAAGGAAACTATAGCAACACGCAATTAAATAAGAAGTTTTTTATAAAGTACTAATACACCAGTTACATAAAAACATACAGTAAATCAATAGAATAGTAATATCTTAAAAGATTCGAAATTTTCATTTAATTTCATAATTATAATGTTTGATTATTTATAGTACTATCTAATAGAGAGAGTACCCTTCTAGAGTTACTATTGTTGTATGTCGATAAATGTAATTTTCAGATTTTTCTGTCCTAGAAAATTGTTTTCCCCTCCTCAAGAAATAATATTCTTCCAAGCCATCCTTCTATTATCAAAATCGTTTGCTTTCGCCATCGCGGTCAAAGTTCTGTTCCTATCCCTCATCGTTTGGGAGAAGGAAACGACATCGTGGGTTTGACAGCACCGACATGGCTTGGAACGTCGTTGAGCCAACGTGATCATCCCCTCCATAGCAGCGGCGTGCGCTGTCTCCGGGAAGCGAGCTGTTTATCGGGTGAGAGCGCGGGGGTCAAAGATCACCACGTGATTCAGGTCTCCTCGCAGCCAGCCCTTGGAATCTTTTGTGTGCGCGGGAGATAACCCCCCTCCCCCGGCCGGCCGGCGGTGCCACACCCCCGGCGCGCCCTCGGCGCCGCCGCGCTCACTTGTTCTTGCCCCTCCACTGCGCCACGTGGTTGGGTGGCCGGGCGGAGGAGGCAATCGAGGCGAGACGTCATGGATTGTGGTGAGGCAATTGCAGGGAAACGCCATTAAATAAGAAGAAGAACTTTTTTCTCAACTGTCTGGTTTCGAGTTCGACTGATAAAACAATAATTCCATTGAGGACCAAGTTGTACAACCCGAGTTTAAACGTGACCCACCGTTTAAACTCGGTTTAATATCCAGTGGCTGGTTGTACAATTGACGATCAGCACGTATTGCCGTTTAAACTGAAGCCGAATCTGAACTGCCGATCTTGAAAGTTTAAACCTGAAAACATAACCTTGAAGTAGTAGATTGGTGATGACTTATGTCGAAATAGCTAGTATGGAAACTGCACGATTAACCGACGATGAGGATTTTGAAGAATTTGTTTTCAAATATGCATTTCGGAGAAAGCCAAAAATATTTCGTCCTCATCAAAATCATTCCGAAATGTGGAGGGAGAATGAATTTTTTAACAGGTTCTGTCTATCCAAAACCCGCGTAAAACATGTACTACAGTAGTTTAGTTTCGTCATTCAATATGTTCACTCACTGCTAGGTAACTAAACCATACATTGTGGAGAGTTGCCACCTGGGATATCGGAAGGCATTTCTGAGCTGTGCGATTGCTTTTCCTACTACATAGTTTTTAGCTTTTCAAATGTAGCTTCTTACTCACAAATGTCGTACTCAATTTTAAATGTTTTTCAGATAAAATAAAATACTTTTACGATAAATTGTGTGCATAAATTGGAAGGTAGGTACTAGAAAAACATGAAAATTACACCACGCAGGCAGATGTTGGTTAAATCAACCACAATAAACAAGAGAAAAAAATCTTATATCAGCAAAGATATTCCAGTTCGAGTTCATAGTTTTTCAATTGTTTGCGCTTTTCCACTAGTTCAAGGTTGACAACTTTGTTTACCAAAAGTCTAGCAGTCGTGTACCTGAACTATCGATTAAGTTTGATGAACAACTGTGTGGCTAAACTGCGTTCACATTCTGAACGGAGGTTTGCCGATCTGTAGTTTAAACGACAACTTGTACATCTGACACTAAATCTGATAAATGACCAGCTGAATTAACGTAGATCCTGAAATATCGTTGTCTCTTCAGCGACTGTGCGACCCTGGAAGGTTCTAGGGTTTGAGTTCCCATGGTGGTGGATTTTCATAGTTAAATAGTCACGTTGACTTCAGCCTTGTCTGGAGGAGAATTCTAGCGGCCAACTGCTCCGTGTGATATTTTTCCGAAGTTTCTCCCATTAATTCCTGGCGAATGCAGGAGAAGTAACCTAACAAAACAGGTCCCGGACAACGCCCGTTCTTTCATTCCTCATCCGTGTACACACTTTTCTCACACTCATACGACTACATGGCTACGCGTAGTATATTATCAATAGTATATCATCGCTGTACTACACACGCTACTCGGCTACACACACACGTCGGGAGGCCAGCGGGGCCCCACTGGTGGAGATACATGATTGGACGAGTATAACCATATTTAACCATATATGTATAATTCTGAGTTACTGTGTTATTTTGAACTGACTGTGTAATTATAAAAGTAGTCGTTAATAACTATATGTTGTTGATGCGACTTTAAATAAATAAAATCAAAAAGAGTATGAGAGCAATCAAAAGCAAAGAAAAAGAAAATAATGGGTGTATATTGCTTCTTCATAGTTAAGAATAGTAAGAAGGTTGTGCAATACGCCTAGAGGGAAAGAACAAAGTGAAGCTTACTAAAGGCAGAATTTTAATAATGTAAATAGTCTAGTAAATTAAAGTATAAAAAAAAAAAAAAAAAAATGTATTTTGAAATTAAAAACTTAAATCATGAAGTAAAGGATCTGAATTGGTCAAAAGTAAAAGTAATATGTAAGGTTTGAACTAATGTGATATGGTGGAAGGTGCCAAGCAAGGAATGTTGGCGGACGAACAACATTTCTGCACATTGATTCACCAGCCAATAGTACAAAAAACCGTTAACTGTGTGATTTTAAAAGCAGACGCCAGCCGTCTCCAGGAAAATTCAATTAATAAACGATAGGTTATAACAAGATAATTTTATTTCTTTTGTATTTTTTATAAATGAAAATATTTGGTACAAGGGTCATATGTGTATAATAAAATACTGTGTTGTGTGGAATTTTCTGTTACGTTGAAGGATTTGGAAAGGTCGTAATATTTATAAAGACAGGTAATCTTTAAGATCAAAATGGTTTCTTTGCCAACAAGCAAGTATGTAGCTGAGGAAATATATTTTATGAAACTGAAAATGAATAATTTTTAAAAAGCTCAGAAAGGAAAAATGTTGATGGTAAATTTAAAGATTGGAGTTAATTGAATTACATTAATTAATGAATAATATGTTCAGTTAGTTACAGACAAATTAAAGGAATGTCATTACGGAAGATCTTTTATGTTGATAGTTTGAGTAAATGTCTGTTCATTCACTACTACAATTATTGGAATTATGTCCAATTCAAATAGTATGTTAATCATATGAGGCGTATTTCATTCGATTATCTTTCGTCCCGTTATAAATATAAATCTGCTGGCAAAATAGCATGCAAGCATGAGGAGGACTAGGAAAAATGTCTGAGTTAACTTCTTCAACGGACGACGCAGTAAATATTTGTTTGGAGGTTTTTCGTTGTCCATCGAACAAAAAGGGACTACTACAATATCGTATACCCAACAGAACGATGTAACCGCATAATTGGTTGAAATGGAATAAGTGAAATGTCTCAAAAACAATATTGACGGTATTGAAATTTTGCTTCAAATCGCCGGAGGGTATTTGAAATCTCAAGTTTGACACTATCCTTTAAAATAATAGCCCGTTTGCCTGTGGTCAAGGCTAGCATCTATTCGACTTCCTTCAAAAATTTTTATTCTCTAATCGATCTGAACGAACTCAAATCTCTGGGAGTTTCAAAGGAATATTTGGATTTTTGGAGGTACTTTACATGAAGTTACCACTACACTCCAAATTTCCTGAAAAATGGCATCACATTGTTATTAATATTATTTATTTTTTATTAATATACAATTTTTTATATTTTAGTCCTCGAATATCAGAATTTTTGGCATCTATTTACCATCTTCCGGCAACGAATTGTTTATTTTTTTATGTTAAGTTTTGAATTTGTACAACATGACTTCTTTTCCATATATCCATTATATGACACACGTACACAGCTTCGTAATTATAAAATATTGCAATTACATATTTAGAAACACGCCCAACACGCCCAACTCTGAGTTCAGTATGAATAGTAATTGTTTTATTCCATAATTTGTAAACCTCTCTTATTTCATCAGTCAAAGACAAAAGTACTGAACGACAAGAATATTTTTTTGCTACATTAATTACAAAAATATTTCTATTAAATAAAAAAAAATAATTTGTGATGTGAGAAGAAAGGAGGTTCTTTCTAAGATATGGCTATTAGAAGGAACAGAAAGGGACGCCCAGGTGGCGGTAAACAGGCGGGAGAAGATGTTAACATGCATGGGAGGCGACCAACTTCAGGGTTGTCTGGGAAGTCTATGTAAAAATCTATTCTAAATTTCTAACATTTTTAAATCATTATGTTTATGATGAATGAGTGTTTTTGTTCCAAGAGGAAGCTGGCAACGTGTGATTGTCCTGTGTTATGTGTAAGCATTTATGCATTCTTTCATTCTTCGTTTAAAGGACCTTCGGATTTGGCCAATATATTGTGATTACAATTGTCAAAGGAAATGGAGTATACACCACATCTTAGAGACTTACGGATAGGATCTTTATTGTCGAAAACTGTTTTGGAGATTGTTGGGTGTATGCCAAATTGTATGATTTTTTACAAATATTTTTATGCGGCAGTGTTCTATAGAAGAGAATGGAAAATCTGGTTGTGTGTGTGTGTGTGTGTGTGTGGGTGTGTGGGTGTAGGAGAGGGATGGAGGGGGTGAGAGGAATGGAGAATAAGTGATCGACAGGTCTAGAAAGTTAGAATTTTGGTTGTTTTCTTTTTCGACGATGAATTTTATATTAAAATGCAGAATATTTAGAAAATCAGTGAAGTCTTTCAATTAGTGAAGTTTTTCACCAACCGAATGCGGGAGCAGTACCCTCACAAGAGGGCCACGCACTGGGGGCGATCTTTCCTTCCTCTTCCTTCCGATGCTCACTACTTACACACATTTACACTTACACCCACTGCACTACCACGCATGACGGGAGCCCTTTTGGGAGCTCAGAGCTTGTAGGTCGGCGATGGATCTCGCCAGCGAGGAGAGATCACTGCCTACCCTCGTGATAAAATTAGTGATCTTACATAATAGTACTCACTTTTCCTATTTAGTTTCCTTATCACTACAGTCAGGGCTATCTTTTCGATTTTTACCCACTCTCTTTCAGCTGACAACTTTTGGCACCTAAAATACATTTTTCACGTTTTCGCCATTTCTTCAAATTTCTAATAAATGAATTTAAATATAACCTCAATAGTATTAAGGAAGGGTAAAATTAGATCATTTTTTAAATAATTCTCGAAATAGAAGAATTTACTGACGACTCAAATTTAAATTTTTACATCAAAGTGGCATGTATTTATTGTTTTTTAAACCAATAAATGAGTTTTTTCAAGCAAAAATCTCCCTCTTCAATTTTGTAGATTTTTAAATGTCGCAATTTCCGAAAATATATTTCACGCAAAATGTCCACTCATATTTTTGAAAGGTTGTACGTAAGTTTATTTAAAGAGCTCTTATTAATGGAGCTGCCTTTATAGAACAGATTTAATTATGAAATGAGTCACTATCTTGAATATTGTTCGAGTAGTTCTAGGAAGACGCCACCAAAATGTGAACTTATACAATTTTCAAAAATTCAGAGATAAGCAATGAAAATACGATTACTCAATTTTTTAAAGCTTGTTTTGCTCTACTGTGAAAAATAATATAAAAAATGGTTCCATTTTTGAGAAATTTTGAAAATGTTTTTAACGAAAGTGCCCACAAAACGCCGACCTGGAAGGCCGAGGTGGCTAAGAGCGAGTACCGACTCAGCGCTTCAGTCCGAAGGGTCGTGGGTTCGAGTCCCGCCTTGGGCATGGTTATTTGTACCTTGACCTTGTATGTGTTGTCGCGGAGGGCCTCGCGTTCTGCTGACATCAGAGGAGCCCGCAAGTGTGTTGGTCTAGTGTATGGTGGAATGCAATGCGTCCCATTGGGACGTAAAGGGTAACCGGCTGTTCGCTGGATAAAAAGCCCTAGAAAAAAAAGCCACAAAAATCAAAATATTCGTTTCAAATTCCCAGGTCCTCGAGTTCAGCCAGATCGATGAGGGAACAGCAGTTTTGGAGAAAATTGACTCAATGATTTAGATTATGGCGATGAACACAGAGCCGGACAGGCAAACAAACGAACAGAGACAGTACACACAAGACGGTCTGAGTTTTGTCTGCAGGCATTTTTATGGTATCATGAACACACAAAACGTGGATTCTTAGTACACAGCGTGTTAAAAGTAATTTAATACATTCATATGAATAAGATTTATCTACTTTTCTGTTACCAGAGCCCTACAATGCGAATTTTCCTGTAAAACAATTTCCATGGTTTTTCGCAGCATTACAATACTTTCTCTATACTACGTAAGTAGTACGGCAGGAAGTAAAAAATGTATCTCTTCCATTTTCATTTATTTTCTTTCTAGAATATAAAGCAGCTAACTTCAGTACTTTTAATTTCCCTATAAATTACCAAAAAGTACGCAAAATGGTCTTGGTCATTTCTGGGCCATCAGCACGCAAACTCATTCTGTACTTGGAATTCTGATCTGAACGTAGTCCCGTACAGTAGGGAGACTGCCCTACTAGTTAAGATTGTATACATTTTAATACTAGTAGTGGGTCCGCGACATTCTAAGTTCGGATTTCGAGGATACAGAATTTTCTGACCAGGAAAATAGATGGAGCGAAGTCGACAGTAGCCTGGGTGAGAATTCTGAAGTATGGCTGTCTTACTCCAATAAGTAGGAAGAGGACTTTTATGCCCTAAAAATCTTGAAGTATGTTTTTATAAGTATGCATTTACGACCTAAAAATTCTGAAATATGCACTTTAAGATGCAATTAAAATTAACGATATTTCATTTCCTGTACAAATCGTTTCCTGATAAAATTTCAGGAGAAGCACGCTTGGAAATATGCATTAACATTAATGTATATAGCATCCAATTTTAACCAAATATCAAGAAATTTCACTTAGCTATGAACTGAAGCAATAGACAAAAATATGCAAAATCGAAGATATCCGCTCCGTACCAATCAATAATTTCCGGGCATTCTTGCAATCAATTCCAGGCGGATGCCGGAGCAGAATGTTAAACACCGAGCCACGGTCTGTACGCAATTCTTGCTTCTCCCTCCCGGGCGCATACCCATCCAGAGCGATGAGCCAGACTCCCATTGATCTAAGGAAATCTCCGGCACGCGCAGGATTTCCGCGCGAGAATACCAGAGGATCTCACTGGTGGGATAAGGTTCCGCCCTTCGTAGTTGATTATGATAATGTAAAAGACGATGATAAGTTACATTTCACTAAATACGTTGGGCACCTTAGTTTTTAATCCGTATGAATAAACAAAAGGTACGTAAAATGGCCTTTGCCATTTCTGGGCCATCAGCTCGCAAACTCATTCCGTACTTGGCATTCTGATCTGAAGGTAGTCCCGCACAGTGGGTAGACTGCCCTTCTAGTTGAGATTGTGTAGTACATTGAGATTGTGTAGATTTTAATAATAGTAGTTTGTCTGCGACATTCTAAGTTCGGATATATACATTGTGCTTTCCGAGAGATATAGAGCCTGATTCTTGAATACGCGGTTTATCTTCCAATTTAGAAAGTAAACTTGGCGAACCTATCAGTTCTATTTCAAAAATGGGCATCTGGAAAGCAAATTTGTTCAACATGAGTGACGCTTGTGTAGAGGTCTCGGAATATTTTCTCCGACAGTACCGAGAGGGCTTAAACAAATGAACCCGCCAGGCTCTGAGGCAAAGTGCTGGCTTTTACGCCACACGGTGTCCTACACACAGAGCGATAACACAGAACAAGTCAGTGAAACAGACCTTCATAGAATGTAGGATATACACATTCAACGCTCCGAAATTAAAGTAAACTCTTGCAGTCTTTTATTAAAATACCTCACTATTCAGAAACAATATGGTGTAATGAGTTATACAACAACAGTACACAGTACATACTTTTCTTGTATTATTTGTAACAGTTACATACTATTATAATACTAGTTGAATACCCATAAAAATTTTACACTATTGAAAACGACTGCATATGTCAAAGCGACCATCGACAGAATACTTCACCTGGATATCAACTCACTGACCCAATACAAGTATCTCCAAGTGTTTCCTTCCAAAAAAAAAAAAAAAAAAACTGTTGCTGTATAGGTATCCGCTTTTAACACTTTTATTAATTGTGGTGTTTACACATTACTTCAACACATTAGATCAATAAATTTTAAAAAATTGGAAACAGCTTAGACGAAATATGAAAATTTTGTAGGGTTTTCTTGTAAATTACTCCCAAATATGAAAAGGTCCATTTTAAATTGGAGGGGTGCTAAACCAGGAAGGTCGATTGGAGACAGATAGGCTGACAAACGAGTGGATGTTATAAGAAACCTTACTTGATTTCAACCTGAACGTGGATTCTGGTTCTCCAGAACGTAATTTCTCACTACAGTACGTATACGAGAAGTAATTTACCACATTTAGGAACACGGCCAGTAACACAAACAAAATTGTTTTTCAGCCTTAAGATCGTCATTTTTTCCTTTGGCATTCCATAACTTACTCAACTAGTACTTTCGAAGAAATGAGAAAGCAAACAAAACTTTCTTCGCATTAAGGAATCTCAATATAAATATTTCTGTCAGCACATCGACTCTTTTCCTTGAATCACTACCTACATAATTCCTATTAACAATATAGCATACGATAAAATTAATATTGACTAGAGGTGCTATAAGAGCACATTTCTCATATTATTTGTAACTGTTTTATTTGTGAAAAATGTGCCCTTATATTATTTCAGCTACCTCTTGAAATACATCAGACATCACCAACATATCACGGTAGATTCGAAAAAATTAACATTCGATTATTGAAAAAGAAAGTTTTATGGAAAAACGAAATTGACTCTGCACTTGCTGAAATAAAATATCACCATGTATCAAAAATGAGTGATTTCGTGAAATAATTTCTACAATGACAAAATTCAGAACGGAGCACAGTGTGTTTAGATAACCTAAAAAGTGTTCTTCAAATTTATCAAAGTAAGAAGTTCTCGCAAGAATTCTGTTACGTTCTCCCCACAGAAGGTTGTTTTCGATTACCTCTCCTGAAACGGTTGTTCTCGAACGTTTATGGATTAAATTTATTTAATTCATAAATAATTATTAAGAATTTGTCTAAACATGACTTCCGCAATTGCGTTTACGAATTTAGTGAAGCTTACGAGCAAATCAAAAGCGATTAATTGGAAGTTAAAGTCTTCTTTAATTTATTTATCTCGTTTGACTGAGATTAGATATTATAACACACATTTTGTACATTATTCTCCAAATGAGTTTTCTCTATGAAGAATTTTAGAAGAGGATAAAAATCAAATGATTTTCACGCTAACAGCATTCCAACATTCAACTGCCAAGATTCATTATATTTTAATTAAGGTGCTCGCAAGTATTTACGAACCGTTTTGGTTTTGGAAGCTTCAAGAACTTAATAATAATAATAATAATAATAATAATAATAATAATAATAATAATAATAATGTCTCTATTTATGCCGAGGCGCAAACCATAAAGTCTGCTTTTCCGTCTAACCGTTTAAATATTTACATTTATATAATTACAATTGAAGCATTCGAGCGGAAATAATGATAACGGACGTTACTTATTAAAGTGCAATGATTGTATTAACTAAAGGTAATGTGTGGACATAAAGAATAAATGTATTTTTATAGCCAATATTTATGGGCTCTAAAACTAACATGACATAAAGGGAGCCTTTGTATCTTATTTAGAAGGGGGTAATAAACCAATAATTTTACTTTCGCAAAATATCAGAAGTCATCTCCTACACGCGAATGCCTCAACATGTTTGCTTGTAAACGAATTGCGAAAAAACGGAAGGCAGATTTTACATTTAATTTAGTTAATATTTAACTTTTACGTTTAACTTCTTTATTGAATGTTTGGTGCGATTGCCAGCAGAGAACGTTTAACTAGAGGACATGCTATGATAAAAAATAAATGCATTGATAGACACTCATTTACAAAATATTTATTCTGAGACTTTCAGTTATTTATTGCCTGTATGAATGCACGTTTCAGCGTCGTTCAATAACCGATCCTTTTCATGGGGTCACGGATCTTGATGTCACCAACACAAAGTAAACGAGCAATTCCGACCAGAACATTATCGACCCTCGAGATAAAGTTGGAAATAAATCACATGATGAAACAAGTTCATTACTAAATAGTATTATACATGGTGAAAAGATAGGATCAATGACGAAGTTCTGTAAACCGAATTCATTCACAACCATTTTAGTACTCCCTTAATCTAATATTTATTTACTTAAATGATCTTGCATCATAATTTTGCCTTCGCATGCATGGAAGTGAAACTTCTCCGCCATATTTCGATAAAATTCTATAGATTATTAATGTACTACTGAGGTACTGGTCTTTGAAAATGTAATAAATCGGTAATATGGTCGTTTCTTTAGAATTCTAGATTTTTAATTCGAAAGAAATAAACATGTGACTAGAAAGATTAAGCAATAGTTGATAATATTAAATATATGTGCATTTCCATGATATTTATTCCATCAGCAAATACTATGCATCCATTAGGGTCTACAAAACGAATTAGTCGTTCAGTGCCTTAATATTGTTTGAAACCTGTAGCTCACTTGAAAAGTAAATAAAAATGTTATCATTATGCAAAAATGTTTTTTACAATAATAACAAAAAGTACACTAAGTAAAAAACATAAATAATTATAGTACCTAAGCTATGGTTCTAAAATTACTAGAGTCCTACTCTTCACCCCCCGGATGTCCTTCTGTTCACAATGTTAAAGTATGGGTAATAAAATATCACTAATGAAAACGAAAAAAAGTATAGAATTCGTGTACTGAAACTAAAATCGTTTCACTTGGTCCAGGTTGAACCCATTTACGTAAAACCGATTCTCATACCTCTGTAGAAAAAAAATAGTTAGCAATTAGTGAAAAAATCAATGGATTAGGCATCATAGTTTAGAAAAGTGCGCGAATACTTTAAATTTTAAAAAAAGAAAGCAAATATTACTTAATTCTTTAAGTCAAATTCCCAATTTTACGCGTGAAAGTTAAATAGAAGTAACATTTTATATTTCCCTTTAATAGCGATGGTAGCGCACATAGTTGTCGCATGGGGAACTACATGTTACCAAATACCTTGTCCTCGCTCTCAGCAAGAGTCGATATGCACCATATCTTCAGCTCTTTGAGTCACCCGATCCCAGAATCACCAAAGCATATAATGGTAGCAATTCGCATCTTTTCGGGGGGCAAGGGGGTGGGGTTGAGGGGGAGCCCGTGGGAGGGGGCAGGCGGCCGGCGTCGCGCGGGGCGGCCGGAGCGCGCCCCGGGGGGGCCCCCGGGGCCGGGCCCAGCCCCCCCCCCCCGGGCCCAGCCACGCCGACGCCGACGCCCTCCGACGCCGCCATGAGCAGGTTGTAAGCCAGCGCGTGCCCCAGCGTCGACGCGGCCAACAGCCGTAGGTTGCAGCTGCCCCAGGGCGAGGGACAGAATTGCCGGGGAATCGCCGCCGAAGCAGGAGGACGCAGTATTGTTTTTAAGGAGCCAAAGACTTTCTCGCCGCCGCCAACATGTTGCTGCCGAGGTTACCAGACTTTACCAAGCGCCAGTGGATGACCATTATCACCTTCAGCGTGGCGGACTTTTGCAACGCCATCTGCGTGTCGCTGCAGGCGCCCTTCTACCCGCATGAGGTGAGCACTAAAGCAATGGAAAGAGCACAATGCAAACGCTGCTCACGAGATCATTTAAAAACTGAAAACTAACTTAGCTTCCTTAGTACTAACCTCTGTAATTTATAGAAAATTCAGACCATGATATGGTTTTGAGTCGATGATATTTTCCATTAAAAATACTTTGCTTACATTTACTTGATGATAGATATGAAAGGACTAAAAAATATCTTATGGTAGATTTGAAAGGTCTGAAAAATATCTTAGGGTAAAATTCAAAGAACTGAAAATATTTTATTGTAGATTTGTAAGTTCGAGAAAAGTTCTTATCGAAGATTTGAAAGGTGAAATATTACGACAATAATATTATTTTGGGCTGTAAAATTGCAACCTTATTTAAGGAATTATTGGTACAACACCATTCAAGTTAATATTATTTTTAATCGTCATTTCTGTTGGCCTAACACAATGCAGAGAAAATTTCGACTCCTATTAATTTGTTAAACACATTCGTTCCGTCTAATGTTTTCTTATTAAACACCAGCAATGCTGCTATAGCTAGACAATTGTGTGAATTACTAATAATTACTAAGGAAAATTGTCATTTCTTGCAGAATCGTTCTCCAATTTCAAACATTATTAAATGTCATAAAATTATTTGAATAGAAATTCTCACGTCTGTAGATTTTATGAAATTTTTATTCCAAGGAAATTAAGAAGTTTTTCAAAAATTTGCACAGTTTCATATTCAAAATCTGGGGAATTGTAATTGAAAAATAAGAAAGGGCGTACCTTTGGCTTTGAATCTTCCCTCTTATCAGATCAATCGTTTTTATAATGTCATTTATTCTCTCAGAGAAAAACAAGCAAAGTCTTATTTTTCATGTAAACAAATTTAAATAACATTCAAAGTTTGTTAAGCGTTGTCGTATAAAAGCAACACATATTATAAAGAAACAATGCAAGTTAGGAAGAAATTTGAATGGTCAGTTATTCTTCTTTTAAACATTCACACAGAAAAAGTACGATTTTGAACAATCTCAATTGGAAAACAAGTTCTTTCTCTTCTAGTGCAGAATAGTATACAATTATCTTAATTTTTCTTTTTTAATGTAATTTCCCTAAAAATAGACAAGTTTGATTTCAAATATTTATCCTAAATCAGAACTAAGCTTATCACCGAAAATCATACGTATCATTGCAATTAGTCACCCTCGTAAAATAAAAATAAAAAGAAATAATGACTCGGTTCCGTTGCCGAATTATGTTAATCTTGCATCATCCCCTCATGGAATGTATAAATGCACTCATTCAAGGTATCTTTTAGAGTTTGAATCTTAACATTTAAAACTATATTGTGCCCATGTGTGTATAAATAAAGGCTGGATATAGAAAAATTCTTAAGTATTTTTGATGATTTTTAAGTATTTATTTCAAAAAAACAAAAACTATGTAAACAGCTTGTCTTAGGATGTGTCTTAGTGCTCTCAAGAGCTTAATCGTGAACATTCTTGCACATGACCGTCTGTACTATGTTCTAAAGCTCTTTTTCTAGGTATAGTGCCGCGCGACTTTTGCACACGACTCATACACTCAGTGATGTAATATTATAAACTCGTGTGTGTGTGTGTGTGGGGGGGGGGCAGAAGTTTAGGAGGGAATTTCTCTCGATAAGGCAAATATCTCATGGACTATATGGTTAAAAATCCTTTGAATCTATAGAATTGTTGGAAACACAAGTTGCAAAACGTGAATTTTTTTCATTTCGTTTTCTAAAATTAATCAAATTCACCCACACCGCAATAAACATGTTTCACAAAAATTTATCCCACCCAACTATAGTAGAACTTCTATTATCCGGGGTAATGACAGGTAAGAATATCCCACAAACAATTGGAAACTACGAATAGTGGTCATATTTTATGGAGCATACGTGTCAAAAAAATACTATATTATAAACAATATTATAAAATAGTACATATTTATTCATTCCCATCAATTTGGTACTTTTTACAATTTTAATTTTAAAAATAGTCGCTTTATTTTTTCTTAAACTGGTTTCCGATAATTCGATTCCCGGGAAATGGAAACCTGACAAGGAAGGTTTCTCTGTATGTTTTATTTCTGTAATATTTTTTATATACATTCCCATTATAAATCACATTTTAGAAAACGGGTATTTCTTAATTGTTCAATACTGAGCGTACGAGACGACCCAAATTTTAAAAACTAGGAATGATATTATTCTTAATGAACTGTTATACTAGCAGGGAAAGAAAACTCAACCTGACACTGGGATAACAATATACCGAGAAGTTCTATTGATCATTTTGTTAGTGAGAATAGAGATTTTCTAATATTTCAAGAATATTTTTGACAATTGGAAGTAAAAGTATTTCAAATTATACCTTAATATCTCAGAAATACGTTTCTGTAGCCAGAAAGACGCAATTTATTTTTTTTTTACAGACGTATACTTAAAATAAAAACGAGTATTTGTATTGATTGATGCTGCGAATGATTCTAACTGTGTAAGAGAGATCCTCTCACAAAACTGTAATGAAGTATTTACTGTAAATGAACAGAATGTACAAAGTTGTTTAATATTTTTAAGAACCATGTAGAAACAGGATTCCACGTGAAAGAATAAGAATCGTTAGCCTGAATTAATTTTAAAGATAGGCGATTTTTATTCACCAAATACATGAAAGGGATGCGAACATTCTTGTGCTATCGTGACGCCTGTGACAGTGGGGGCAGCGGAGGCGGCGGCGTCGCGGCGGCGCCGGCCTCTCGCGCGGGTCACCGGCCGCCCCCGCCCGCCGCCCCTCCCCCTCCCCCCCGACCGCCACCACCCCTCCCCCTCCGCCACCGCCACGCCGCTCAGAGGCAATGCTTGCTTGCTAGTGATAGCGGCGGGGGCGGCATCCCCGCCTGCGTGGCCGCGCGGGGTGGGGTGGGGTGGGGTGGGCGGGGCGATCACGCCGAGCGCCCGTGACCTGCGGCGCGGGTCGGCGCAGGCAGTTTGGCGAGCACGCCGCCCCTCCCCCGCGCTCTGCCATGAGGGCGAGGCGACCTTCGGGCTCGCGGCGCGGCGCGGCGCCTCAGTTCCGCGATTCCCCGAACGCCGCCGCAGGCTCTCGCAACGCTCCATTCCTTCTAACTTATTGACTTACTCTTGCGTACCCGCTTACTTTCTACCTAACCCCCCTCCCCTCGACTGTTGAGTCATTTGGGGACGCGCTGACCAGAAGAGATTGGGCTCCGCCATGCACTTGGACTAAATTACAGGGTGCAACGACAGGGGGCGCTAGTGTCGAGGGGTACGGCTTTGCGTAGCGTTTGGTAGCTTAACACGCTAAGAAATTAACGGAATTAGTTTGAAGTGCGATAAAATATACGAAAAAAACTATGGCTATATGAAAGTGTGACTATCAGCGCGCTCTTCTCCACCGAAAGCGCCTGGAGTCTATCGCGACCCTATCCTGGGCCACGCCCCTTCTCAAGAACTTTGGTAACAGTTAGTGTTTCAGTTACTACAAGATCCTACAACGGTAGAGCGCGCCAATACGTGAATAATTGAATTTTGGCATAATTTACATAAATCAATTTCCTCACTATTTTCACAAAAATGTCTATTACTTTTTTCTTTAAGTTTCTTGAAAGAATAGATGGGAAATATATTTCCATCCTGCTTCCATTGTTAAATTTATTTTTTTTAATTTCCAAAAGTTTCAATTTTTTTGGACCCTTTTTCTTTTTCTCTAAATTTTTTAATAAGTAATTTTTTGAAAATTTTAATAGTTCTTGCTTAATTTTGAGATTTATTGAGCAGTTTTAAAAACAATATTTTCTAAGAAGAAATGTACGAATCTTTTTCTTAAATTTTTTGTAAATGCACTGAGTAACTGACATAGATCCATTTTTATGAATTCTTTGATTGTTAAAAAATACACAAAAGTAATTTGTTTAAAATCTCCATTTTAAGATTTCATTATAGATATATTTCATTGTTTGATACGTTTCTAGCCAGAAATTCAAAGGTTCTCATGATGGTTTCAAAAATCCAAGTGTTCAATGTATGGAACAAGAATGGCGAATTCGAAACGTTCAATTAATTTTCCAATATTACATTTTCTGGAAATTTCCATATAGAAAAATCAAATTCTACAATATTCGAAAGATTCCATAAGAAATTGGGTCGAAACAAACAAAACTTTCTTACATTTAAAAAAATGTTTTCCGAAAAAATTAGCTCAAAATTGAGCATTTATAGAAAAACGTAAATGAAAATTTCTAAAAAAGATATTCAAACCTTCCAATGAAAATTTGCTTATAAGATCAGTTTTTTCTCTTATGACATTCTTAATTATTCATTTCATTCTACTATTAAAGGGCAAAAAAACTGAGAATAAAATGTATGTGTTTTATTAAATATAATATTTCTATCGAGAAAATTCTATGAAAATAAGCTAAATCGTTGTGTTAATTTTAATAAAATACATAATAAAGTCGCCTTGTTGCTGAAAAAACTGTAGTATTGAAAGGAATGGAATCAGTGATTCATGAACATATATTTTACGTTGCAATGCACATTAAAGGCCACGTAGGTCATAAAGGTCAGATTTAGTTATATTATTAGTTTCATATTATTATTATTATTATTATTATTATTATTATTATTATTATTATTATTATTATTATTATTATTTTATACAACCATAACACAATTACAAATAGTGATGTTGAGTGATTCGGTCTCGTGTGACAGGAGATTGAAGTTTGATATCAAATACGTGATCAGTAAGGATCTGGGTTCGAATCACGAGCAAGACTTGAATGTTTTCTGTTGTGTTTGAAGCTTGTGGGCATTGAGAGTCCCTCGCGTACTACATGTGTATAATAATGCTTCCACAACATCTTCGCCTAACAGGCAACTGTAAACTGTCTGGATGCTCAACTGAGGAATTTAATCCCACTCCAAGAACAATGGTACAAGCTCCGAGATGGGGATAACACTCGGAAGAGGGGTGGTGCAAAACCGAAAAGCTAACAAAAACTCATCAGAATATGAAACAATCTTATGCCAGAAAGTTTGTGCCATTCTGTAGCACCAGTAATTCTTCCTGGGCTGCAGTGTTGAAAAACCTGTTACGTACAACCGCATCCAAGAGGCATTTTACCTCTCATGTCACAGAGTGACATGCGATCCAAACATGGAGGTGTGAGAGGGGACTTGTCGAATACATGAAGATCATGTATCCAAATCCCGCTTTTTGTAATTTTAACTCTTTAAAAAAATATTTACCGAAATAGATCACAACAGGGTCTAAAACAGTACTCTCATTAAGCCTGAACCAACAACATTTCAAAAAGTGTTTCCATTTTTCTTGAACGAATTTATGGCGGGAACAAACTAATATTTTTTTATTAATTGATAACTGGTTCCGGACGCGTCGACCGGTGTTCCCCCGCTTGAAGGCGAGATCCAGTGCCAACCTACCGTCGGTTAGCGAGATTCTCCGCAACCAGGTATCTCCCACCAGCGAGGCACCTCCCAGCCGAAACAAGCCCTAAGCTCCAGACCGGTCTCCCGGATTTTATAGTAGTGTAGTGCATGTTATTGTGTGTATGGGGTGAGGATAGGACAAGGAAGAAGGGAATATTGTGCGCGGTCCATGGCCGGTTTGTTACGGTACTTCTTCGGCATTCGTCCTTGATCGGAGAAACTACGAAAAACTACCAATCAGAGCAACCGGCCGTTAGAATTATCCTATAGACAGCGATTGAACTCGACCTAGCTTTCTAGCAAGTGTCGAAAATCCTGCCGCTGTCAGGACTCGAACCTAGGACCTCCCGGTCAGAAACATTACAGAGATTTCATACTCTGAGCCATCACTCCCACTTGAAGAAATTGAAGTGTTGCCCCTTCCCAAAATACTTTCTGAATACATCTCATGGAAAGGGGCATCTATGCAATCTAATAAAGATGCGAAGTCTTATTTTTTAACTCTTTAACCTAAATAAACTGTGAAAATGTTTAATAAAAGTTGGTAAAAATTACATATTTTTTCTCCGAATATGAAATGGTCTGTCATTTTTAATTTCCATGATCCTCAGTCGTTTTTATACGCGTTTTTTTCCTTTGCATTCCAGCCGATTTACTTTCAGGCTTGATAAATTTAAATGGTAGATATTCAAAGATAGAATTTACAGATATGAAGAACACGGAACCCACCATGTTAACTAATACGAATATATTAAAGTACGTATTCCCTGTTGCATCTGTAAACCCGTGAGTTTTTCTTCTGAGAAACGATAATGTGACGCCGCGTTAAGGCAACGTTTGACCGGTGAATACCGGATATCGAAATTATCCACCCTGGTCCCAGGTGTTTTGCAGATTACTCTTATCCAAAAGGCGGACTGATAGACGGTGCTCATTGGAATAGTCAAAAAATGTTCTGGTAACATTCCAACATCCATATTCGCGCTTTTTATGCAGCCAATTACTTCATTATTGTTATAATAATAATAATAATAATAATAATAATAATAATAATAATAATATTGTTAGATGAAACTCTGCAATTAAATTTTACAAATGGAAAAACTGCACTAAAGTAAAAAAAAGTACAACAAATGCACATAAATAAAATAAAAGTACAATTATGCACTCAAAATACTATTTCATGTCATTCACTTCTTATTCTCAAAGACTAATGATGTAAATGTTTATAAATTCTGGAACAGCACAATCAATATTCACAGCAAACACAGTGAAACACGATTCTGAAAATTTAATAGTAATGTCTGAGACTCAACCCTTAACTTAAAAAAGTAACTCATCACGTGTAATTTTAAACACTTGTCTTTTTTGTACAGGGACATGTGTGTCAAAAGATTGCTCGTTATTTCGTTTGTTTACTTGTACACTCGCTAATCTTTGCATTTAGAAACATTCAATCTTGGAACTCAAAAACCTCTGTCTTCACTAACTATAACCTCACGACATGTCTACTGCTTTTGATAGCTCAATTGCAACACACACAATTGCAAACAGATAAAACCAAGAACCACATAATGTTGTTCTACATCTATTCCAACTAAACACTGTATACACATCTAGGGACCACTGCCGTTTCCTTCCAGAAAAAATCTCGACATTTGTTTGAGAAGAAAGCTTTCTAATACCTTTTAAAATTTCTTTCTAAGCAGAAACTCTTAGTGTTTTAAATTCATTATTAATAACCGACAATTTAATATTTGCCACAAAAACGCCAAAAGTTTGCAGAGTGAACTGGGCCCGTAAAGGGCGACTGTAGGGTCTCTCTTTTTCCTCCCTGCGCCTTTTGCCCGTAGCTCCAATGGAGAGCTGCTAGGCCCTGAAAACGGACTTGGTGAGCTCCGCGTAGCGGGCTGTCGTTATCTCCGCTCGAAGTCCACGGCGACGTGTCACTGCTCCCGGCTGTCGCGCTCCCGGCCCACGTCCCTCCCCCCGCCCACCCGCCACGAATCCAAAATTGTACTATTTCTCTTTCGAAAAAAAAAAGTTAAATTTTTGGATCAAAAAGTTGCTTCAAAACCGTAAATATGTATACGGGGAATGTGCTTTGATATTTGTGAGTTTTATTGTTGTTTTTTGTGAAAGTACTGGATAACGTTGCACCTTTTTATTGCCTCGATTGTCCTCGGTGTACTATTGCTAGCACTTGTTCTATCTTCTGCGCTTCGGTGATCAAAGGACGTAGTTCCTATCCCGGTTGTTTTTGTGTTATATTGGATTCTCAGGTTGTCTAAGAAACTCGTGGAACCATACCAAGTTATGACCTGATGTTTATATTTACACATTTGTAAGGCTGCATAGAGTCGATTCTGACAAATCAATGTGTTGCGGTTTGCAAAATCACGGGACACACATTTTTACTCTGGTAATTGTTTACTTCCAGTATAAACAAATGAGGATAAAGGGACTAGTATCTAATATAATATTTTAAAATTAAAAGTTCTATAAGGTAACCTGGAAGGCGCCGGTTAAGGTTTCTTCAGCGAGTGAAAACTAAGATGTCAATAAGAAAAAGGTCTTCGTAGGGTCGAAGTTGTTAAGTAGATAGATGAAAACTAAGAATGTAAGAAATCTTTCCCCACGTCCACAGAATTAAAGAAAACAATCGTAGTATCACTAAAATAACGCAATTATAGATCAGGATCATTTTTAATTCACGAAACGTGTATTACAATAATCTTTGCAATTTAAAAAACGTGGAGAGTAGAAATATAATATTCCTTTCTCACAATTTTTAGAACATTAGTTAACAGACATATTATATATATATATATATATATATATATATATATATAGATATATATATATAATATGCATATTTACCACAAATGTAGTCTCATGATTAGAAATAGCATCAGAAATGTAAGAAACATTATAAAAACAACATACTACTGAGTGTTTTGATAAAAACAATCCCATAAACTTAGTGTGAAGAAGTTATCAAAAGCTTGTATGTTTTGATAATTTTGTTGAAATGGTGTCACGTTTGAAATAATTGATGACTTAATTGCGGTAGACTCAATCTTTCTTATGGGGCATAAAAAAGTAAAATTTAGACAGCGTTGAAGCGAGGCGATGAGAGACAAATGACAGTTTCTTCCATTTCATCACATTACAAATAAATTTCTTCCAATATCGGTCGTTAATTCCTAGAAAGCTTCTCAAAATAAATTGCAAGAACAAATGAATGTATAAAGTATTATAACTAATAAGTTATATTAGTTAATATTATAAAATCCAGTATAATCAGTTTTACTTATGGGAAGTTCACCAATGTTTCGAAATTATTCCTTTATTGGAAATGTAAAATGTCGGTGATGAAATTTCATTGGTACAGAGTTCTCTTTGCGACGTACAGTCTGCCTAAGAATAAAAGTTCATTGACATAAACTGTAATCTAAAGGACTCTAATTGGGCGTGTTTTATTGAACTTCATCCAACTGCTGAATCAGATCGCTCTTCAAACGTATTCAAATGTACTAATAAATGATAAAATGTTTGTCGATAGCTAAAAAATTAAACAAATTTGATTATGAAATCAAATAATGTCTTAAATTATATTTTGTGTAATTTTTTTATGAATCGTGTAGTAGTATTATTACTTTGAAACTCATCATACATTACTTACATCGCACAGTTCAAATTGGGATATACGTATTCTCCATATCCTAATTATACGAGATATTGATTGCGAAATAAAGGCAGAAATTTTCCCCAAAAAGAAAGAAAAGATAATTTCAGGATCAATTTATAGTTCACAAAAATTAATCCAGTTTAAACAAAAATATTTTAAGAGATCACAAAAGAAAATGGGATGCAAAAAGAGATTGAAAAAATATTGAATGTAGTACGTCTAATGCGAATAAGTCGATTATTTTGGGATGAATTATGGATTCAAATTTCATGCTGTATTCCTTACTATTCACTTCTTCTTTATTGTATATAACATTCAGTGGGAATTTTTGGATAGGTAATAGCTCATTGAATTGAGCTGTGTCAGAGTACGATGTATCCGTTTGGGTTATTATCAAACACTGCATTTTATAATTTAATGAGCTGCATCAAAATTTCAATTTTATATCAAACTAATGTTTACAAAATATAAATAGAGCTCTCAAAAGTAGTTTAAGCTAATTAATCACTGTAATAAATCTTTCTCAACGAAGCTTCTTCCGAAGAGACGAAGCGTAAACTAGTTTAAACTAGTGTAAACATGGAAGATATAATAGTTTTCTTTAAAAGTCTAAATATCAGAGATGTTTTCCTAGTAGCAATTTTTAGAACTAAATAACTTTTTAAGACCTTGCACTGACAGAAATGTGCGTGGAGCACGACTATATCCTCATGGGGTTGAGCAACTTCTTCGCCAAAACCCCAGTCGGAGATTAGGAATTGTGATAATGGCTGTTTGCGAGTGCTCCACGCGCGTGTAGCAGTAGTATGCGCTAAATGAAAAAGAGCTGGGGGGGAGGGAGGGGAAACTTTGAAGAGGATAAGGGAGGACAGAGACGTCAGCGGCAGTGGTGGAGTGAGCTGTGCAGTTGGGCGTTGCGGGATTCGACCCGTGGCACCGGCTATCGGCGGGCGCCGCTGCGACGGGCGAACTGGGCCGAGACCTTGGCCCTCTAAACTCTATTATTGTACCGCTCCACCCACTAGGACCAGCTTGTTCTATGCAAAAATTCGGAAACCGTGCTTTACGTTTACGGAGATTGGTGTCGACATTCTTGTGCATTATCTGCAAAACAATTAACTGAATTGAGAGTTTACATATATATCCCATTGTACAGTTTATCTTAAAAGTGAAAATTCTCTTTCTTTGTAGGTGGTTAATTGTTTTTTTATTGACACTAAATAAATCCATCTAGCAAATAAAAATTCGTTTTCTGAAGGTTTGAGGTTCTGTTGAATTAAAGTTCAGCTGGTTTAAATTCAGGTGCAGTTCATCTGAATTTTATCTCGTAGCAAAACTTGCTTGTACACTTTTTCAAACCAAACGAGGATTATACCAAATCAGAGAAGAATTGACCCGTAAAGTCATATTTTCTAACTTTTTAAAATGTAACACTAAATGGAAATAATTTTAACATGGAAATAATAAAAATAAATAAGTAACAATATTATTCCCGTGTCACAATTGATTTTGATAATATCGCTGAATGATAATACACTAATCATAAAGATTAACCAATTTTCTTGCTTGTAATTTTCAAAAATCTTAACATACAATGGCATTACTCTGAATGTAGAAAAAGCATTTGACAAACTATAGCACTGAAGAAATTAAAGATTTATACAACATTTACAAAAAAAAATTGATGTAAATCAGTTTCAAAGCGCAAGTCAATTAGTAATGTCTATCCTTAAATTATATTTCCACCAGTCTCTCTTGGGATTAATCTCCATCTCCAAGATTCAATATATTTATATCCCAATATAATTAAAAAATCGTTATCCCCAAATGTCGCTAATATTTATAGCGAGTCAAAAGTAACTTTACGTTTACGGAGTAAACTACTTACGGCATAAAAAACTCAAAGAAGATGTAAACACCCATACATTGTGGTTTCGCTTATGGAAAATTAAAATCAATCCAGCCAAATGTAAAGAAACGTATTTTCATATTCATTTAACTAGAAATAATAAATTAAAAAAGATCTCTCTTTAATATAAAAATGTGTAAAAACGGGAAGATAGATACATCTTACATTCTGTTCTGCAGCCGAAAAAGGTAATTTATAGTCCTCATTACACTCCCCTCCTAAAATGAAAAGTCGGGATTCTGAATATTTCTAGGACAACTTCCGTAATATCAAGAATAGAAAGTAATTGATGTAAGACTAACACACAATTAGAAACAAATTGTAGTCGTTAGACGTTCCTCCTGTACAATCTTCTGACAGTAGTTCGTATTTAACTGTCGGTTAATAATGTAGGAAATATACCAGGTTGTATTTATCTCGGAATAGAAAATGTTAAAATATTTTATTCAAAATCTTGAAAAACCAAGCCTATCAGGGATCAATAAATTTTTTAAAAGCTCCGTTTGTGAAACAACCGCCGGATAATCCCCAAAGCATACTTTCCACGCTTTTTTGAAAATTAGTATATCTACATTTTTTGAACGAACTTTTCTTCAAAATTTCTCCCACAATATTCTTAATTTTCTTACCAATGACTTGAGATACAAGGTTAAAAGCAACATTTATTGAACTCTCTCGTGCGTTAGGATTCTTACTTGTAAATAACTTTTAGCTGATTAAGCAAACAGCATTTAAACTTTCTTAATAGTTGAAGTGTTGACGCGATAACACGGTTCATTTCAATAGCTCTATCTTTACCACATTACCCACTCATCTATCTCTTTCACCCATCCGTAACGAACGAAGCGAGTGGTGAGGCGGAGAACTTTTACAAGAGCAAATGGCGCTTTCATTTGTTTGCTTCTTTTCAAACCCGGTCCTTTGACAGCTTTCAGGTATTTCAGAGGAATTTAATTTTGCGCGAAAATACACATTCAATTAATCTTGGAGATTCCTGTCCATTATATATTTCACTAGTTCTGTCGCTGCGCTACTGGCCTCTGGCGGAATATATTATGAACCAATCTGCTCTTAGCGACAAGCGAAAAATAATGATAGTAATGCATCACAACTATTATTTTCCAAAAAATTTTTTGTCGGATACAAGTCGTTGAATTTACTTTCATTAGTATAGATTTAAGCTAACTCTGACAAAATTTGCACTCGTCTAAATTACTCTTCAATTATAAAATTAACATTTTGAAAGGAGGAAACTCTTGTCAGCAAGGTTCACCCACAAATTTACTGCCTTGCCAAACGGCAGTGTTACATTGGTCACACCCCAGACTGACTCGCACCGAAGGACGAGGTCTAGGTCTGTGGGGACAGGAGCCGCAGTCAGCATAATCCTATCGGGGGATACTACTCCACACTTCATTCATTTGCTAGTGAGAGGATAAATCCCTTACGCCATTATCATTCCCCGCAGTAAACACGCACGCTTTGGGCTTTGGGTATCCTGATCCGCCAGTACGTTATTGACCCTCCGGTAACCTCCTCATGCAATGCCTGGCTTGAGCCACCCTGCCAGCTCAGAGCTACTGGCTTTCCAGGCCAATGTCGGAGTCTAAATAATACACCACTCACAATGGGCCAGGATAAGCCTCCTCTCTTTGCCCAGGGAGTCGGGCCACTGCCACGACGAAGCCAAATGCCCTAGTGGGGGCCACCAGAGTAAGACCCGGGGGGCTTGGGGTTCCCAACCTGTGTCCTCACTAGCTCTACCTTGAAGCTATCGACGTGAGTGCCGTCAGAACTGAGACAACCCTGAGGGGGGGGTCACGTTTGTCGTCTGGACTTTTGTATGTGGGGTTGAGAACCACCGCAAGCTGCTCAAAGGATGCCGGCTAACATACCGCACGCCCAATGTGGCCATAGATCGGTGGCGATCTACTCCCTGCCTCCACGAAGCTAACGACGTGAGTATCGCCGAGTAACTGAGGTCGGAGTGGGCGTTACATCCTCCTCTAACGCTTTGCGACTCCCTTGTCCTTGTCCAAGGCCTTGCAACTCCTGTGAGGACACTGCCGTCAGGCGGGCGAGTGTTTCTGGGGCAAGACAAGGCGTCTCCTGTGAGCGCCGCCTCCGCCCCCTCCCCCCATCGCATCGACGCGGCGCGGGGGAGCAAATTGAGCGCAAACGAACCGTCTCCTGGCGGCGGTGATCCGCTGCTTGTCCCGGTTCCATTTTTCTCCTCGTTCCCCCTCGAGCTTACGCCCGCTGAACGGAGTTGGGTCACGTGGCTGGAGATATTCCGCGAGAATCGCAAGACGGGGGAATGGGCGGGCGTGCGTGTAGATAAGCACGAGCCGGGAAAGGCATGGGGAAGACGCGAACCCCCCCTCGGCGCTAACAGGCACCCCCGCTTCATCCGGCCCCTCCTCGCCCTCCCCTCCCCTCCCTCCCCTCCCCTCCCACTCTGGGCAATGAGCCAGACTCGGCGCGGCGATGCCCTGTCACCAGGGTGAGATGACCCCGCGACTCCGCCAGCGGCAGCTGCTGGCCGATGTAGAGTTCGGAATGTTAATTATTACATACTCAGTCACTCACGTGTCTGTTAGCCTCGCCAAGAATATACTAATGCAGTTGAGGTGATAGAGATGAAAAGACGTGATTATTAGAAACCAAAAAAATATGTAGTATAAACTCTATAATAAAATAAAACGGTAAAAAATAAATAAACTTGGATAAAATAAAAAAAATTAAAATTTATAATTTATAAAAAATTTCCTAAACAAATTTTGAAAATAATACGCCTTAAAAATCATTTGGAGCGCTTAAGTTGATGCACACTTTGCACAATACAACTTTCCCATCAGTAGTAAAAGCTTCATGCATAGAAAATTGCTATTCAGGACTATAGTTTAGCAGTCAGGCTAGACGCAATAGAAGACATCGTACAATCTAGCAATATCTACGACCAGCAAACATCACTGCAACGTGAAGCACTCTCATTGAATGTTACACTTGGCGATCGCCAATGTTTCTCCAAAATTAAGGTTAAATGTCACGATGCGCAACGTCAGTGATACTTTTCACTCCTAAGGTGAAAATGACCTCAGTCGCGCACTTCTCGCTACTGAGATAACTGAAGCAGACGCGCGTGACTGTAAGATTCATCACGAGTATTCATATAGGGTACCTGGAGGAAACAGCACGCAGTACGAATGTAGGAAAAAATGATTTTATAAAAAATTATCTCTTTTCATAAAAAAATACGTAATAAATCAAAGAAAATCAAAGAAAATTAATGTAATAAAAATATTTCGTGAAAATACCAAATTTGTAAATATGTAATAAGTACCAAATATGTAAAAATATGTAACAAAAATTTTGGGGCCTTCCAGATTACAAATTGGAGAGTGACAAGTAGAAAGCCAAAAATATGTAAATACATAAAAATCCGGTCTCTAGTGATCATCATATACAGCATGGATTATGCCTTTAGGCCTGTTCCGGCTCCAGGAGTTTCATTTGGTCATTCCAATCATGGACGTCCTACATTTATTCTGATTTTGGGGATGTATCCAAAACTTTGAAGAGGGATGCGCGAACTACCTCTTCTCTGAAGATTGTCGTACCATTGGGATCTATATGAATCTAATATTTGGCCTATATTGCCAACTTCAAGTTCCGACTAATGTCTTCATTTTTCTTGTGGTCCTCAAAGAGTATCCCGCTAGTGGTCTTGGCAATCTAATTTCTGCTGCTTCTATCTTTTTTCTTTGTTGAGTTGTTATTGTCCATGCCTCTACATCATACAAGAGGACCGTCATGGTTCTATCGAATTTGAGAAGAGTCAAAGAGTTAATGGAGTTATCAAAATTAATTTTATTATATGATTATCATTGCCATAAACAAAATGTGGAAATGTATTTAAAAAACTAACACAGTTCGCGGGCATATAATAAAAATAATATTCAGAAATATTTGCCATTTTTTTTAAATCTCTAACGTTTCGATCCTGGTTTGAACCTCCTTCACAGCAACATATAAAACTGATATCACTCCTTTAAAAAGCTTTTTAAAAAATTCTCTACGGGATATGCCACATAACGACTACAAATAGTAGTTCAATACGATCATTAGTTAATTTGGTTAAAATAATTAAAACGCAACACAGCATTTTGGGTTATCTCCCACTTATTTTCTCATATATTACTGTATGTGAAAGAATGTTACACTTAAGAATGTTATACTTAGACAAATGAGTGAGGAAGAAGTTCACCTCATGGTTTTATGAGATATACCCACACGTGCCTACTTTACTAAACAATGTTAATAAGTTAGTATTTTGAAAAGAAATGCAAAAATTGACATTTCTTTTCAAAATTACATTTACGTTACAAACTTGATTAAACCATATAGAGTATTAATAAGATCAAATTAATTTTTTGTAACGTATATTTATTTATATCCATATCTCAAAACTTAAAAATTATGAACAAAAACAAACGGAAAATGCACGTTGAGTTTATAAGCACGTAAGTGTGAAACTCATACATCACGTAATATGTACAAAAATTTTGAATTTCGAGGACCTAACAAAATATAAATGATATGAAACAAAATTGTATACCATTTGTATATCAGTACAGAAAACTAATTGAAATGAGACATTTCAATCCCAACTTCGTGTAATAAGTTTTATAAATCTATACAAAGATTCTAGTTTTCTAGTAACAAAAAACACTTGCCAAGCTGCATTTAATTTCTTTCTTAGCAATCTTGAAGAGACATTGCACGAGACAGCAAAAGGTCATGTGGATTGATCTGCCAATGTTGGCAATTCAGAGGAATTCTTCTTTGGTAATGTGTTCACGTGCACGAGACTAGATAAGATTTTGGATTAGTGAATCATTAATGATCACGTTCAAACTAATTCAAAAGTGTTAATTCTTATGAACCAAACTGATAAGTAGGTAAATAAATTCACCTTTTTAACCTAAAGAGGGGGAAGATTTGAAACACAAAATTAAATATTCAAAACCTATAGTAATGTATTTTTGAACGATTGTTAAATATGAGAAAAATTGATCATTTCATTTAAAATGAAATTTCCTGATTTATAAACATCCTGAATCGTCCATGTAGGCAATTAGTTGTATTTAATATTGCAACGTAAATGTCTAGTGGAGCATAACGAATAACAAAAAAGCATTCTTGGCAAAGCAGATAGACTAATCGTATCCTGACCCTAAATGTGACAAACAAGAGCTCCATACGATCGTATGTCGATGACCTCCTTGCACGTCCACCAACCTACTAATGATTTGCTGACTCACAACTTCGTTTCTAAATTTTCTAGCTTAAAGAAGAAAAGGCATTATCATTAAATGAATTAAAGAAAACTAATTAAAAATTGAATTTGATTTTTGTCAGTGAAATTAATTGGATAGACGTGACTACCAAATAATGGGTTGACTCAGGTGAAATGAACAACTTTGTCTATTATAATTTATATTAGAAATCTACAATTAAAAATTAACAATATTCACAAATTATTATAAAAAAGTTTGTTTTTTATTACTAGAACTTTTCTCATTGACCCTTTCTTTACAACATTAACAGAGAATATTCCTCCAATAATCAGCACGCTTGTCAGCTTCTCAGACAATATGACAGCTCAAATGGAGGACCTCTGCAAGATATAGTACGCAGAGAGGATGGTAAAGTGCTCACATCCAGAGCACAATTTGAGCCCGCATCTAAACAATGCTTAAGTTACGTTCATGCAGTATCTTTCATTTCAACAGAAGAAACTTCTTAGTTTATTCAAAGAATTTTGACATAGCAGATTTCAAAACTCTCCAAATGATTACATTTTGTCACTCGCATTTCATGGTATCCAAACATTTGATTATTTAGTCTTGGGTTTTATTCTCATGCAGTTGAAATTTCAAAAGATATTTCAAAAATAAAGAAGACCTATGACTGAGTAAAGGAGGAATTAAATTTAATGTCAGAAAATGACTATGATTGAGTAAAGAACGAATTAAATGAGAATTTAGTATGGTTCTCAGTTGTTCAGTTTCGACAATATGAAATAGTTATTGTTCAGTTCACTTTGCGTTCGGCACTGTTATTCAGAAGAAACCAGAATATTTCAAACAAAATGTTGATCAATAAAACACACTAAAAAGAAATAATAGGTTTCATATCATAAGGATACTCGGCATTGAGAAATAGGATAAGATAAAAAAGCGAGAATACAGCGTCAGACTTTTTAGATACACCAAAAATTCTTATACATTCTGTAAGAATAATGTAACTGATAAAAAATCAGAAGTGAAACGAAAAGAAAAACTTAGGCGAAAAAGTGGTAAAAATATCCAATGATTAATTATTCGCGCTTCGTCGGAATTTAAAAAAAATGTTTCGTTAAAAATTTTGTTTTCAGATTTCCGTTATTCACTGAAACAGGTTTTCAGATTTCCGTTATTCATTCACCAGCGTATTAATTTAAAACGCTATTTAAATTAGTGGTACTAAGCCAGCACGTACTTTGTCGCCCGTACGTAGACGCAAAATTAGGCAAAACGTACTCAAATTTTCGAAACATTTTACATGACTTTATTTCGAAATCTGTCCATTAATATTTTAGCATCTTTTAGTAGGAAGTACCCCAAAAATTTGAATTTTTCCAATTTTCAAAAAATAGTGGTTTAAACTAAAATGGAGGCGTACATTATTCTTTTAAAAGTTCTTCACACTATTCAACAACAAAATGTTATCAAACACGTTGGAGCCATTTCTTTGAAAATTTTGGAAACGTCCCAGGAGCTTCATTTAAAAATTTAAATAAAATTAAAATATCGGTTTCAAATTCAAAGTGCCGCGACATCAGGTAGATCGATCGTGGAAGTGTTGTGGATTGTGGAGTTGTGGATTTTCCAATTGTGAAACATTTGGGAGAAAATCGGCTGAACGGTTTAGCCGCTAGCTTTGTTCACTAACGGACAGACCGTTTGCCGCCAACAGATTTTTCCGTATCAAGGACCCACAATACATGGATTCCGGCTACATCACGCGATAGATAATTTTTTTTTTACGTTAGCAACTGAATCACTTTTTCTTTACCAGGGCCTGTAATAATTTTTCTGATGGAAATTTCAGTATTTTTCGCGCAGTAATAAATTCTCATCGTAGCTGAGAGAAATTGCATTCATGGTATCGTAGAATAGTTTGAGCGGCCTGAATCGATAGGGACTAGATACTCGTTTCTACACGTATTTCAGTTACCCCCTCCATTGAAAGTTAAATGAAGATTTTAAGACGTTTAGAAGAAACGCTTGAGCGGTAAGAGATGTCGAGAGATCCAGTGACGCCACCAGCATCGGTAAGTCATCGTTGCCTTTTCGGCGCCTACGATATCGCCTGGGAATCGTTCGTTCTCGACAATTGCAGTGTCGGCACTAGCAGGATTGATTGATTTTTTCGTGTTGTACTGCCGTTAGTGTAGTGGACGTTTTTTCTCGGGAGATAGCGGGGATCTTCCCTCGCTGGATGGCGAGATCCGGTGCCGACCTACCGTCGGCTAGTCGGGTTTCCCCCAACCAGGACTCTCCCACCAGCGGGGAAACCGCCCCAGCAGGACAAGATCTAAGCTCCGACCGGTCTCCCAGAATATGTGGTAGTGTAGGCATGTTAGGTGTGTGTGTGTGTGTGTGTGTGTGTGTAAGAAGAGGATAGAGGACAAGGAGAGGAAGGAAGATTGCGCGCGGCCGTGGCCCGTTTGGTAGGGTACTGCTCCGGCATACGCCAGGTGTTGATCGGAGAAACAGGAAACGGAAAACTACCGAGCAGAACAGCCGACCGCTAGAATTCTCCTTCAGACAATGAATTCGACCTAGTTGAAAAGCTAGTGTCGAAAATCCTGCCGCCGTCAGGAGTCGAACCTAGGACCACCCGGTCAGAGGCGCTGCAGTGACATCAGTAGATGCACTGAGCCGGTACTAGCAGGACATACAGTGGTCTCAGCATGCTAGTGTCGCAGAAATCTATCAGAACCGAGCGTCTTCGTGTCCGGTTCAATGTTCAATGGAATGTATATTATCGCCTGACCGCTCATTAAAAACAAATCTTTACAATAATTTATATGATCTTGAAAGTTACAACCCCAGGTAAAGTTAGATTTTTAATTTCTAATTACATTAGAAAGTCGCTAAGAGAAACTCTGTGAAGTTCAGAGACATTAAGTACTGAAAACTATCATGTTCAGCTTCACATTTCCAATTAAGAGAAGAAAATTTAAAAATTAAATGTGTTTTGACAATCTCCCGTCTTGCATCGACATTCACATGATTCATAATGATGTCAATGTTTCACCTTTACAATTTTTTTCATAAAGTAGATCACATGCAGATTGTAATACACATGACCAAGCTGAACTTACTTTCTGACTACACGGGAAAAATATGCATTCGTAATGGAAATATTTATATTGAAATTCGTTCCCTATCAATCGATAATCGCATCACGAGACAAGCACTATAAGTATCCCAGTTCTGTTCTCGACTGAAGTTCTGTTGACGCTCCCTCCAGCAGTGTTGCTACATGATAAAATGTATATCCCAGTACCAACCTTCAGAAGTCTTGGTACTTTCACTAAAATTGCTGGCTGCAATGACAATAATTTAAATTCTAAAATTGTTCATATTATAACTATTATGATTTTACCCTGCTCAGGAGGTTCGTTTAACTTAACTCGACATCGATTTATTTTATATCGATAAACTAAATGGAAGACCCATCCTACGCCTCCCTAATGCTTTTACGGCAGTTTATTCACCAATATTGTTTGTAATAATGGAATTAATTATAATTTATCGAATAAAAAAATATTATACGAATCTTGAATCGTCCATAATCGTAGTCTGAAAATCCTCGTATTTAAACGTACCAAGATGTCTTCATCCTGATACACGATACCTTCATTAAAATCTTAATAAAAAAACAGGATCCTGGTATTATACGCATAAGTTTTCATCAGCCCTGGAATACCTACCCCCGTCCTTTACCAACATTGATTGAATTAAGAATAAAAGATAGCAACGAGCATTGTGGACAAAATCTGATCACCACAAATGTTCACATCCATGTAATAGAAACTATTTTGCATCGAAAAAGGAACTACAAATCTAATATAAAATTCCTTTTGTAAACTCCCCACTTCTCGCGCAACGAGCGAAGCGAGGGCTGAAGAAAACGTACGCGGATAGTACGTCTGGTGCCACCGATCTCCAGATGGAAGGAGAGCGCGGGGCGCGGCGAGACGAGGCGCCGCGAGGCATCTCCATGGCAACGGGACGCGCCGCGCCGGGTCGCAACGGCGCGCGGCGTATCTATGGTCAGGGCCGCGGGGGCCCGCCGCGAGAGGTCGCGCCGCTGCCGTCACGGCTTCTTTTTTTAGTTCGTTTTTTGTCGGTTGAACATTTTAAATATGTTTTCAAGACTTGCTTGCTAATTTATGCCTAATGCTTAAAACGTTTTCGTGGTTAAGAATGTACTACAGGATCCTCCAGTTAAGTTAGATTTCGGATTTCTTAAGGAATAATTTCAGGGGGATTTAATTTTTATTCTGGCGCTATGGTTCGAGTTTTTGGAGAGTCTAAATGTTGGAAGGGTTTTATGAGATTTGATGTTCTGTGGGTTCTAGGTTTCAATCTCTTTGAAGTTGTTTATTGGTGACAGCATGGTGCATCGAATATTGTTCCCAAGAACTGGTTCTGAATGATTTGTATTTTGTTTATTAATGTTTGTGTCGTTTGTCTAGATTCGGCAAGCATATAGAAATAAGGGCCTTAGTATATGTTTGTACAAGGTAATTGCGGAGTTATGTGGTAGTGCTTTCTTTTGCAGTAAATTATAAGCTTCAATTTTTGTAATTTTATCTTGCCTTTCCTTACTATGGCGCCTTTGTGCTGCTTCTAGTTTAGTTTGGTAAAGTTTAATCAGATGTATTTGATCGGTTACTTAGGAAGTACCAATTTATTGTAGCCGCCACTGCCATCAAAACTCTCATGATTGTCGACGAGAACGTTGTGGAATTTGTGTGGTCCGTCGTGGTGCAGACTTTGACCTGAGCATAAATAGATGAGACGCAGAGGAAAAATATGGCACTTTTGAGAATAAGTACTTCATCGGTCTGATGGTAGATCATTATCCTCATTCTTAAGTTCTTATTCGCTCCCAAACTTCATTTTCGGTCTGTAAACGTGAATAGTTTTTGGACCGTGCCGCAATTATCCTTGGGGGTGCGTTGCAGCGGGGTGTAGACTTAGAGCCGTATTGATAAACCTCTGCCAGGGGCCTGCCAGATCTAGCAGGCTGCCAGTGTTCGGTTTTGCGATTTATGAACAACCCCCAGCCAATTGCAGTCGCCCCTTGAGCTCCTAGCAAGCCTCCAGATGGCAGGCCCCTAAGAGCGCTGCTGGCAGAGCTTCATAAATACGAGCCTTAGAATCAGGGGCAGGTCCAGCCGGTCATGTTTTTTTTTTGGGGGGGGGGAAGGGGCATCATAGATTTTTGTTAAATAATAAGAAATTTTGTTATTATATTACATTATTTATGTACTGTATACGATAGTATACAATATTATCATTTAAATAATTACATAATTCGAACATAAATATTTAAATCAATTTTGTCAAATAAAGGAAGGGGAACGAAACTCTAGGGCGTTTTTTTGGGGGGGGGAATGGCCCCCATCCCCCCTCCCTCAGTGCATGTAATCAACGCATTTGATTATAAATAGAATTATAAATAGACAAGTTTGATTATAAATATTTCGTGAGACGAAGTGTAACATCATTATTCGCATTCTTAGATATCTTATTCATTACCGAACTTCACTGGTTCAATCTGGAAAGGCAGCTATTTGTAGCGCGTGCCACGATAATAATCGATAAAACGCATTTCACTTTTAAAAACTCGTTTTTGTGTGCACTCGAAACTAAACGTCCTCGACGTGTTCTGAGGCAAAATAGCTTTTATAATTGAATGGTTATGTGGGACCATTATTGTTGTTACATAGCATTAATAATATTTTCAATTTACGGTGAACAGTGAACTAATTTCATTTGCAGAAAACTACTTTAGTAATAAAAGGTAGTTCTTGGACAGTTGTTCTAAAAGGAGCAAAAAAAGAAATACTTGTATAGCTAAGAGACTAGCATTAACAAAACTTTCCATACCTTTTTACGTGAGTTAAGACTCTGTACCTCTAAACTGTAATATTAAACTCATAACTCTAATTGCAGATTTAATGATTGTAATTGTCTGAAATTATTAAGAGTGAGAGAATCCAAATATTTAAGTGAAAGACTTCAATCGCCATGTACAAAATCTAGTTAAGAAATTTTTACCAGATAATTTATGATGCGAGTTGCAAAATGTACTGTTAACCATCTATTGTACTTGTATCATGCGTTGTTTTCATTAACGATTATGTACGGAATAACAGTTGTGAAAAGTGCCCATGACTTATTTTAGAACTTCTTAACAAAACACAATCTACAGTGCACCAGGAAAGTCTCTCCACACAGAGCTGAATCAGGGCTTCCTATTAAAAATTGAATTAATGTTGGTAGCAACCAGATCTCTGGGAAGAATGTGAAGGGCTCAACATCTCTAGTATCTATTATGATTATGGTGAGTTCGCAATTAATGCTTTCAAGCTGCAACTTCTGCTAGCAACATACTTCTTGTTGCAAACACTCTCACTAGCAATGTATGGATATGGAGAAACTTTTCAAGCGCGTTGTAGTTAACGTTTCACAAGTCAATATTATCCCTCTGAACAATTGCTTAGAGCAGGCGTATCAAATTGCGCCCACACGAGCAATTTACCCACCTTTAAAGCTCGGCGTTTCTGTTAATAGGAACAACTTCATTTTCTTCACTCATCTCCCATCCCCATTTTGAAAAATTGTTTACTAGACTTCCACTCTTGTAGAATCCATTGTAACAAAATTTAAAAACCTAGCGGAAAACCGTGCGATTTAAACGCACGGGGAGATTCAAAACGAATGAAATTTTACTTGCCCAGATATTTGTTTACCATATTCATATAAGGCAAGCATTAAGGCAACAAAATTTTTAGGTCTCTCAATTCAAACCTTAAATGGAACGTCCATTTAAATGAATTGAACACACAATTAAGTTCTTTATGCTACGCGTTCAGAATTCTTGCAAATTCAGTCAGCCTTCATACTGCTCGTTGTGTATACTTCGGAATGTTCATTCCGCCTGAGATATGGCATAATATTCTGGGGAAATACATCTTATAGCTCCCAGACTTTTAGATTACAAAACGAATTGTACGAATAATAACAAATCCCACCCACGTGATTCATGTAAGCCTCTCTTCATTAATCTAGAATTCTACCATTACCGTGTCTTTTATTTACGAATCAGTGGTTTTGTAAAAATGACTTGCTCAAGGGCGGGAATATTTTTCAGAAAATGCAGAAGTCTATTACTATAACACTCGACGTAGAAATCATATTCATCAGGGGACAGTATCAACAGCTCATTACAAAATTTCACATACAATACATGTGCATTATTTGACAACACTTTGCCAGATGATATTAAACGATTAAATTCAATAGAAAGTTTAAATCTCAAGTGAAATCGTTTCTGCTGCATAACTGTTTCTATACAATTAGAGACTATACTGAGCATAACAAGAAAAGTAACATTTATACATAATGCATTATTTACCATTTGGACTGTATAAATGAGTATAAACAACCTGTAACAACTATTGTACTACAGCTTCCGGGTCAATGACCCCATCTCGATCATGTTTTTCGTCCAGTTTCCTGATCCATTGAGCGAATGCTGAGATGGCCCTTGTTTTGCTTCTGGACATAAATGTAACTTCATTTTATGTGCACGTCTTCCAGAATTCATTGGGAAATAAAATTATTCAAATTATCGTTTCCATGTTGTCGCGGCAGGAAGTAATAAGAGCCAAAATTTAATGCTTATTTATCTTTGAAAATATATTTCATTACATGGAGTTTTTGTTTTTTCTCCTTTCAAAATTCAAAATTTATTGCTTGTTTATCCTTGAAAATAGATTTTATTACATGGGAGTTTTTGTTTTTTTCTCCTTTCAAAAAATTTAAAATTTAAGTAGTATATGGCTAAGTGTAGGGATCACAGAATTTTGAAAATGTGCACACAATTCACTTTTCCCATAGCACGTCATACGCAGTTTCCACCGTCCTCCATATATACTGGAAAAAGAATGAATTCTGTTTAAAGTATTGTCCTGCCTTTCCGTACGCTGAACTGTCGATACCCGCGCCAATTTCCACCGTCCTCCATCTTCGCTACCCCGCCTAATCCCGCCCCTACCTGCCTTATCCGGCCATGATGGCTATCACCATCATTGCACCGTTGCACGAAGAAAAATTACTGACCAATTCAGAAGCGTAGTGCAAACACAATTTGAAAAACGCAAATGTGACTTCAAACTGCACGAACCGAACCGTCTGACACCTTGCTTCCATGCGCCTGCGACCTTGCTTCCATGTTACCGCGAAAATTGGTTACTTAAGTCTCCACCAGGTTGTGCTCAATGCCGATATATTAAATTATTTTTTTTAAATTGTAGAGAGAATGAAAATAATGAAAATTTATTAATGATTATGTAGCATTTACAAAAATGTACGTTACACGTGCAGTCATCGCGAATTTACAGCTTTACGCCCTTATTTGCTGATACTGACTGAGTAGTTCATGTACAAAAGGGAAGTTTTCATAACATGTTTTAGAAGTAATATGTGATATTGCCAGGAGAAGCCACAAATATGTGCGTAACATTTTTTAAATATTAGAGAACGTTTTAGCAAGTCAAACTATAAATGCGTTCAGTCTATGGTATAATGTACGTTCCGTTCACCTCAAGAATTAAAGATAGATCACTACTTAGGTGGTAGTTTACCAATGTTTACTACACTTGCTTGGGGTTGCCTCGATTTAAAGTTGCTGCCACCATGGTACCTAACAAGTTTCACTATCCATTACCTGATATGGACCGCTGGTCTTTACTCAGTGCTTTTGATATACCTTGGAAAGCGTAGCCATATTAGCTTGGTCCGATACACGTAGGGGTACATGTAGTCGTACCTAGGTAGCGACAGCTCAACCGGAAGTAAAGTCGAACGACCTTACGGCACCCGCCCAATATGCATGTTGTATCATCCAGTTCAATACAGTTTAATACAAACAGTTTCACTGAGTCTATTAAAATACATCATTATTTATTTCTTTGTATTTAGTAATTTAATTTTTGTAATATTACAAAAATTGTACAAGTTAGCGAAGAGGATATGCTTAATGCATTACTATTTATTATTACTATTTGAGAACATGTATTCTGTAAGTGATCTTACAAACTGTAGGTAAAGAAAATGATTTAAAAACGTGAGTTAGGACATAATCATTGAGTTATATTATTCATTTTCAACTTTCTTCATGATCTATCTTGGAAGGCAGATATTTGTAGCCCTGTCTGTGTACGGGTTGCCGGTTATAATTAACTCATAAACCTGAAATAATCTTCATTAAATTAATCGTGCTTTAGCGACTTTCTAACTTACCTGAAGCCCCTGCCTCTATTACTCTGCATTTCTGGGTATATATTTCTTGCTTCTAAAATACTTACAAGCAATCAGATCACCAATGTTTAATACGTCATTTAATATTTTGTCTTAGAAGATAATTTAGGAATGATTTAATATGGCCACTGACAAATCTGAGGCATGTAACTCAAATACGCTGAAATGTGTTTCATATATCATTCCTGGGCCATAATTTATATTCTCAGTAGTAAGTCTCAAAATAAAGGTTTTAATACTTTTATTTACTGCTTCGAGAATCCGATATGAAGGTCAACTTTGTCGCCCTATTACACAATTTCAAAGCGTGCATTCCCTCACGTATTTACTAGAGCGTCAATGTCACCCGACATTTTGGTTGACCTAACATTAGTTTCTGACACGATATAGGCAATTCGAATAATTTACATCTGTTTCACGTAACATTTTTAATTTCATCTAAGATTTAAAACATATATTTCATTCACTTTTTAAATTACGATATTGTGCCAATTTAAAGCGATTTCTGAGATTCTCTATCAGACGTATTTTGAAATCACTCATTGTAATATGTAATGATCCAAAAGTATATATTACTTTCTTAAGCGATATATTTTTTTACAGTTTATCTGATTAGATTGTTTTTCTGGATATGATTAATGTTTAGGTAAGAATTTGTGCATGTTCCAAGTACCTGACCATGTTCTTTCCACTTTCTGAGAATGTAATCTCAGCCATGACAAGCTCTAAGTTCTCGACCGGTCTCCCGGCATGTGTGGTAGAGTAGTTCACGTTAGTGTAAGTGTGTAGGGGTGAGGATAGGACAAGGAAGAGGATGGTAAGATCACGCGCGGTCCATGGCCCATTTGTTAGGGTACTGCTTCGGCATTCGCCTGGTGTGGAACAGAGAAACCACGGAAAACTATCATTCAGAGCAGCCGGCCGCTAGAATTCTCCTTCAGACAGCGACCGAATTCGGCCTAGCTGACAAGTTAGTGTCGTAATTCTGCCTCCGTCTTGACATGAATCTAGAACCTCTCAGTCAGAGGCGCTGCAGTGACATCAGTTGATGCCCTGAGCCATCTCTCCCGGTGGAAGAGGTGGGAAAACAGGAAGAAAGGTCCGAGGCCACCGTCATGCTGACGAATCTCTTGTCTGTTTCAGGCCGAGGCCAAGGGCGCGTCTGCGTCAGAGTACGGCTTGGTGTTTGGAATCTTCGAGCTAGTCGTGTTCATCGTATCACCCCTCTATGGACAGCACGTAAGTAAACATTATATTGAAAGCGACTAGCTTTCATTTTTAATAGTAATGCTATATCGAACCATTAAAAATTACTACTCTTACCTAATCAATTTAAAAATCGGTAAATTCGTTGCACTGGAATTTGCCTCAAATGCTTGCCTCAGTAGGAGCGATTCTTTCAATCTGAAGTTTTACTTTAGAACATGAATTTCAATCTTCCAAAAATTATAAAATATTACGTGTGTGACTAACATAAAAGTAAGTAACACCAACTAGAAAATAAAAGTAAGCAACACTAACACTAAGCTAGAGCAATCGTAAAAGAAATTTCTGTACTCAATTCACATAAAAGCTATGATTTCATTTACAATATGATTATCGATGATAATGTTTCGGTCTTAAGCCGTAATCCTGATTGAGGTTTTTTCTGGGTTTACTCAATCGCTTAAGGCGTACGCCGGAATGGTCCCTAGTATTGCAACCCAGACGTAAATGTAAATATACCCCCCTTTTTTGTTTTTTGTTCACAGTTGAGGCATATTGGGTAATGACAACTGACATTTCGGGCGAATGTAGAATTATTGATTCTAGGTGGAATATGTAGGAGCTCTTTTTATCTCATTTTTTAAGAATGTTCCTTATATCATGTCTTTCCATTTCGCAATATTTCAAGAATTAACAAAATATGACTATAAATTCATTTGGCCCGCGCAGATAAATTAATGTAGACGGTAGCCACATTTGTTCTTTTTTTCCTCTGCGAAATGGAATGTCAGTTAATATTAATTACATCCGAACGCCTCAACTGTAATTTTTGAAATTGTAAATTCATGAAAGTGGTCAGGCGGAAGAGTAGGCCTCAAGGTTCGAGCCTCGCCACAAATAAAGACAATTTTTATTATTATTATTGTTACTGTATTTTTTTTTTAATTGTCACAGACTGACTAGAGAACTGTATCAACGTTAACCCCTTTCCTCTTCTTTCCTTTGCAGTTAAATCGCATCGGGCCTAAGTTCATGTTCAATGTGGGCACGTTCACCGTTGGTACATGCGCCATACTCTTTGGGTAAGTGGCTTTTCTAATTCTTCACGCCAGTTGTTTGGGTAGGAAATGACTGATGAAATTATGTCAGCAAGTCACGGAAATGTAAAGTTATGATGCGTTGTTATCGAGATAAAATGAGTGTGATGGACCGTATACTACCCTAACAATGTTGCGACCTAATAACCTCTAATACTGTTGCAGAAAATTGCTTAATCTTCTTGATAACTTCACACCAGTGACAGCTGAAACGTTACGAAACAAACACTCATTCCGAATTATGGCGTTAGTACACTACGCAAACAATATTTGTTACATTAAACAAATATTTATTTTGATTTCAGAGAAATTTGCTTGTCAGATGTGGTTTGAAACGCTCGACATATCTTGGGTGCAACAGAATAACTAGTATGATTTATGTGAATTAACTATGGACTCATGATCCAGTCTCATAATTAATTCTTATGTATAATCTGGAGCCCACAAATATGCGCAACCTCTTGTTTACTCATGTAAAATTTCGCTTTTATTCATTGAAATTAAATATTTAGATACAAACGACATTCTAGTTGCGACATTCTTTATTAATGAAGTAATGCTAGCACCACCAGGACTCGCTAATGGAGCAAATTAGTAATTTCAATTAATTATTTCGCAGATGTGAAAGTCAGGAAATTCAAATATTCGGTATTTATTTTCGTCTGAAAGATATTCAAGTATCTTCGATAAAGGCTACTAAGTGTTTTTAAAATGGTGTGCAATACTGACAAGGCAACTCCATTTTACTGCTGTTTTTACAGAGCTTCCTCTGAATTCCATTTAAGGCCCGTCACCACGGTGGTATTATGGCACGGTTTTTGGCGTCTTTCTCAATCGTGCTGCTACGGGTCGCATGCTCGCAACCGCATCAAGCAGTGATGCAGATAAAGTGACTCTACCGGCACGATCGAGAAAGACGCGAAAAACCGTGCCATAATACCACCGTGGTGATGGGTCTCCAGTGAAATTGAGAGGCATCTCTGTAAAAACCGTAGTATAATATTGAAGGTTTGTTTTATACAAGATTAAGAGTTCAATTGAGTGTGTCAAACCTGTGTGGATCAACTGAAACCTACAGCTAGTATACGTTAGAGATTGCAGGCTTAGCCATAGAAGTGCATAGAGAGCAAACTGACAGGTGCATTACTTGTCCAATGTTGTACCATGTCATATCATGTGGGTGTCCGCTGCCTCCAGGCTGCTGGACAAGGTGAACGGCCACCTGCCATTCATCGTGCTGTCCTTCATCATCCGGATCATCGAGGCGATGGGCAACGCGGCGTTCCTCACCGCGTCGTTCGCCATCATCGCCAAGGAGTTCCCGGACAACGTGGCCACCACGTTTGCCTCGCTGGAGACCTTCTTCGGCCTGGGGCTGATCGTGGGGCCGACGGTCGGTGGCGCCCTGTACGAGGTGGGTGGCTACACCACCCCGTTCGCCGTGCTCGGCTCCATGCTGTTCCTCGCGGCCATCCTCACCATGTACGTGCTGCCGGATCACGGGGACGACAACCGGGAAGCCAAAGACAGTTGTGAGTTTTCAACATCTAGCTCATTGGACTTAACGTTATGGTAACTATGAAGATGAAACGATATGGGTGAAAGGGCAAACACAAGTACAACCATGCCCGAGGCGGGACTCGAAACCGCGACCCTTCGGTCGGATATCACTACGGCACTACTGCCTTAGCGATCTCGGCGACCGGGTCGGCAGTGAGGTGGTTTTGCTGCGAGTCTTTACGCCAAGTAACTTTGCGGCATAACCGGCACTTGATTCTGAATCCGCTTAAAGGAAAACAAACCTCTCAGAATATCACTCCGCGGAAAACTGCTGTCTTCTCCCCAGTGGTTCAATGTACACCGCGGTTTCGTACACAGAGTATATGTTGCACAATTTTAATAAAAAGCTTAGATTGCGGAATTGTGAACAAAATAAACTACAGTTTTTAGAAGTGAAGTCTAATATTGTCAATATTAGCATATAACAATGTATAATGTCAGATAACTAACAAATAACAACATTATATGTTAACGTTTTAAGGAGGCATAGCTCATTATTTCATCTGTAACATTTTGCGGAGTTGTAACAATTATTATATTTTATGCACCTATACATTTAGCTTTCAGACATTGTGAAAGTGATTGTCACTCTAAAGCATATTTGGGCATGTTACTTTCACAATGATTGGGATATAAAATTAGAAATGACCATAATTTTGGATTCTATGTACGAAATACATAGTTACTGAATGTTAAGAACTTGAATTATAACAGAAAGAGATTTATTACTAATATTATGTGATACCTAATGGAACGCAGTTTTCATTTGAATTGATTGCATCAAAAGTAAAGTTTTAAACTTTCTCTTCAACAAATTCTCCGCTCTTGTTAATTTTTCCTTCGATTACTTCGTGTATCACGTTCATTTACTTTGTGTAGCCCCGAAGTAAATACCAATTAAGCGCACTTTGTGAATGAAAGGTTGAAATGCGCACTAGGGTTCCTACCAATAAAATATATGAAATTACTTTTCTCTTTTCTTACAAACACATTTCTCGCTTAAACGATAATGCACACATTCTACAAGACATGAAAATGATATGGAACAATAAAAATAGTGTAGGGTTATAGTAAGACAATTCGTATACATGGATGCACGTTTCTTGTTGTTATAATGCAGGACGCTAGACTGTATGGTAATTCTGATGTAGTATATCTTCATAGAAGTTTATATGGCTTGATTGAAAATAAATAAAAAAAATAAACAAAAAATAAAAATTTAAATTAAAATCTAATAGATCCATAAATAGATAAATTTCAATTTGTAAATGAATAGATAAATTTCAATTTGTAAATGAATAGATAAATTTCAATTTGTAAATGAATAGATAAATTTCAATTTGTAAATGAATAGATGAACTTCAATTTGTAAATGAATAGATGAACTTCAATTTGTAAATGAATAGATGAACTTCAATTTGTAAATGAATAGATGAACTTCAATTTGTAAATGAATAGATGAACTTCAATTTGTAAATGAATAGATGAACTTCAATTTGTAAATGAATAGATGAACTTCAATTTGTAAATGAATAGATGAACTTCAATTTATTGAGATAAATTGCTGCTGTGGTGCGCAGCTGGCGGGCTTCGGCTTTCCACCGGGCGTCGGCGCTGGCGCCTGCGAGGCCGCACCTGCGGCGCTTCGGGCTGTCGCCCGTCATCCTGGGCCTCATGTTCGTCATCAACGGCGGCACCTACGCGCTCACCGCGCCCTGCTTCGGCTGGCTGTGCGACCAGCGGGTGCTCCCCAAGGCCGTGACGGCGTGCGGCTGCCTCGCCATCGTCGTCGGCTTCAGCCTGGTGGGCCCGCCTCTTCCATGGAAACGTGGCCCCTACTCCAATTCATCTTTTTTTTTACATTTTTACTTTCAGTTTTTACTTTGCTTTTTTACTTAAGGTACCTAACTACTAAGGTCATGCACCTACCACTGTAAGTAACATTGGGGATAACAGTATACGGACACACGAAAATGTTCATTCCCCGGGCGGCGTTCGAACCCGCAACCTTTTAGGCATGAAGCAGCTGTTGCTCTTCGGCCTTAGCGACCTTGTCTATCTAGGTGGTCTCAATTCATTTTTTTTTCTTTGAAACTTTTTAAACAACGTCGGCAATAACTATTGTTTTATATCAATCTTTTTCCTTCAAACGACATCCAAAAAACGAACTCTTTTATGGGTCTCTTTTAAAAATGTCAAATTCATTAAGGTAAGGGCAGAGGCACAATTTTATTTCGTGCAGCTATTCAATCATGTAAAGAGTGAAATACATCATTGTTGGTTTCAAATGATAACCACGTGTCTATATTCTTCGTAAAATTAAACATGTTAGTTAGTTGTATGCTGTTTTCTCTAAATTCTTAATAGAATTGTTTGGAAAAATTGAGAACAATTCGCCGGTTCCAAAGGTTTTTAAAACTTTTTTAATTAATATAATAAATGTCGGCAGTTTTTGTTTTATATTTCCTTTACACATATGTACCATGTTATATAATAAAATTTGTAACGTATATTAAACGCATATGACATGAAAATCAAAATGTTAAGTGTTCTCAGAATACTTTTTTACAATAGTAAATAATTTGTCTTAGTCATAAATATAATACTGTATGTTCATAAATATTGATAATATTTATATTTTATAAATTTATAATTTAAAATTTTTATTCAATAACAAAGATTACACTTGTTCCCTCAAATAAAAATAAAATTATTACGAGCGGATACGATTTCACAATACACAATAGCAAGTGCGCGGAGTAATTATTAACACCCAAACTAAATTCAGTCTAGATAATTACAAGAAGAAATGCTCAGAGAAATTTTTCATTCATTGTTAATGTAGTGGGCGACAAAGAAATTTAGGATCATGTAAAAACAGCAATTCATTCTCTCGTTTTAATATTGCGTATTTTATCCGATTTTACATATTTATTTACATACTAGTGAGAACCCGTCAAAATTTGACAGTGAGATCGGAGATAAATGTAAAATAGTGTGCGCAGACTAATGTTCACAATATGTTGCATTGTTTGATCTTGAGGGTATAACAAAGATATTCTGCGATGTCGAGTTCCCAAAATTTTGAACCGGTATGGCCCATGATCAGGTGGCAATGCAATATGACCCACATATTGCAATAATACACCAAATGACACAAAAGAAAGAGCACTATTATACTGTCGGATATTATTTCTAAAGTTTTTTGATGTGTCATCATCTCCTATAAACAAATTTGATTACTTCTGGCATATTGCTCCAAGGCAGTTATTTTCCTTTATACAACACGAGAGTAAATTCGTTTGCAGAATTTCTCTCGCAACAAAAGCAAATACAAATGAACCACAAGCAAATAACTGAAACTGTCAATGCCACAATGCAATATTACATAAACAAAACCTTGACGAATTGTTACAAATCTCATACAATCAAAACAAAACATCAAGCAGCGCACCATGAAGCAGACTACAATCTGTTCAGTAGAAAAAAAAAATATCTGATAACACATCTAAGGATCACATTATATCATTCAAAGGAAAAATGCTACAATCTGTTCAGTAGAAGTTCTAAACGATGCCATGGTAGAATACCTTATTTTTTTAAATATATAGATTCCTACCGTTTTCATTACATATTTATGTAGGTATTTTGTCGCTTCATACCACATATTTCTCCGGTCTGTACTAATGGGTGACTGTTTGTTGGTCGCAGCGAGCTGTCCGTGACGATCCTGGGGCTGGTGTGCCACGGGCTGGGCATAGCCGCGCAGCTGGTGGCCAGCTTCACGGACGCGCTGCGCACGTGCGTGGAGCACGGCTTCCCCAACGACCTGGAGACGTACGGGCTGGTGTCGGGGCTGTGGACATCCACCTTCGCTCTGGGCGCCTTCATCGGGCCCTCCGTCGCCGGCTTCCTCTACGACTCGCTCGGCTTCCGCAACGCCACCATGTTCGTCGTCGGCCTCAACATCTTCGTGGTGAGTGCGTCCACATGGAGGACGTGTTTGGCATTTTGGGTCGATTGTCAGACTTTGCCGGCTGGCTAACGGTGACCTCCAGGCCTGGATCTAGTTCAATTACCATGCTTCCGAGGGGGGGGGGTGAGGGATGTCGTATTCTCTTGACCATAAATGGAGAACTCCGCCTACCTGAGCTTTTCTTCCTCGCACAGCTACGGAGACTGAGATGATTTTAAAGGAAAGCTACCACAGTTTTTTGTCTCGACCGGGAATCGAACCTGGGATTACATCATGGGAAGATAGCACACCACCACACCCACATCCGGAATCCTAGAGGTCTGAATGATGAGGTGGCTGATTTGAAGTCAAGAGAGAGTGCCCATATGTAAGATCACAGAAGTGTGGTTCTGCTTCACTCTTTATGAACCAGGTCCATTCAAGAGATAAACTGAAGACTGAACTACTTCACAAGCTATCTACTGCTCTTAGTCATTACATCCAGGTGCTCTATAATTCTAAACATTCTTCTTTGCTTCCAAAGGTTTATACATCAAAGTCTAAAGCAAAGAGAAACTGTTCCGTTAAAAATCTTCCGAAGCTCCTTGTACATTTTCGCATTTGACCATGGCCTCATCTGTCATAACAGGTGATGTAAAGCTCGCATCGAGCACTGAAGATAACATTCCAAAAATGTTCGTTGGCGCGAAACAGAAGCTATTTGGAGTTCAAGAATTTTCCTGTTCGTTTATTTTTCTCGAAAGAAATTAAAGAAATAACTGTGGCAGGACCAGGAATTTCACATCATTTTGAGAACTACTGATTGATTAATAGAAATAATTATCAGATTATAACATATAACCCGGACTTGACATCCAATTGCCCGATTACTACTTTGCTCTCAAAAGTTTGTATGGTTACGAGGGAAGTGTAGCAACTCGATGTATAGCCACCTCATCGTAGTGAGTTCTGGGTAAATCCGACAAGAATATTTGTCGAAATTAGTGAAGATCTACATGAATGCCGAGAGCTTAAATACATTAAAATTCACCGTAGTATCCTTGCTGTTGCCTTCTAAACGCCATATATCCGCAGCGATGATCTGCCCGCGCCAGCAGGTTTGACTTTTATTATCTACATGTTGCCATAGGACCATAAACTCCAAGGGCCGATTTTAAAACTAATACCACTCACTTACCAAGCATTTCTCAAAGACATCGATAAAGAGAATTCGCGGAAATATTACACTTTCCTCCTGTCTGCAGTGCAACTCTTTACACAATACGCGTGTTCCATGTTGCGCAATTCAAATCTGTTTGAAAGACTCCATTTAAATTGCATTTCAGAGCATTCACAAGTCATTCACTCCCTCCTTTACTTTCTTTCAACGGGTTTCTTCTACTTTTTCTCTTTTCTTTCATCCAGTCCCATCTAGTGCCGTTTTGTCATTCCGTCCCATCTAGTGCCGTTTGGTCATTCCGTCCCATCTAGTGCCGTTTGGTCATTCCGTCCCATCTAGTTCCGTTTGGTCACCTCGTCCACAGTTCCGTAATGTTACACTTCCTCTGTCTGCTTGTCAACGTCCTTAGCACTTGTACCGTCCTATCTATTGTTGCGCATCTAGTCTGTTTGGCACTTCCATCTTAAAATTCCCTTTCAGGCATTCATCAGTTTGTTGTCACTCTCCCTCTTTCCGTTTCTGTCATCTGGTTCGTTTCTACTTTCCTCTTTTCTTTCATCCAGTCCCATCTAGTGCCGTTTTGTCATTCCGTCCCATCTAGTGCCGTTTGGTCATTCCGTCCCATCTAGTGCCGTTTGGTCATTCCGTCCCATCTAGTTCCGTTTGGTCACTCCGTCCCATCTAGTTCCGTTTGGTCACTCCGTCCCATCTAGTTCCGTTTGGTCACTCCGTCCCATCTAGTTCTATTTTTCCACCCCACTCAGTCCTTTTTTGACACCAAACGCCATCCAGCCCCATCTCTTCACAACATTTTCCCTTCCCAGAATTTTTTTAAAAAATGTAATGTTTGTGTTGTTTCTCCGACCTGACCGGCGCGCGCGCTGCGCAGGGCATCCTGGTGGTGGGCTTCATCATCGCGTCGCGGCGGAAGCGCGCGCAGTACAAGCAGCCCGAGGCGGAGGCGGCGGCGACGGCGGCTGCGGCGGCGCGCCTGGGGCTGTCCTTCCACGAGAGCAGCGCGTCGCACAACAGCTCGCACTCGCACATGAACGGCGCGGCGCGGGGCGTGCCCATCGAGCGGCCGCCGGGCATGCAGGGCATCATCGCGCGCAACAGCTACAAGAACCGCCACGGCACGTGGCACATGAAGGACTCGGGCGCCGTCTTCGTGGGGCCCTACAGCTCCAGCTACGGCAGCGCGGGCGAGACGCGCGGACTGCTCGACACGCCCGCATGAGCGCCGCCCGGGGGGTGGGACCGCCGCGGGGACGGCCGTCTCTGGTGACTGGGTGGTATCGTGGTGGTGTCGCTCGCCTCTGGTGACCGCGTGGTGTCGCAGTGGTAACGGCCGCCATTGTGTGACGACGAAAGAGGACATGTGGCGGACAGTTTGGGCGTCAATGTAACCCTCGCGGCACCATCCGGATAGTCGGCGGTTTTCAGACTCCTTCACTTCCCTTTGTACATATGTAACTTCTTTTTATTCGTTACCTCGAAGTAAACACGTCATGCCGAAGAGTATCTTGGAACGTATTGCTAGCTGCGATGTAAATCGGCTGTTGTTTTGTGCAGGTGGTTGCGAGTTTTGTTGACTAATCCGATTGACTGATATATTTACTGGGAGTCTGTAACGTAGTAATCAAGGCTCTCTTGTCAAGGTTTCTCAATTAGTGACATGTCAGATGTATGTGAACTCCATCTTAATCAAAATTACACATTTTCTGCTCAAATTACTAAAAAACTTTGATTCGAATGTAAACGAAAATGTCCACGGTATAAATGAAATTCTGAACGTTTTAAAACCATGTTCACTTTAATATGTTTAAAATCGTCTTGAAATTACTATTTTATTTGCTTAAGACATATTAAATTGAGATGATGTTCTTCCAAACTACATAAAAGTTGATAGATTACAACTGGTAGGTTTATAGTGAATAGAATTATCTAAAAAATAGACTATAATAAATTGATTTGTTTCTAGCACATTTTAAAAAACTGAATTTAAACAATTATGTTCTATATAAGCCTGACAAATTTAATTTACCAATTTCCAATAGTTTCAAAAGAACATAACCTCAATTTTTTAAAGAGAAATTGTCTTATGCAGCTAAAATAATAACAAAAATGTATTAAAGATGTTAATATGAACATGATTTTAAAATGCTAGGAAAATATCATTTGTTCTGTGACATAATTTTTATTTACGTCAGAACCGAAGCTTTATTGAAATTCAGGTATAAAATGCTTCTTTTGGCTATAATTTCTATTATGTTTACATATGTGACCTTAAAGGCTACCACATTATATTCCACGTAATACAAGGCGCATTGCAATGAAACAGGAATATCTCATTTTCTTTATTTAATATGTAGGTTGATTTGGAATTTTCGTTCGAAACGGAATTCTGACAAGTATTTATGTACAGCATTTCAAAGCACTCTCTTCGAAGCGGGGAGTTTTTGAGAGTTGACCTATTCATCGAGATGCTGCTTAACACAGCCGATCAACCTTGAATCAAATGTTAGTCCACTGATTTGCTACCATCGATAAGTACATCATTTAGTTTTAGATACGTTTCAAACGCGATTTAAAATTATTTTTTATCATGATGATAATGTGTGCGGATAATGTTAATGAATTATAATTTTTAAATTTTTTCCAATGTGAATCATGAGATAAATTATGCGCTGAGTGCAGGTTCGTGAATGGTTTAAGGAGAAAGGAACTATTTATCGTGAAAGAGCAACAGTTTGAAAATAAAGTCACTAAGATTTGAGATCACTTTTATTTCCAGATGGACAAGTAGAATGAACTCAATTCGTGTTTCTAAGTGAGATTGTTAATAATTCACTCGAAGACTGCAATCAGAATGGCCATTTGTTTCGAGAATACAAGAAATGTGTAAACACTGGTCTGATGATTTGTATGAGGTTCCTGTGTACATGTACAACTCAATAAACTTATTCTCGCGGGTAGAATTTCTTTTCATCATTCCTTAATCCACAACCCAACATTACCACTTTACCTTAAAAACAATATTTGAACAATATTTCTACAATAAGAGAAGAGATTGGGGAAAATATTTTTTTTCGATCAAACAGATCGAGGACGAACACATGCATTAATAATTTTTTAACCGTTGTACCAGGAATACTGCAGGTTGAACCTGGTTAGAGTTGAGAGGATGTTAGGAATCCTTTCCATTTAGACCTTCTCTATCATCCACATCCATGGCTCTCTTTACAGAGTAACGAGTATTTCTAGAAGATATTATGATTTGAGAAGGGGGGTGAAGATGACGTGATAAGCGTCAGGTAACACGTATCCGGTTGAAGCATAATATTTACTGTTAATAAAGGCAGTAGATTGGGCAGACAAGCAACGCTTGAAGAGACTTGTGACATAAATTGTTCGGTGACCGCAGTGGTATTTCCCATATATGTAGGAGTGTATTTGAGTGAATCTGTGCGTAGAAAGAAAACAGTGAATCCATGAATGGAAAAATATCCAACTGAACTGGCATTACTCTTGCCCCATCCTCTTGCCAACTATCGCTGCCCAAAGTACATTTTTTTACTTTCTCAATTTTTCGGTTTCCTAATAGTAGAAGCGAAATATTACTTTAAGAATGTTAAAGAAGAGTAAAACCTCGCCCTAATAACACCGGGAGCGGTAGCTCAGTGCATCAACTAATGTCACTGCAGCGCCTCTGACCGGGAGGTAAGATTTTCGACACTAGCTTCTCAGCTAGGCCGAATTCAGTCGCCGTCTGGAGGAGAATTCTAGCGGCCGGCCGCTCTGATCGGGAGTTTTCCGTGTTTTTTCCGATCAACACCAGGCGAATGCCGGAGCAGTACCCTACCAAATGGGCCACGGACGGTGTTTGTGAAAATGCGGAATTTTAAATTCATTTATCAGAAAACTTGAGTTTTCGGGAAACTTTGACACATAATTCATATAACATCTATATCTATACTAATATATAAAGACAAGTGCGTTGTCTTACAGTGCGGTAATCTCTGAATCTACTGGATCAATACCGATGAAACTTTTTTTGTGCTAGCGTCCTTTAAAGTCCTGGAGTACTATAGGCTATGATTTACAAACATAAACCGTAATATATTTTAAAAATAATTACTTTTCTGGACATTTTTCGCCTAGCTTTACATCACTGATTCAAGAGTGCATCAACGCCAATAGTTTAGCTGCGCGCCACCAGAGGATGATGTCTGAGATCTACTACTGATTTCATCAGTGTCCAGAATCATTACAAAATTCATTGGAGTTTGAATAAGGTTATGTAATGTCCCTATGTGAACATTTGAAAGAAAGCCGTAACTGAAGTGGTAAAGAATGTCAATGTTCATGCATTGCTCTTTGTCCATGTTATATACAAAGTGGCAAGAAATCATTGCGAGTTTGAAAGTGTTTAATAATTGAGGTAGGTTGAAAAAATAAAAAGTACAATAATATACAGTACAGAATATACAGTAATGTACAGTGTACAATATATAGATATCGTATACAATCTAAACAAAGTATTCTTTTACAAAAAATTTGTGACAACTGAATTGTTTGACGAAACGAGTGTCACAATTGTCAAAACAGATTACAAATGCCCAGAGATGGGCAGTCTACTAGAATTTTTAATCGGCTACTAAGAGGAGATCACTCGCCCCATTGAAAATAATACTGCAAGAAGGGGATAAATGTAACAGACGAAGGAATTTTGAACTGTGGTGTGTAATTTAGGAATAATCATTTTTCTTAGTTCAAAATGGTAAAATGGAAAATATGTTTTCAGTACATCCAGTAATATTTTTGTTCAACATGCGAAGGAATTTTGAACTGTGGTGTGTAATTTAGGAATAATCATTTACATATTAAGACTAATCTGTACAGTTGTCTGTCATATTCATTGCAGTTGTACTTTTTCCTTCTGTATGTGAAGAAGTTTAGTGCAGTGGTTGGTAATTAAGCAATGATCATTACAATATTAAGACTAACCTGAATAGTTGTTTTGCATGTCACTCCTAATGAATTAATTCTTATATATTTTTCAATAAATAATTGAAAAAATAATTTATCTAAAAATATTTTGTCTAAGCAAATAAAAAAACCTGGGAGTCCTTTGTTTCTATCATTCAGTATTCATGTTCATATTGGTAAAATGGAAAATGTTTGTATGTTTTCTGTGCACCCAGTTAACGTTTTCTTAATATGTAGGAATTTTGTAGTGATAGTAATTTAGGAATGATCATTTAATATTAAGACTAACTGTAAAGCTGTTTGTATAATTTTGCAATTGAGAGTTTCTTCTTTTTTCTAAGAATAATAATTAATTTAAATGTATTTTGTGAAAAATAATCGTAAGTTGTTTTATTGTCAATTTCAGGATAATAATTCTATATTTGAATAAATAATGATAAATAATTTTCTAAAAATGTTTGTCTAGCAAATTAAATTTATTCTTTTTCTATCATTCAGTACTATGTTCATATTGGTAAATGGAAAGATTTATGATGATTGTTTATAGCACACAGTAAAGTTTTTCTTAAATAGTGAAGGTTTAGCATGATGTAATTATCAGCTCGTGCGTGGCCTAGCCAGATCATGGCAGGCATATTTGCCAATTATTCAATGAAGAGATAGAGGTAGGTCCTGCCATGGGAACTTATGACCAATAGATTCCTCTTCGATTTAATAATTTACAGAATAAATGAAAGGAGCAATCGGGAATTAGCTATGTTTCATCCAATAGTAAGATGAAACATATTGACGCATAATGTAAATATTAATAATGTGAGTGAAAGAGTGAAAGAATTACATTGTAAGTAATTTTTTGGGAAAGAAAAGATGGAGCAATATAGCGTTTATGACACTCTTAAGCGCATTTAGCACATTTCCTCAAAAGTTTAAGAAAAGACTTGATCGTTTAAAATCTTGTTTTTGTAATTCAGATTCAACATGTATCATCGGTTATTGTGATAGCTGCTAGAGCGCACTGTCGTCGAAAAAATTTCTGTCCCCTATTATTACTCATTTGGAATGAAGGCTGAGTGCTGGACGAAGGCTGAGTTGCTGAGTGAACCTTAGGATCGCCCTGAATAGGCCATAAACGGAATTTGTAATAACAAGACATTTGAAAAGGAAGGTAATGTCAGTGGAAATAAAATATTTGTATACATTCCCTTATTAAAGATTAATAACAATTTAAAAAATGTTTAATGTAGACTGTTCGTTGAAAATAGTACGTGAAACAATAGATAAGGTTACATTGATGACTCGTTACGAGTATTAAGTACTAGTTGAATGTGGCGTCTCCGACGCCCACGCGTCAACAGTTTTAAAACTATTTTCATGTGTTGAAAATTTATTTCATGCGTAGCTTTGTTCAAATATGTTCTTATAGTATTTGGCATTAAATTTAACAATGAATCGTAATAGCTGATAATGTTATACTCCCCTTCAAAAGTTCCCAACATCTATAGCCTTGTATGATACCTCCGTACGGGATAGGAACTGGTAATATTGCAATTTCAAAATTATAATCGCCTTAAAAAAATACTTGGAAGGCATTGATGGAAATAGAGTTTAGTACAGCTACATTTTTAACGAGTTTTGCTACTATGCACAAAGATCACCTTTAAGCTCTTCTCGATTATTCTCAAATACTAATACAATATTATTCTCAGTTCCAAAATGTATGTTGCAAAATCATTTACAACTACATTTGATTTTTCCCAGGACTTGCTTAACACTTCCAAATTTTTCTCCCCTAGTTTTTGGAGAGAAACTCCACTTACTGTCTAATTTGTTCACTTCCACTTTTCAATAGATCCATTAGTTTCGTAAGCGAATCTAATAAAAACATTAAATGCCGACTATTCTGTATGTTTGTGTGAATTAGGAGTTAACTTTAATAAGAATTCAAGTTCTGGTCACATTCATTTGAAAATCGGTATTTGTACACTTAAGAACGAATAAGTGAGAAGTTGAACTTTCTTTCATTCTCTAACATTGTACTCAAGTTTTGTTTTCTCCGAATTCACTTGAAATTCTTCAAATTTAATAAGTCCCTTAGCAATACTGTTCATTGGTTTTTGCAAATTTATTTTAAAAAATATAATAGGTCTTATGGATAACGAAGTATGACGCACGATTCATTCTTTTGTTCAAATGAATTTCACTTAACTTAAAGATGTCAATACTGTTGCCAACGTCCTGAAAGAAAATTACGGCGTATTGAGCGAAAAAAGCCTTTTAGATATTGAGTCTAATCAACGCCACCTACATAGATCTATTTAGATGGCGTTGGTTTAATTCCGGCTTTCTAAGATCCAGCACCGAATCACGCAAAACGTTTTGGAAATTTCTTTGAATCTTCTGGCCAAATGTGAAAATTATCAGTTCCCATTAGGAAACCTAGACGCGTCGAATGACATCTCTTATTTCTCGATTGTTGCATGGGAAGTGGTCTAGCAGTGAGTGACATAAACCACACATCTGCACTCGAGGAGTTACTCAAATACTGCATTGGAATATTAAGTTTGATCCTCGCTCGTGTCTCAAACTTCATACGAGTGTATTATACCCATTATATCGCCTTTTCCCGACGCTGAAAGGCAGAAAGGGAAAGACGAAATTGACTTTCCACAAACAATAACTAATAGAAATTAAATGTAGTGACTATTCCTTTTTCTTGTACTTCTGGAGTTAATTCCACGGTTGATACACTCCCATTCAACATCTTAATATTTTAAATTTCCTTTAGGGGGTTGATGTACCTTAGAGTGAAAACTTCTCTGAATTTTCCGGAGATAAGGAATAATGAAGTTTACACATGGTCTGACAAATTCATATTTTTCCCTTAAACGAGATCTTCATACAATAAAATTACACTTTGATTCTCTATTTTACAATGGTATTATTACAGGAATTCAAACTATTCAATCGGACAATTAATTGCAATTGATCAGAAAATTCATCACTAATCTGGTGCACCAGGTACATAAATATTAGATTTGAGTAGTTAGATTTCTTAACTATGTTTCTATTCCGTTACGATCATACACTTTCGAACGTAAAGACTATTTGTTTAACTTTCTTATGAGAAATATTCTCAGCCACATTCATTTTCTCAAAACTGGTATTAAAATTAACAAACTATTTTGTCATCTTCAAATTGCAACTAACTTTACAATGTTAAAATATAAGCTTAATACAAAATTACATTTTTAACTATATTTTCGTAGTACATCTTCACAGCGTGATTTGAAGCTTCTGCTGCCGATTCTTCTGAAACAAAAATAAAAGAGGCCAAAAGCATTTTATAACAATCATTGCATTTTACATCAAAGTGTGGCACACTTCAGACCTTTGCTTCTGATATTATTCCCATTTTCATGAATGAAGCCAAAAACGTTTTCGACGAAAACTCTTCTCTGATTCTCTGCTCAGCGGAGTTTGTGCAGCAGTTCTCGCTTTACGTCTAATTTGAAACTAATCGAAGTAATTTTTAACACTTTGTATAGAGACCTTTCATGAAACTGCAATATACCTTAAGTCTTACAGTAATTAAATACGCTATTCCCCATCCTCGTAACCAGTAGCCTCTAAATTTCACCTTTCCAAATATTACCTTCATAATCACGATTTCTTTTTTGTGTTATACATTTGTATTTTGTGTTTCACTAAAATAGTTTCAAGTATTGCGATATACACATCTGTAAGTTTATTTTGAAGTTTATTTTGGGGCTACTTTCACATGCATTACGTATTACATTACCTTACCCACGATGACTAGAGCATATTACTACCCCTGCTACCACCATTAAACACTAGTACGAATTCTACTTAAACCTATTCCATGCTACGAAACCATTTTTCACCTGACATTTTCACGCATGCTCTATTTCCTGACATTTACACAAATAATAGTTAATGTTATTACCAGTCATCATACATACTGCAGTCTTTACACATTTATTTCTTCACGTTTCAAGTAGCTGGTACACGAGATGTTAACTTCTTTCCAGTCTTCCTTTCGTATCTTAATACTGACTTCTATCCTTAGGCCTACTTTTTATTAGTCTTGGAAGATGGTTACGTCTATCACATTAACGAATACCTGAAACAGAAAAGTTATCAGCACAGACATCTGTTCTTCACAGAACATAAGATCTTTACAGAGTTAAAAGCATTCCTGTAAATCGTATAAATGAAATTATTCGCCAGCGCACAAGTAAGGAAATAATTAGGGTGTAAACTTTATCTTGTTTTATTTTATTGAATATTTTTACATTTTTACATATTTTTGAAAAATTAATTAAAGCTGAAAAGGAAATAAATTAGTGCTGAAAAATAAGCAGAATTAGGGAGAAAACCAGAATAAAGTTAGTGCTGAAAAAATAGTTAAATATTATAGAGTTAAAATATATTGACCATTTATTTGGTAGGTTTATTTAGTGTATTCGTTAGGAAATTCTATAAGAGTTTTTGGTAGAAAAAAGTCCCCATTTACACTACTTAAAATACAGGAATTTTTGCCATGTATACACATGGACTTGCTATGCATTCTGCCACGTCTCACGCGGACTTATCTTGTAAGAAAATCGTCAATTTATTTATATTTCATCGATAAATTGCCACGTTTCACGCGGAATTATGTTCCTAAAAGACAAAAAATGTAAATTTGTTTATATTTAATTAAAATGTTCAAAACAAACTTCACAGCGGTTTCGAAAATATTCCACCCTGTTTTAAGTGTGCTGTCCGCCAACTAAGAAGTTTCCCACTGAAGGACTACTGAACGATGGGCAGACCTTCGGTTGTCCTTCAGGTAGGAAGGAGTATTCCAATTCATTATGTATTTTGAATCCTCTTTTTACATTACAAGTAAAATTTTACTGAAATATCGCAAACAAATTTGGACTGTTGGAAAACAAAATCGAATTGGAACACATCCCTAGCACTTATCCTACCCACCCTGCCCTGTTAGCGTGTCCCTCCTAAGCAGCAGTTGGGCGATGTGACCTTCCCTACTGAACGACGACCTAGCCTATAGTCCAGAGGGAGGTCACGTGCCATTCAGATCTTCGCGAATTGCGAGGTGCAATGGCATCTCACAGCTCAGTAAGTTTCCCACCCAGTCAAGATCCCTTTCAGTTTCTCTATGACAGAATGCGTGCCATGCACAATAGTGGTAATCCAACACATGAGGATTCCGTAATATGGCTAAGCAAACTGCCTTAATATTACAGACTAACCGGGCTCTGCAGCCTCCCTCCTACATTTGCCCATCCTAATCTTTAACAAGATAATCATTCTATGTTCCAAGCAACATTTGTAATGAATCATCTATTCTAAATGTAAATAAAATTTAAGCAACAACGTCATTAAATATTAAATGAGCTATTTAATTTATAAATACGGAATACTAATTATCATTGGATATTGAATTCTATATCCTTTAAATTAACTTGCTCCATTACATTTAAATTAACTAATCCATTATATTTAAATTTGCTCTTTCATTTCAATAAAATAAGTTCATTTCAGTAAACAAGACTGCAGTAACCCAGTAATATATTAAATTAAAGGCGGACCAATGCTCTTCTAACATTATCTGAGCGGAGCCACTGACTGCACGAGGAAGAATTATCCCTCCCAACCTATAAATGAGTGCAAGTATGGAAACTTGTTTCTCCTCGGCGAACTGTGCTTTCAGTTTTTGTCTTTCCTATATTTTTACTGTCTTCTCTGCACGAGTTTCGTAGCAGGTTTGTTTGCGAGTGTGACTAGACCTGTGCCATCCGTCGTGCAGCCGGGAGAAGAACACAAGCGACCTGGCCTCCCTTAGGGCTGCGAAGGACGCTGTGAAGGGCACGGGAAGGGACGGGCTCCACCCAGAACACTCACCGAATCCAGTCTCCACCGGCGTCAGGCCAAGCGTTGCTCTTCTGCCAGGGGTGCTATGCTACCCTGACCTGTGCTTTGGAACCTACTCTACCCTATGCTACCTGTGAACAGTCCTCTGTACTCCCCTCTAACATTCTTTAAATTATTAAAACCTCGAACACGCAACTTTTATAATTGAACATTTAATTTTTTTAATTTAATAACCTGTAGAATTGAACTAATAGACACTTCGTATTCAAAAATTCATAGAAGTTTGCTTTAAGTCTCTGATCAAAAATTCTGAGGAACTTAAATTCTTACTTTCAAATTAGACAACCAAAAGTTTTCAAATTCAAAATAATGCTATAACTAGGATAATGTTTTTTCTAAAATGCTAGATAATTACACTATTTTAATATACAAATCGTATTGGCCCTACTAATTAGCATACGGTTTTATTCATTGCAGTTTTATGAAATGTTCGAAAATAATCTTATGAAAAGTTGAAACTGCATTATTTTTTTTCCTTAAGTACTATTCGGCATTAGAACAAATACAGCTACGCTCTCCAGATTTTTAACGATTTTTCTAACCACCTGGCTGGAACAAGGCAAATTTAGGAACGACGAGAAGAAACTGCGTGGTGGAGACGAAGGTCACTGATGTAAATCCCTGAGGAGTCTTTTTTTTAATTTGCATTGGAAAATTCTAACTAACAATTTATTCGTAAAATCGCTATCACAGATCTGCATCAACGCCACTCAATCCTACACATGACACTTCACAGGATTTATTAAATAAATAAATAAATTCGCTATTGAAATCTTCATGGATGCGCACTTTACACAAATATTAACCGGCTTTGAATCACTCAGGATATCCGTTATAGACCTAATTACACACCACACGCATTTGATCCAGAAACTATTTACATTAAAGGAATTTAACCATTGTCATTACGGCACTTCGGAAACAATCACTGATAACCTCTTCACGACCTACACATCGTTTTCGGAGCACAAATTCCCTCTCGCCCTTCGCCAGTCGCCACGCGACGAGTGAGCGTTGGGCAGGAGCGGACCGCGCTGGGCAGAGCACGGAGGTTGCACGCAGCGATTTGCCACCACTTTTCCAGAGAGTGAACACGATGGCGGTTGCAAAGATAAAAAGAACGCTCAATTTAGAAATGAATGATTGGAAATAAATATTATATTGAATATAAGAAAAATGGATGAGTATGTATTTTAAATCATAATAAATTTCTGATCGATTCAAAAAGATTTCTGAGATGTAATTATGTCAGTTTCAAAAAGTTCTATGAGATGTAATCTCCCACAGTGTAAAAAACTTAATAATTAGGACTAGCAGTAACGAGATGGTAATTTATTTATGCGAAAGAATAATAACGGTATTAAAAATACTTGATATTGGAGCACAAAAATACCAATTTAAGATATTTTTAAATATCAGAGACACATTTTTAAAGTCTAATGAACATGCACTAAGCATTGCACTTGAGGAAACTGGCAAGAACTATTTTCTATTTTACAGGTTAGTAAGTTCTAAAATTATGTAATTATGGTTTAAAACAGAATATTTAGAGAATGGCGTACTAACTTTATTTTAATAAGTGATAATGATTTCAACATAAATGTTTTATAGTTCTAAACTAAATTTCTTAAATACTCGCAAGCAGTATATCTATAGTTTAGTAAAGCAAATTATCCAATTGATTGCGAAAGGATATTTGAAACGAAATATGTAAACGGATGTATGAAGCGTAAATTACCAATAAAATAGCGATTAACGCATATGCTTACGGAAACGTTTTAAACATCCTCTGTGATGAAAACATTGTGGAGCTAAAACAGCACGTTCTTTCTCATCCGTATTTTCACGCAAAATTACGCGAAAAGTACTCAAATTTTCGAGAAATTGTACCTGATCTTATTGCAAAATCTATATCTAAGAAGCAGATTTCATTAAGGGAAAAATCGTTATCTATAATATTTTAGTTGTAGCAAGACTCTGAAATGATTTTGAACATTTGCAATTTTCGAATAATCAGGGTTTTTCAACGAATATAAGACCTGCACCATTCACTTAATCGTTCTTTACACTATCCAACAAAACAATTAATCACAAAGTATGGAGCCATTTTTGTTAAAAATTTTGAATAGGTCCCAAGGACCTTATGTAAAGTACCTCCCCCCACACGAAATTAAAATATCAATTTCACATTCAGGGAGCCGAGATATAAGCCAGATCGATTAGCGAATATCAATTTTGGAGAAAATCGGCTGAACGGTTTAGCCGTTTCATTATTCATAAGCGGACAGACGCACGGACAAACGTTTTGCCGTCATTCGATTTTTCGATATCAAGGACCCACAAAATACGGATTATGGTTACACCACGTGCTCGAGGATCTTTTTCTAAAATTAGCAACTGTATTTATCTACATTTTATTTACCAGAGTTTTGTAATAAAGAGTTTTTCTGCCGAAAATTCGCCGTTTTCTCGCGCAGCATTATATAAGTTTCTACTCTGTAGTGTGAAAGCAAAAAGGTTGAATGAAAAATGAAGTCTACGTTTTCACATAACAAATGTTCGGGATATCAACTATTTAAGACAAGCGTTTTCCTACATAGAATAAATCAAAATAGGATTCAAGTAATAAATATCTAACTCAAACCTTTAAATTGTAGTAATTTTAACCATTACTAATTAAATGAAACTAACAAACTGTGAAGCTGTAGTTTTCTTGCTCAGCGGACAATTCGGGATTAAATTTGATATTGTTTGTAAACGTGCTATTTGACATAATTAAAAAAACGATAAAACTCAGAATTTAATAAAAACTGACCCTTTAAGCAAATGGTTTATAATGTTCTTTGTGGCATTGATTATATGAATTTTAACTACTTTTTCTTAATACTGCCTTGTAAATATGTCTGCATAACGCAACCCAACAGTGGAATGAAGAAGTAATCTTAATACCGGACAGCGTAAATGGACACAACAGCGTACCGGACTGTTGTACCCGAGTTTGCGGGTTCAAACCCGATCGAAGTTGTGGATTTTTATGGGCGAAAAAATCCTTCGTACGCCTTCCTTCGGAAGGGAAGTAAAGCCGGCTGTCCCATGAAGTAGATTTACTGCACGTTAAAGATCCTCAAGCCTAAAAGAAGCCTCTGAGCAAAATTGAGATCCGCCAGTTTCGTCGCCCAAGATAATACCTCCTTTCTCCACTAGGTGGTGAAAGGAGCGTATCGAAATTTGCGTGGTTGGGCGGAAGAGCGGGCCTGAAGGCCCGAGTCTCGCCACGTAAAATAAGGCATTAACTAAACTAAACACAAAATTTTTTAAAAAATGGACCCAAGGATTTTATTAAATTTTGTTGTTGGATAGTCTGAAGGACGCAATGGCATAGGTCTCATGTTGGTTGAAAACTCTAGTTTTTCGAAAATTGAAAAAATTCAAAATCATTTCGGTGTCTTCCTACAACTAAAATATTAAAATGAGAGATTTTCCTCTTAATAAAAGCTGTTCCTTAAAGATAGATTTTGAAATAACGTCTTAAACAATTTTTTTAAAATTTGAAAATTTTTCGCGTAATTTTGCGTGAAATATTCGTAATTTTTAATTTTTGTTTAAACAATTTTTTTCTCAAAAACGACTCCATCAATTTTCATGAAATTTTGTGGGTGGATAGTCTGAAGAACGTTTGAGAGAATGTTGTAGGTCTCGAAATAAAAAGTAATGTATGTAAAAACCGGGTAATTTTAATGTATATAAAATATTATATTTTTTCTCTTTTCATTTTCTTGCTAGCGGCATCAACAATGCTAATTGGTAAAATGTGTATTCTATACAAATTAGCGGCCATTGTTGTTTGAAACCATTATTGTAACGCCACACTGATACAAGGCGATAATGAGTGCTGCCTTTTTTTGGCATTAATATAAACTAATACTTTTATTTAAGGCTAAAATACGCATCGTCCATCGTTCGTATTCCCATAATATTGTGTGATTTGCTTAAATTCCCGTGCAAATTTGCTTAAAAATACAGGCGAGAAAATATAAGTGTTTTAGTACCACGAGTTTTTACTATATTTTTCCCTCGGTGAGGCATGACATTGGAGAATTTAACCATGGCAGAAAACCAATTGATTGCTCTTAGAAATTAAATTGCTCAGTCTGCGTAATGACTTGTTAACGTCCAGATTAAGAGGCGGGCGTATTTGACTTATTTTATTTTCATTTGTCTTTAAATGATGTGGAGTGTGAAAATTGCCTATCGTTCACAGTAAGTAGAAATTATCTTAATATTTTAACTATGTTTATAAAAATAGAAATATCGGATTCAAATCAACTGGAAAACAATGTTCAAATCAGATACTGCTTAATGTCAGGTACTCTTTAATGCAGGAAAATTTGCTATTACGTTCTGCAGTTATTGTTTTTTAACTAATCATTTTCATACTTACGTATTACATACATACTAGATAAGTGTCTAATTTCTTTTGAAAGTGATTTTTCATTTCACATTAAATTTTACAAAATTAATTTTGGACAATGAACTATAAATTTCATGAAACTTTTGCTATTTCAGACTACCTCAGTACAACACTACTTAACAGATTGAAATAATTTAAACATATTTAAACAAACTCAAGCCCCAGTCGGCGCGCCATTTTGAAATAATTTGCAATATATTCAGTGCCATCTATACCAACGTAATCAGTTCCGAATTTGTATAAATGGGCGCTAGGAAAAGATTACGCTGAGACTATTATACACGTCAGCCTTCAACTCTGTAATAAATTAGTTTCCGGCTACCTGGGTCGATGGGTTTTATAGAAATAATCACTATTGTATGCTAATAGATGATTATCCGATCTGCCATCTATACAGAGTGGTCGAGGAACCTGAAAAGCAAATATATTTCTATCTTGCTACTTCATTGCTAGAATTGGCTCAATGAAAATCATGCATTCATTTCACAAAAACATGGAAATTTATTAAATAATTTAAAACAATTTTAGTATTGTATAACTTTACCCAATATAAAATTAAACGTTTGTCATGACCGGTTCCAACCTTATAATGTCTTCGCGCACTTTTGGACTATCTTTATACATCTCCGACGCCGCCGTCCTTAGGTCCAGACACCATCTTCTCTCTTCTTTTCTCGGAAGCACACTTCAATCACCATTCATCAGATCCATAAACTATTTGATGCTAGCATTCCAGTCCAATCACTGACAACTTCGCCCAAGCCCTCAATGTCCCTCCAACTCGTTCACTTGAAATATTTTAAGCTCCACTGTCACACTTAGTATTCAAATTTGATGTTCTCTCAATATCCATTCCCTAGTAGATGCTTACAAGTCCCCCCCAAAAAAACTCCTAACATTAATTGGAGCACGATCCGTTCAAGCTCACGGCATCAGTCAGAATAACTGTCTCTCGTATTCTTTCAGCCCTGCAAAGCTCGGTCCATCTTTTCGATTGTTTATTTGTAGATATGCAGCATTTGATGTACTTTTGTACCTAGCCAATCTCTAAATGTCTTGCAAAACGAACTACCCGTCTTCACGACCGTCACTGCTTTTTCGGCCAATCCCTGAATTCTATACAGAATTAACTAGCCGTCTCCGCGATTGTCACTGCATGAATATGTTGACCTTGACGACGGTTCGCTTACCGTTGCTATGCTAGCATATTCACATAATTTACCCCCTTTAATTGACGCCATTTATAATAAATATTGTACAATATTCAGTGACATATTGGTATGTCACAACATGTTCTTCGGAGTCAGTCAGAGTTGACTGACCACTACATCTGAGAAGTCATAGATTGAGGATAGTAAACGTTTGTTAAGGTAACACAAGTATCCGATCGAGTGAACAACACGGAATCTCAAACAAGTGATAAATCCCGAGAAAACCAGAAAACACCGTCTAAGTTAAATATAAGATAAGAACAGCCGATCCGGTGGCCGAGATCACTAAGGCTGTAGTGTCGTAGCGATCTCGGACCGAAGGGTCGCGGGTTAGAGTCACGCCTTGGGCGTGGTTGTATTTGTGTTCGACCTTTCACCCCTTATCATCATCATCATATCGTTTCGTCTTCATAGTTACTATAACGTTAACTCCAATAGTAAATAAAATAAAATTTAAAAAAAGATTATAACATTGTTCCAGATCTTTAGGTAAGCCTTCTAGGAAACTAAATGACTAAGGTCCTTACACGTGTGAAATCATAACTAATTCCGTTGTTTCTAAGTTTTTCATTGTGTCAAACCGTCATATAGCTCTAGGAACCGTCTAGCTCGGGGAAACATTGGAGGGGAGACCAAGCAATGAAAAATACAACCACGTAACGTTGTGGTATCTGGTTGGATGCAGTCATGGTTGGTTTTGAGAACATATTACACGGATTGCATTGTTAATTGGACTAGCAGAAGCCAATTTTTTTCTTTTCTCTCTTTCCTTTCCTTCCTTCCCTTCCTTTCCTTTCCTTCCTTCCTTTTCTTCCTTTCCTTCCTTCTTTCTTTTTCTTTCTCTTTTCCCTCTCTCCTCCTCCATTCCGCTCCACTTGTTCATGTCATAATATATTTCAATATGAACTCATAATAAGTTCTTAATTATCAAATAATATAAAGAAAACAATGTGTTTGAATTACCTTAGTTATATTCATATTACCTTCCTGGGGAAACACCACTTTCAGCTTTAATTATACTACCTCTGAGCATATTAGGAATGTGAATGGTTTTATTCTAATTCTTCTGTCCATTGCCTAACAGTAGCCTACATACTACTAATGGGTAAAGATAGATACTTTTAAATGGCAACGTGTTTCGACTGGTCATTTTCAAAATAACTTTTAAACTGTTATCAGACTTAATAGTCCCTGTGGATACTGTTTACTCGATTTTGACATTTCTGAGTTAATATACTCCTGCCTTGACTCATTCAAATGATTTAAAAATCCTTCGTATTACGTTGAGACAAAAAAATATATAAAAAATGCGGTTTTGCGGGCTTAATAAAAATTCCGTCAGTCTGTAAAGTTTGTCAAAAATTAATTTGATCTCCACCCCGAATAAGTGTCACATTTGTTTGCACATGGTGTGAATTGAATGTGTCAAATGGTTCGCGAAAGTGATGTAAATAATATTTTTTTCTGTTTTAATATGTTTATTTTCTTTAAAAAACAGATTCAGATTCTTTGCATTTAATAAAGTTAAATTGCTCTAAGGAGAAGACTTGAGTAGATAATGATTTAAAGTTAACTTTAAACAATTTTGAGGAAACCGAAATTTAATTTTTCATGCAAATAATTCTCCTGAACCTAAAGATTCCTAAAGAAAACACGGTCGGTTAGGAAATTGGAGCGTTGACTTTCAGTGTCGACACTTCCACATCGTCAGTAAATATTATAACCGGAGCAGAGTTTCATTTAGTGGAATGTGAGGAAAATTAGGTTAATTTACCTAATATACATTTTCCTAATTTTATTATTAATAATATTACAATTAACAATAATTATTCTCCAAACCAATGTGAATTAATTTTGATTTGATGGAATCTGATTTGTTTTGTACATCACCATGGTTTTTTTAACAAACACTTAACTTGCGATGAATCGATGGTTGTTTACGTTGCTAAGGATGTTAAATTTCTTAACATAAAGGTAGGTACAAGTGCACTTAACAACCTAGAGTGTTGCATGTTAACAGGGGGTTAAAGACGCATGTGACCGATAAAAATATAAAATTGATCTTACCTGAAACAACAATGGTATTGCTTAAAGCTTTATTTCAGAGGGAGAAAAGCTACTTCCCAAGCAAGATAGAGCAGTGTGAGAACACCAATAAAAATAACGAACAGAAAATAAAGAATACAAAATAAAACTCCAATGAACATAGTGGAATCACATTTATTAGGCATCTTCATCCAATTTCTATATATGTATATATAAAATTACACAATATATTTCTCTTTTACAAACATTTCAAGAACAAAACCTTTCAAAGTTTTTGGTTCAGGATCTTGTAAAAACCTCGAAATATAACAAAGTCACAATGTCAATGTGCTTAAAATAAAGACGTTCTGAAAATTTTATTTGCCTGTTGTGAAGGCTCAATTTTGTGCCAGGGAATTACAGTTTGTTTCTATGAAAATTGTCCGGTTACAGAAGCAGATATATTTCATTCTTAAGCATTATTCACTGTGGTGCAGGTTGCCAGTGCCAACATCACCGACATCAATTTTCTTACAACCCTTGATAATAGATAATTTTATTTAAGAACTACGAAGAAACTGCGTCAGTAAAGATCGCTTTAAATTAACAATGTTTTCTAAGATTACTATTCTTTCACAGGATTAGTAAAAGAATTCACTGTTCACAATTTTTGTTCAAAAATTTACTTCACTATGAAAATGGTTTATTCGTTGAGAACAACTAACCATCATTCTGGGTGTTTCAGAAAAAAGTGCAAGGTCGGGAGAGGGATGAATGGAAACCGTTTTCATCGATGGATCCTGAGTCTCGACGCTATACTGTATCAAAAATCACAATTTTCCCTGTGCGGTCATCACATCAATGCACACTCGAGTCATGCGGTTGATAACCATTTCAGGATTGGATGAGCAAAGCAGAACTTAAGGCTAAATACCTTAGCGAAGAAATCACCAAAGATTCCCACATCGTAGGAGAAGATCTTGGACGTGCCGGGAATAAACCATGATTTCGTCCTTACACTTCATTATTCTTAGTTATAATAACAGAATAACTGAGCGTGAAACTAAATAAGAAAACGTAACGCTGAAATCATTATTCATTTTCCTGTACCTCTGTGCTCTTCCCCTCCCAAAATGTGATCTCTTTGATTATTTCTACTGCAATGTGTTTGGCCGTAAGCGCTGCCTTAGCCATCTAAGCCTGGAGGAAACCGTAGGACTTGATATGCCGACCTCACAGGAAAATTGACACGTTTTTTGACACAGTGCAGCGGTGTACCCTGGCCATTTTGTCTGTCTTCATCGACAAAAATGGCTTCCCTCGAACACTCTCTACATGCCTTCTGTAATCGTCCACTTTCGTCTGAAACACCTGCGAATAGTTGCCGACAGTTTCATAGAACCATTCTGTAACAGCTGATTGTTAGGCTTGATCAGGTCCCCCTCCCACAGCCCTTTGACCCCGGGCGCATCACCGTGACGCGCCAATCACAAACCGAGTTCTAGGAACTGACGCACCCTCGGCGCATACTGACCATTGAAGGGTGCTTCCACTGAATAGAAGAATGCTAGAGTTGTAAACGGTATAGCATGCAACAACGTTTCTCGGCTCACCAACAAAGCCACGTCATCATCCACTCTTTAGTATAATATGTGAACCAGATACTAAACACAAGCTCACTTAACACTGAGGGCGTTCATCATTTGCGACTTCTAATTTCACAGAACACATGCAGTTCAATGTGGAATAAATACATATTTAATTTAATAAGTATTAAGCATTTGCCTCAAAATATTCACTGTCCAAAGGTCGAATTATTGGTGAATTAATAAATAAGCATAGGGGAAATTACGCTATTTTAGCAAATAATTTAGAAGTTATTCGCAAATGTGAACAAGTACACAATTAAAACTGAAGATCGTGTAAATTTTCAAACGTTTCTTCTTAGTATTAAAACATTTAAACTGTTAATAATGAGCCCTTCAATTCCTATGGCAGGTGATTATTTTCAGTAATGGAATGCGCAGTAAAAAAAAAAAAAGAAATCAACGTTCATTCTTCCTCTGCAAACTCGAGCTATTAAAAAACCACAGAAGACACATAAGAAACCATTTGAAATGCACAACACGAAACAAATTAATCAGAAGGCGACGCGCAGGTCATTCCAGAGAGTCGCCGCTCCGCCTAGGAAGCGGAGAGGGCGGGCCGCGGCGGAGGCCTCCTTACCCGTACGTGGCCAGACTAGGGCAAACATATGGTCCACACGAACACGCGAGATCTTCCTGCGTTCGACACACGTCAACAACACACGCTTTTCTGATGATTACGCAAAAAGGAATCAGCACAGTAAACTAGTGATGATTACGCAAAAAGGAATCAGCACAGTATACTAGTGATGATTACGCAAAAAGGAATCAGCACAGTATACTAGTGATGATTACGCAAAAAGGAATCAGCACAGTATACTAGTGATGATTACGCAAAAAGGAATCAGCACAGTAAACTAGTGCGCTACGTTCAACGTGGTCGTTCTTGAGACCACATGACATCCAGACACAGTGAATGACGCGTGATTAGACCTCCCTCTCGAAACACGTTCGAGTGTGACGTCACGCGTGATCCTATCACGTGTTGAGAAGCGTCGTCGCGCGCGCCACGCGTGATTCGTGCGCGGTCAAGGCACGAGCGAGATCAAAGCTGCGGGGCGGGGCGGGGCGCGTCACGCCGACACGCGCAGCGGGGGGAGTTGCCGACGCTGCCGTAGACGCCGTTGAGGACGAGCGCGCCGTTGGGCGAGCCCTTGTGCGCCGTGAGGACGAGGACGGGCGAACCGCTGCGTTGAGGCGGCGAGGGCGAGCGGCGCGCCGGCAGGCACGCGTCCTCGGGCCGCGCGTCGCCGTGGTTGGGCGCGGCCGCCGCCCGCCCCCGTCGTGGGCGTCGGCGCCAGCGGCACGTGGCTCTCCGCGTAGTCGGGCGGCAGCGGCACCGGGCCCGAGTCGCAGCACAGGAAGGAGGAGACGGCTGCCAGCTGCGGCACACGGAACACCATTGGCACTTGGGGCAAGGTGACCAGAAAACAAAATTCCCAGCGTACCAAAAGCAGTTTTACCAAAAAAGGAGGACATTTCAGTGAAAGGAGGGACATTTCAGTGACAAGGAGGACATTTCAGTGACAAGGAGGACATTTCAGTGACAAGGAGGACATTTCAGTGACAAGGAGGACATTTCAGTGACAAGGAGGACATTTCAGTGAAAGGAGGACATTTCAGTGAAAAGGAGGACATTTCAGTGAAAGGAGGACATTTCAGTCAGAAAAAGGAGGACATTTCAGTGAAAAGGAGGACATTTCAGTGAAAAGGAGGACATTTCAGTGGGAAAAGGAGGACATATTGACATTTTATAAAACCACGATGTATAGGGCAAATTTGTACCATAACAATTTCAAACGATTAATAGTCTTTAAAAATCATATTAGGCTTTGCATCATTAAAAATGAAATCTACCGATGGGATAACTTCGCTTCCGCACTCACCTCCATTATCCACCAAACAATAACAATAAATAAGTTTTATATTACAATCAGCCTAATGATTTATTATGCAGGTCATTTATTTGAATAAATATGTAGATATTCAAGACGTGAAGTCCCATCAATGAATTAAATTTCTTTAAAGTAAGTTTCCAGTAATATTTTCAAATCAACAGGACAAAAAGGACAATCCATGTAAATTTCGAAAAGGAGGAAGGACTGGAAGACAATATTAAAGAAGGAGCCTGCTTTCCAAAGGAAAAGGGAGACATGAATTCATGAACAGGAGGCAGTGGCGAATCAAGACAAGGGAGGGCGGAAGGCCACGCGTTCTACAAAGCCAATAATTTCTTGTCATTTCTCTCAGTTATTTCAAAATAATTACCATTTATAGATCACAACACGCAATATTTTCACTAAGAAAATAGTTACTTTTTCTTCTTTCGAGCTCACAATTTAAAACAAACTCTAATTTCTTCAGAAATTTCATGACTAAATTCAGATCTTAAATTACAATTTCCACGTGATACCACACCTTTTACCCTTCCAATAAAAGTAAAAATAAATATAAATAAATACAAATTTGAGCATGGGTCTGAAATGAAATTAAACCCCACTCCCAAAATATTTTGTGGTTTTAGATTTCATTATGATATAATTAAAGCGCGCGCCCAATTCTCACACACACACACACACACACACACACACACACGCACACACACGCACACAACACACACACAGGTCGACATATTAGCACACATGACAGGACACGGTAAGCACATTTAAGTGATAGTTATGGCATATTGTATAACATGCACAAAGCAGAGAAATTGACACCACCCACACACGCACACCATCACACACGCGCATCATACGCACAGTTGACGACCACCATACACAGATTTTAACACAAATATTAAATGACAACGCAAATTTACACTATCATTGTTTTTAACACCACAGTTATACTTAAGCAGCTAGCGCATTCGGAAAAGTAAGTTGATATTTGCAAATACATTCACAGAACAGTCAATCACATACACACTCAAAATACAGGTCAAAAATCAAAGTCAACTATATAAAGACAATAATACATTAATAAATTATTAATACCCACATACCACAAACAAAACCACATCATCAATATACTTAAAACAATTTTTTCTACTCATTCTCATGAACGTTGAAAAAGTAAAAATCCTTACAACAATACCTTCTGCGTGAAAGTAATCACTTCCAGATCTGTTGAAGTCATGGAAAGAGCCTGATTGGCAAATGGCATTGAAAGAATGCGTGTTGTTCTAAACTTGAGAAAAGCCACACAGAACCCGGGGAATTTCCTGATGACACAGAAGAAGGAGACGCCTGTAAGTACGCGGACATCTCTTAAAAATGAAAAGCTCTTCATTAAAAGAAAATCTTGAGAATGTCACGGAATTTTCTTAAGAAAAAGCTGGCTGCGATCTTTTATTTATTGCAAAATGCTTTGCTCGGAGGACAAAAAAACAGATTTTCAAAAATCTCATATTAAGAATTGTGTTTCGATTTTGCACTGTTTTGATTGGAGGATTCAAATATTACAATAGTTTTAACTAAGTTCTTTGAAGACAATTATGAATAATAAAATGAAGTGATTATTGTTTGGGGAGACAAACTGCCTTAAGCCAGGTTTATTCTGAGAGTACTGTTTTCTCAAATCCCTGACCATCCCTAGGGAACACAGGTGAAAATCGACGCTTCTGACTGGTCTGCCAGAATTGTTGGCATGTTTGTAAGTAAGAAAGGGTGGGTGGTCGTAAGAGGAAGAAGATGCGCTGCGGTCTATGATGTTTGATTTGCCCGGCATTCAATGGGTCTAATTTGAGCTAAGAAATTTGGTTTTGGTCTTTGTGTTTCACGCTCAACTGCTCATAGTCCAAATGAGCGCAATGTTGTTTGTGAGGAAAGGGGCGGTGGTCATGCCGCTGGATGGGGAGTCCGGCGCCACTTACCGTCGGCAGAAGCAATCAACAAGAATATCACAGCTTGCAACCATCTCAGCCACAATCTGCTGACCGTCTCCCGGAAAATCCTGGCAAGTCGGTTGTGGAAGGGGAGGGATAGCAAGAGTAAGCGATCGCGCGCTCCTCCCGTGTAAGGATCACAGCTGGTTATCGAGCCTACGAAAACTCCGATGAGAGCAGCCGGCCGCATTCAAATAGCGACATTCCAGCAAAAGTAATGTCGAGACCTCCGGAGCTGGACTTTGGTCAAGGGTAGACATCAGGCGTTGATGCACTGAGCTACGTCCGGTAGCCTCACGAAAACGCGACAAAAGACCCTGAAGTCTCCAGCAGCCTGAACTCGCTAAATGGTCACTGAGAAGAGGACGAAACCCCTTGTCGAGACTAGAATTCAAGCCTGGGCGTGTTGAGAGACAAGTTCGTCCAAACTCACATGACAGGTCAGATCACGTTCTTGAAGCATCCCTTCCCTTCTGGGAATTAACAGCTTCCATAAAAAATAAAGAATACATTAAGCTGCATTGGTGTGGGAATCTGTTGCATGTGGATCTGAATCATTTATGGTTTTCATTAATCTTTTGAAAAAATTAAGAGTGTCCTGGAAGAGTTAGTAAAAAATCACTAATACCATAGTGATTCACAGGACTTTAACAGAGTGTATATAAACATAGGGATAAAATTTCTCAGTTTGAAAAACAAGCAAGCAGGGCTTGAATGAAAAACGTTAGGACGGAATGTTTTACGTGTCAATGGGTTTGAAAGAATTTTGTGTGAACAGGACCGCTGACAAAGCTGGCAGTCGCTGAGAATGGAGCATTTCCTGTAAAGTTCCGTCTGATGCGGCTTACTATAACGGAGCATACTAATCATTAGACGTTCCCCCCAGTTTAATTAGACTGATGCAATCATTTCCACTTATTCCGCCAGGGATCTGAGCCAAAACTGTATTAAAGAAACTCGTGGTAGAGAAACTTTTTTTTAATTTCTTTTATAATACAAGTCTTTCGAAAACCAAATGAAAAATTTGATATAATCAAGAGCAAAAGCATTTGACCATTAACAGCGTGAGTTTCACGGTCGTGGATAGATCCATGGGTAGATGCAAGAGGTCATGTAGGTTAAGACAGCTGGCACCAAGTTCTCCAATCTGCCCCAGATGCTGCTTGAATTGCGAGAGTCTTATCCTGAGCCACCCTGGTGACTCCAGTTAATATAGCGTTATCTGAGCTTGAAAAATTCTCCAGTCACGCAAGAAGAAATTCTGCACGCAATCGCAGAATCGCAAACAAAAGGTCCTGACCGGATAAAATTCCCAATATTGCCTCAAGACGCGATACTGCCACACCCCACATCTTTGGTGGATCTTATTATTCGTGCTTGAGGGAAGGAGTGATCCAGAAAGATGGAAAACAGCGCTTGGTGCTCCTCCCCAAGGGGAATAAATCACCCAAGATCCATCATCATACCGGCCATTGTGATGCTTTACACAGCTGGCAAGGTTCTGGGGAGAATTAAGTACCAGACTAGAAAAAACTGTGGAGGAGGGAGGAGGCCTTCAGAAAATCAGTATGGTTTCGCAGAGCCTGCCCCGACTGTTGACGCAGTCCAGCTTGTCATTAACACCGCCCTGACAAGCAATTGAGGAAGCAGATGGAAGAGAGGCCAAAACAGTACTGTGCTGTTTACGTTAGATATTAAAAATGCATTAACTCGGCAGGTGGAGTAATATTCACAAGCTTCCGCAGATTTAATGTGCCAAGTACCTGAGGAAGATTGTGGAGTATCGAGTAATAGAGCCCTGATTTAAATACAAAATAATGGGCCGAAGGTACATAATATCACGGCTGGTGTCCTGCAAGGGTCGGTTGGGTCCACCATTATGGAATGTGATGATGACGAGGTTCTTTTGCTTCCCCCCGAAGGAACCAGTATTATTGGTTTTTGCGGACGACATGCACGTCGCCGCTGCAAAGTACTTGAGGAAATTTGTATATTTGGGAACGAAGCGATCGCTATTGTTAGTCAGTGGTTGAAGTCCTCAGGGCTGCAGTTAGCTGAGCACAAGACTGAGGTTATCCTAGTCACTAGCAGGAAAAGAGAGAAACCATCACTCCAAAGTCGGAGACCACCATATTGTATCGCAGCCGCCCATCAAATATCTTGGTCTCATGATTGACGCCGGTCTGACATTTGCTGACCACCTGAAGTACGCCAGCAATAAAGCTGCGGGATACGCAGCATTGTCAGACTAATGCCCAACATAGGGCCTTGTCAGGGGAAACGGAAGCTTCTGGCCTTGGTTGTGAGGTCGTCTTGCTCATGGAGCCCAGTATGGGCCAACTATGTCGATAAATAGTTACATCCGAGGGATGACGTCAGTGTACAGGTTATCAGCATTGCGGGTAGCTTGTGATTCCGCACTGTGTCAACGATGGTGTGCGTCATCGCGGGATGCCTCTGTAGATATCTTGGCGCAGGAAAGACGGAGGCGGGTATCACAAAGAAGAGGAGAACCCAGACTGCCGACAACACTGCTCGAATGGCAGGATCGATGGGGCAAGTCCATTAAAGGAAGATGGACATACCGCATGATTCCTCCACACCGTGGATCAACCGAAAACGGCGAAGTAAATTTCTTCTTGACACAGCTGTTGTCTGGAACGGATGCTTTCTGGCATATCTCCAGGTCGCTTGAGGATACCCCATTCTGTCCATTATGTGAACCTGCTGTCGAAGACGCCGAGCATGTGTTTTTCCCGTGCCCGCGATACCATCTGCAGCGACGGCAGTTATGAGTATACTCGGATCGACCGCTGACACCTGAAGCAATGGTTGGTGCATGCTCGCCCTCAGAAACCAACTGGGAGGGTGAGCTGCATGCGCAGACCATAATAGCTGAGCCAGGAGAATAGAAAGGGAGAAGGAAGTCGATTGATCCTCGTTTGACCTTCCACGTTTTGATTGAAGAGAAGTGGCTTGTGATAAACCACTTAATCCACTCCTGGATGAATGCCAATGGGTTCCGGGGGGGAGGATGGAGAGAAGGAGGTTGGTTTTAGTGTAAAAATTACACTATCATGTTTGGGACGGGCGCATGGTGTCTTTGAAGATTTCCCACCTACCCCCGTAAAAAAAAAAAAAATAAATACACATACACACACACAGAACACACATAGACACACACACAGACACATACACAGACACAGACACACACAGACACACACACAGAGTCGAAAATATTAGCATTTCACATTGGGAAGAAGGGACTTTACGGGTAAGATGTTTCAGTTAAAGTGATAGTTATGGCTATTATTGTATAATGATGAAAACAAGAGAAATTTGACATCCCCCTCCTCTCGAACACGCACACTTCATCACACACGCGCATCTATTCGCCCAGATGATTCGACCATCTCATGTACACAGTATTTTAACACAAATTTATTTAAATGTTCAATGAGTAAATCTACGTTTACTATCATTTGTTTTGTAAGATCCATTTAGTTATACGGTTTTTAAGCAGTTCTTACGTGTTCCTTTATTTCGTGAAAAGTAAGTTGTATTGATTTGTCTTAAATAATATTCAAAGATACAAGTTAATAAATACATTACTAAAATATGTGGTCAATAAATCAAAGTCAAATTATATAAAGACAATAAATACATTAATAAAATTATTAATACCAGTTTTTTCATTATTTTCCGAGTTCTTAAACAAAAGTGCTCGTTAAGTCATCATAATATAATCTTTTAAAACAATTTTTTCTATCTCTATTTCTCATTGGAACGTTGAAAATAGATTCATGCTGCAAACATTCCTCTTTCCATATCCATTTACAACAACATATACACTTCCGACAGTTAATGTTGTTTACAAGTTAATTGCATTCCCTTCCAGGTATCTGTTGGACAGTCATGGAGAGACCGACTTTATTTTGGAAAATGCATTGAGAAGATCATTCGATGTTACGGTTTCCTCAACTTGAGAGAAATCCCGAGCATAGAAACAGTGGCGAATTTCATTTTCCCTTGTACACGTTAAAAAGTAGACGGTGAAAGAGAGAGAGATCACCTCTAAGATTTCCCCGGAAACAGTTCGTCCTTCTACAGATGGCATGATCGAAAAGCTCTTCATTAAATGCAGAAAAATATTCGAAAGTATTCTTTTATAGAAAATAATTTACTTTTATAGAAATATTTTTCATTGCTATGATCTTTTTCATTTATTGTTTCAAAAATTTTCATTAGAAGTAATGTAAGAAAAATGAAAATAATGTTAGCCATAGAAATCTCGAAATATTAAGAATTTGTTTACCCAGAAATTTCGAAATTACTTACTTCTGTTTTTGTTTACAAAATTGGGAGATTCTAAATTATTAAATATAGTTTAAGCTAATGTTCTTTTTTAGACAAATTATGAATAATATAAATTACAGTGATTCATTGTTTGCGAGTACATCAACTGCTATTACTCGTTATTCTTCTTAGTGTTGATATCTTGAGAGGTGGCGGCGATGTTTCCCCGCTGGAAGGAAACGCCGACCTACACTCACTCGCCTTACAGGGCATAACCCCAGCCGTGAAAAGCTCGACGCTTTCGACTGGTCTCCCAGCATGTGTCGTAGTGTAGTGCATGTTATTGTAAGTGTGTGAAAGGGGTGAGGATAGGACAAGTAAGAGGAAGGAAAGATCGCGCGCGGTCTGTGACCTTTTTGTAAGGGTTCTGCTCCGGCATTCGCCTGGTATTATTTGGAGACCACAGATTGGTTTGGTTCTTTCGTGTTTCCGCGCGCGTCAACTGCTTTGCTCATTATTCCAAAGCGTAGTGCATGTTTTTTCCTCGGGAGATGGCGGTGGTCTTCCCCCGCTGGATGGCGAGATCCGGCGCCGACCCACCGTCGTAGGGGGAGTTTCCAACCGAGATTCTCCCCCCAGCGGGCACCGCCCCAGCCAGGACAAGCTCTTAAGCTCCCGACCGGTCTCCCGGGATATGTGGAGTGTCTGCATATTGTGGTAGTGTGGGTGTAAGGAGAGGATAGGGCAGGGAAAATGAAGGAAGATCGCGCGCGGTCCGGGGGCCCGTTTGTAGGGTATGCCGAGATTCGCCTGCTGTTGATCGGAGAAACCACGGAAACCATGATCAGAGCAGCCGTCTGCAGAATTTCTCCAGGCAGCGACTGAATTCGACCCAGCTGAAAGCTAGTGTCGAAAATCCTGCCACCGTCCGGACTCGAACCTAGGACCTCCCGGTCAGAGGCGCTGCAGTGACATCAGTTGATGCACTGAGCTACTGCTCCCGGTGGGGACCACAGAAACTACCGATCAGCACAAATGACCGCTAGAATGCTCCTCCAGACAGCTGCTGAATTCGATCTCAATGTAACACCTAGATAGCTAGTGTCGAAAATCCGCCTTCGTCGAGACTCGAATTCTAAGACCCCCAGGTCAGAGTCGTTGCAGAGACAACAACGGTTTTAAGCTAAACTCACACGAAACAATTACATTGCATTTTATACGCTTTGTTCATTGAATGCACTCTCTTTGTACGGAGGCAGATTCTTCATGCAGGAAACTCTTTAACTTGTTTTTTCTTTCATAAAATAATATAAAATTTGGAATACATTAAGAACTGCATTGCTGGTAGATGTGAAGAGTGCGTTGGCTGCCGGTGGAATACGATTTATGGAATTTGCATTTATAATGCTTAAAAAAATTGATAGATTCCAATTCAAGTATAGTGACTACGCAATGAAGCAACTGATGTATAGTAAACAAAAGAATTCAATAATTCTTACAATAAATGATTCAAAATGGACGTTTAACAGAAGTGTATATGATTACTAGGCACTACACATTTTTAACACCTAGTTTATTGATAAAACTAGTAAAGAAGAACTTTGTATATTTGAAGCAATGGTTTTTAGCCATCCGAAAGTTAACGTGTCAATGAGTTAAATGAAAGAATTTTAGTGTGTGAAGAGGAGTGCTATATGAAGCTAGCAAGTCCGTAGATGGCAGCATTTTACTCTTCTGTGTAGAGTTTCCCGTCTGATTGCTGCAGTCGTACTACATGAGCATACTCACATCATTAGAATTGTCAGTTTGTTCCAGTCCCTCTAGTTTTAATTAGATTATATGCAATTCATTATCTCACTTATTCCGCTCATGAATTCTAACAATATCAAAACTGTATTAAAGAAACCTCTGATATTAACGAAACTTTTTATTATTCTTTTTAATTTTCTTTTATAAAAATGTCTTTACAGATATATAATTCGGAAATGAAAGTATCGAGACTATAAATCAATAAGCAAAAGCATTTGACCGGTTAACAGCGTGAGTTTCAACCTTCGAGTTAACTTAATACATTTCTGTGACCCACTTTTACCACATAAATGTAACAAAATGGTACATTGAGTTTACCTTTCTCAAGATTGCCATACTAATTTTGTTTTGTGATAACCTGCCACGTGCGTAATAACGTACCGTAAACCTGAGAAAGTGCTACTGAACATGGAATATTTCTGGGACACGGAAACCATTCGAGATGACGTCACAATTTTAAATATCAACAAGTGAAAGCACAGTTCAGATACGATACAGTTGCACAAGTCAACGGACTTGTGAGAATCGAATCCAAAAATTAATTCTTAATTCGTTTGCTTGTATTGAAAGTACAAGTACTAAATAAATAGACCAGGGGCGGATCCAGAAAGCATTTCAGGCAGAGCCCTCATAAATATGTCAAAATACTACTTTAATTATTGGCTTGAAATAAAAAGGAGATATTCGTAATGGAAAGCCCACCCCCCTGATGATGGGATACGATCAATATGACGTAATAGTTTTGAAAAAATTGAGTAAAATTACAAACAACTTTGGTTTAACGCGAGTGGGGCATAACCCCCCTATCTGAAATTCGTCACTGGTACTTAATGTGTCGTTTTATAAGAGTTAATGTATAGTGGGAAGTAGCTAATGTTTTGATGTTAATATTAAAATGCTATTAAATCGAATTAGTATAATACAGATTATTTATTTTACTAAGAGACGTGAGATGAAACGGTAAACTAAATAAACGAACTTGTGCTATTTCAAGACGTATTTTATAGTTGTTTATGTTTTTGAGATTTGAACGCTGAACTTGTATTCGCAGATTTAACTTTATTATCCCTTATTTAATGCTTTTCTAACCTGACCCAATTTTAAATTAGGTCGGCCTCGGTCAGGCTAGTTTTTATTTAGCAACTACAAGATTAATTTGGCTTGAAATGAATTAATCGAATTTGGACGTCCGCCACTGAATGCGAACATTGCGTAAGGAGCAGACCACATGGTGAGGGAATAGTCATGAAGTCTAGCGGTACCCATGCGAGAACTCTCGCACGTCAAACCCCACCTTCTTCTTGTCTTTTTCTTCGAGACCCTCTTATCTTCCGTCACTTGGTCTATGTGTCTCCTTTTAATTGATAATAGTACAAATACCAATTATCAATACAAACTATTCTTACATTAACCAATTGTCAATACAAACTATTCTTATTTAACTATATTACCGACCAGAGAGATACACCCGCGTAATTCAGTCGCACAGAATATCAAGTAATTACTTCAATTTCACATGCAGTTGCAGATTCTGCATGCTCTGAAAAGGTAAGGTAGAATCGAGAAGCGGCGAATTAGCAAAATTGAAATAGAATGTTCAAGTGTATTAAAGTATGAGGAATTGTTTTTTAAACCTCTGATCTTTTTGAGGCCCTGGAATGCTTCGTATAGGAGTTATTTAGCGATATAGATTCAAATATGCTACCGAGTGATGCAGGTTGCATTTGACGTGAATATTTAGCTGCGTTTTTTTAAACAAATACTTCATATTTTGTAAGTCAAAATGCAATTAGTCGCGTCTCCAATAAATTCTCTTTCTTTAGGAATCTCATTTATAAATATTGGTTGCGTGTCCGAACCGCAAAAGATATGTATACGACTGAAATAATATAGGAGACGATACTTAGGCTCCCTGAATCAAATGCAATCCTTTCGACACCCACCGCTACGTTTGATTGTACGTTTGTATGTTTTCCATTATTGATGAAAACTTGGAATAAAGACTGTTCCATCAAGGCGGATTTTGCAAGCCGTATGCAGTAACTCGTAATTACAATTACCTTGCAAAGCTTCCATAGTATCAAGGAAGCTCAGTCGCTTACAAGCTCTCGATTTTTACGATGATACTACGAAAACTCGTGACTCCTGATAGAGGACCTCGTGTTGAGATTTATGCTGTCTCAGCTCAATGGCAACAGGGAGCAGTGGTGGACGGATTGCAAATTAAGGGGGGCGGCATGTAAGCCCGACATATCATATACATTTATACACTGCATAACCTGGATCAAGTGACTAGAAGAGAAATATGAAAACAGTTGAATGATCAGTGTTCTCCTGGGGCAGGGAGATGGGAGGGGCAGAGAGTTGAACTAGGGGCAGGGAGTTTTGGGACAGAAATATGAAAATAGAAACCTAGTCAAGTTAACATCTAGTTAATTAGTAAGTAAATCCGAATCATTAAAATTAGGTGAAAAATAAAAACATGTATGTACTGGGAGAGTTAACTGGTTCTAATGATTTGAGAATCAAGAAGCCCTCAGGGAAAAGACCTTGAGGCTATTTGTCTCCACTCCATCATTGGAACTCTTATTACGGCCTTGGTTCATACCTTTTTCACTACAAACATTCTTGGGAGGACAATTAAATTTTTTCAAATAAACTGAAGTTAACTTATATTTATTAAATAAAAAAATAAAAATTTTCCAGTTGAAGATAGTCAAATACAATTCGTACGATTACACAAAGCATGGCCCGAAATATCTAATTATAAAAAACCCATATAATTCTGGAGGTTTTTCATTTTTTAAAAAAAATTAATTCTGCAACTTGTCTTGTTAAAAGCGTTTCGCTGGCGCCACTTACCACGAGGAGGTGCATGCCGATGACGAAGAGCGTGGCCATGCGGAAGCCCACGGCGTCGTAGAGGGCGCCGGCCACCGACGGCCCGATGAAGTCCCCGAGCGCGAAGGAGGACGCCCACAGCCCCGACACCAGGCCGTGCGTCGTGATGTCGTCGGGGAAGCCGTACGCCCTGCGCACAAGCAAATCGCAATCATTACGTTTTGTCACTAAAAACATATTTGGGTGTACAATTCTATTTTTTCGAAAAAAACTGATTTTAACTCGTTTTTATCAAATAAAAAAATAAAAATTGTCCATGCGGTCATCACTATGCAGCAATCATTTTTCGGATTTTTGTCCGTTGCTTCGATGCATGGTTAAATGAAATTTTATGACATTTTGTTAGGTTTGGGTTTTTTTCGTGTTTCCGGGCGCGTCAACTGCTTTGGTCATTAATCCCGTTAGTGAACTGCATGTTAGTGTCTCGGGAGATGGCGGTGGTCTTCCCCAGCTAGATGGCGAGATCCTATTTTGTTAGTATTTGATGCTATATAAATTAATATGTTACTGCATATTTGCGAATATTACGACAATTTCTACTGGTAGCGGTAGCTCAGTGCATCAACTGATGTCACTGCAGCGCTTCTGACCGGGAGGTCCTAGGTTCGAGTCCTGACGGCGGCAGGATTTTCGACACTAGCTTTTCTTTTCAGCTACGTCGAATTCAGTCGCTGTCTGAGGATAATTCTAGCGGCCGGCTGCTATGATCGGTAGTTTCCGTGGTTTCTTCGATCAACACCAGGCGATTGCTGAGCAGTACCTCCAAAACGGCCACGGACCGCGCGCGATCTGTCCTTCCTCTTCCTTGTCCTATCCTCTCCCCTTACACTAACATGTACTACACTACCACATATTCCAGGAGACCGGTCGGGAGTTTAGAGTTTGTCCCGGCTGGCGCGGTGCCCCGCTGGTGGGAGAATCCTGGTTAAGGAAATCCCACTCAGCCGACTGTAGGTCGGCGCCGGATCGCCATCCAGCGAGGGAAGATCATCGCCATCTCTCGAGAAAAAACATGCACTACACTAACGGGACTAATGACCGAAGCAGTTGACGCGCCCGGAAGCACATAAAGTCAATCAATCAATCAATCAATCAACGACAATTTCACCTGTTGGTGAATAATCGTGAAATTATAGGAGCATATTTCGTTAAAATAGACACATTTATGAAACGTTTCATCTTTTTATAGAATCTATTGATTTGTTAGCGTTCATTGATACGAAAGAGCTTGTCACAGTCTGCGTTTTTTTCTGTAGATGATAAAATACTTGTGCAAAAGTAGGATATTTTTTGATAACATATTTTTTAAACCAGTCAGAAGATATACAATATCTACAATGTACTTCACTAAGGTGAATATTTACTTTCATTACTTATCTCGCAAAGTAAGGTAGATTATATTATCTTTGCACGAAAATATATATATTTTCATTCCATTCATGTTTCTCCTGAATTTTACCAAGAAACGTTTACAGAGAAAATAAATATTGTTAATTTTAATTACATATTAAAGTGCATATTTCTGAATTTTTACGTCATAAATCCATATTTTTAAAATCATTTATCAAGATCTTTTAGTGCATAAAAAGTCTCTCTCTCTAACTACCACACTCGCCTGCGCCGAATAGGGCAGGTAAGGTTGAGCAATTTCAAATACATTGTATATTTGAAAATATGTATTCTTAGTTCTTTGGACATGTATTTAAATACATAAAATAAATAAAATACTTTAAAACCTTTAAATACAAAAGAAGAACAAGATAACGAGGATACATCCTTTTTGTTTAATTCCCCTAGTAAATGCACCTAATTGAAACAAAATTAAAAGCTACTTTCAGGTACTAAATTTGAATTCTCTTCATTTTTAAATGATAAAACTAAATCATAAAAATGCTTGACAATTATCCAACAACAAGAAAATAAGCGTTTATTCGTAATAACTCTAGATTATATTCATCCGCATCGGTTAAATGACTCCTTTGCAGGTTTTATGCATTCGGCAACTAGGGGTTTATTGCCTCATGATTTATTTGAAAAACTTCGCTTTAAAAGGAAATTTTTTATTTTATACTTGAAAGTGAAACTTCATATGTGAAAATTTATACATATTGTTACAATATGTGTAAGTAAACAATCTAAAAATACTGAACAAAATGTTATTATTCAGTACGACTCTTAATTACTAATTTGTAGTGATTGACAATTACAATATATTGTTGCAATAAAAATGATATAATACACAATTATTATATTACTGTATTTTATGTACGTATATATTCAGCAAATCAAAACCTACTGTACTTTGAGTATGTATTTAAATACTTATTTACAAAGTATTTTGCGGAAGTATTTAAATTAATTTAAATATTTTAATTCATTTGAAGTATTTTGCCCAATCCTAAGGGCAGGAATATTTTTACTAAGCCACATTCCATACGCATTTGAATCGCTTGCTGCAGAAACCCCCATGCTCGCTCTCCATGATTTTTCAGGAGAAGATAAAAAACAGCGATATTTTACACCCAGTTCTGCGCGAAACGAGAACATTAGCTAAATGTTACACGCACAGTTCGGGGCGGTGATGAGGGATTTTTCCACCCACCAGTCGATATTATATCATGTAATCAACACAACTCAAAACCTGTAAAAGATGGACATGACAGGTTTCTGCATCAACTGATTCATTTGTGTCTTTCAAGGTTTCTGACATTGAACAAGAACTAACACACAATATATTCATGCATAAACAATACATATCTGATAAAATTCCAGGAAGTGTCCTCCTATGTTTTAACTAGATAATATTGAATAATTTTGAATTTTATTATAGTTACACGTAGAGAGTGATATGAATTTAAATAGGTTAATATCTTAACTCATTAACGCCTAGTGTCCTAGATTGAGGACGCTTATCTTCGGCGAACTTAAAAATATTAACTTTGTCCTCAGTTTCTATCTAGTGGACATCGGTATTCCAAACAAAACACAAATTTTGAAATTTCTGAAGGCTATGCGTAGATTTAGTCTAGACCGCGAAAACATTGCTAGCCCCGCGGCAGGGCGTAGAACGATTACTACTTGAGAATCTTCTGTTAAAACCGTGCTTAAGTACTGTAATTATGTAATTAAAATTAATAGAAAAAGAAATTAATCATTGCAAATTAAAAATGTAATATTAAATATTCCTAGTCGGCCTTACTGCTAGCATTATAACCACACGTCTCTTCTACTTACGCTACTTGAAACAGTGGAATAGTGAGTATTGCAGCAACGCTGTTGACAACACCACAAATACAAATCGTAATACAAAATATTAGAACCATTTGCAGTGTGTTACAGGCCGCATTAGGCAGTGGATAGTGGTTAACTTGAAATTCTTAAGATCATATTTTAAGTACGTCAATACTTGATGATAAATAGTGGAAATGTCAGAAGTGGTAGAACCAGACCGTTCACTGGAACTTCATCGAAATCTTTAAAAAAAAAAATTGCGAAGGACATAATATGATATTGCCATGAAGGAAAGCGAAAAATAGTGGACAGAGTTTGTGAAGGTCTTAATTTTAAAATAACAAAACGATTATTACACACATTAGAAACTCCACATATTACTTAATATTTACAACGTAAACAACTGATATATGGAATAACATTCATTCAGTATAGAAAATTAGTAAAAGCTTTTTTTAATGACAATCATTAATTTCTGGAGGATTTCAAGCCCCATAATCGTCACTGCTAATAATTTTATTAATATATTATTATTGTTATTATTATAATAGTCCGTGTGCACATACTAATAAATGAGTTTGAATTTGTCGAAGATAATTATTTGAAAAACCACATAATATATACCAAAAGCAAAGAATAAGATAGCGTCAGAACAGTCCTATTAGTGAATAAGTGTAATATTCGTATAAAATTGACGCGAGGGTAGTCGTAAATCGGCTCTCGGAAATAAGTAAAAGTGCGCAGATTGTGTGTGTAGTAAAACGTATTGTAGATTACGATACACGTGAGATTGCTGTGATCGGTAATAACTGAATAACTCCCATAGCCATTATCTCAACAAAATATCTGGTTTGCTACAGGTTCTTCATACATCAGTTTTGTATTAATTGCCTAAACCATGCTCTCCTATTAGTTACAAAGAACATTAGTCTGTCACACTTCCCAGGACAATAATGAAATGCACGTGTTTAAAACTTTTACAAAATGAATAAAACGTTGTTTGATATTTCTATTTTAACATTTTATTGCAATACTCGAATAGTAAAGGTATTTGACCAATCAGAGAAGTTTATAGTTGAGAAGTAATCGATCGTTATTGATGGTTCCATCAAGTTTCGATATTTGCATTTACCGGGCCGAGGCAACCAGTGACAAGAGATGGTAAATCACACATGCTCTTCCTCGTTTTCAAATATCAGAAGGAAATCAGAATACTGAAGACCCCTAAGAGGTTTTAGATAGTGAAGAACACATACTGAATTGATGACATTTCATTAATAAATTGAATCTTAACTTTACTCGTTCACTGATCATTTGAAGTACTATTGTGTTAGTGCTTAAACAATTCTACCACAGACACTTAGAAGGTTCTTCGCAAGGTGTAAGTGTAGTATAGTATGTATAATAGAAGAAGTTCTCCATGAAACTATGCAATGGGTATTAATACGCTCCTATTCATATTATGATACTCGCTCGTTTCTATATTGTACCGTAACACCAATTCACACTCGTGTGTTAATATATTGTATTATCGTGTCATAATACAATATTAAACAGTGGCGGCTTGTAGGGTAGTGCCAATGTGCCATGGCACCACCAACAAAATGGAAGGAAAAGAAAACTTTCACCACAATTGTGTATAAAATATTGTTTCTTCAAAAAAGTTTTCTTTATAATAATTCATTTGACCGAACCCTTCGTCCTTCGATGGTCTATCAATACTCTCTTCAAACGCACAGGGCGCAGTGCCATCTGTCAGCCTCCTTCTAAACCTCTGAGCCACCTAGAAATTGGCGCCGGATATATCCATTTAACGCTGTATGAAGAACTCTGTGTAGTTTAGTACGCGTCTCTTATGGACGGCATGGTGCCACAAGCGAAGCGGCTCAGGAGTTCACGTTCTCCTCACTAGAGAGTGCGCTAATGGCACTATCTTCATCGCGCAGAACACTTCTCGCTCAGGATGACGCCGATGCCTTGGTATTTCGTACGTCGTGTCGTGTTGTGTTTCGCACATAGAGAGGCGGCGTATACCGTGGGCATAAGGCTTCCCCTCTTCTTCCCGTACCCATCTTCAGCGACCTTAGCAAGCTGCGACCTCTTGAGATTTCTGTGGGCGCTCAGGCCCTCAGTCTGAGTATTTTATTTGTTCTTATATTTTTAGTTTGTTTTCTGTTTAATCTTCATTCTAACTTAATAAACGTGGTCACCGTAAAATTAAATTTTCTGCTCACGAATTTGATTTTAGAGATTACTACACCAGTTTTAAAACATTACAACAATGTTTTAAAACATCGATAGTTTTCCACCAATGTTTTATTAACAACGATGTTACAATTTTGAAAATCGATGTTTTGTTACCGATGTCGAATTACTAACTGGCACCACCAATAGAATTCCAAACCGGCCGCCACTGGTATTAAAGCACGAAATGCTAATAAAAGCGTCGATATAAGGGTGCTAACCGAACTTGAGTACACCGTCATACATAAGCATCATATAGAGCAGCGGAGTGTTTGATAAACTTGACGATTCTACAGTTTAAGTCGTGTTTCGATTACAATTCGATGATTCTGGAAATCATTCTTTGGAAATCTAGGACTGAGTTAGAATGGAAATAGAATTTTGCGACATTCTGAACTTTTGTCACCAAAAGTACGGCTTCCATTGTCCCGGAAGTACGGCTTCATAATTCCATCAAAGAATCGCTATTTACAAAGTTACGTTACAGTCTATCTTTGAAATCCTTCAGAAACCGTTGTTCTTTAAGATTAGGTCTAAGTTAGCAATAAACCATTGAAAGCTTTCAATACTAGTGTAAACAGGCCAAGTAACATTAAATTAGGCGCTCGTTATCGACACGTAACATCCTCGTGCCCCAACTGCCGCTACCTAATGGAGCTGGTTGCCACAACACAGAGAAACGGCGCGCACGAGTTGGGGCACGTGTCCCGGAAGAGGCGGGGGCGGGGGGGCGGGGGGGTGGAGGCCTTGGGACTAGGCCTATCGCCGGTCCCTGACCTCCGGCCGACTTGTCGCTTGCGCCCGCCGCCCGCACAGATATTTTTACGCACGGCTCCAAAGAAAGCTCAGCGCCTGGATGCTGGCTCAGGGCCAACTCCGCGAGGCGGATGAAGATTCCCAGATCGAGATTTGGGTAAGAAAGACCCAGGTTCGACTCCCCTGTTAATTCAATTTCATAGGTTTGGATTCGCTGAAATACAATTTACACATGATGTACACTTACACTTCGCGCACAGATTTCTATGTCGTGGTCGCTGCACGTCATATTTCTTAGACAAAATTGGGTTTGTCTCTTGTTTCTGTCGAGTTGTTTGAAATCTTTACGTTATCCATCGTAATAAATTTACACCCATGTGCGACTTTAAAAACTCCGTAATTAGTTATTTATGAAATACTAAAAGAAATTAAAGAATTATGTAAAATTCTTCAGTCGACATGCAAGAATGACTTACACCAACAAAGAGGTGGATACTGATTGAATATCAACCTTCGACTTCCCTTCCGAAGAGCGTGTGTACAATCGAACAAGGAGTGACTCACAATATAGAAACTGGTTATGTAAGTGTAAACATTTTACTTCTTCGAAAAATGGTCATTTGTTAATGACCATTTTTAATGACCAATTTCTTTTTAAATAGCTTGTGGTTTTAATATTTTAATTTCTCATTAGAATTAACATTGCGTTTTTGAGTTAAACTCAATTTTTATGTGCGTTTAATTAAACGCCAGTCAATGAATTAATGGACTGGAAATAAGGGCTAGAAACTATTATTTTTTTTTGCCTTAAGAATTAGCATTAGAACAGTGAATTCTGTGGTACAGCGAAGAATGCACAACATAAATACAGTCCATGCTTATTGTACAATCAAACAATCAAATTTCCAACGTTCAAACAACATCAAATATCGAACGTTCGAACGCCTTTCCGCGGCAAAAATATAATTCATTGAAGTTCCATGGCTTTTTACACATTACTTTTAAGAGCAACAAACGAGTCTGTCGATGAAACGGATATTAGTAGGGAGTTAAATTATATTATTGTCAATCGAATAAGTAAAAATATAATTTATTTGATGGATATCATCAATGTGATGTGCCTCAAACTTTTAAATCCGATGTTCGCATTAGTGCATGCTAGAACAATTGTTTACATTACTGTGTCGTCAATTTTGGATTTAAGGAAAAACTTACATAAAATATATTTTTTACTCTCCTTTGCTAAATAGTACTTTAGAAACATTGTTTCAATGTCCAATAAGACAACAAACAAGAAAAAAATATTTTTAATGAAAAGGTTAACGAAAAAGTAAACTAGTTAATATATCAAACTGTACGTAAAAGTAATACTCAATATTAACTTTTCTCAAACTTCGTGGCAATCCCCTTCTCCTCCGAAGTGTTCTTAAGCACGCGTACATTTGGATCATGTTTGTCCCTGTTCTGTTGATCTGGAGGACCGTAAACAATTTCTTTTCTTCCTAGTACTTCACATTCATTCGTTGATCCACCGTCATGAAACCAAAGTCACGAATACCAAATACAAAATATGGTCAACATTGCACTACTTTGAAACGTATTATTACTTCAATTTTTTCGATGTAGTGTGTATTTTCGTGACAGATGCATCATCTTCGTGACATCAACTTCGTCTGACATCAACATTGATCAACATCAACATCTGGTATTATGCGTGACATCACCTTCGCCCCGACAAATATAACCCGCAACCCTCGTCAGAGCGAGCCACTCGTCCTGCATTGTACAGCGCCAGGAAAGTGTCTCCGCCGTGTCAGACGCTGCCGCAGCCACCGCTTCCGCCCTCGCTTCGCCGCCGTACGGGGCGCTAGTGTCGCATGCGTGCCGTCATCTCCCCGCTGCATCTACACGCAACAAGGATGGGCCCAGCCCTGCCTGGTGCTTGTGATACCAACATTATTTGTGTATGATCTCATCAGTAGGGGTGGATTTTAATGAAATGTCATTTTTTCTTTTCCCTTTAGAACAATGCTTTTTATTGTATGACAAGGTCCTATTTGATTGACTAATAATCAATTTAATTTTCTGTATTGTTTATCATTTGAAAATTTTTTTCTTGCAATAATATTAGTGAATTCTAAATACTCATTTTTGTCAATTGTCTTCGTTGACCTAGTGCTTTCAAGGGCTTAATACAATATATATTATTAAATGCATCTTGACTACTATATTTATTTTTTTGATTTTGAGACTAAGTAAATATGTTTTTTCATTTCGCATTTGACTATTAAAATATATTTTAGCTGATAATCATTTTTAACATTTTAGTGGATTCTGCTAGAATAATACTTTCGAGGTTGAATTTAAGAATTCCTGAGTAGCCATTTCAATTTCTTCGTTCAGAAATTGTAATGTCAGCCGTTGTAAGTAGTTATCTAAGTTTCTGTGACGCGTCACTGTCGGTTCGACCGATTTCGTGATAACTAAAGACTGAGATTCACTGGTAAAGAACGGACCAAACCGAACATTTGCAATCTGAGTTCACTTAAACGAAAGGAAGAGGCATCGATTACATCAATAACTGCTACAGTAGTGGCAGTGTATAAGCGACTTTGACAGTTCTCTTGCCACGTGCTGTGGTACGTCATGTGACCTTCTCTGAAGCAATCAGCTTGCGTGGATTTGTTTACTTTCTTACAGCCAAAGTTCACCGCTGCCTCTCATCTTACTCGCACAAAGTCGCGGAGGTGATAAGGTTCGGCTTTGGCGAAAGTTATGAACATGATATCATTACTTGTCATAGCCTGTCAGTAAGTGTTACTGTTTTTAAGATTTAATTTATCTATGATGTAAGGTGGTGTCATGTGTAGTAATGCATGGCAATAGTGCATTGAACTGTCAGAGACGCTTTTATGCCGCCGGTACTACCGAAGAGTTGTTCATCTGAACTGATTTCGGTGAAATTTTTTACGTGATTGATTGATTGAGATTCCGGTCATGGCGTGCAAGAGTAGTGCATACTTTTTCATCGGGAGGTGGCGGTGATCTTTTCCTACTGAACGGTGAGATCCGGCGCCGACCTACCGTCGACTAGCGGGGTTATCCCCTGCCAAGTACCTCCCACCAGCAGGGTACCGTCCAAGTCAGGCATATTCTAACTCCCTCACCGGTCACCCGGTATTTGTGGTAGTGTAGTGCATGTGAGTGTAAGTGTGTGTGTGTGTGTGTGTGTGTGTGTGTAAGGGGTGAGGACAGGACAAGGAAGAAGAAGGAAAGATCGCGGGAGGTCTGTTACCCGTTTGTTAGGTTCTGCTCCGGCATTCGCCTGGTGTTGATTGGAGAAAACACAGAAAACTACTGCTCAGAGCAGTCGGTTGCTAGAATTCTCCAGACAGCGACCGAATTCGATCTAGCTGAAAAGCTAGTGTCGAAAATCATACCGCCGCCGGAACTCGAACCTAGGACCTCCCGGTCAGACCTCGCGGTAAGAGACACTACAGTGGCATCAGTTGATGCACTGAGCCACCGCTCCCGGTTAATTTTTACGTCATATTTATTTACTTTTTAGGCGTTTTTAAAACTTTTTATCATATTTGTCGATGTGTTAAGTCATTAAATTCCGCCCCTCCTCATCAGCATGGTGCCTCTGCGGAGAAACTTTCGTGGCGCACTGAAAATGACACCAGTGCCGATCCGGTGGCCGAGATAGCTAAGGCAGTAATGTCGTAGCGATTTCGGACCGAAGGGTCACGGGTTCGAGTTCAGCCTCGAGCATGGTTGTATTTGTGTTCGTCCTTTCACCCCTTGTCATCACCAATATATCCTTTTATCTTCACTGTTACCTTAACGTTAACAACAACAGGGGTCGCTAATGACCTAATGTTGATGCGACCTAAAAAAAGACACACCAGCACCGCCGTCCCCCACGACCTGGCGCGAAGTTATACGCACCGTCCCTTGTAGAACGTGCTCGCAACCGCAGCTGTACGAGCGCCGTTCCCACCGGCCCGATGCAAAGACGGTGGAATAGAAATGAACTAGACTCGCTGCCGTCACGGAATAATTTGAAGGTCGTTCTTGTAATGTAAGCTTGCATACCTCGAGCGAGATAGTTGCTTAAAATAGCGATGCGTTCTTTTCGGTACTTGTATTATTTCACTTAAAATGTACGTAAAATAAAATGGTTAAGAGTTGTACGTCGTGCAAGTGAACGTACAAATTGACTGTTTAAGTTCAAATTCAGTATTCAAGTTCATCTAATTTCACTGTCTGAAATATTACGAGAGCAATATGTTACCAAGACTATAATGTTGTTCAGTAATTATATGTAAATGTGTAAGGCTGAAATGCCATTTTATTGAATTAATGTAACAATTAAATTGTGTTCACCTCTCAACTGAAAATACTCACATTTGAACTGTTAAAGAAAAATAGCAGCTGGCACACGAAACGTGTATCAACGCATTAACCATACACACCTTCCAGGGCTTCATTTTATCCTTGTATTTCAGTTACACTCACCCAAAACCAAGACCGATAACAACCGTCGAAGTGCAGCGTCAGATTTGAAACCCGCGCGTAAATCATCCCCACAATGGCAGCTACAACCCCTTTCGATTTATCTTGACTCCTAAACTGTGGAATCGCGTGGATTCGGCCCGATGCTTCCTGCTGAGCGTGGGATGAACGGCCTTCGGATGCGCCTGGCACCGGGTCAACGGCGCCTCCGCAAGCCCCCCCCCCCCGTCCCCTGGCCCCCCGCCACCATACCGCCCGCTGGAATAGGAGGCGCAACGCGACTGATGGTGCCCGGGAGGTATTTCATTCGCGCACGTTTTCTTGAGCCCTCTCTTCGCTAGCTGCAAGAGAAGTGGGGAGTTTGGTTATTTTGACAAAAGGAACTTAATATCAGATTTGTATTTCGCTTTTCAATGCTAAGTAGTTTTTATTGCATGGAAGCGAACATTTCCGGTTATCAGATTTTGTCTACAACGCTCGTTGCTATCATTTATTCTTAATTCAACTAATGTTGGTAAAGGAGTAGGGATAGGTATCCCAGGGCTCAAGAAGACGTGCGCGCATACTACCAATTTTGATTGGGCTCGCTGTCTTCGAAGGTAGTAGGCGAGCCCTCGCCAACAAGGCTATCCGGTGATTTTTTTATAAAAGTTTGTTCTTGAATCTGGTAATTAAGTTTAGGGTCATTAAGATATATGTCTACTCAAAAGTGACCGACAATGATGGAAAATTGCATTTTTGTTTTTTGACATTTTGAAAGCCTTATTATTACACAATATTGTGGTGAAATCCGTTTTTTTCTATCTGCCATGTTTTCGGAGATATAATAAAATGTTCTCAAGATGGCGTCGCTGCTACGCCCTCTCGGCTCCCCTGAAACATGATTTTGGGAACGCAAACTTGTGGAAAAAAAGTAGCTATTCAACTGAAAAGACCAGAGAATAAAAGCGGGAGAAGGTATTTATGGAGAAGGAACAGAAAGAAGGAAGACGAAGTGGTAGGAGAAGGTGTAACCTATGCTGCAGGGGCAGTACAGGTATGCAAACTTTAATTACTTCTCCTAAAATGTTCATTTTTCTTGCGTATTGATTAATGAAATGCATCATAACTCGGGAACTAAAAGAGATATTGAAATGATTCTTTCTATATTTTACAGGTTATTTTCCTGGTTATTATGTTACTACATAATATTTCACTACACAATACTTGCAGAAATTAATTCAAAAGAAAGTGAAAGAAAATATTTTTTTTTTAAATTTCGAATTTTTTAAATCCTTTACCTTTCACAAAACGTTGAGATTTACATAATGCAGCATTTATATATTTCTATTCTAGAAAAATAATTATGAAAATATATTAAATATTAATTGAGATATTGGGTCACAAGTGAAACACTAAAAACTCCTAGAACTCAAAATGTAATTTTTATTTTTAAAAAAAGTTACAATGTTATATTAGGTTTCCTGCATGTTTATCTATATTAAAGTTATAAAATTAAGAATTGTTTTGCTTTGTGTAGACATATACCTTAAACGATTGATTAATTAACGTTTCCCACCACGTCCATTAGTAGTGATTGTAAAACCTAGCATTTCAAATTATAAAAAAATGCATTTTGAGAACATGGCTGTAGCATTTTATACCACTATAAATATTGCGCATTTTGTTGAATTTGCTGAAAAAATTATTATTAAGGGAGGACTCATTTACAAAAAAAATATTTTTCCTTTTTAGGTTTTCCCATTAAAATCAGAAAATAAGGGAAACTTAATTTAATATTTCGCCATTTGTGAACCTCAGCAAGTATAAAAGCGTAAGATACAACGCATGCCCATATGCGTAGGCTTTCTCTTCTTCCCTTGAGCCCTATACAGCGAAGAAATTGGAACTTTGGATCAAGAAACCAAAGCCTACTTGCATGTTAGTCGTAATGATTCTAAATCTAGAGAACTGCTAATCTCCCGTCAACGCTCACGTGTGAAATTAATGACCCCAAACCACTAGGTCTCCACGCACATGTAAATCTTTCTCTTCCATAATTTATCTGTCGTGCTTTAACGGGTCGTTTCCGAGATAGCAAGCGTTTACGAGGACAGACACTGAGATTTCTTCTACGAAGTCTCGCTTGTTACGTGAGCAGTGCTATCGTGTATCTACCATTGCGTAGAATTCCCACACTTACGCAACCTCGCACTGAAGACGTCACTGACCGACTCGCAAGACTGCAACTGATAGAAATCTGATTAAGTTGGATCGGAGTCTGGAGCTGAAGCGGGTCGGTGATCCAGTGGCGTCACAAGAGGTTGCTAAGTAGCAGACGAGAAGGAGCTTGACGCCAGAGGCCAAGGCAAAGGATCGCGGTCAGATCCTCAGCTGTTCTTTCTATGTTAAATGCATTTCAAGTCAGGAGAATTCATTGCGTGAGAACTATCTCTACGCGATCCGGTGCAGATGTTGGGCGTTTGGCCGAGGAGTAGAATTTACCGCAATATCGAAGGCGAGATGGTGAGATTCCACTCAAAACTATGTCCAAAATTAATTAAATTAGACAGGATCATTATAATACACCTAATTAAGAGGAATATCCGTCTTTAAGAAGGGAAAATCATGTTTGTTGTCTAGTTAATAATTCGTGTATGACATATTTAACCGGGTTGCAAGTCAATTGACCTGATTTAATGTAGAAAATGTATTAATGAGGATTAAATGCCAGAATGAAGTTTTAAAAATGCAAAAGTAAGTTAAATTTTTCACCAAACATATTTTTTGACAAAATGAATTTATATGTATTACAAAATACCAGCTTTGGTCAACTCTTATATGACATATGAGCCGTGAAGAACACGAAAGATACATCGTAGTAATCTCAGTCTGATGGTCGGGGAAATAACTTACATCAACCGTAAAATTATGAAAAGAAAGTTATGATGTGAGGAGGATGAGGTCTCAACTGAGATTCAGCATTAGCGCGAGTTGCGATATGTTAGCGTCCTGCCGGCAAAAATGTTAACCTGTCCGCCTGTAACACGAATGTTCCGTTCCAAGGGTTAAATGGAGCCATGGTAAAACTTCTACGATATTCGAATCAAATCTTAAAAATACGCTCGAAATCTGTTTAAAAAGTTAACATGAATTACCAAACTGAATATTTGTCTTCGGTAGGCTATCAGAAAATAAACCGCCTTTAATGTGGGCCGAGGACAAGTGGCACAAGGAATTCGTAGAAGACATTTTGCGATTATCTGAGATATAGAAATGCAATCCATAGAGAATGAATATTCAACCTTCTTCAGGTGAATAGCTGAAGGCTAAAGGATAAAATCAACGCAAGTAGTTGCTATTGAGCTGGAAGACTTCAAACTAAAATTCATGCATTTTGTGTAGATCAAAAATAAGGTGATTTCTGAAGCAAATAAAATAATAATACAAAACTTCCATTCTGAGCTATTTTAGTTTTAAGTGCTACATATTTCGGTCCTCATATTGAAGTTAATTCCAACTCTATGACGAGAGAAGTTGTAATCTCCATTGCTTTTAATTTTTCGTTTTGAAACGTGTGCAACATTAATAAATTAATTAAATTTACTTTTCATGAATGCAAGATTTTTATGGATTCTTTAGTAGTATGATTCACCTAAGAGGTTATTCAAAGCAGTTGAATGACAGCCTGTAAATAACGAGGAGATATGGTAATGAGAGAGAATCGTGGCATTTTGGAACCATCCCAGCATAAGCCTGTATGACCGAAGAAAACCACGCAAACTCCGGTTAGAATGGTCAGCCCGGGGATCGAACGCGGACCTCCCTACTGCGAAGTCAGCGCAATTTGCCCTACGCCACTTCGATCGGTACGGATTCTTTGCATACTAATAAATGAGACGTTTTGCTCGACACTACTGTATTAATCTTTCCCATTTCGCTATCGTTGAACTACCCCATTTTGCTTTGAACTTTCCCATTTCGCTATCGTGTCTTCCAATGAAAAATGTAGAAAAATGAGAGGTCCAACCGTAATGTAGTACGCAGCTTAAATGACACGAAAGTACAGAATTACTACACACACCGTGCATTATCCGAAAAAAAAGACATACAACACAACTTTTATTATTTGCATAGGCAAAAGAAATTGACCGAGGAAACGAGAAAGGAATACCAACAAGAAGTATCTATTTATTTATTTTTATTTTACGTCAAAAAACAGTTAAAACTGCGTATGACGTGCTATGGGAAAAATATCATTTGGGACGAACAGCACAGTGATTAAAGGGAAACGTGTAGAAAAGATTGTTTCTGAACAAATTATTAAGGGAATCTTAAAAATCAGGTTATGTGAATATCAGTGTATTTGGACTTTAGATAGTGAAGAGCACTTTTCTAAAAACATTGACACCCAGCAACGAATAAACATTTCTAAGGAAAAAGACGTGAGGCATTACGCAGGATGAAAGGATTGACAGCAAAATACTATTTTTCAAGAGAAATTCTGTAGTGGCAGCAGAGATATTGTGCTACTCCACGATTATAAATTCAGGATAGCAGAGGTAGTACAAGTAGTAGACATGATTGCTTGTACAAAAAAAAGCATTGGCAGCTCTAATTTAGTATAGATTATTTTGAAATTACCATGTTCTAATAAGTATTAATTGTTAACATGAAGTTTCTATTACACCAGAAACGAGCACCACAATTCAAACAGGAGCAGAAGAATTGGAATTGTACGTGGTTGGAGCATGATGGTGGCCACAATCTCTTCCAGTTGTCAAAGCCAATTTCATCTGCCATATCCTTGTCACTAACAAACTCCATACTTATCCTCTGGGGTATTGAGACAGAGCTTAACATTCACTATTTAGCATACAGATCTTCACTCCCCCCATGATACTTGACAGAATAATTTCTATAATATCATTAAGTTTAAAGGCTGGATACGCTCATGAACAGGGCTCGGATTCTGATGTCGTCATATTTTCACTGGTGCATTCTTGACGTAGGTAACTTGTTTGAATGAATGAATTAATGAATGTTTATCACGACATATACGTGATAGAAACATATAGTAATTGGGTCATTTTTGCATTTTTTGCAATTTTTTTGGTCTTTTTTGGACCTTTGCGTCTTTTTTGTTGTTTTTACGAATTTTGTTTCCTTTTGTGTCTTTTGGTGAATGTTTCATGAATTTACAATGACTCACTATAACAAAGTTTTTATTGTATCATCAGCTCATGACGAAATTCACAACTGCAGGGGACTTTGTTTTTGGAACTCTCAAAATTGCACGCATCTTCGGAAAGTTCCTCGACTTTCGAAACTCAGTTGGAAGATCGGAGCTAAGGATTACATTTACTCCTAAAATAAAGATTTCATATTAAGTATAATTTCATATAAATACATTTTATTTAATTTATTCACTAAATTTTAAAGTTGTTAAAGTTTTCTTACACATTTTTAGTATTAAAAATTGTATCATTTTCCCCTGATTTTTAAGTCTTTTATAGGCCATTTTCATCTTATTTTTAAGTCATTTTATAGGTCTATTTCAAACAATTTTTAGATCATCAGAATCCGAGCCCTGCTCATGAATTCAACTTGATACTCGAACGAAAATTTGGCCGAACTAAGACAGTATTGTAGCAAAGAGAGAGCAATATTGAAATGTTCACCACCAATGTATGAATCACCTTGTAACTCGTATAAATTAATATATATATTTGGAAATCCAGAAGTTGTGCAACTATACTTAGAGATACATAATTAAAATTATTGACAATTGACTTACGAGAAAGTCTGCTTGACGTCATTTTCCAGACGGACGCATCTGGTTGTGCTCTTGATTTTGTGTTTAAGTGCCTTGTCGTGTGTTTAAGTGCTTTCATTACTTGTTGCAGGTTAGCTGAAAATATAATTTCGACTGTATAATACAGGGTGGCCAGCGATCTGGCTTTTTGGAATTCAAGGTTTTTTTCATGGGTTTTCCAGGTCTGAGAATACAAATTTTCCAGGTTCTTTTTCGCATATTACCACATGTTCTTACCTTCTACCGATCACGCACTACTAAACAGAAAGTTATGTAATATGGCGGGAAAAAGCGGCGAATTTTTGGCCGAAAACCACTTATTGCAGGCCGTGGAAACGAAAAAGTGAATAAATCCAGTTGCATAATTTTGGAACAAAATCTTCTAACACAGTGTAGAATCCATGTTTTGTAGGTCCTTGATACCGGAACTCGGTTGACGGCAAAACGTACGTCCGTCTGTCCAGAGAATAACTAAACGCTAGCGACTAAACCGTTCACCCGATTTCTTCAAAATGTTTATTCCTTAATCGATCTGGCGATGTCACGGTCCCGTAAGTTTGAAACTTATTTTAATTTTGGGAGTACTGGAACATCCTGGGACGTTTTCAAAATTTTCAAAGAAATGGCTCCGTTAATCAAAAATTAAATTTTGTTTTTGAATAGTATGGAGACCGTTTATGAGAATGGTGTAGATCTCATATTCATTGAAAACTATGATTTTTCGAAAATTGCAAATATTAACATTATTTTTGGTGTCTTCCTACAATTACAATTATGATAAGAGATTTTTCCTTCAATGAAATCTGTTCCTTAAAGGTACATTTGGAAATATGGTCATGAACAATCTTTCGAAAATTTGAGTAGTTTTCGCGTAATTTCGTTTTTGTGTAAATATAGGCAATCTTTATTTTTTTAAACAATTTTTTTTCCAAAAGCGGCATAACCAATTTTGATTCAATTTTCATCTCGGATAGCGTATAGAACGTTCAAGATTGCAGACCTCATGTTCGTTGAAAATTTTTACTTTTGAAAATTGGAAATATTCAACCTTTTTTTGCTGTCTTTCTACACTTACTATTATGATGAATTTTACTTTGTCGCGTTTAAGAAGGAACTAATTAATAAGAGAAAGTAATGTAATTTTGCGTGAAGAATGGTGAATTTTCGGCAGAAAAACTCTTATTACAGAACCCTGGTGACGAATATGTGACCAGAATCCATGTTGTACGGGTCCTTGATACCGAAAAATCGATTGATGGCAAAATATGTCTGTGAACAACCCTAGCGGCTAAACCGTTCAACCGCTTTTCTCCAAAGTTAATATCCCCAATCGATCTGGCTGATGTCGCGGCCCCTTGAGTTTGAAACCGATATTTTAATTTTGGAGGGTACAGTACATGAAGCCCATCGGACATTTTCACAATTAAAAAAAATGACGCCATCTATTTTGATCAAATTTTGTTGTTGGATAGTCTAAAGGCCTTTCAAGGGAATGGCGCAGGTCTCATGTTCGTTGTAAACCCTGATTTTTCAAAAATTGAAAAAATTCAAAATGTTTTCGGCGTCTTCTTACAATTACAATTATGAAGATACAATTTGTTTCTTAACGAAATTTGTTCATCAAAAACAGATCTTCAGATAAGGCCATGTTCAAAAATATAAATATTTTTTTGAGTAAATAGGCGTCAAACTTAATCGGCCGCTCTGAAAATCCTGCGTCTCGTGATCCTAATTTTAGAAATGTTCTGAAGCAGTTAGATGCGACGTAAGTTGAAATGTGTATGTTATTTTATATTTCTTCGCTTTTAAATTGGAGCTTGTTATACGTTTACAAACTAATTTTTAGAAATTATTTAAAATCTATTCAAAATAAATATGAAATTTTGATTGTTGGCCTTCAGTCACCCGCTCCCAACTTACGCAGTTGGATGATTTGTAAGTTAGAATTTGTATATTATTTCATATTTCATTTTATTATTTATTATATTTATATTATGTTTGTGTTATTCCATTTTAAATTGCGTCCTTTGTGTTAAATGTGAAAACTAATAGATGAGCGATCATTGAAACTATTTAATTTCCATTACTAATTGCTGAGAAAGTACGTGCTGTTTAGCACTCCTAGATTTCTTGATGAAATGTGTTCCAAACATCTTTATATAATGTCATTCGAAAATATGAGTATTTTATGATCATCTGTGTCAAACTTTGACATTTTAAAACAATTTCTCTTAAAAAACGCTAATTTTTAAATTAAATTTTTGCCTTAAATAGCGTAAAGGGCGCTTAGAGAATGATGCAGGTTCAAGTTGGTTGATACGTTCCATTTTTCGAAAAATTAAAAAATAAAAATTATTTCGCGGTTTTCTGTAACTTTAATTGTGAAGATACAATTTTTTCTAATCAAATATTTCATCATAAACAGATCTTCAAATAAGTTCATGATGAATTTTCGAAATAGAGTATATTTTGTGTAATTTGGCATCAAAACATAGTTGATTCAATTTCTGGGACTTCTAAACATAATGAAGGCTTTTGATACTATTGATATTCTTATAAAAGAAAGTGGATTGATGGAAGGTCATAAAATTAACTTCAAACTAACAAATTACTTTACTTCAAGAAATTTTGATCACTAATTATGGTATGTTTCGTTTGTAAAAGTTTGAAATGACTACTATTCCTGGCTATCAAAATGAACGCTGCACATGCCACAGGCGTTTCGTTTGAACTGATTGGGTTTGAATTATATTAGCATTATTTCTAAAACTTTAGATGAAAAAATTGAAAAATTGAGAACCATAAATTTGTAGCAACATTGAAACTTTAATTTCATATTACTACCTGCGCTGCCTTGAAGAACAATGCAGCGAAGGAAATAGGTTCTACACTTGGCGCGCAACCCTGTCAAGATCACCGCATGTTCATTTTCTTCGAGCTCTCTGTCAATTCGGGCACTGTCACTCTTAATCTCCGCATAGGTAGGCTATAAGAAAGATAGCTTTGATTGCACTCTCCTAGAAAAGAAGTTCAAATTCCTTTGAATATCATAGACAAGGGGCAATCGAAACTCGGCGATTAAGTTCCTAGTGAGACGTTTGTTCCGCAAATATCTCGCCCATGCACGTGAAACCCACAGGCATGTATATAGGTGCTCTGAGGTGCTAGGTACTCCACCAATGTTGCACCTAGACAAGGGGCAGTGTTTGAAGTAGTGTTATGCGTGAATCAAGAACTTCGCGATCCTCAAACATGTGACACTTCTCATATATACTTCGATTTAAACATTTGCCATTATTATGTACTGAGTTGAATTATGCACTTTACTGAACACGATGTCGTAAGTGAATTTGTGCAAAATGTTGGAAAAATCTGAAAATAACGAAAATTCCCGGTTTTCAAATCAAGTTTCCGTTTTTTTTCCCGGTTTTCAAGGATTCCAGGTTCGCTGGCCACCCTGTAATACTAAACAAACTGTAACAAGTATTGTACTGCAGCTACCAGGTCACCGACTCCCATCTAGATCAGGTTTTTCGTCCAGTTTCCCTGATCCATTGAGCAAATGCTGAGATGGTCCCTTATCTTGCTTCTGGACATAAATGTAACTTCATTATCTGTGCACTTCTTCTAGAATTCAGTGGGAAATATAGTTATTCAAATTATCGTTGTCCATGATGTTGCAGGAAGTATTATTCCTTGACGAAGGACATGATGAGGGATAAGAACCCAAATTAATTGCTGATTTACCCTTGAAAATAGATTTTATTCCATGGGAGCGAATATTTTTGGTAACAATCCTTGCAAACAACGCTCATTGTCTCTCTGTATTCAAAATTCAAGTGGTATATGGCTTAGTGTAGGGATCACAGAATTTTTGAAAACGTGCACAGAATTCATTTCTCCCCATAGCACGTCACACAGATTTTAACTGTTTTTGACGTAAAATAAACAAATAAATAAATAAAGTTGAGTACCAAGAAACGAGTTCCTGTGAAAAAACGGCAAGTCCCGCCCGATATTATTGTACCGAGCTATATCCTTCCGCGCAAAGACATTCCTTTGCATTGCATTGATTGAAAGGATTAATGATACTGCAAGCTGCTTTGCCAAGTTAAAAAGCGGACATTTTACGAACCCGAAACTCGTGCACAACTACGATTTCGGTCGTGCATACCTCTGTTTAAATAGAGGAGACGGGAGACTGCAGCAGTTCTATTCACGAGCTGGCGACTTTACTTTTACTGTGGCAGATAAAAATGGACGGTGGTGCCCAACAGACGGGCGGAAGGTGTAAACGGGGCAGCTGCGACGGTGGCCTGGCGGTAGGGTGGGGGGAGGGAGATATTCGTCAAGTCAGCGTTAAAGAAGCTGTTCAGCTCGAGAGGAGCGTGGGACTAGTCAGGAGCGAGATATGCAGTGTATAAGCCACACCGAAAGCCAAGGCTGACAGTGAGCCCACAAATTAGTTTTACATGTTTAGTTAATTATACTGAAACTGTTATAACAGAAAAGTACTATTGCCCTCCAGGGATGAATTTAACTACATCGTAGGGATATATCTTGAGTGTCTATTTACGAGCAACTAAAGTGATGGGTTTCCAAACGTTTGAATGGTCGATCAAACTTAAAAGAAAGCATTAAGATGCTTCTGTTGTGCGTATCGATGGGTGACAGCCTAGACCCTAGGCAGATGGACAAAGCAAGACGCAACATTTAACCAATAGGATCAACGATTATTAATGTCAAATACACACTTACAAACTCAAAGAAAAATAACCCACTCCTACAAAGTATCAACATCAATCCAAATGACGGATCTATCTCTCACAAAAACCCTTTGCAAGTCAGAGAGCGGTGCCAAATCGCAGTTCGATGAGCCCCTTACAAAAGGGCATCTCGGTCAGGCCTTGGCGCCGTCGCCTTGCAGTCGCTCCGCGGATCAGTTGCCGCGCCGGGTCAGCGGCGCAGCGTCGGCAAAGCGCTGACGGCGGCGGCGCGGGAATTTCGCAGTGGCGTCGCGTCGCGCCCACGACGTCACAGTGGCGTCGCGACTATCGTTTCCCTCCCCTCCCACCGGAAACGAGAGCGAGGCTCGCGGGAGCGAGGTGTAGCGAGGGCGGGGCGGGGCTCGAACGAGGAGGGAGGAGGGTCTGAGAGGGGCGGGGCGGGGCCAGGGCCGTGGAGGGGGAGCGGCGTGGCGGCGTCGGGCGGCGTGGCGGCGGGGCGGCGTGGGCGGCGTCGGCGGCGTGGCGGCGTGGCGGCGTCGGCGGCGTGGGCGGCGTCGGGCGGCGTGGGCGGCGTCGGGCGGCGTCGGGCGGCGTCGGGCGGCGTCGGGCGGCGTCGGGCGGCGTCGGGCGGCGTCGGGCGGCGTGTGGGCGGCGTCTGGGCGGCGTGGGCGGCGTTGGCGGCGTTGGGGCGTCGGGCGGCGGTGGGCGGCGTTGGGCGGCGTTGGGCGGCGTTGGGCGGCGTTGGGCCGGCGTGTGGGCGGCGTGGCGGCGTTGGGCGGCGTGGGCGGCGTTGGGCGGCGTTGGGCGTGCGGGTGGGCGGCGTGTGGGCTGGCGTGCGGCGGCGTTGGGGCGGCGTTGGGCGGCGGCTTAGGGCGGAGTGGCAGAGTTGGGCGGCGCTGGGAGGGCCGGCCGGGACGACAGGACGGTGGACTGAGCAGGTAGCGGGAGGTCGTAGCGGCGCGCCTTGAGTAGCCTGACGCCCAGGCAAAGTGCGAGTTGGGATGTTGCAGCCTGGGAGGGCTCCACTTCATCACACAGAACTTTGAATTGCGACGAGGTTGACGCCTTAGTACCCTCGAGCGCAGTTTCTTAGAAGCTGCTACACTGACGGTATTTCTTGCCGAGGTAAATTTCAATGTTACAAGTGTCTCAGTTTTGAACCAACAAAGAATTTTGTCTGTACGAGGAGATCGCGATACGATTCTCCTTTTTGGTTGAAACGCCGAATTCCGTCAAAGATGTTTCTGATAGCACATGCAATAATACAAATTTATTTATAATACAATATTATACATATGTAGTATTTCAGAAGCACGCCAGGAGGTTGTTCCTGGGCTATCGTGAACTAGCAGTTTTTATTTACCTGATCAAAAATCCACTAACAACGTACAAAAAATATCTTTACCAGCTCCACCCCCGCGATCATTTCCCACATTGTGAATCATCATGTTTAAAGTAATGATAACTTTCTAGTGTAATCCACCTTAGGAATGGCCAACCCCTTATTTATGCATAATAATATAGGCCCGGTGCGGGCGTGATTAATCTTCAAATCTTACTAAACGTCTAAGATTAAATTGCACTTTTCATCGTATATTATTTCTGTCGTAATTATTTCAATTTATTTTTAAACTTATTCCCGAGTTTCTGCATGTTTTTAACAACCCACTCTATGTGCTATTCTAGCTAAATGCAAGAAGGTTTGAAAAGGTATCACTTTGAAAATTGCAGTTGAAGAAACTAACTTTTGTCCTCAAGCAAAATGAAAATTCAGTTTTTAGCGACTACAATGCATAATTTCCCGGTAACGATGATTAAGTGTGTGTAACGTCTGTTGTGAGTTGCATGTGTGCCCACTTTTGTTAACTTCTATTTTTTGGTCTTCTACCGGAAAGATTCACGACCGACAAGTGAGTAGTGGATAATTTTCCATCCAGCAGGAGCTCCCGTATAAGTTGTGTCGATGGTTTGGTGTGAATGATGCAAAACCGTCATCTTTCCCTGGCGCACTATATTATACAAAGCTTTACCTTCCTCACATAATTTTCAACATAATTTCAATAATTAAAAATACAAAATGTAGCGAAAAAACAACACAAATTAATTTATCGTTTAAATTGAAGTTGGCACTAATATTGCCCCAAAGTGTATTCACCTCGAAAAAACAGTCATTTGTGAATACAATCATCCATAGGTTTTATGAAGTGTAGCGACCTAGACATTAACCAGTTTATGCCCAGTGTTCTAAAAAATGAGGATGAGGGGAGGGGGAAGATTGCACGCGATCCTTTTCCTTTATTAGGATACTGGCTCCTGCGTTGGCCAAGTTCTGAATTGTGAAAACACGAAAAGATTCCGATCAGAGCAGCTGGATGCTAGAATTTACCTCCACACAGTGACTGACTTCCATATAGCTTCAACCGAAAATGGAGCTAGCCTACTATCGAAAATCCGTCACCTTTGGGACTTTAATCCTAGTCCCGGTCATAGAGGCTGCAGAGACAAAAGTCACTGAACCAACTCAACCAGTAGGATAATTTGAGAAGGAACGCTTTTGAAATAGTACCCACAAAACTGACTGACTACGTATTTGAAGTAATTTGCTTTCTATAAAAGTAAGAAAAATCCACATTTTCTGTATCAATGTATATATAAATCTTTTTCTTCTATTGAAAAATTGGCACTTTATTCTTTAGCATTACTATATGTTCTCTGTATTACGCCTAATGGGAAAGACAACATTAACATATTACATGCGATATATGAAAATAATAATACAATTACTAAGTTTTCATTTTAAAAATTAAACGAATCTCTACTTAAATACTCAAGTGATTTACACAATTTTACTACAAGGAAGAATACAAATGAAAATAGGCTACAAGACCATGTAGATTTGCCCGGTCACTTTGACGGCCCTTATCTCGGAAGTGGGGTGTATCGGAGCGAGTATGGAAAACAGAAATAGGACAGACACAAGGCTTGCCCACTATTTTCACAAGACAAAGGTCGTATAACAAACAACATGCTTGGAAATCGAATGAACTGTGTCATCAGCTTTTACATCCTCAAACAAGGGCAAGGAAAACTTTAATCTTCATTCGAAGTTTTATGCAATAAGTCGATCTTCATTCTATAGGCTAAAGTAGAGGGATTCAGTGAAGCGACTTTGTTTACAACTGAACTTGTGATCTTTTTAAGATTTATGCTGAGAGTACGCATACCATCAGCGTCCAGGAAAAAAATAACATGTCTGATACGTCGACAGTTTTAAATCGCAAGCTTTAGAAATAACTTTTTTATTTTTATGACTAAACCTTCATGAGCGGAGAAATTCATTCTCTACTTCAACAGCTTATTCGGCGCATCATATGTCTTTCGAACACATATAGGGTTTTGTCAACGGCTATATTACTACTGAACGTTGAAGAGCACATTTGCCAAGGGTTGTGCATATGGAGCATGCATTCTGCGCTAGAATATAGCGTGCATTCTAGCATGTGCAGAAATGTTAATATCTTTCTGCAGTGCCAGAGAACATCCCAAAAGCCACCCCAGAAGTTATTTTTATACCACTGAATTGCACCACATTTCGTGAGTAGCAACCGCGAAAGATGGCTCCAGGGTGTCAACTGATGTCACTACAGTCCTTCTGACCGAGAGGTCCTAGGTTCGTGTCGCGACCGCGGCAGCATTTTCGACACTAGCTAAAACCGGGAGCGGGAGCTCAGTACATCAACTGATGTCACTGCAGCGCCTCTGACCGGGAGGTTCTAGGTTCGAGTCCTCACGGCGGCAGGATTTTCGACTTTTCAGCTAGTTCGAATTCAGTCGCTGTCTGGAAGAGAATTCTAGCGGCTGGCTGCTCTAATCGTTAGTTTTCCGTGTTTTTTCCGATCAACCACAGGAGAATTCCGGAGCAGTAACCTAACAAACATAAGTGCCAAAGTGCACAGCAAATCAAAAATCCAAAAGATGTTTTAAAGCTTAAAGCTACAAATGAAGATTGAGTTCTTTTTCAAAATGCAATGCATTTGAACATTTTGGAAAGTAGATCAGATTGCAGAAAAAATGTGTTCAAAAAGCGTTGTACCTACAGACCAGAAGAATACCACCGGCCTTTATAAAAAGATAAGTGGGAAAGAATAATGTCTCAGAATTGAAATGTAAGTGAAAATTCAAGGGAAATTCAGCATTCCTTGGATGAGAGGATAACCAGGAAAGATACGAAACGAGCCCTACTAAAAATGAACAAATACATTTTTTGGCCATTTGTTATACACTCATAAGTTAATTATAGAGTTTTATCAGTTAATTATAGCGTTAATATAACTATACCAAGCTAGCTAATTATTATATTTTTTAATTTATTCAATATACGGACAAGTTAGTTCTTTCTTATAATATATTATCGCATTATATACAATAATTATATATTACCAAGAATATGTTACCCCCTCACTAATTTTACGAAACAAAAATTTCAAGTAGTTCCCACAGCACCATCCCATCAGAAAACAAATATTCCTAGTTCCCAGCTGAAGTGCATTATAAGCGGGCAGTCTATAAATAAGTTGCATCGCGTCGCACGGTCGCTCCGCCGAGTGCAACCGACACCCGCACTTTCCGCGTTGCCGCGTCGGCTCTGCACTCGCCCAAAGAGCCAGGGCCGAGGGCTACGCTACAGCGCGCGCGGACCAGAACACGTTTGCATCGCTGTCGCGCCCGCCGCCCTTGCATTTACTCCGAGCACGAGAATCTTTAGTAGGGACAAATAGGCTGCCTGCTGGAGCAGGGGCTCCGAAGTATGCGAACATACAAGGCTGTGGTTTCGAGCCTGGGAGTGCCCGCAATAGGTAGACTCACGCCAGTGCCCCGGAATATACGGCTGCAAATTTGTGTAAATGTAAATGAACTGAAGGACCATTTACTGGAATACATATACTATTCAGTTTGGACATGTCTCTCAATGCTATTGTTAATGAATCTAACATCCGGTCTAGGTTTTACTCATCATATCGAACATTCCTTTGTAGTACAAATGTATTAAAAGGTTCTATAGCAGAAAAATGAGCAATTTTCGTAGATTTGTTGCAGGAAAATAAATTTATATTTTTAATTTAAGTTCTAAAGATAATATAAATAAGTTAAGTGAATTTGAAGCGCGATCTTAAAATACAACTATTCCTTATCAGTACAGACTATCGAATCCCATACTGTGTGAGCAGGCACATGTCTACCGGCAATTCTCTCTACGCTGCACTCGTCACGCCTCATTGGCGAAGACAACACAAACGCACGTCGATCGACTCATTAATGAGTTAATTCATGTTTTCGTGCAAGTCAACTGCTATGGTCACGAGTCCCGTTAGAGTAGTGAATGGTTTATTTCGGAAGGTTGTGGGGTTCCTCCCAGAATAGCAGTTTTCCCATCCAGGTATCTCTCCAGCGGGACACCGCCCAGTCCGAGACAAGTTCTAACTTCCCGACTGTTTCCCAGCCATGTGTGTAGTATGTTTGAAAGTAAGGGGAGAGAATAAGATAAGGAAGAGGAAGGAAAGATCGTGCGCGGTCCGTGAGCCATTTGTTAGGGCTCCGGTATTTTCCTGGTATTGTTCATAGAAATCTCGGAAACCTGCCAATCACAGCAGCCGGCTGAATTCCTCTTTGGCACCTAGCTAACGGTAAAAAATCTGCCACCGACGGCACTGGAACCTTAGGATGGGGAACCTTAGGTGGGAACCTTAGGAGGCGCTACAGAGACGCCGGCAATGCTGGCCCAGATCTAAACTTAAATGATACGCATTTTGAAAAATCCACGCGCAATGTCTCCTTATTTTACTAATTTATGGAAAATCGTGAACTTCACAGTGCTGTGTTAACTACGAGGATTCGAAAGAAAGTAATGTCCCATATTTTCCTTTCACGCAATAATAATGGTAGACAGTTGTAGTCGTTAACCCTTCAAAGTTTCGTACTCCCAGCGTTGAAGTTTGAAGTCTCTTCTACAGAGGACAGTTCCTTACCGAACTGTGAAAATGGCTGCTGTAGACTACGTACGTTACGAACAGCGAGCTTTGATTGAGCACCTCGTTGCCGAAAAGAAAACTGTTGTGAACATGCACAAACGCGTGTGTGCAGTGTATGGCACCTTTGCGATTGCCAGGAATACCGTTGGACGTTTGAGTAAACGAGTTAGAGCTCTCAGAATTGTGCACAAAACTTGCTCTTACACATTAACGCAGGCATACACACAAATGTCGCAACAAGAGGAGCACCGACAAAAATGGACTGTGCTTCCCCATCCACCATACAGCCCGTATTTAGAACCCTCCGAGTTCCATCCCTCTGAAAAATTCTATTCTCGTATGGAAAAATAAGATGACCCGAAGTGAAGAAAAGGCAATGCCGTCAGGAAAATAATTTGGTAGCGGCAAAGGCATTCAAGCTCTTGTTTCTCGCTATACAAGTCGATGGAAATTATGTGAAAAAAATAGAGCCAATAGAATAACCATGTATGCTAATATTGTGTGCAAATTTCAGGTTCTTCCGATAAATATTTGTGGAGAAAAACTGAGGGGGGATTACTTTCTGACCGACCCTCGATTACGTAAAATAAATGGTTCTTCGTGCCAACCGGTGAACTTTGGAACCAAATACGAAGATTACCAAACCACAAAATCGTAAAGCAACCAATTCCGAGCACGTGCGCACACCAGATCGTGTGCAGCAGCCGGTGACACACAGCACACAGCCCATGTGAGTACGCTCTATCTTGGTCACACATGTCGATTATCGTGTACAGTAGACAGATAGGACTAATCTAAAGGGCATTGTCATGGTTGTTTGATACTTCATTGATTAGTAGATAGCGGAAACCATAACAGCCCTGACACCAGCAATCCAACAAAACGCTTCCATATGCATACACAATAGTACCTATAAAAAATAATACAATTATCGATAGTTTGTCCCGTTGTAGAGAAACAGACTATGCGCAACTGATTGGGTAACAATTTAACCATTGTTAATACATTATCTTGAAAAGACATTCCCAGCGAAACTGATATGATTTGTCGCATTATGTAATTATTAAGGAAAAGAAAGAAGGTGGAGAAGCAGGAATATGCTTGTACAAGGAATATTTCATCTTGCATTCCTGAACACCGAAAATCTGAACAAAAGTCCATGTGATATAGGAGGCATCATATGCCTATCATCAGCATAATTTCATGCAAAAACCAATTAGCGTTGCTTCGCTTCACGTGGTTTCGTTAGAACACAAATGATTTCTGAAATAAATGAAACTAAGATTTTTATTGAAACGTGTGTACGAGTGTTTTGTCAATTATCATATAATCAAACCTGGGATATTTTTCGGTTTGGAAATAAAACACTCACCCTAGCTCTTTTTCCCCACTGAATCTGTTTAAGACTTCCCATCACATTAAAAGTCATATGTATTCGGTAAAATACCGGAGAGAAGAATTTATATTCTCATTTACCTTAGGTATCAATTCAAAAAGGTAAATGAGGAAAAGGTATAACTAAAAAACAATCGTAATACGTAGATGTAGAAAACAACCGTGAAAGCTCTGACAATGTAAATTTCAGACTTTTCCTGCAATCGTAAAACTTTCTACTTCTTCCACTAACAATAACTTTATGATACAAAAACCCAATGTAGTATAATAAGTCGTGAAAATGAAATTAATTTGCAGGCAGACACTGTTGAGTGTCAATTCAGCAAGAATTTTAAAGTATGGTTCTAATAAACTGAAAGAAACTTTGTTTCGTGAAATCATATCTCAACAAGAACGACCTTTCCGAAACTTGAAGTTAGGAATTTCGTAAGTTCACTTCAGAATACATGAGATGAAGAAAGTTGGTTTCCCTGTATTCTTTCATTCAACGACATGCTAAAGTCAAAGCGTCAGACCACGGGTACTTACACAGCGGAGCGAATGGCGTCGATAAAGCAAGGCACTAGAATGAAGGCGACTCCCAGTCCGTGGATGATCAAGCCCACTACAATGGCTGGTAGCTGTCTGCAACACATGAACACAAGGTAATTAAGAAGCGCGCCAGTGCAGGCAGCGACTCTTCGGGGCAGTTCTTTACATCAGAACAATGTTAGTTATCTTATAATTTAAACCGTTTGCAAGGGCGTATTGGAGTTGTATGGAAATCCATATTATGATACTTTTTAAGAGATTGTAGATTATTTTTACTTAACGATTTTGTATTTTGAAAAACTTCATGCACGTGTCTACAATAGGAATAACTGGTGCATTCACGTTTGTTTGTTGTTGTTTTTTTGTTAAATTGAACGTTAGGATTTATTGAACTAGCTTTAAGACATTGTTTTTGGTCGAAGTATTACAGTAAACCCTCCTTAGCACGAACTCACTTAGCACGAATTTCGATGTAACGCGCACAAAACTTAGGTCCCGATAAGACATTACGGACATTTAGAACACTCGGATAATACGAATTTTTATAATACGAACTCCGATAATCTCGGTCCCTTGGAATTCGCGTTAATGAGGGTTTACTGTATTAACATGAATGTTTTGAAGTTGACCATTGACATTTTTGGTCACATCGATGGTTTGTCCCACTAGGGCGGTGAGCACTTACGGTTCCACCCTGAGGAAGGGCGCGGGGCCGACGAGCAGGTAGGAAGTGATGATGCAGGTGGAGCCGAGCAGCATGAGGCGGCGCGGGGGCACGGAGCGGTCGCACAGGCGGCCCACGATGGGCGCCGTCACGGCGTACGTGCCGCCCGACACCACGAACACCAGCCCCACCATCACGGGGCCCAGGTCGAACTGCAACACGCGCCGCACACCGTCAACACACATGCACACAAACACACAGACACACACAAACGCACACACACACAGACAAACAAACACACACACAAACAAACACACACAACACAACAAACACACACACACAAACAAACACACACACACAAACAAACACACACACAAACAAACACAAACAACACACACACAAACAAACACACACACACAAACAAACACACACACAAACAAAAACAAACAAACACACACACAAACAACACACACACAAACACACATACATATACATATACATATACACACACACACACACACCGCAAATCACCTCACGACGACGTGAATGGCATAGGTGTCACAGGTGAGAAACCAATACGTACGTAATTTTGGAGTTATTAACGTCATTATGCCCATAAATTGCAAATAACAAACACGGTGAAGTTTGTAAAAAGAGGCGGCAGCTGAGGTTACTACTAAACGAGTCTTGTGTTATCGATGAGACGTTCAATACTTTTCGAAATACATCTTATGTTATTTCTTGTTTGTGATTTTTATTAATATTTCTCTGGCGGTGTGAATATAATTTTGGCGCAGGTAAAAAACTTAATACTTACGTATTTTTGGTAGTCATGAACGTCATTTTGCCGGTAAATTGCAAATAACAAAGATGGTTGAAGTTTGTAGAAAGAGGCGACAGCCGAAATTTAAAACTAACCGAGCCTTATTTGTGTTATCGGTGAGTCGTTCAATATTTTCCGTGAAGCACCTTATATTATAATATAACATGCATACAACAACATAAAATATTATCTTGTTAACGATTTTTTCATATTTCTTGGAATACGTGCACACGTTTGCAAAAATATTTGATTGGATTGTTCTTGAAGGGCGGCGGACTGTTAAATACTTAACAGATGCCGCCCGTTAAAGGTGACTTTTCGTTCGTCTGTTAGGTTGCCTAAGTTGGTATTCTAACAGTACAGTTTTGCGAAAAGTAAAAATGGATATTTGATTCCAACTTTGGACGTCGACCTTTAGACATGACTTATTTTATTTCTACTGACGTTTGTTTTTAAACCGTGACTTTCTTAATGTGAATGTTTTTATTATAAGTGTTTTTTATATTTTTATGTGAGACTACCTGATGATACGGACATATTGAGTCGTTAACGTATTTTATCCCATTTTGTTTACAATAAAATACTTATGTTTGAACAACACGAGTGTATTGATTGTCTTCAAATATCCTGAAGATTCCACTGTCCTACATAATTAGTATTACAATTCTTGATTAAATCCCAACCTACAAATGCATTTCTAGCGATTTGGAAGTCTTTTTCACACTCTTTTAAGCTAAGTTGTAAGGTGTATTACAATTCATTGCAGTCAGAAGACGACAGTGTACATTGCGCAGTGTTACTGAAGTTCGCGTGATAGCCTACGGACATGCGTAGTAAGGCAATAGACATTCACAGAGCAAAGCTCTCGAGAGGAAGCAACGTCCTTGAAAAGAGATCACGTTCATAGTGGAGCTAGTACCACGTTACCTGAAGACCAACATCCCGCGTGACCGCCTCCATTGCCACATGGCAACATGGCAATATTATTCCTGCGCAACAAAATATCACTCTTCCTTCTGAAGAACTAAACAAACGAATCTTTACCATTTCCTAGTAATCAGATGTTTGGTAATACAAAACTATTCGTGGTAAGGAAAATTAGTTTTTCGTAGTATGAGTATTATAGACGAAAATGGGCTCCATGAAACAGAAATTATTATGTTGTTTACCGCTTTGTGACAATAGTGTTTGATGTTTTCGACGACTACGAACATTTAAATTGTCTTTGTCTGGTATTTTACCCCATCTTTTATGAACAATACATTTTTTTGTTTTCATTGAACAAATCACCCGCCTTAAAGATAAAATTTCACACTTTTTTAACATAACGTATTTGAAATGTTACAACTCTTTATTATGCTTATATACCAAATGCCAAAGTTATTTTAGATGTAATCATTTTTCCTCATTAAAACGTGTCTCAATAAAAGGATCACTATTTTGAAAAATACTGTAAATAAAAGATGGTTTTGCGTTTTGGAATTTTTTTACTTTGCAACTAGCGAACTTTCTAAGCAGAGTTGAAAATTTATCACAGTTAAATATCGAAAGGAGACCACCATATGCTTTATGTACCCACGTGCTATGCGATAGTAAAATTCCAAATGTTATTTGCATTTAATATTAGTTGATTACCACCGATTAACCATATTACAAGTTTTCCTGTGCCCCAGAATATTGTGCTTATACGTGCACGTTTTCTTGTGCTCCGGAATACCCACTCTCACTCTTTTACTAACATTAGTTGAACAGGAATAAATGTCAGCGACAATCGTTATTGAATTAATTAATTACGACAAATGATCGCCCCCGCATAATAGAAACTATGTTTCTGCGAAAACGAGCTAGAGTTTAGATTAAATGGTCTTGTCGCCGAAATCCTCGATCACCCACACGTTTTACATTAAGCGAAATGTTGCTCGAAGGAAACGTTTCTGGATAATAGTACCTCGTTTCTCAAAGTCATATCACGGAGGTATGTGCAAATCTCATCTTCAGTCATTTCTCATGGACAATGAGACAAATAGTTGAGTGAAGTTTTTCACGGACATAAAACACAAGCACACCCGTATTTTCGACACTAGCTCTTCGGCTAGGTCGAATTCAGTCGCTGTCTGGAGGAGAATTCTAGGGGACCGGCTGTTCTGATCGGTAGTTTTCCGTGGTTTCTCCGATCAACGCCAGGCGAATGGCGCAGCAGTACCCTAACAAACGGGCCACGGACCGCCCGCGATCTTTCCGTCCTCTTCATTGTCCTATCCTCTCCCCTTACACACACACACTTACACTAACATGCACTACACTACCACATATTCGTGGAGAACGGGTCGGGAGCTTAGAGCTTGTCCCGGCTGGGGCGGTGCCTTGCTGGTGGGAGAGTCCTGGTTAGGGGGAAACTCCGCTAGCCGACGGTAGGTTGGCACCGGATCTCGCCATCCAACGGGGGAAGATCACCATTACGACCCGAGGAAAAAACACGCACTACACTTACGGGACTAATGACCTAAGCCGTCGTCGCGCCCGGAATCACTAACCAACCAACCACAAGAACACTGTTATTGACTGCGGGCTAACAGCAAAGAATGCCGAGGGCACTGACCGGGCGGAGGTGCGGCTCGAGGGTGGCGGAGCAGAAGCCCATGGAGACGGCGGTGGCCATGATGGCGAAGGTGCGAGCGGGGGAAACAGCTGCCCTTGGAGCGCGGCCGGTCGGCGCCGGGCAGCGCGGGCAGCGCCGTGCACACGAACACGCAGTCCAGGGCCAGCAGCGTCCCCATCACCACGAACGGCACGATGTACCCGCCCAGCGAGAACAGCAGCCCGCCCAGCGTGGGGCCCACGATGTAGCCGAAGCCGTAGAACACCTCCAGCGTGGCCTGCACAAGCAACGGGGTGAGCCGCGTTCAATGGACAGGGGTGAGGTGAACCGGACACAGAAAAGGGGCAGGAGCCGGACACGGAAAAGCAGAACGAGGATGATGATCCGGACACGGAAAAGCGGAACGAGGAGGATGATCCGGACACGGAAAAGCGGAACGAGGAGATGATCCGGACACGGAAAAGCGGAACGAGGAGGATGATCCGGACACGGAAAAGCGGAACGAGGAGGATGATCCGGACACGGAAAAGCGGAACGAGGAGGATGATCCGGACACGGAAAAGCGAACGAGGAGGATGATCCGGACACGGAAAAGCGGAACGAGGAGTGATCCGGACACAGAAAAGCGGAACGAGGAGAATGTCGGACATGGAAAAGCGGAACAGGAGGATGATCTCGACACGAAAGCGAAACAGAGGAGATCCACACGAAAAGGGAACGGAGGATGATCCGACAGGAAAGAGAGAATATCGACGAAGAACGAGATATGATCGACACGAAGCGAAGGGTGATGTCCGACACGGAAAAGGAACGAGGATGATGATCCGACACGGCGGAAGAGGATGATGATCGACACGGAAAAGGACAATGGATCCGACAAGCGGAACGGGATGATCGACAGAAAAGGGAACGATACGGCAGAGGGAGGAATGTAGAGACGGTAAGCCAGTCACGTAATTGCGCCGCGACGATCTACTGAAACGTTCACAAAGTTTTTGTTATTTTACATCCTGAAGTAGAATCTCTCTAAGAACTTGTCATGACCTTAAAATCCATTCATCTCTGCCTAAATTGATTCAAAGGATTACAATTTCTAATCCATGACTATCGCCGATTGTGAAGTCCTTTAAACAATGTTTAAACCATTTTGAAATGCATCACTAACTGTACATAGAAAAACCAGGGTAGTCTTGAAAAAAAAAGGAAGGTGTATGAAAGAAGTATTTAATACTTAATTTTTCCTTATCAATTTGCAATAAAGGGTTTTTGTTACACTTGAGAACAGGCTTTCAGCTCTTGCATCAGTTTTCCTTAAACTCCTCTTCATCTCATGTTGCACAAGTAATGAGGTCATTTGAAACACTTAGCTTTTCTTCTAAAAACCGATGATTAATGATCGTATTTGCTCGTTCAGTTACCAAACGTTCATTATTCAAGTTTGCTTTTATGGTTTTTGCCTTGAAATCAAAGAGCAATCCTGAGACAACGAAATATAATGATGATTTTAGAAACTAACGAAATATTGTAGGTGGCCAGGAGTCAGAAAACTGTGAGTAATGAAAAGCTGCATGCTCGCTGAGACTAATTGAATTCATTTTTCTATAATAAAGAAACTAATAAAATGAAAATTTGGTTTCGGGTCAAAATTTAGTAAGAGAGAAGATTGTAACGCTAAAACAGTTTCCTCTTTTTGACATAAATAATTGAATGTACTCATTACAGTATAATAAAAAATATGGAATTACAACTTTTCAGTAGCAGAGACAAATTTTGATATTTTCCGTCAAATTAGTTTAAACATATACAGGAATTTATTTCATGCTGTTACCAAAATATTGTATATCAACCATTTGAAACATCAACAAGCCAGAAACCTCTGAAATACGTTGTGGCAAAAGTGTACATACACATGTTTTTTTTCTATGAAATCGTGTACATACTACATGATAAAAGAATCAACGATCGTACAATCAAAAGCATACATAGACATACATAATCGCATAATTATATTCGTACTCACCCGAAAAGGACAGAACAGACAGCGGCTACGAATATTCCCACTGTGAGCAGACGCTTGGCACCAATGTAATCCATCTGCAACACAGAGATTGCATAATCACCATTTTATCGTGTTCATGGAACATAATACATTGCTTCTTTAAAAACAATTCATTAGGCTCAATTTTACTCTTAGTATAGCACAGAAAAGTAAACAAACGCTTGACTGTGAAATAAATGTTATGTAGAGAAGCAGATGCAAGACGGACAGAGGTCATGGACTCGCAACCAAGCACAGCAAGATGAAAACAATTGTTCGGCAGAAAACAAGAGAAGTAAACAAATATAAAAATTACGCCGCAAGTAACTCGCGAGAACGCAAATCCTTATGGCATTTTGCTTAAACCAAACCAGAAACTTCTCTCGGAATCAGAAATATTCCCGTCTCAAAAAACTACCAGTTAACCCGCTAGTATCCAGAAGTTCTTGTAATAACTATCTAATGATAGTAATTTATTTAAATCACGACAAGACCACGAGCTGTCCAATTCACTCCACATTGTATCTCCATCTCTACATGCACCATTGATCACTGTTCCTTGTGCAAAAATGCAAATGTTTATGACTCTGGATTCAGTTAACTGATGTGGATAAGCTATCTAAATATTATTAATTATAATAACCATTAATTGTAATAACCATTAATTATAATTATTATTAATTATAATATTAATTATAAAATTAATTATAATTATTAATTAACCATTATTAATTATAACCGTTATTAATTAACCATTATTAATACAAAGCAAGTAAATTCCATTTCCTTCACGTTTTCAAAGAAATAACGACTATCTGATGACACACGAACTAATGACAGAAACACATACGAGAAAATATTCCTATTTTATTTTCATTTTGCCACCTGTGCACAGTATGTCTTCTTAACAATGTATTAAAATATTTTCTTACGGGAACTTTATTTAATGCAGCGCTTAAATTAGTTATCCATCAAAGTGTATGGCATGAACCCGTGTTCTAAAGCGAAATCTAATAGGCCCGGTTATCCTTCTGAAGGACAAGGAACCGCTGCGATAAACAGCGAGAGGTTGAATAGCGCTTGGAGGCACCTCAATGACGAGTATAGTACTGTTTGGCATTTTAAAGGATATTCGTTCATTACATAATTCGTATTCATTTTATCGCATGGTTGAAATACGCCTTATGGGCCTTCCGTAGAGCGATGCATTCCTGTGAGTATCCCAGTGAACATGAACGATAAGGAGGGATGATAAACGAGACTAGAACAAAAACTAAAATAAAATAACTAAGGTGTAAGACTAAAACAAAAGTAATAAGGAAGGTGAGGAAAAATTATTCGATGGGCTGAAAAGTACTCTAATTACGTGTCGCGAAACATTTTCTACCTTTTGCCGTATAATATAGTAGGCCTTAAATCCGTGTTTGAGGTTTTCTGAGCTGAAACTTAATACACACATCAGAATTAAGATACATTTGTGCTGTTCCGGAAGTGGTTAAGATTGGCGGGAAGACAGACGTATTTTTGTGTTCCAAAATCGGGACGTCTGTGTGGCTGGATGACGGGTGGTGCATGATACTTTGACACGCATACTGTGTCACGTATCACCTTACAAGCTTTTGGTCACTTACATCACTTTACACACACTTGGTCATACATGTCAGGAGTAAGGTCTAGAAGTTCCGTTCTGTTAATCATTCAGAAATTATAATTTTAGAACCGCCTCTGTCACATTTTCAAAATTTTCTAGAAAATAGCTGCAATTCTTTTCTTTGCATAGTTTACTTGAATATGCATTCATAAATACTGTAAATTCCAATTTTCATTAGCACTTTTTTTATTTTATGTCAAAAAACAGTTAAAAACTGCGTATGACATGCTATGGGGAAAAGTAAATTGTGTGCACATATTCAAAATTCTGTGATCCCTACACTAAGTCATATACTACTTAAATTTTGAAAAAAAGAAAGCTCCCATGTAATAAAATCTATTTTCAAGGATAAAAAAAGGCAATAAATTTTGCGTTCTTATCCATGTTGTCCTTCGGAATAATACTTCCTGCCGCGACAACATGGAAACAATAACTTGAATAATTGTATTTCCCACTGAATTCTAGAAGACGTGCACAGAAAATGAAGTTACATTTATGTCCAGAAGCAAAACAAGGGGCCATCTCAGCATTTGCTCAATGGATCAGGGAAACTGGACGAAAGACCTGATCGAGAAGGGGGTCATTGATACGGAGGCTGCAATACAATACTTGTTACTGGTTGTTTATTCTGAAATTCTGAAAGTTTCAAAAGTTCAAATTTAGTTTTGCATCTGATCTAGACTTCCAATAAGAGTACTGAGGAGACTGATTTGTGCCTTGGCACCCACAAAAAAAAGTGAGAGCAGTGGCCTCAGTGCCGATCGTCGCGGCGGCGCGCCGTTTGAATGAATTGCAGCTCCGATCGCCTCATCATCCCTCACTTGTGAGCCAGAGAGTGCCGTTTTCCGGGTGCGTCAACAATACTTCACTAGTCGCCAAGGGCGGACTTCCGCCTAGACAAACTACGCAGCTGCAGGCGGCCTAACTTCACAGGGGGCCTGAGATGATATTAATAAAACAACGAGTGCCAGGAAAAGTCTCTCCGTACTGAGCCGGATCAAGGCCTCCTGTAAAAATTGCATTTATGTTTGTAGCAACCAGATCACTGGGAAACAAGCGAAGGGGAAACACTTCCGGTATTTGTTATGCAATTTATATTTTCAAGCTGCAGCTCGTGCCACCAATATACACTTTGTTGAAAGCACTCTCACTGGCAAGATGCCATTGCAGAGAGACTTTCCGAATAGGGGCCTCAATACATTTTCAATCAAAAATTGTTTTGAGTTCATAAATACGAAAGACTTTTTCAACTATTTTACTAGTTGTACAGTTTTTTTAATACATTTATTGTATTTGAATTTTAAAATATTTGAATTAATAAAATATTAATTTATAAATAAGCTAAATTTATGAAACAAAATTATATAACAAATAATGTTGCTTGTAGCAGACGTTTAGAGATCTGCCAGGGCAGAGTGCGGAGGGAACTCGTCTCGGGCACCATCTGCACAGATCAACTAAAAACCAATTTTTTTTGGACGCTACGGTACCTTCCAGAATGTATGAACGCCGTTATCAAGGTGTAATTTCTTGTTTGTTTTGCGTATTGTTCAATCATTAAAAAGGAGAGAACTTGAATTTTTTATTGCTTAAGGGCGAAAGACCTAGAAACCCGGCCCTGCTAGTTATGTGAATTCATCGAATGGAATAACTCTGAAGTGGCTCTATCCCGCCCTACCTGACCTACCGTTGCAGAAATGCACGTACACTTCAGCCCTGAGAAAGACCACAACACGATGGTCGAAACGTCTGCATCACAGCCTTTGGGCGTGAGAGGTTTGTGACAGACCAACATTCGTAGCAGAATTCAATCAATTGAGAAAAAGATGCAATATATAACATGAGACAAAATATTCAATATCAATTAGTTTCTGCCTTCTGTTCCTTTTCAAATTGCTGACTGATTAAAAACAAGATCCAGCAAATATACCATTAATTATGAAAGTCCAAATAACAAAACCGTTTTTATCCTAGTTCTTCGCCTTGAGCTTGAAAGAAACTTTCTTGCAAAAATCTCTACAAGAATCAAGGAATATATTTTTTTTTTTAAAAAAAAAAAAAAAAAATACATCAAAAAAAAAAAAAATTTTTAATATACAGTACCTTAAGATTTACGAACGTTCACTAAATGTATGCCGAATGAAACAATATTAAGTGAATTGAAAGTGGATAATATATAATTTATCACATTAGAAAATGCAAAATCCTATGAGATGAATTTTCTTTCCAACTTAAAGTGAAGTAGTGGCTAGAGGTTTTTTATTTGTTAGATTCATACTTCGTAGTATTTTTCATTAGGTCTATTATCAATTCAACTAATTTCGGATGAACAGAAAGCAGAAACGAATCTATATGCAAAGCAATTTTATTTTTGAGTTAAACTATTTGATTATTTACCGTTCATCCGTTGCTTCTATGTTCTTTTGTCGTGATCACAAAGCCCCGTTGAGTCTTTTCACTCCAATTTACACTTCTTTATGGCTAGGGGCGGATTTTGATGACCTAATACATCGCCAAAATCAAATCAATGCTGTTAAAATGCTTTAAAAATACCCTAAAACCAAAGAACAATGACGTGAAAAATCTTCTCAAAACCAGATCGAATGAACAACTCAAGCTGTTGGATACGTTACTAGGCTTCTTCCATTCGTTCGAGTGAATTCAACTTGAACACTTTTCGACTGTTCTTTACCAGGAAATCTCTGTCTTTAGTTATCCCAAAATCAGCCGATCCGGCAATGGCGCTGATAAAGGCCACAAGAATTACATACAACGTGTGTGTTTTTTTTTTTAATTTATTTCTTCTTGTTCGACAATACAGTCTTTCAAGGGTTTTAAAAATACATAAGATTATTATATGAAAATTTTGGATTGGCCATCCGTAAGGTAAGTGAGGTTTAAACTCTGACATAGTTATTGATGTAATGTTATTGTTAATTAAGAAGAGAAAGTAATATGATTGTGTTAAGGAGCTGAGGGTATAGTGGTTTACGGGGGTTTGAATTTGTCTTTGGGAAATCTTGACTTTATGCATGGGTGGTCCGCATTTTTTCCCATGTTAAAAATTATGGTACTTGGTGAGGTATGCAGATTGTTGTAAAAATTGTTAGCTAATTTAGCTATGGTTTCTTATAATTTTGTAATTTTTAATTTTCGATGAATTTGTTCATTTGTAATGAACCAGGGGGCATTTAGAGTATTTCTTAGAAATATATTTTGAATTACTTTAATTTTATTAATATTGCTAGGAGCTGCACCTCCCCAGATTGGGCATCCATAGTTTATAGTAGGAAGGATTATCTATTTGAATATTTAGCAGTCGGCATTCGCTTTTCAATGTAGAGCGCTGGTTTAATATTGGAAATAATTTTGAAATTTTTGCTTTTGCTTTATTTGCAACCGCATTGATGTGCGGTTTCCATGTTAACCTTTTATCAAATAAAATGCCAAGGTATTTTACTGGTGAGGAGGCCCATGTTATTTTCGTTCCTAGTATTGATAGCTCAGTTAGATTTCGTGGTCTACAAAGGGTGAAGATTTTTGCCACACTTTTCTCTGGGTTAATTTTAACTCTCCAATCCTGTGTCCAGTTTATGTACTCATCGAGATGATTTTGTATGCAATCTTTCGCTAATAAGATATCGGAATTTGTAGAAAATAGGGCTGTGTCATCCTCGTATAATGCAATATTGGAATCAGCGTGAATTGGGATGTCATGGATATAAATATTGAATAATGTTGGAGAGAGTTCTGATCCTTGTGGTACTCCTGCAGTTATTGGGTAAAATTCTGAAGTAGAGTTGTTAATTTTAACCGTAAATGTTCTGTTAGATATGAAGCTCTGAATGATTTTTATTAGGTATTAGGAATTCCCAGTCGAAACATTTTGTATACGAGTCCTGAGTGCCAGACCCTATCATAAGCCTGGCGTAAGTACAGAAATACTGTTACTGTGTGCTTCTTATCGTGAAATTCTTGAGCGATTGCTTCGGTTAATTGAAGAAGTTGATGGGTAGTGGCGTGATTCGCTTTGAAACCAAACTGATAGGATGGTATGGCGTTCGTTGAGGTTAGAAAAGGTTCAAGCGAGTTAATATCATTTTTTTATATTAATAGATTTATAATTATATTTTGCAAACCTAACAAAGATTTTAGATTAGCTAAAAACTATAGGCCAATCAGTCTTTTAACTACACATCGTCTGTCAAAACCATTTCTGAGCGAACAAATCGAATAGGCTACTGAGTAATTCGGCGAAGAACATCTGTTGCATCTCGAAAAATATTAGTTGAAGCAAGTTCCATTAAATATGACATTAATCTCTATGAAATCAGCAAAAAATGCGTTAAAATGACGGGAAAAGGTAAAAAATTAGGTATTAGTCAATATCGACAAAAAATTGAAAATAATGACCTGCAAAAAAAGGGTCATTTCCTTTTGTCATAACATAAAATAAATGTCTATACTCAACAGCATTGTTCTAAAGTGAAAAGAAAAAAAAACTGACATTTCATTAAAATCCGCCCCCTACTTATGAACATTTAAAGACTTTACCAGCAAAAACACAACTCCTCATTTCATGTTCGTGTTCGTGTAAAACTTAATAAATCAAAGCCCATACGTTTCAAGTTTAAAGAAATTCCATGACGAAGGCTACAGCTGGCAGGTCAGTTAGTTGCCAAAGGGGGGAGGGTCTTTAATCTCTAAATATAAATCTAGTTGCTTCGTCGGCGACTGCAGCCAGTGACACCTGGTAGCTTAAATAATAAATCAGGAATTCTATTTGGAGAGCGAACGTAGCGGATGCATGTGCTGCTCTATCTCCTTTCGCCACACCTCGTTAGCTTCGTTTGCGCGTGCGAGTAACAGCCGCCATTACTGTGTTTGTTGTAACTAATCCGAAACGTTTAGAAAAACGTCAAAGCAAACGAAACTCTGATTGTTTTTATGTTCGACACCCCTGATGGTTTCCCAGGAACCTACTTTCCGAGAAAGTATTAATTATCCGGTACCACAGTTCAAGGTGACCGTTGCCACATTTCATTACGAAGAATGTGTCGTTTACTTACGTATTTCCCGAAGAGAGGACTGCTGAAGAAGGAGACTAGTTCGAAGATGCCAAACACCAAGCCATATTCCGTGGCAGTAGCGCCCTTCATCTCCGCCTGCAACACATTCAAACAAATTCATTTCAATGCCTTGAAATAGAGTTGGATCACTTTTTAAGAGATCAAAATACCGATTGAAAATTCTTCAATTTCCATGAAAATGCCTGTTCATTTATAAAATTAGTTTTTTTTTTTTTTTTGCACGTACTTTCAACGTAACCTTTTGGTAGATCAGCGGTACACGTTCAAGAATTATGAGGGATAGTTAGTTTCTCTGACAATTTGTTTGGTAACCATTATAATTGCTGGTTTTGTGGGTTCTGGACTCCGAAAAACCGATTAATGACAAAACTGCCAGACAAGCCAGGATAATTTAACAAGTAAATGGAATATCCAGAACTAAACACCATCCAATATATCTCAATAAGAATGCGGTTGAAACTACGATATCAATACCTTACGCATATCTGTATCTTTCCGTCTTTAAGGTAAATATACCATTTTATTGAACGTAGAGAACATTGTAACATAAACGTTAAGTAGATAAAGACGCCTTTTCTTAATCTCTCCCATCGAGTTACCGTTCAACAATGAACTTCTCAAATATCTGTAGTTACTATGTATGGTAACAATACATCGTACAGTACTAATATCAAATTATCGTAATAGAAGTTCGTAATCACTTATTGTACTATTTTTTTCATTTTTTTTCATATTATATTTCAATCGTATTTCAGTTTTAAATATAACCATAGTATGCGGATCTGTATTCAACGCTTATCACGATCCAAGCTTTATGGAAATTAACGGAATGCTCGTATTATCGGAGTGCTCTAAGTATTATTTTTAGCATATCTTCAGCGTGAAGTGCTATGCTTTAGATAGCCGCAAAATATAATTGAGAGTCCCCTGCATAGTATCCGTATCATCCTGACACATACTAACATCAGTTTGTAGCTAAACAATTTATTCATTAAAATGTTGATATTATTAATTAATTAATTATTAATGGAGGCGCAGTTCGAATTTGTGCTTCCACTAATCACTTTGAGCGGATCTAGAATAAGATAGCATACTTTTGATAACCTGGTAAATAATTGTGCGCGAGCTAGCTTCTGGTATTCTTCCACATAGACGAGGTAATTGACAGTATTTGCCTCTTCACGAAGGTTATCTCGTCACCAAATAAAACCATTTGAGGGAATAGTATTCAATGAAGTAGTCCCTTACAACAATCCAGAAAATTAATTATGCTTAGGGATAGTCTCCTGGACTGATATGACACACTTTCTCCTTCCGCAAGTCATGCATTTTGAAATGATTTTTGTGCAAAACACGCTATGCATGCGACAAATGGCCTTGAGTACCCCTTATTTCAAGTTAAACGTGTATTTTGCTCTGAGCTTTTCTGTTCCATTGGCGTGGTGACCGCTGTGTCGAAGCCGCGGGACAATTCGCGAAACGGTTTCACGACGAAGTTGAGGGCGGTTCGGAAGCTTTCTTATCTTGCGTTGCAAGTACCAGATAGGTACATTAAAGGCGTGACGGTTTTTTTTTTCGTTGAATAGTGTGAGATAACGGAAAGATAAAATTTCTGTCTGTGCCTCGGTGCAAACCGCAACGAACAACTGACCGAGGAACCGACTAATACACAGGGTTACAGTGTGGTGGAGACAGTCTATGACATGGTAAAATGCACTAGTTTGCGTGCAAGAACCACACTGTCTCGTGAAAGTAAAGTGTACACCAGTGCACGAAACAATAGTTTTTTCGTATTGTTTTAGTCTTTAGCATTTACATCAAGCTAGTATTTTTTTGTTCGTCGTCAGATGGTGCTTATTGTATTGCGATTTTGTCAAGGTTAATAGCAGACCCCTTGTAGCATAGTTTGACTGAGCACTCAGATATGCCTACTGCAAGGGTTTCCAATGCACGTGCCGCCCTGAGGCGACACAAAATGTCTGGCAAAAGCATCAGTTCGAACTTCGGGCCCAGAAGTAATCAATTAACTCATTACTTTAATAAAAGAACATTTCAGCAGCAAAACGCTATGAATTTGCGTCATAATATTCAAGATAAAAACTGTAGGAGACTTATTTCTTGTATGAGGCTATCGTAAGCACAAGATCCTATTTCAGTCTCAAGTTATACTAAAAATAATTCGCATTTTTCTTAATTTCCGAAGGGCTTGGTTCGTGTTCAGCGTTCATTTATACGCCACTGCATTACGTGGCTATAATTCATAATAAAAATGATTTTAAATAGATTTAATAAACTGAATGAATAGTACACACAAAAACCTTGATACTATTAAAGTACTCTAGTGTGCGACAAGTGATGTTTTCTTCACTCGACAGTTCTCCAAACAGCGGAGAAACAACGCAACGACCAGCCTCCTTACAGAAGCTGCCGCGGTGTCTGCAGTGACGTGTCAGTCAGTTTGGATGATCTGTATGGAAGTAATATTTAAACTTGTTTTGCGAAAATATGTTTTCCCCGAAAACTGAATCCGACATTCATCTTCATATTCAACATTCAATCTGGGATAAATTTTGTAAAAGAGGTTCCGGACATCGTGCATATTTATGGAGTGTGTTATCCCAATTAATTTAACATCAAAGCCAAAAATTCCAGCAGATGTGCTGGCCTAAGGAAATAACTTTTTTTTTAAGTTAAAAAGCTAAAAATTCTTTGACTGAAGCCCCATGCTATTCTATACGAACTGTACTTCGATTTTGGGATATAAGGATATTTGCTCGGCTAACTATCAAGTTTCCAACGTTGCTTACAGCGAAGTAGTAATTCAGAACTCTTGTGTTGAATTTATTCAAAACAATTATTGACTTCAGACGTGTAAATATCTCATCTCTTTAAGGGTATTCAAGACAAAATTCTTAATTCCACCTAAATGCTCTATTTCAGTCGAGTTATCTTTTATTAGAATGTCATGTGTATATCATGAAGGACATATTAAAATATTAAATCTTTAAATCAATTGAATAATATATTTGCCACAAGTCATAATTACGTTATTATAACAATCACAATACCAATAAGTTTTCAGAACTGAAACTCCAGGAACCAATTATTTATATTATTTATATTGATAATAACAACGAAATAAATGATACTTTACATCGCTGTAATGGATAAAAATTTAACATAGATTTACAAATAAATTTTGTTCCATAATTTCGATGCTTTTATGTGAGAAGATAATCGGCACACATAATTTTAATACATACAACGTGCGTTCATTCTACCTCATTCGTTTGCCGCTGTCCAGAAAATAGGATTAGACAAGTGCGGATCAATATGTCCGTTCTGGGTCTCGTAGTGTCGGCAGAGTCAAGGCCAAGCGGGATGGGGGTGGGGGCGGGGGGAGAGCAGGCCGTTAACCGGGCATCGCGAATCCTCCAGTGCCACCTCGGCTGGTCCACGCTCAGCACAGGCACGTGAGCTGGCGCCCGCCCCTACTGGGTGACGCAGGCACGTGAGAACGGGGAGAGGGAGGGGGACGGCATTCCGGAAAGCACCTGGCGGCGCGAAGGAAAAGCTGCGCGAGGCGGGAAGTCGAGGTCGCTAATATGGGATCACTCTCGACGTTCGGTTCCAAGATTCTTGGGGCCCACTAAGGGGAGAAGAGATTTTGGGGTCGTCTATAAATTACGTAACGCCAAAGAGGGCGAGTGGGTTTACGCTGCGTTATAGATGATTGTTAGTGATTGCGAGCGCGCCAACTACTATGGTCATTAGTCCTGTACGTGTAGTGTGTGTTTTTTCTTGGGAGGTGGCGGTGATCTCACCATCGGTATGCTGAGATCCGGCGCCGACCTACCGTCGGTTTGCGGGGTTTTCCCCTGACCTGGCATCTCCTGCCAGCAGGGCACCGCCTAGCCAGCACAAGATCTAAGCTCCCGATCGGGTTCCCGTCATGTGTGGTAGTGTAGTGGATGTTAGTGTAAGTGTCTGTAGTAAGGGCTGAGGCCCATTTGTTAGGTACTGCTCCGGCATTCACCTGCTGTTGATAGGTGAAACCATGGAAAACTACCGATCAGAGCAGCCAGCAGCTAGAATTCGTCTCCAGACAGCGACTGAATCCGACCTAGCTAAAAAGCTAGTGTCGAAAATCCTGCCGCCGTGGGGAGTGGGAACCTAGGACCTCCCGGTCAGAGGCGCAGCAGTGACATCAGCTGATGCACTCAGCCACCGCTCACAGCCCGAGGGAGGTAGCGCTTTCTTCGCCAGGAGGTTCGTTGACCTCAACCACCACGAGTCTCCCAACGAACTGCATCGACAGCGCCCGCGTCTTAGAAGAGACCCATTCGGCGCTATTCCGAAAGCGAAGTCTAAGTCACGACAGCGTTGTCCTCGTCCACTTTAGGGGGTTTTAGCACTTATATACGCCATTAAGGTAGCAGTGTTTGCACTAATAGTCACGTGATGGACCTTGAAGTCCTAACGTTTTACTGTACGCCTAAGTTACGACCTTATATCTTCATAAATTGTTGTATATATATTCATATATTCATATATCTTCATATATATTCATATATCTTTATGTCAGGACGTAGCAGATGCATTAGACGAAGAGAGTAGGGTAGATGCAGTAATATTAGACTTTTCTAAAGCATTTGATCTGGTTCCACATGGCCTTTTAATTGAAAAACTGTCAAAAACTGGATTAGATCATCGAATAATCTTGTGGATAAAAGAATTTATTACGGGCCGAACTCAAGCATTCAGAATAGGTGACAAACACTCATCGAAAGCCTCTGGAGTCCTCCAGGGGAGTGTGTTAGGGCCATTGCTATTCTTAGCGTTCATTAATGATATTGCAACTGGAATAAAATCGAAAGTTAGACTTTTCGCTGATGATTGCATAATATATAGGAGTATTGGCGCGTCTTCGGATGAAAATGTTTTACAGAACGATCTTAACTGTTTATGGAACTGGGCGTGCAGAAATAAGATGGAATTAAATCCGGAAAAGAGTAAATTCATTTGTTTTACCAAATCTCGCTCGAATGTACACTCGAATTACAAGTTAGGAACTAACGATATACCGCGTGTAAAAACTGTAAGTACTTGGGTTTGGTCCTGCGTAGCGACTTGGGTTGGTCGGATCATATTAACAATACGGTCAAAAATCATGGAAGGCGCTGCACTTTGTAATGCGCATTCTAAAAAACAGTAGTTCGAATGCCCGATCCTTGGCATATACTTCACTTGTTCGTCCTATTTTAGAGTACGGAGCGGCCTGCTGGGACCCGTACAGAAAAGGGCAAATCGAGGCGTTAGATAAAATTCAAAAACGGGCCGGGAAGTTTGTAAATCATGGACGCGTTAATGGACGAGATGAATGGAACCTTATCTAAGAGACGGAACGGCGCGTTTATGCGTAATGTACAAGACATACAAAGGGGACTCAGCATGGGCAGACATCAGTAAAAGATTACAGAAATCTGATTATAAAAGTAGAGAGACCATCCCTGGAAAATACGATGTAGAAAGCAAAGAACTGATGTAGGCAAGTTCTCCTTTGTGAATCGTACTATAGTAGATTGGAACAAACTACCTGCAAAAGGACTAGAGACTCTTCCTTCTAATGTAGTGAAATTTAAAAATATACTTAATTCTATGTAGGTCATCATTAATAGCACTGGGACTTTTATCATTATTATTATTATTATTATTATTATTATTATTATTAGTTTCATTATTATAATTGTTAGTATTATTAATAATATAGTCATGTCTCTTTTTCAGTGAAGTGAAGTGAAGTGTAGTGTGGTGGGGCACGGAGGGAGGAGGGAGTGTAGTGCAGCGCAGTGAAATGAAGTGAAGTGAAGTGGAGTGAAGTGTTAGAAAAGCTATAAGTCAACATATAGATAACTCAAAATCAATTATAACTAGGATATTAATCTCTAATTCTAATTGTAATTATATTTGTAAATATTCGTAATAGTTTTGTAATTGTATATCTAATTGTAATAATGTTTGCCACGAGCATTAGCTCAAAGCGAACTTTAATAAATCTATCTATCTATCTATCTAAATTGTGCACGCCTGTACGAGTCGTTATGATCACCTTACAAGCGGCAAAAGGACCGCCTAAAAACAGGAAAGATTGCATTTTTACAACCCTGATAAACTGATTCTCATATGCGACACAGTTACAATTTTTCCTTACCAACTTCACAAGGCTGGCAAGAATGAAAGGGAAATGTGGAGACGTCACAGGAAAGACAGTTGTGTAAAAGACGTTGAAATCATATCGTCGGGTTAGGTAATGTCTTATGCTCATAACGGATTTTATGATCTTTTCTACATTGTCATAAAGCCAATTCAAAATTCCAGACTGGATACTCATCGCGGAGGGCCACAACGTATAAAACTCGGAGCACAATGTAGATTTGTTATACTCTTGACCCGCATCGAAGTTTAAATGTCTCTCCGTTAGCCTACACTGTTTGATTTACTATGCATCTTCTTTGTTGAACGCTTGAAATGCTTCTTTTGTTATAATGAATAACACAATGTCGCAATAGCTACAACTCTTCTGAACGTAGTTCATTACGACCGTATAAAGTCGTTAGTCACGTCATCAATAAAGTTTAAGGACGTCTCCTTACGCCTGACGCTAAAACTCCTTATTCTCGACATCAACCGCCGTAACTCTCATGTCCTGTACACACTGTACTTCAGTCACGGCCCACATTCAATCCAAGGCGTGCCTGGTCTAGTGGCAGGGTACTCACGGACACCTCTCGATATTCCGATTAAAAAGTAGAACGAGTTGACTTTTAGTCAGCTGGGACGCGATTATACAATCCAGAGCTTCAGTATCAAACTAATAGTGCTAAAACAGCGCATACTTTCTCGCCCTATTTTCAAGCAAAATTCAATGGGAAAATCTCTATCTTTAATATTTTAGTTGTAAGAAGAAAACAAATAAATTTTCAACTTTTTCAATTTTCGAAAAATCAGAGTTTGCAACGAACATGAGACCTACACCATTCGCTTAAACGTTTTTTTGCACGGGAGGTGGCGGTGGTCTTCCTCCGCTGGACGGTGAGATCCCGTGCCCACCTACCGTCGGCTTTTCACCCACTGTTTTCGGGAGGTTTTCCCAACCGAGGGCACCCATCAACGAGGTACCTCCCCAGCCGGATCAAGTTATAAGCTTCCGACCGGTCTTCCGGCATGTATGGCAGTGTAGAGCACGTTAGTGTATGTGTTTGTGTAAGGAGTGAGGATAGAACAAGGAAGAGGAAGGAAAAATTGCGCGTGGTACATGGCTCGTTTGTTAGGGTACTGCTCCGGCATTCGCCTGGTGTTGATCGGAGAAACCATGGAAAACTACCGATCAGAGCTTCCGGCCACTAGAATTCTTCTCCATACAGTGGCTGATTTCGACCTAGCTGACAAGCTAGTGTCGAAAATCTTGCCACTGTGGAGACTCGAGCCTAGGACCTCCCGGTCCTAACTGCAGTGACATCATTTGATGCGCTGTGCTACCTTTCCCGGCCCGATAGTGGTCGAGGGAGGTACTAAATGTATATAACTGGCAACGAGAGATGTCAGTGAAGTCTTGCCACTTCCAAAATGTTGTTTTGAACATACAAACTTGACAGTAAAATATAATGAAATAGGAAATCGGCCATACAATATTACAGATCTACCAAAAAACCTTTAAGCAGTGTTCTATAGAAAAATGCAATTGTCACGCTTTTAAAGCAGACAAGACTGTTGCTGGGCGCGCACAAGCGAAGAAATTTACACCTGTGAGATAGTCAGCTGCTTATCAAGAAGTCTGTTGTTTATTTTCGCAGAACTTGTGTTCTCACATAAAACTCTGCTTATCAACATGTTCAATATTATGCTAGAGTATCTTGCAAATAAACTAAGCAGGACGATTTGATGAACAACGGGCAAACTTTAAGTGTTGATACACGACCGCGACAGATACATCAAGAAATTAGTTTCGTGGGTGCTCCGACATTAGAATTCACTCCATCGAATGGACAAAAGCAGAAGGAAATTACCATGACTAAAATGTTGTGGACGCTTCGCCGAGAGGAAGTGAAAATGCTGTTTTGAAACACGCAGTTTGTGGTCTGTAACCTTTTGCCGCCTCCGATATGGCGTTGACGGTTGAGGGTCATTAACACGGTAGCGTAAAGGGGATAGTGGACGTAGCGAAACCTATTTCGTTTCCAGACAGCGTGGGCAGCGACCTCGAACGGGGAACGCTTGTTTCTTGGCTCATAGCATTGGCGTTCCTTGACTCGAATCTGTGCGAACTCAATGAATGAGTATGGTTTGTTCAGTCATTGATTTTTTATTAGTGTTTATGGGTGCGACAACTACTAAATGCATTAGTCCCGTAAGTGTAGTGTATGTTTGATTGTGGGAGTTGGCGGTAACGTTCCTTCGCTGGAGATCCGGCGCTGACATACACGTTTTAGGGTACTGCTCCGGCATTCGCCTCGTGTTGATCGGAGAAATTATTGATCAGAGCAGCCGCCCGCTAGAATTCTCCTCCAGCCAGCGGGTGAACTCCACTTAGCTATGTAGCTAGTGTTCAAAATTCTGCCACTGTCCAAACTCCAACCCTAGGACTTCCCGGTCAGAGGGACTTCAGTGACCGCAGTTGATACCCTGAGCCACCTACGCCGGTCTGTTCAGTCATGCGAGTTTGTTTGTTTGTTTGTTTGTTTTTGACATTCATTGATGTCAAAACAAATGGCGCGGAGGGAGGAAACAGTTGATGAACACGTAGAAAAGATTCGAATTATTTTCACCAATGTTGGCTAACTTGCGCTGGAGTTGTTTTACTCCTAATTATTTTTGTTTTTCTTAGGGATTGATTTATGGCGGAATGCGATTGATTTATGGTGGAAGGAACGGTGTACCGGTACCTGAGGAATAATTCTTAAGGATTATAATAAATATGTTTCTATTTCCATTAAACGAATAATTAATTTGAGAAGCACTCCGGCGCCTAAAATTTTATAAATCAAGCCATGTTTTTTCGCCAGCATTCCTGGAAATCAATGTATTTATGCACCTTAATGATGCAAGGATAATATATTTTAAAACTTCATTTTTAATAAATATTATATAATTGCATAGTTTAGTGGTTGAAATTTAGTCCATTGAGAGTTAATCAATAGTGATGATAGTGAACAACGCAGACTCTTCCAAATCCTGTATTTGTGGCCTTTCCGTTTTCATCCGTTTACTGTCTTAATTCACACGCAAACATGTTCTCATTTGCTTTTCGATAGGATTTGTAACAATTCTTATAATATGACTCACCCACCCAACATACTCTCAAGACTGACCTTCCGGAAGATATTGGCATGCACTCATACCCTCAGTAATTTAAGTAATGTACAACAATATGTATATGTTCACATATCAAGGATGAAGATCTCGTTGGAATTGTTTCGTAGCCTTTGAGAAAGGTCAGTTTGAGGGGGGTCAGTTTTATGGTCCCACGCGTTGCAGCTTCAATCGCTCGCCGAAGACAAATTGCAATACGGTAAGGCAATAAGGTTGACTAGGAATGTTTGGAGAAGAATTGATCAATACTTTAGTACAGACTTCGCACTCTAAACTGAAAAAAAATTATGTTCTTTTTATCTTGATCCTTTATAAACTTTCTGAGTTCGCCCTTTGTTTATCGAATTACCATGTGTACAGTCAGTAACATTGGGTGTAAAAAAAACCATTAGTGGGTTCATCTGAACCCGCGATCCTTCGGACCGAGATCGCTGCTACACTGTTGCCTTAGCGATCTCAGCCACCGGATCAGCGCTCCGTTTATTGTACAACTTTCAACCTGTGATTTAAAAGAATTTACATAATTTTCAAATTTTGACGCAGCCTGTATCTCAGAGGAGCATAGTAGCAAAAACGCCTATTTCAAAATGCGAAACGTCACCAACAGACGCGAGAAATCATACACGTTCCCGGAAACACTCCTTGCACATAACTTCATCGTAATAACTAAGCATTTTTCAGCAAAATGATGAAAAAAGTTTGTTTTTCTCATTCTAAAGAGTTGTAAAGTATTTCTCCGCAAATAGTATATTTGATGCTCCGTTTTCCCTTACCATTCTTTAGGTAATTAACAAAATGCTATTTATTAGTGTATTAAATGGTGGACTTTATGAAGTTTCCAACTGGAGAGAGATGCTACCATTATAATGTTTTCTTTTGTTGAAATGATATACGTGAGGCTACATAATGGAATGCATGTCGATATTTCAACTACGTCCGTTTGCCTTTTAATTTTTTTTTCTAGTGAATTTAGGCTCTATTTTATCTTTGTTTGGACTCTATATTTGCACTAGTAATTACTTATTGTTTATACAAGATTCAAAATAGCTTTCGGACCCGAGAGTAGGGGCTTCTTTTATTCATAACGATGCTATTTTGGGCAAACATAATGCGGAAATCTTCATTGTTTTGAAATTATTGGAGGAAAGCTTCTACCTGCAATCCGATGGGTTTCTGAAACATTGCCTTACAGTTGACGGCATTGACATTGATGAGCTGAAATTTTGCTGTCACGCGATAATGTATGTAAACGGTATAACATGAGACACACTAGATTCCAATCGCACGGATACGCGGTCGGCATTACGAAACAGTGACTGTCACGGTGTCAACGTTCCTGAATACTTTCCTGAAAGTCTTTGCTTCGGGGGAGGACGTTTTGTCCTTCGTAGCGCTGACCTGGTGGTCTTAGCCGTAAGCAGGGAAACGTTTTTTCATCCAGGGGAACTTCATTGTTCTTTACGGGAGAGATACGTTTAATATGCTTACGAACAGGATATCAGACAACTTATATGGAAACACAGTTGACATTGAAGTCCGAAGGTAATTTTGAATCAGCCTGTGTTGTTTACTATCCTGAAGCAGGCCCAATTTCAGTATCTTGATGAGTAGAAACGTCGATGGTTCCAATTAACCCATTAGCGCCCGGTGCAGTGGCGGCTCGTGGTCATGCCATTAGGATGTGCAACGTTTTTCTTCTTTCTCTCCCCCCCTCTCTCTCTCTCTCACACACACACACCACCACACAACGTACGCATGCAACACACATAACTTAAGAATGACAAACACAACATCACATGAAGCGAACAGCCGAACACCATGCATTGTTCTCAGCAACTGTGCTTTCACTGCAAATCATGATTCTACGCCCACGCGCACACGCGCACACGCGCGCACGCCACGCCGCACGCGCACGCCACGCGCACGCCACGCGCGCACACGCGCACACGCGCACCGCGCACCGCGCACACGCACACCGCACACACGCACACGCACACACGCGCACACACACACGCGCACACGCACACGCACACACGCGCACACGCACACGTTACATGCATGCATTTACACACATTAACATTAAGAATGACAATTAAACACAAATCATCTTATGAAGTCTGATAGCATGCCGAACAATTCCATTGCATTGTTTCTTTTCAGCAATTTTTTTTCTGTGGCTTTTTCACTGAAATTATTGATTTATTACGTTTCATATTTTCAACGCTATTCATTGTTAGTTGCACAAATACCCTTGACAGAAAAATAACTCTCTGATTTCGGTTTCTCAAGACACATTAAAACGTAGCCTAATAATTACGTTCACAAAATCACTAGGGATTTGAATTCTTCGGAATGGTTTTGTAATTGTAACTCACTTTAAAACACAAGAGAATACACATATTATATACAATGAACATTTTTATGAATGCAACACTGCTCAGCAATGCATTCGCGTTTCGCGCGCTAGTGCGAAAGCTCATTTAAGTTCAGAGATATCTCACGCTTTCTTCGTTCAATGTCACAGTTACTTCTGTTAAAAACTTGAGCTACTCGAGTGTTATATCTTCGAGACACGTCAAGGCATTTCCCGAGATCGCCACTGAAGGAACACCGCGGGGGGATTGCTCCAGTCCTCTATAAGCCACCGTTGTACCCCCTCCTTCCCCTGCAGCCCCGCGGCAGCCTAGGACGCCGTTTCCTCGGTCGCATTCTCCCGAGCGTGCTCCCGCAAGCTTTCACGAAAGATAGGCGGCCGGCCGGCAATCGCAACTTCCAAACGGCGCGTATTTTGAAATACTATGTTTCGTACATGCTTTGAGAGGACTTGTATTCCCCTCTTGTTAAGAGATGTTTAAGAGAAAAGGCACCTAATTAATTTGGGTGTGCACATGCGAACGTGCGAATACCCACGAGCCGCCACTGGCCCGGTGGCAACTTAAGTTTCCATGTCGGATAATTTGTTCTAGATTCGCAAAATTGGCTCAAAAGTGGTTTTTGATTATTGTATACTGCAATTTAATATTTCTTCTTCGTATCTTCCGGAGAAGGTTCTCTCTTTCTCTTTAGATTAGGGTCTGTTGTATTTCATTTCTCGACGTGCGCGCATGCTGAAAACTGTTGCTGCACAGTGGTGTCTAGAATGTAAGTTTTCTCTTGCACGTAGTTACTTTTTTTGTGTTCATGGAATATTTATCAATGGTAATACATTCAGAAACATATTTAGATAAATATTTGTGCAAAAATATTGTATTCGTTTTCGTTAGAATAATCTAAATGTGTTTGGCAACTTAAGTTGCCACTAGGCTCATTCAATATCGTATTTTGAAAAATTATATCTGCGTGTAATCTCACTTGCCAAGATTTGAAACTTTGTGTGTGACATTTGTGTAATGGACACTAAATTCTAATGATGAATTATTTTGGGTAGTTTTACTTATATTTTATATATTGGCAGGTTTTCTCGAGGCAGAAATGGTGATGGTTAGCTTTTGCATGAAGTGCTAGAACTTTAAGAAAATGACCGCTTGTGCCCAGACACTATCGCTATTTGTCCGCCTGATGAACATTCTAATGCTGATACGGACAAGGATTCTGACAACTCTGATGAGGAAGTAGCTTGTGAACCTGATCATCTTCCTGCCCGGATTTTGCGCTCCAAAAGAATTTTGCAAGTTTCAAGAAATGAAGAAAGACATCTTATTGTAGACAACGTGGAAGACGACGTAAGAGTAAGTGAAGAAACCGCTTCAGGGAGCTCCAACTCTGACACTGTAATTCGTTGCGGTCAAAAATCCAAACGAACATCCTCTATCGAGTGGCATAAAAGCAACGACCTGTCACATAGTATTCCTGAAATGGAATCTGAAATGCATCCAAATGCAGAAGATTTTTTGAAGAATACAGTTAGTTGCCCTGCCAATGCTTTTCAAGCTTATTTTAGCAGTAATCTTTTAAACCACATTGTAACTGAAACAAACAGATATGCAGGTCAACATTTACGTCACGATGTATGTGTTTCACAGGATGAGATTTTATGCATTGTTGGCGTTATGCTTCTGTCCGGCTATCATTGCCTCCCTTCAAGAAGGCTGTATTGGAAGACTGATCCCGATGTACATGTGCCCATAGTTGCAAATGCTATACGTCGAAATCGTTTTGATCAAGTCATGAGTGTACTACATCTTGCGGACAATTCAACCAACGAAGGGGGTGATCGGTTATACAAAGTGCGCCCTCTCTTTGATATTATGAATTCTAGTTTCAAGCAGGTGAATCCGGGTTCGACTGTTAGCATTGACGAACGTATTATACCTTACTATGGCAGACACAGGACCAAGCAAATTATCAGAGGGAAGCCGATCAGATTCGGCTTCAAAGTCTTGGCAGCAGCTTGGCATCGGGTTATGTTCATCATGCCGAACCCTACAGTGGCGCTTCTACTTACTTACCTACTACAGGTTTAGGCCAAGGAGCTGACGTGGTTTTAGGTCTTGTTGAGCATTTAGATCTAAAAAAAGGTGTTAGACTTTACTTTGACAATTTGTTCACATCTGTAGCACTTCTACAAGAACTTGCATCACATGGATTAGGGGGTAAAGGAACTCTATGAGAGAATTGTTGTCAAAGTAACATGAAGTTGCCTGACAAGAAACATTGGAAAAAGCATACAATAGGAAGTATGGCAGCATCCTCCAATGGGAATTTGCTTGTGGTGCGCTGGAACGACAATAATGTTGTCACAGTTCTCACAAACTGCGATGGAGTTCATTCCATGATTACTGCCAGCCGGTACTCATGTGCGGAAAAGAAAAAAATATCTGTAAAAAATGCCAGGACTAATAGACAAATACAACAAAAATATGGGTGAGGTAGATTTATGTGATCAGTTCGTGTCAACCTACAGATGTGGCATAAGATCAAATAAATGGTGGTGGCCGTTTTTCGCTTGGGGCATTGATATGTGTTGTGTGCAAGGATGGCTTCTCTACCAACGCTGTGGAAATAACATTCTTCTACTAGAATTCAAGCGTCAATGTGCCACCCAGATTCTTGCATCTTTTGGCATAGCAGCGATATCGCCCGGCGTACGAAGGACGTTTCCAAATGCAATTCATGTAATACGTGTGGATCGCAAAGATCATGTAGTAGAGAAAGGTGAACATAAGTATTGTCGATGCAAAGTCTGCGGAAAACGCACTATATTCATTTGTAAACAATGTAATGTATCACTTCATCCAGCAAATTGTTCCAAAACATTCCTTAGTGCCTAGAAGATAAGATTTTCCTGTTAGACCAGTTATGTAAAATGAGTTATGTTTTACGTTCAATTCACAGAACAAAATATGTATTCCGATATTCTTCATGATATTATTTTATCATTTACTGATACCGCTTTATCCCAGTGGCAACTTAAGTTGCCAGATAAGTTTCTTATGTAGGCAGTCTTGTTTGACTTCGTACTCGAAATATGTTGTAATAAGAGTTCAGAAGTATTTGTATTTCAAATTTCATTAAAACATACTCATCAGAGAATTACGGGCATTAATGGGTTAATATATGATTACATTGTACGAATTTATTGTGATGTTATAATGATATTTATTGCAACTTTTATTGAAATATATTTAATGCTACTTCATTGATTGATTTTTTCGTGTTTCCGGGCGCGTCAACTGCTGTGGTCATTAGTCTCGTTAGTGTAGTGCAGGTTTTTTCTCGGGAGATTTTCCCCCGCTGGATGGCGAGATCCGGGTTTCCCCCTAACCTGGACTCTCCCACCGGCGGGGCACCGCCCCAGCAGGGACAAGCTCTAAAGCTCCCGACCGGTCTCCCGGAATATGTGGTAGTGTAGAGCATGTTAGTGTGTGTGTGTGTGTGTGTGTGTGTGTTAAGGGGAGAGGATAGGACAAGGAAAAGAAGGACAGATCGCGCGCGGCCCGTGGACCGTTTGTTAGCGTACTGCTCCGGCATTCGCCTGGTGTTGATCGGAGAAACTACGGAAAACTACCGATCAGAGCAGCCGGGCGCTAGAATTCTCCTCCAGACAGCGACGGAATTCGGCCTAGCTGAAAAGCTAGGTCGGTGCCCCGCTGCAGTGTCCGGGATGCCACGCGCTTTCACTAAACTAGAGCCAATCGCGCTTGAGCACGTTGCCTCTCCTTCCCTTATGTTTACTCAATAAACAGCGGGCAACACCGGTGGCCCGACAAACGTTGGACCAGAGTACGCCAAGTAGGTCGCGTTGAGTCGCCTTGCTTTACGTTCTTAGTTTATAATTATTATAAAATAAAAGATTTTTAAAAAAATAAAGCAACTTAAATATTGAGTATTTTCTTGCGGACAACTCTTTATAATAGATTTTCTACTATTAATTGAAACGGAAGTTCATTGATAAGCATACTTAACGGTACTTAACAAATATGTACTTAACAAAAACATCATAACAAAACTACGTGTGCTCTGGAATGCAAACTAAGAGTACTGGAAAGGTCTTTTTTGTTATTTAAGGTCGTATCAACATCTAGGTCACTAGTTACCACTATTGAAGTGAAAGTAATGGTAACTGTGAAGACGAAACAATGTGGTGATAAGGGGTGAAAGGAGGAACGCAAATACAACCATCCCCGAGACGGGACTCGAACCCGCGATCTTTCGGTTCTCGATCGCTACGACACTACTGCCTTAGCGATCTCGGCCACCGGATCGGCTGGAAGGGCCTTATTTGTTGAAGTTTCGACAAAACTTTCATGTCATTGATATTTCCATTTCAAAGTTGAGTCATCTCTGATGTCGCAATATTCCACCATTTGACATTTTTTCCGCTGCAGCGTGGAAATGACCCTTAGGAATCAACAAAAAGAGGTCACTTTGAGTATTTTGAGACGCGTGGGCGGGGTTGTAGTGGCCTAGAAGCACGTTGCCTTCCAGCCTCGTTTCTTGGCGGTGACGCGACCAGTCTCAACCAGTCATTCGTTAGTACAGCTGCTATGCTAACGTTCGAGAGTTACTGTCGAAAGGAAGCGCGTGTTCAGCATCTGGGAGAACTCTCTCTGCTATAAAGCTTCTGACATTGTTTCAAAACTGTATATTTTATTTATCGTCTCCTATATTATTTCAGTAGTATACGAACCTTTTGCGGCTCTCTCAGGCGACTTCTCTTTATAAATGAGATCTCTGGAGAAAGATAATTTCATGGAGACGTGATGAATTGCACTTTCAATTTAAAAATATTAAGGATTTGGTTAAAAAACGCCTCTAAATGTTCATATCAAATACAACCCGCAACATTTGGTCGCATTTTTGTATCTTTTAAGGTTAAATGACTCATAAACGAAGCGTTTTAGGGCCTTCAAAACTAAAATGTTGAGGCCAAAGACCTCAAATTGATTGATTTTTTTGTTTCCGGGCGCGTCAACTGCTTTGGTCATTAGTCCGTAAGTGTAGTGCATGTTTTTCTCGGGAGATGGCGGTGATCTTCCCCCGCTGGATGGTGAGATCCGGCACCAACCTACAATCGGCTAGTGGGGTTTCCCCCTAACCAGGACTCTCCCACCAGCGGGGCACCGCCCCAGCCGGGACAAGCTCTAAGCTCCCAACCGGTCTCCCGGAATGTGTGGTAGTGTAGTGGATGTTAGTGAAAGGTCTCAAAGAAACGTTCCTCACACCATAATCTACAGGATGAGATCTTCTTAGACATTCCATTACATTTTTGCTGGTTCGACGCTTCTTGATTCTATCCCACCTGTGCAGAGCTTGTAGAATCTGCAACTGAATGTGAAATTAAACTAATTATTTGATATTCTACGCGCCTGAATTACACGGGTGCATCCCTCTGCTCGATAATAACGTTAAATAAGAATAGTTTGTATTGATAAGGGTGTATTGTATTGTTATCAATTACAAGGGGACGGAGACATTTAGAACAAGTAACGGAGGATAAAAGGATCGTCAAGAAAAATATATATTACAGGCTCAATATGGAAATGGAAAAATAGGGAAGAGAGTGGGGTTTAATATGCGAGAGTTTAGGCACATGTACGCTAGTTTTATTACTACTCCTTCGTCAGGAGGCAAGTAGGTAGGACTAACTATAGAACTTTGAAATCTCTCATACTTGTGTATCATTTAAATTATCGAACTTTTACCACGCTTCATTGAAGCAGTAGAGGTTTGATGTATCAAGGATTGATATTATAGGGACGTTACATTTACAATATTACTTTCAGAGTTCGATGTAGTTGAAATCGGAAGCAACGAAAGTTTCTTTGTTTTTGGCTCCAAACACTTTTAGGAAGTGACCATGGGCTATTGTTTGCAATGCTACTGATAAGTATTACTGCACAATAATCTGTTGACACTTGGTACTGATTCTTTCTAAGGACGACCTCGTTGATAAACCCAACCATTATCTCTGGGAATTCGTTTAGCGAAAGCATCGTCGCGGTTCATTCATCTCTGCAAGCGGGGTGAACACAAACGTCATCAGAGCATCAGAGAATTTCCTTCCGCAACCATTCCAAACAGTGGTGAACACACTTTCTCGTACTTTATGTAATGATTACATTGTATTATATTACTAGCTGAGTCGTGTGGAAATTTCGCACTTTTTATCTTCATTGTCTGTTTTCGCAGTCAGCGACTGAGTACTTCATTTCAGGATCATTCATTCAACACAATCATCTTTGCGAGTGTTCCCGACCTGCAAAAAAAAAAAAAAACCACAAGGGTATACGTTTACGCGTTTAACGTGTTGACCACTACACATCGACGGTCGTTAGGACACTTCAGTCCTAGATAGGTTCAGAAAAAGATACCAACTTATCTTCATTTTCAAAAATTTACAAATTTTAATAAAAGAAATTATAACATGGAATTCAGTGTACTGAGAACTGAACGAAAAGTTAAGAGAAAATGTAACAATTAAATTGGGAAAATTTTTGTGAGGATTTCACTCAACTTTACATGTAAACTAATATTTCGAAAGCGCTGAGCATCAAATGAATAAAAATGTAATAATGAAGAATAAATTGATTTGGAAAAGAAATATCTACCTTCAAGACTGAAGATATATGATGAGTTCGAAAATTTGAATATTTACAATTTTCGAAATTTCAGAGGCTTTATTTAAAAATGGACCAATATCACTTTTGTTAGTGCACTTTGATTTATTCGAACAGAAAAATTAAAATTTATTATTACAATTATACAATTACATTATTCAATTAGATATTATACTGATCATCAAAAAGAAAAATAATGTTTATTTTAATAAAACAATGATATAGTATAATCAATTAGTTTTCATTTTTATTGTATAATTTTTAAAAAGAGTCTTAACATGCCTGTAACAAGTAATGTACTTCAGCTTCGATCAGGTTTCTGTCCATTTTCTCTGATCCATTGAGCAAATGCTGAGATGGCCCCTTGATTTGCTTCTGGACGTAAATGTAGCTTCACTGTGCGCACATTTTGTTGAGCTCTCATTTTGCTTATAGTGGTAGTAGAGCTTAGAATACGTTACTTTTTTGTTAACAATACAGAAAAATCAAATCTGCTATTCTTTTTGATAACACGGGAATGAAAATATCTAGTTTTTGAAATGTTAATCTCGAGCTTTTTAAAATGTTGTTGTTGTTATTATTATTATTATTATTATTATTATTATTATCATCATCATTATTACTATCATCATTATTATTATCATTATTATTATCATTATTATTATTTCACCCTTCAACTATTAATAGTTAAAGTGTTGGGACGGGAATCTGAAACTCAAGGAAGCGTGCGCAGATGATTTTCTCCACCCATACGCCACATACAGTTTTTTACTGTTTTTTTACTAAATAAATATAAAATATAAATATAAATAGTGGGAAGCTTGCTGTAGCCGTTGTGGTTTTTCTGGCTACTGCTCCACGCTCATCGATTACGCTTTCGTGTCTTACCAGAGCCATCACGGAAATGTCTATGTTCGAGGGTGCCGCTTTCGTAAAAAAAAAAAAACTCGTATGTTTCTTGTTCATTTTTTGGCGTATAATAGCATTTTGGTCCAATTTAGAATGTCTCGCTGGTTTTCTCAAAAAATTAATTTCCATTGCTTATAACTAGGGGCAGATTTTGATTACCTAAAACATCGCCGAAAATTATCAATAAAATGCTCTTAAAATGTTTTTAAAATGCCCTAAAAGCAAAGAAAAACGTAAAAAAGATATCAAAACCGTTCAGATGAACAACTTAAGATGTTGAATATGTTACTAATGTAATCGAGGTTTCTTCTATTCGTTCAAATGAACTTAGCTTTCAAACTTTTGGTTCGGAATATTTTTTACCAGAAAATCTCTGTCTTTAGTTATCCCGAAATTGGCTGAACCGACAAAGGCGTCAAAGAACCAGGAGCCACAGGAACTTTATATTAAATACTCACTATGGATGACATTACAACTTCTGAGCGAAGAACTGGAATAGGCTACCAGGTATAGGTACTCGAGAACTCTGTGGAGAACATTTGTTGCATCTCGTAAATATTATTTGAATTAAGTTCCATTATAATGACATTAAAATCGATTAAATCAGCGAAAAGTGCATTAAAAATGACGGAAGATGTTAAAAAAATATTTATAAGCCGAAATCGATAAATAATGCAAAAAAATGACGTATAAAAACGAGCAATTTGCTTTCTACATGACAAAATGAATTATAGAATACTAAGGGCATTGTTCTAAAGTGAAAAGAAAAAAATGACATTTCATTAAAATCTGCCCCCCACTCTCGTTACATTTGTGTTGCAACAAAAAGCAGGATATCATGACAAAGAATTAGAGCGAAATAAAGAATTGTACGTATGAAAACTATCAACTGTAAAGTATAAAGTACATTGAACTGCAACATTTTTTCGAAACCATCTACGTCCATACGAACTTAGAACTTTAAATTACTAGTGTTATTAATAAAGAGAAATTAATCATAAGTTGAGAATGAATCCCATCGTGTCGCGTTAATGTACCATTGTACTCGTGTACATTCTCTAATTGAAACATACCCGTTCGTTTCTTCTCCCTTTCTGCCAGCACTCTCCAGAAATACTCAAAACGGGCATAGCAATAATTTTATGTTTAGTTGACACCTAGAGCCCCAACAGTGTTGCAATGCTCAGCTAGAGGGTTTGAAATACTCAGGCTATTCTCGTTCTTATGACCGTTCTAGTGACAGTTTTCATTTTCGCAATTACAACGCTTTGCTCTCGCCAAGAGCATTTTCGTCAAACCGTCTTGGGTGTATTTTGGTTCTGACGTTGCGTCATTACATTAAAGAAGCTTCAATTTTATCGATTGCATTCGGCTTCGTAATTTAGCGGAGTGAACAGGTGAGAAGTCCCCTCTCTTCCCTCAGACGTTGAACTGTGCGACAGTGACAGGGCATACGACAAGTAACTGACTTAACGCAATCGCCCATTCAAAAGGCGCTAGTCCCCTCGTGGCCACGATTATCAAGCGTGACGTCTACAACACTGAGTCAGTGGATGAGATGTAAGACTTAGAACGAAACGTATCTATGCAACTGGAGACAAATTTAGTGGACCAAAATGTCTTACAATAAGCTATGGATGTAAACTTTAATTAGAGGTGAATAACAAAAACGTAATGTTACTTTATTATTTTCCATACAAACATTAGATTCAGTTTCCTCCACTCTTCACATCTAGTTGGGGGTGCCACACCTTCAAAATTACTGAATACAGTAGCTCTCATTTTACAATCAACTTTCTACGGAAACATCGTCTTCGAGTAACGCTTCTTTTGTAAAATTCAAAACCAATAGATGGGTAGTCATTTTCTAATCTCAATAAAACTTGTGAAATATTTAATGTAAGGAACGGATACTATTTATACTTGCCTAGTAGTACATCATATTTGTGCGCTGAAAGCAGACATATTGTACTGCAGGTACTGGCCAGAGATATTTATTTTTGTTTAAAGTCGCCACTACTTTGGTGGTCTCCTAGCATTGTATACAATTTATAATTGAATTATAAATTGCGGCGTCTGCCATCACTGTTAAACCGTAAAAAAAATTAGAAGAAAACTTCCATAATGCCAAGCAATTTGCGCGCATGACTTGCAAGACAGTCCTCGTTTTTACTGTCGTTCTGTAAACTCATTAGTTCAGTTTTGAGTGAAGTATGCAGCCTCCTCCTGAGCAACATCACATCTGACATATTGAGATAGACAATTATTTTCTTATCATTTAAATGAGCTTTTCGGCAATCGTTTGGTGCAGTCTTATACGTAAAATTTTACTGAACTGCGCTACAAGTCAAAGGAAATGTATTTGATTCCGTTACGTGCACTACAAAACATTTTTGATTATCCATAAAAAAATGCTGTTTAAAAATAATTATTACTTTTTCGTAACTCAATTAATTTACTCGACTGTGCAACGTACGGTTCACATGTGTAAAGTCCTGGTAACATTCGAACGCGAGTACACGTTCTTATGTTACCAGGACAATAAATCCTAGCGATTTGAGCAATTTCTAATGAATGGCAGGTGGAGTCTTCATTTGTACACACTAAAACAGAATACTGAACGTTTAATTAATAGCAATACAATAGTAGAATTATAGGTAGTGACCCAAGAATTGTAGAGTGATTGCAAAAAAGGTAAATACATTTGAGTGCAACTTTATTTTAAGGATTAAGTAAAAGATAAAGAATGGCGTCGATTCAACGATTTTACATTAACCTTTTTGCACCCACGGTTCTACAAAATGTGTAAAGAAGTGCGTATGCAAGTCAATTTATAAGATTTGTAATTATCACTCTGCGGATGCATTATATGAAAATAAATACACTATTCCACTCGTGAAGTTAACTGCCATAGCGTAGAGCTGTACATGTGGTATGCACCAATCAAGACTTGTGTATCCCCAAAATATTATCGTTTTTTTTTACCACCTCCTCCCTGCTGACAAATCACAAGGTACGATACATCAATCCTAGAGTATGCTGTTGTGTGTACTTCGAGCGCGAACCCCTATAATTAATATTGCGCATTCTGAAAATTTTTTGGAGGTTATTTTCCATAGTCTTATTAAAATTCCATTCTAATATTGGAAATTTTCAGATGAATTTCCTCGACGATGTGCAACCAGGGAATTTATCGGACATTTCGAATCCACACGTACTACATGTAAAAAGACATTGTCAGAAACTTTGCAATAATTTTAATATTAAATAGGATACATGATTAGTACTTTCTGAGTGCATGCGCCAAAATATTTTACTTCAACAATTGAAAGTTTAATAAAGTACAAAACAGACTTTTTATACTCTGAAAAAAGGAGATTAATTTCATTTAAAACAGAGTGCTTGTTACAGGGAAACCAATAATTCCTGAAGAAAAATTTGCTCACAACTCATGTCAACCTCTTGGCTTTGTCTACTGTGAACTGTAAGCTTATTATCAATAATCAAGATTTATGCTATTAATAAATTTTCGTCCATTCTAATCAACGTATTTTTCCTGCAGAAACTAAAAGCATCTGCTGCGAAGAAATTGGAGAACATGTGATCCACACCGTTCTTGTCATTTATTGATAAAATCGATAACATTTCCCTTTACTATCTACATCTACTTTTATTACTACATTAAGACAATTCAAATGATCTTCCTTCGGTAGAAAAATATAACAGCTTTGATATTCGCTCGAAATAAGCCGAATAATGTTTGAACTCTGACTGTTGATTGTTCAAAAGGGCTCTAGAGAGTTTCGTGTTCTTTTTCCTCCGGCTTTAAGTTAACCAAATAAATTACACCTCAGAAAACGCCATGACAAAAAAAGTATATAACCATTCAAATCCTTCTCTAAACAATCTATCTAATTCCTTCATCTCCTCAAACCTACAACAAAACCTTTCGACTCTTCCCCCCCCCTCTCTATTCTTCAACCTATTTCACCTTCAACAAAACAACCCGTTTCAACCCTCAACTACCCCAAAGCACGTCTCAACCCTGACCTACCCAACCCCAGCTTCTCTGGGGAACGGGAAGCAGAGCTGGCCACCAGGGCCTTGCAACTCTCCATCGAAACCAAAGACAAAGCTGGAGGGTGCTGCTATAGGAGGTGCTTGTGTCGCTGGGTACAGCTGCAGGTTAGGCTCGCCAACTTCCGCACGTAAAAATTGGCTGATTTGTGAGAAATACGAAAAGTGTCTTTTACATGTTCAGTTATTCATAATATATACCTATAAGAATCTGCTGAATAAAGCGCGAGCATCGAAGCGATCTTTTGTAACTTTACGCGGCTGCTTGTGTGTTGTGAACATACGCAGCAGCCACGCACTTTAAAGTATCGTTGGCAGCAGTTCGTATTTTAGTTCCTGTAAGAAGGTGGTAGAGGAGAGCGCGCCACTATAACGGTCTAAACCACGTTATATGGAAGTTCAAAGATTCAACTGGTCACATTTAATTTAAAGCAACGCGACCCAGGACAGTAGAGGACGTGGATCCAGGCCGTCCAACACCCAATACATCGAACGCCAGTCTCCTTCGTACTCAGATTTCGTGTCTTCGGGAGGCGATTCTTGATCGAGGATCGGTTACGGGACAAGACTCGACGTTGATTTGGCTGTCACGAAAATATACAAACAGATTAGTAAATGCAAATCAGCGCTTCCTGTTTCACTGAATTGTTGCATCTGTCCAAGTATTAAAAAATATAGCTCGAAAAGTTGTTTTACTTGTATCGAGATTGTACGCAAATTTTGCGTCCGTTTCTTCGTGTAACTTAACAGATACCGAAGAAATTATTTAACATCGTCCTTCAGAAGAAACTTGTCATGCGATCACGTGTAAACGACAAAGCTTCAGAACGACTTCCGGCAGTCGATACGTGCGCGACTATGTATCGTAACGCGTTCATTTCTTTGCATAATTCATTTCAATACATGTGCAGTTTTCCTTTCAGTCAGTTAAAACGTGAACGTTCTTGTATCTGCTGGGAATATGGCGAAGTGATTGACTCGTGTTATGATGTATCAATGTTGACGAAAGACTAAATTAGATGAAAAGGATTAAACAAAGGACATTTTCAGAAAGGGATATCAGGCATGGTGGGGGAAAATTCATAGAAACAATACAAAAGGAAAACAGAAGAAGTTTGAAACTTTTGGAACGTTGTTATTTTGTCGGATTGACAACCGCGTCACTCAAAATATCGTTTATTAACGTGACCGAGGTGGATAAGAGCGTGTACCGACTCATGGCTTCGGTCCGAAAGGTCGCGGCTTCGAGTCTCGTCTTGGGCTTGATTGTTTTGCTGATCCCGGATCAGAGGAGCCCGTAAGTGTGTAGGTGACGTGTGTGTGTGTGGGGGGTCCCATGAGTAACCAATGAGTCAATTTTTTTGTAATTGACTTAGTAATGGATCCGTTTATGTCAAACGACGGATTACATTGTGAATTACAATAGGCTCTAAAGAACTCCTTGTACTTTTACTCGGGCGTAGCTAACGAAAGTTAAAGCTGACGGGAATGACGTAAGTAACACGGCCAGTGCAACAGCCAGATTTATGAAACTGATATCGCCTTAAGACGCTCCTTGACGTCATTTCAGAGTCGTCGGGCTTAATCCTGATTAGAGGCAATTTAAATAGTATCACAAGTAACCTTCGCGGTTTAAGAGTATCTTGGAAATCTCATTTGTTCTTCTCTGAAGAAGAGCATCATACTTGGCTTTCACTCTCCAGGCTTTCTAAACAAAAAAATACTTCAAACATAGTCTTAAATATTCAATAGTATCTGAACTTCGTAATTCATATTCCGGAAAACTACTTTTATTAAATATGAGTTAAGAAAAGTTGAACAGCGTTTTGATCTTTCAGAGTAAAGATTATTTTTTCATGAAATAACCTAAACCTTGAAATGTATTCAGTGCACTCACAAGAGATGAGAAGAAAATTACCAAATAATATTATCTAGGTCTACTATTTGTGGAAACTATTGTTCATCATCGTCATCCGAAATTCATTCATCACGGTCCAATGTTCAATTTACGCGTCTCTTTGAAAGAAGTGTGTATACTGTTAATGATCTATTTCCCAAAGTATACACCCCTTGACTCAAAATACAAATAACTTGTACAGTTTCACATTTCTCAATATCTACTTGAGAAATTTGTAGTCCATTGCGGTACAAAGATTTAAATGGACGCAAGTCACCGTACGTCTAGAAAAGTGTGAACAGTCAGATTGACTTTCCTGCTTAAGAAAACATATTCTTTGATTCTTCGGTTCATGAAATAAATTTTGACATCGCAACCCGAATATAAATAGTGTCTCTTTCACTATATCTCTACAGAACCAATGATTCACATTTCCTTTTGCTTTTCGAAAAAAAGTCGGGGCACAACTCCAGGGTTTTGATTAGTGAGAAAAAAATGCTTATATTTGCAAGACGCCCTAGAAAACGCGGTCTATCTTGAGTCGCAACCAGTACTTTCGATCAACTCTGCAGAAATCGTGAGAAAGCGTGAGGGCAAGAGCAATGCCAGCCATCATCCTCCGATGTAGGTCAAACATTCCGAACTGCATTGAATAGAAGTGTGTTACACGGTTTTCGTATGCTCTCGATCGAACACTTTGTTCATTTCATACGAAAAAAAATCTTGAATTCGGTTATTGGAGCAGAGCAAACTGTGGCGAATCCGAGAGGAGCCCATGAGGAGGTCACCTGTTTTCTCTTAAACATGATTTTTAATAAAACCGACATAGTTTCATGTGTGAAATGAAATCTTCAAATTTCGAAGGATTGGTTGGTTGGTTTTTTCGTGTTTCTGGGCGCGTCAACTGCTTTGGTCATTAGTCCCGTTAGTGTAGTGCATGTTTGTTTTCTGGAGATGGCCGTGATCTTCCCCGCTGGATGGCGAGATCCAGCGCCGACCTACCGTCGGCTAGTGACGTTTCCCCCTAACCAGGACTCTCCCACCGGCGAGGCACCGCCCCAGCCGGGACAAGCTCTAAGCTCCCGACCGGTCTCCCAGAATATGTGGTAGTGTAGTGCATGTTAGTGTAAGTGTGTGTGTGTGTGTGTAAAGGGAGAGGAGAGGACAAGGAAGAGGAAGGAAAGATCGCGCGTGGTCCGTTTGTTAGGGTACTGCTCCGGCATTCGCCTGGTGTTGATCGGAGAAACTACCGAAAACTACCGATCAGAGCTGCCGACCGCTAGAATTCTCCTCCAGACAACGACTGAATTCAACCTAGCTGAAAAGCTAGTGTCGAAAATCCTGCCGCTGTCAGGACTCGAATCTAGGACCTCCCGGTCAGAGGGGCTGCAGTAACATCAGTTGATGCACTGAGCTACCGCTCCCGGTAAATTTTTGAAGGAAATGAAGTGTAAATCGAGAGTGATGGAATAAACAAGTAGCATCAGGAACATAGTTGAAAATATATATTGTAGGCAGAATGCACTCCTTTTTAAAGCATTGTCATTAGTGTGCATGAAAATCCATCCCTATTTAAGATACATCTCTTATCTTCTCAATCAGGAATCGAGTACTAGGCCTTCGGACAATCTTCAACATACAATTTCTCCTGTAACGTTTCATTGTAAGGTCAATGATAGGCTCTTCGATTTTGTTTTTATTTGTGCAAGTTCTATGTTGTAAATATTTAGCGACCCAATACATATGGTACGAACGTCGTGTAAACATTATGTTGGGCATAACCAGAATGGCAAAGCATAATTAATTAACGCCTAGACAGCCAAAGGACACCAGCTATTCATGTCGGGTGGTGCAGTTTAAACAAAACTAAGTGCAATTTCGTAGAGCGGGGTTGAGTGAGAGGGAACTGTTCAGGACAATCACGTGCGAAACAAAGGACGCTGAGGCAGAGGTCGGCAGCTGAGGGCAAGCGGCCGAGGCAATGGCAAACGTTCGATTTGGCAGCACTGGGCGAGGTGGGAGGTGGGGCGAGGTGGGGCGAGGGGGGCGAGGTGGGGCGAGGTGGGGCGAGGTGGGGCGAGGTGGACGAGGTGGGGGAGGTGGAGCGAGGTGGCAAAGGTGGGCGAGTGGGCGGTGGCGAGAGCGAGGGAGGCGAGGGGGCGAGTGGGGCGAGGATGGGGCGAGGGGGGAGTGGAATGAGGGCGAGTGGGGCGAGTGGGCGGGAGTGGGCGAGTGGGGCGAGTGGGGCGAGGGGCGAGGGGCGAGTGGGCGGAGTGGGGCGAGGGGAGGCGAGGGGAGGCGAGGGGTGAGGGGGGACGAGTGGGGCGAGGTGGGGGGGTGCAGTGGGGCGAGGGGGCGAGGGGGGCGAAGTGGGAGGGGCGAGGGGCGAGGGGGAGGTGGGAGCGTGGGCGAGGGAGAGGCGAGGGAGGCGAGTGGGCGAGTGGGCGAGGTGGGCGAGTGGGATGGGCGAGGTGGGGCGAGTGGGCGAGTGGGAGTGCGAGGGGCGAGGGGGAGGCGGGCGAGTGGGGCGAGGGGCGAGGGGCGAGTGGAGGGCGAGTGGTGGGGCGAGGGGGCGGGGGAGGCGAGGGGGCGAAGGGGGCGGGGAGGGGGGCGAGTGGGGCGAGTGGGGCAGGGGGGAGTGGGGCAGGGAGGGCGAGTGGGACGAGGTGGGACGAGTGGGCGAGGGGCGAGTGGGCGAGTGGGCGAGGGCGAGTGGCGAGGCGAGGTGGGGCGATGGGCGAGGGGGCGAGGGGCGAGTGGGCGAGGCGAGGGAGTGGCGAGTGGGGCGAGGTGGCGAGGTGGGGCGAGGGGCGAGTGGGGCGAGGGGGCGAGGGGGCGAGGGGGCGAGGGGGCGGGGGCGAGTGGGCGGGCGGGGGAGGGTGAGGCGGGGGTCAGGCGTGATGGGGCGGGATGAGGCGGGGTGATTCGCCGGAGGCGCATGAGGGGGTGCATAAGGGGGAGGGGAGGAAGGGCACGGGGGTTGTGGAACCTGTGGGGCTGAGGAAGAAAGCCCAGCGGCGTGCACGCGTGCGAGCGTGTGAGCGTGTCGGCCACGGCCAAGTTTATTTCTGCGGCGCGGCTGTGGCTGGCCTGTCGGTCGGCCGCGAAGGCGATGGCGGTGGTGGCCGGTGGCGGCGGCGGAGGCAGGCGGCGGCGCGGCGAGTGGCGAGTGAGGCGGCCGCGGTCAAGCGGCCGCCGCGGACGCTGCAGGGGGACGCGAGGCCGCTCCCGCTGCCGTCTCAGCGAAACTTCCTTCGACCCTTTGGCGACGTTAAGAGGGAACATTTTTAGGGCACGCAAAACAAGTCTTGGGAACCAATCATTATCTATGAATAATGCATCGCAATCATTGCGTAAGTTACGCAGCTTAGAAAGCCCTTCAAAGTGTTTTATTTTTCTTTCTTTCGAAGAGAAAAAGATCACAAACGCATCGAGCGGAACAAGCGCTGCTAACGCCTCTCCTCTGCTCCATGGTCTGGCGTATCGGCGAGATCAAATCCAGAGAAGAACGTTCTTTCACAATATTCTTGAAAGACCCATAGTTCACTTTACACTACGAATAAATGCGTAGCGAGCACATGCATTTATGATGATGCTGTCTTCCTCATTAAATCGGATGTTCAGTGCGGTTTGAAAGCTGTCACTTTCTTTCGCGAAACTTCTAACAAGAGTCTACAAGAGTTAGTGACAACTTGACGGCATACAAGCAAATTATGTACTGTTAATTAAGGAAGGTGATCCAAACATCACACGTGTCATGCTAATAATATGTATTTAAGTAAATTACATGCATAAAATTTAAGTGTAGATCGGGTGGCAGATCTTTACGCATGTTTATATAGTGTTTTCATTATTGGTATTTTGGAACGTGATACATTAGAGGAAATCACACTTAGTTATGATAAACTAATGGGATGCTTCATTATGAATGGTAGAACGTAGTTATGATAGGGTAGGTAGTTAGCCAATGTCTTCCGTGTCATCGTACCTTACGCAGTATTCAAAGCGCAGCTGTCATCGCAAGCAATCGGACCCGAGTAATCTGGTTCGATATAATTCCACCTAAAGAGATCTACATACGACTTTCACACGTCATCAAACACATTCCACAAGTTGCGATCTCTTTTCCGCATATTTTACCGCTTTCCTTGTTTTGGCCTACAATGTGCCAAAAAATGTTCGCCATGTAAAGAAAAGAGTTAGAGAATTTTCTCTTAGAAAATGCTCATTTTTCAAGAACTAATGCATATACATGTTTGTTTTCTTTCGGAAATATCTCGCTTCATTCAAGTTTGAAAAAAAAAAACTGACAAAATAATATCTTAACCATATCAAAGCCAAAATTCCTAGCTCAACACAAAAACATAGTTAAGCCGAAGAGTTAAGTTTTCCGTGATGTATGAATATGTCAGGTCGAAGACTCCTGATTTACAGCGCCCCGCCGTATGTATATGCATGACAGGTGTGAAGCCGTTCAAGTGCATTGGGTCGATGTAAGCCAGAAGGTCCCCCCTCGCAGAACGAAGCAACTCCTGCTTGTGAAAATTCATCAGAAAATTTAGAACATTCGTGGGCTGCAAACACCCGTATGTCTGACATCAGCTCATAACTTCCACTCGAAAGAATCGAAAATTATGTTCGAGCCATCGAAATTATCAAAACAAAAATAAATTTAAAAAAGGGAATGCCTTCCTTTTCATTTGAAGAGGAAATGTTCACTGTCGCACCTTTTCCCCTGATGAGCCACGTGCACTGCTCAGCCCAGTAAGAATAGGCGCACAAAGGGCAGCATGCGTGTTGTTTACTCCGTGCTTGCTTGGAATCCCTGGCTGCTTCATTATGACGTAACGAAGTGGACGCGAAGATACCCAGCAGGGACAAAGACTGACTTCGAAGTTTCGATTGTGCTGAGAGCCGGGTACTATCGTACGGTTCTTTGTTAGAACAAAATATTTTTACTGCTAACTACTGCTCACGAATTATTTTATTGATTTTGACATTATTTCATAACCTAATAAAAACTAGGAAAAGTACTGCGTTCAAAATGCATCTTCATAAAATACTATCTCTATTAGGAGTAAAATTATCAATATGTACCTACATTTGACAGTACTGTTATTTTGTTTACTATCTGTAAATTAAAACCGGCATTATCTGTCACCTGACTCCGAACACTGACTTCAAACCGTAAGAGAAATGCGTAATCACACTTCTGGAGTATCTGTATTATGTTTAAGATCGTGGTTACTCGATCGTACGGCGTAAAGGTGTTACATAATACGAAAAAAGCAACGGAAAGAAAATAGTCAAACTAGCTTGAAAGGTAACTTTACAGGAAAATATATCAAAGCCACTTCAATATACACTTAGACTAACTCCCAAACCTGATATTTTAAAGATGTTTTTGAATGGCTTATAAGTACAATCCTTTGGAAGAGAGAAATAATTTTTTTTAATATGTGCTGTATTTGAACTTTCTGGTACAGAAAGGGGCAACAGGAATAGAACTAATGTAAGATAAATACACGAGTGAGTAAAATGTTTATAGAGAACTTTTAACCAATCGCCATTTTCATGCGTTTACAGTTTAGGAAGGCGTTTGGGAGGGCATGCACCAGGTTTTACGTAACCACAAGGTCATCGAACACGCATTTCTTGATGAATGTGAACGGATACTGTTAGGAAGGTAGAAACTATCATTTGAATGAGACGTACCACTCCGGTTTATACATATGTATGTGTGTGTGTGTGTGTGTGTGTGTGTGCATACAGAGAACTGGCCATACAACAGAATAGTCGAAGACTTGTGAAGAAATGAAGTTTTTTTCAGAAACGGTGCAACTAAGAAACGTCGAGAACGAAAAGATATACAGATTTGCAAAATATACTGCGAGTGTTTTACGTGCCACTTTTTAACCCTTGCGAAAAGCGGATGTAGTTGACAGCTGTATGAGCATGTTGCCAAGCAACGCCAAAACCCACACAGGCAGCAAACGAACTCTTCAAGCGAAAATATTTCCCGCGCCAAAGTCATAAATACACACAAACATTAACGACGAACGATGAATCGGTAACCTAAGAGTATCTGTAACTTGTTTACTTGGATATTGGCCATGTTGGAGAAAGAAATATATTTGAAGTACAGGTATGGTAGGTTAATACCGTCTACCCAAGCTCAACTTCTCCACTTTTGTACATCGTTCAGTCGTTTTATAACGCAATCTTTCAACCATGTCAGTATCCATTTACCAGTTTTCTTAGGGGATTTTTGTTGCGATGTTCATCTCGCGGGATGAAAGAATGGCAAGAAATTGGAAAGAAGACTATCTGTTTCCACCGTTGGTTGTCCTACCATACGTAATCCGACGGCAAGATGCGGACATGCCTACTTCGAAAGGCAACGGTAGTTCAATGTAGCTCCACGAGAACTCACGCGTAATAAAGGACTGTAATAAACTTAGTTTTATACAGTGAAGCAATGGCATATTGCTTTCGTTTCCAATGAGAGGAGATGGAAACTGGTGAATAACAGTCCGGGCGTCAGATGTACAGAGATTCATATGATGCGATATTTACCCCTCGAAGTATCATAAAAAATATGTTTGATCACTGTTTCTAGAACAAAAATGGTATAAAATGTATAAACCCACTGACATGTTCGTGACATTTTTTACGGTAGTACTGAAATGTTGAAAATAAACTTCGAACATTTTTACAATTCTCAGAAGTACAATTTTATTAACATATCATTCGGTGCTTTTAAAATATTTCAACCTCAATATTTCATTAATAATGGTAAGAAATGAAATCGTAATGGACTCAGCCAAAATGTCTAAGGTGACATCTTGTTAACAGTTCATTTTTTATTGAATGTTTATATGGAATGCCTTTCGAGGAATGCACAACGAAACTTCCTTACGGACAATTAACCCACTTCCTAAATCATCTCATTTTAAAGTGTGCTGTACAGTGAAAGTGTGAAAAATCACATGTTTGTAATACACTGTCAGAAATTATATTTCAATTTAATAGAAATTTAATGCACGACTGTTCATAATTTTTAAAGGGAGATTAATACATGTAATTAAATTGAATGTTAAATTAAAAAATTTATTTTTTGTACATTAAATTTAATGGTACAGGTACATTGAATTTAATGGACAAATACATTAATTTACACGTGCAGACATTTCTGACAGTGTATCTGTCAAACTTTTCCGTGCAGTTCAAGGGAAAGCGGAGCAGCGACCAGAGCGAGTGCGCCCGCCTCCTCACCTCTCGCGGGTAGAAGGGCGCCTGCAGCGCGATGCACAGCGAGCTGCCGAAGTGCACGCTGCCCAGGGCGAAGAGGGTGAGCCACTCCCTCCTGGAGAAGCGGCTGAAGCCGGTGCCCCGCCGCTGGCCGTCGCCCGCCGCCGCCGGCCCCGTCCCCGCCGCCGCCGCCACCTCGCCGCCCTTGGCGCCCGCCGTCATCATCAGCTGCGGCCGAAGCGGCTTCTCCGACGCGGCGAGGAGGTCCGCGCTGCCAGCCATGTTCCGGCGTACTGGGCCGGCCGACCGCTGGCGAGCGGGCGGTGGCGGGTGGCGGCTGGCGGCGGTGCCGGCAGCGGACGGCGGCGGCGGCGGCGGCGGCGGCCGGCAGCGGCGGCGGCGGCGGCGGCGGCGGCATTGGTGATGGCCGTAGCTATAGCAACAGTCATACAGACATCCACTGACCGATTTTCCATTATGAACTTCCACGAGCCAAGCAGTTAGAGCTCCTTAGAAATGACTATGAATCTATATTTGTTTCTTACCTTGAATAGACCACTTTTTGCATGCATACATAATTAATTAAATTGTATACTATATGCAATACCCAATTATATTTGTTTGAATTGAATTAGCTTAGAGCTTTAATATTGATTAATTATAGATTTAAAATTATCGGAGGTTAAGTTCGAAGTAATTTATACTGTCCCTGTAAAATCGGAAACTAAAGGAAAAGTGTTTACGAGGTTACCGTTACAGAACTCCATTTTAAAACGGATAAACTAAAATGGAATGTTAATTTTCTCCACAAAGAAATATTAAAATGTGTAAACCGCAGCATTCCAATTTCAATGTCTCTTGGATTCGCTGACCTCAGTTTAGCTAGCAACGCACTATAGCTAACATACAGTTACCCGTGAGAAAGACATAACGATGATGGCTACAATGACAATGGCTGATAATAGCATTGACAATGATGGTGTGTGCCAAAAGGGGCCGCGACAGTTGCGGTTTTCTCATTAACTGTGACGGAGGTGGTAGTTGCAGAGGTGCCAGCGCTCGCGACAGCTGTGGAAGTGGCAGCAGCGAAGTTGCAGCTGGGGCGGAGGTGGTGAGGACGGCCACAAATTGTTTCGGGAGGTGACAACGTATCTGCGAAATTTGAAAACGAGGTGGAAGCGAAATATAGGTGACAGGTGTGGTAGCCGGTCACAATGGAAGTGATAGAAAAGGCGAGGATGATGGTGATGATAACCAGTAAGCAGCAATCTCAGCAGTTGTGTTTGTTATAATAGCGATTTCAGCAGAAAGTATAGCTCTGAGATCACGATAATGACATGCAGTTATGTAGAAAATGGCGTAAAGACAATATACATCCTTATAAATTTCAACAAAATAACAAACAAATCTGAATCTTGTTAAGGCAAATTTAAAATCCGATTTCACGAATATATTATAATAATATTAAAATATCTTACTCCATTTTTATTTAGTTTGTAGTTGATTTTTTTTACTGGCAAGTTTTTCATTGGTAATACCATGTGTAAATTGGGAATTATCCATAAATTCTCGAGTCTCTTCGCGACTGTTGCCGTCAGGACTGTTATATCAAATCTGCAGTTCTTTTTGCGATGCAAAATAGTTTGTACTACACGGGAGCGAATATTTCTGTCACCAGATTTTGTCAAAAACTGTTCGTTTATTCTGAATTAAACTAATGTTAATAAAAGAGTGGGAGTAGGTACTTCGGGACTCAAGAAAACATGCGCGTTAAATAGGAAAATCGATAATTTGGAACATACCAGCCACATTTATGAACGTTATTATCGTTAATCTCATGAGTGGAATAGTAACGTATTAATTGTAGATCTCAAATGTTGGCAGTTCTGAATGAAACCTGTTAGGGACAACAGCAGCTTGTGGCATATTTCAACTTGACCTAATTGACCTGTTTGAGATTTTTGACTGAATTACGAGTGTATATCATTTTTGAAATTATTAATTGGTCATATTCAGTCTGTAAAATACTATTTGTTACTAATTACGTAGATTATTTGACAAGAGGTTTTGAGAAGAATTGCTCCATCTCAACCGATATGCTTAGTGCTTTTCTTTCTTATCCTGGAGCTTTTGGACGCCCACAATTTGAAGCAAATGATTGGTTCCTTTTTCATTTCCATTTTTTCGCCTCTATGTTCTTTCGCGATATTGTTAGATGTTGTGAAAAGTAAAGTAATACAAGAAGATTACGTATTACGCATCAACGTGTTATGTCTCTATGTATCAACTCATGTGTCAGAAATTTTTTAAATCATAAAATATCTAAATTATCAATTAATTATTTCAATCATTAACAGGTCTAATTTTCTAGAGCACATAGATCTTTTAGAACCCAATCTACCTTCGGATCCTACTTATCTACGACACTTGGGAAATACGTATAATATTTAATATCTTTTTTTCCTAAAATAAGGAAAAAATTTCAGTTTTGGGAATTATCCTCAAATAAATCTGTCCATTTTAACAATATTTTAGACAGATTTGAGCTTTTAATTCATGAATATAGGTCAAGGGTTAGAGTCTCCGCCAGAGCATCCCATCACTTCAATGAGAACGATAGTTGCACTAGCAGATTTCTTACTCTCACACGGAAGTAAATGGTTTTCTGATGAAAACACTTTCTTGCATCTATTTCTTGTATTATCAACAACGTTGTGTCCTAGATGGGGACACAAAAATATCACAATAGCACCGTTATTGATATTGGACCTTACGAAGGTGCAGGAGGATATTTATATAGAAACACGATCACTGATCGTGGTGATGTTAGAATTACCAGAAAGAGAAGGATACTGGAAAAAGTGAAGACGTAGTTGTATGTTGGAAACGCCGCGATCAAATAGCAAAGCTGGCATTATTAATACGGTTTAAAAATGCTTATACAAATAGTATTAAGACTCTAGCTTACGTACCCCGTGTTGCTCATGTTTTTATATCAAACATCTATTAAACAGGAAAGGAATGAATATATGCAGTATATTCCCGCAATGCCTCACTTCGCTCCAGCTTACCCCGCCCCGCTTTGCTCCTGCCAGCCGCAACGATTACCCCATTCCAACCTACCCCCCCCCGCCCGCCCACCTAGCCGCGTCCGCCTTTGCTCTGCCCCTCTCCTGCGTGTCCCGCCCCACCATGGTTGCTACGATAATCGTTGATTCCGCAAGCAATGCATTAAATGCACTGTTGGTTGTATACTCCCTGAAAACTTGCAGTAACAAAAATTAAATTTATCACACATACATATCCGATACATATCCGACCATCAAAGTGATATAATAAATTTTCAAGTTACCTCATGTTTTGACTATGTTTCAGTAATCATTAAAAATCTGTTGAGTCGTCTAGATCGACACAACTCTCAAATATCGGTAGTTTAATTTTTTGTTTATATAAAAGATAATAAAAATAGGCTAAATGTTCCCGAAAAAATTACTAACCTTTCAGTAAAAGTCCCATCGAAATTGACTTATCCACTCCCTAAGTTACCTTCGAAAAACAATTTACAAACAATCATGTAGGTTTTTATACCAATTAAATAGCTAATGAGTTAAAATTCACAGTTATTTTGAAATGACAGTCACTTGAATGTTATTAAAATAAATAATTAATATGAAAATCCATCACGTGGTAGAGGACAAGTTATCACGTTGTTTCCACTTGGGCACTCCTAAAAACCTCCGAATCTATCGTCCTTAAATGCTAGTTTACTATTAATTACCCGGAAGTTTGAAGAGCAATTAAGTTAATTTTTGCGTAATTAATTAGCAATTAAATCGCTCTACAAGATGGCGTATTTGGTTCTGAGGTAACTCATTGTGCTAGAGCCAGCTTGCTAGCCATTAATTCCGCAAACATTTCAAGAGCAAAAAAAATTGTTTGGGTAATTAATTAGCAATTAAATACTTCTAAACGGTGGCATGTATGGTGTTATGGTAACCGATTTTAGTAGTGCCAGCTTAAGAGAGGTCAATGGAAAAGGGTCACGGCGGTGACCTCAGGGTGTAATGCCGTGCGGCGGCAGTGGTTTTCTGGTGGTGGTTTCAAGGTGGCAAGGGGGTTGAAGGGGATTGGCGGCGGCGGTGTCAGATGTGTTACGTCAGCAGGCAGACGGCTTCTCTTTCCTTCACTTGATGCAACCCTCCGTCCTCCGCTCGTAAATACGATCCCAGATAGCGTTCCTTGTTGGACCTCACTCTCCCCCAACTACACGGATGACTCACAATAGAGTATCCCTACAAAAGGGAATGGAATGTTCAGGCGAAAGAAGACCCAAATATTTCTATTGAAGGAAAATTCCTATAGACTTTTGAAAAGACTGGAATCTGAAACTATTTACACTCGTTTTGAAACGTCTTTTTGGATGTTAGCTTGTTACGAAATCATAATGCATTTCTTTACAGAATGCAGCTTTTACTAGGATGTAAAACGGGATGAGAAATTTCATCGAAACGGATGGGTGACACGACAAAATCCGGGTGATTGAGATCACTTCTACCTGTGTGTGAATGACTGTCCCCGATTCCTAATACCGGTTTTTACTCCTGAACAATAGCTGCAAAGATAACATGCAAATTAAAATTCTAGTTCTTCAAAGACCAACGAACGAGTTGGGTCTGCTAACCAGTTACCCCCGTAGGCCTCGCCCTAAGCGTAGTTTCGAGAATAAAACGTATCAGTGTGGTGACAGCACTGGATGGAGGTGAAGCTTGATTAGCAGAAATGGCAAGTTCTGTCAAAAAAATCTTCATGGCGTAGATAGCAGTAACCTACAACTAAATTTTAAATTATTATTCAAACCACGGGTGTCAATCATTTAGTTATCTTGTTTTTAATTGATTAACATGCAGCAGCAACAATTTTTTAAATACACAGTACATATACTTTATGTAAAATACAAGCAGTAAGTCCTAAATTTACATTATTTAATCGTATTCAAAGTTGAGAGATTTATATAATGTTTTTTATCGTAAATAATAAAAAAACACATTTATTCTTAGTAAACTGTTTTACCAATTTCCACACTTTGTTTATTACAATTATATTAACACACACAAAAATTGTAATTACTACTATACTTAAATTAAGAAGAAACGACTAATTATAATCAGTGCAATCAACCATTATCTTAGTAAACATGGCCCTTTAAATATTTTTTTGTCTGCGTCGTTCTATTAGTTTGTTTTTTAATTGCCACCACTTTCAAACGATTTTAGAGAAACTTATTCCCCCGGCTGTTTTGGTAGACCTAAAACTATTCTTCCATACGGGCACCCATCAATAGCGTTTGTTAGATTTTTTAATATTGTAAGTTTCACTTAACAATTAGTCTATACATAATATAAAGGATGAGTCACGTAACTTAAGCACCTCCTGCAGTTTTTGAACGGTTGAAGTTATTGCTATGTAGTTTTTACGGAAATGCATGAGAGAATGGAGCTAATTAATATATGTATTCATTTCCATTTTATCATGTGTATTTTTCGAGATATTGAGGTAAAAAGCTTAAATTTTTTAATAGAACAACACAAATTTTAATCTATCATGGCGAACGTCAAAAGACGAATCCAATGATATAAATTTTGTCCTATGTTAGATAAGTGAGTAATTTTATTTTTTGCATCTCGTTTTTAAAGGATATTGTAACGCCCTGAGCACGAGATTGCACAGAGAGCGCTGCGCGACCTTCATTGGTGGACTGTTACATTTAAAAAGTACGTTGAACACGAGTCGCAAAAAATCAAAATTACTCAAAAAATGCTTATCTAACATATGATAACATGTCCATCATTGGATTCGTTTCTTTTACGCTCGTCATGATGGACTAAAAATATGTATAGTTCCATTTGAAAAAAGCAACAAACTTACTTCAATATCTCTTAAAATACAAGTTATAAAATCAAAACAAATACATACATCAATTAGCCCCATTTCCGCATGCACTTTCCAGAAAACTGCATTGCGATAACTTCAACCGTTCAAAAATAACAGGAGATGCTAAAGTTACGTGGCTCAACTTGCATATTTGGTAACATGAGCAAGTAGCAAGAAATACTATCAAAGATAGTAGAATACGATTCAATACTATTCATGTTATTAATTGTTTAGGCTGTTTGTAAAACGATTTTTTATTACATTTTCCTGTCGATTTTTTTTACCTATGAGAAAAATGAATTACTCCCTTGTGAATGAAGAAATGTTTTGAACCAATGACCACTAGCTGAGTTTTATATCACTAAATAACAAGCAACTTCAGAAGTTTCTGAACTCATTAACAATTTCTGAATACATTTCTAGACCGTGAAATCTTAAATTAGATAAAATGGTTTGTATGTATAAAACAGTAGAAAGAGGTGTCCATGAGTAGAACTGCGTAATTGATGAATTTGGTTTGCTTGGGTCCAAAGTGGGAGTCAGAAATTAGTAATGTCGTCTTTTATTGCAAAAATATGGAATAATTTGCCCTTCAATGAACGATAAGAAATATTTCTGCATGAAAGTTACTGTATTACAAGTAACATTACAAAAGAAACAAATAATCTACAAATAACAGTTTCCATTAAAAAGGACAAAACACGTGGTGATTGCATTCGTATCATTATGAAGAGTAAATAATTCTTTTATATTTCCAACGATCTGAGTGTCAATATTTCCTTAAAAGTATTTTTAGACACGAACACATTACTAAACACGGATGTAAGTAAATCAGTGTCAGATAAAGCTTCCTGAGCCTATAGGAAATTCAGATAAGCGATGAAAAATTTCACAAATGTAAATCGTTTCAAGATTTTATTTTGTAAAGGAATAGAAAACAGAACATTAATTGTCGCGCAAACATAACAAAGTAGTTTGATGTAAGCTGCAACCAAAAATTGTAAATTACTTCATATAAAATGTGAATAATACATTTTATTTCAGGCAGAGAAAAAAGTTACACTGAAGTTGAAAACTCCACAAAATTTTCTAGCTCGTATGCACATGCTCAAAACCTAGAGGACCAAAATTCGTTCTTTGGAAAGAAGAATTGTGGAACATTGTTCAGTGACTTGACGCAAATGTTGCGTTCTCCACGGACTCAACGCGCTATTGAACGATTTAAGAGCGACGGCTTCTTTTTTCGTTTGTTTTAATGAACTTTGACATCGCTAAAGCGAAAATTTGCATAATATCAATTGTTCGGTAGGATACATCATAAAAGTATAAGAAGAAATCAGTCGAAAGAGTTATAGAAAATGTATTACACATTTATGTACAACACCTGTCCGAAAGTGAAAAAAATATATATAGAGAGAAACATGTGCCTGCTCATCCTCAAATTTTGATTGTTTCAATCCAAGTTCTGTCTGAACACTCTAGATTTGTAAAGACGTCTTATTATTGATTATTATTTTTTTTGTTAACAACGTTAATCCTGTGATCCAAATCTTCTTTCAAAATGTATTCTGATATTTCTGGTACGTGAACGCGATTATTGTTTCAGCATACGCTCGATGGTCATGATACGTCAGTACACAAATAGTTCTCTCTTGAGACAGCTTTTGTTGCGTTCGTTTGTTTAAGAGAGGTATCAGTTTTATCAACTCTACTTCGATTTGGTAAAGGCACGTTTGAAAGCATGAGATAAGTTTGGGAACATGTGTTCTAGAGCAACTGAAAACAAAAGCACGTGCCGATCAGCCGTAAAACAAAACTTTCTCTGTTGAGAGAATAGTACCTCGATTCGAGGCGTTGTTTAGTTCCAGACCCATTGTGACGCTACAATCTATAAATAGGAACTCCTTGTGTAAATTTCCTTACTAGGATGTCTTGTGTTTTAAAAGGAATTTATCATTTAAATTTGGCGCCAAACACGTTTCATTCTAAAAACCTATTATTCTATTTGAAAATATTAAGTGAATCGAAAGTGGCTCACTCCGAACCCACACATATTCTTCGTACATCTGTTGAAACTGGAAGGCCGCCATAATGTGAAAAGAGAAAAATTTACATTTGCTTCGTTCTTTAAATGTGTTTCTTATTACATAAAACCGGGGCGGTAGCTCAGTGCATCAACTGGTGCTACTGCAGCGCCTCTGTCTGGGAGGTCCTAGGTTCGAATACTGACGGCGGCAGGATTTTCGACACTAGCTTTTCAGCTAGGTCGAATTCAGTCGCTGCCTGGAGGAGAATTCTAGCGGTCGGCTGCTCTGATCGGTAGTTTTCCGTGGTTTCTCCGATCAACACCAGGCGAATGCCGGAGCAGTACCCTACCAAACGGGCCACGGACCGCGCGCGATCTGTCCTTCCTCTTCCTTGTCCTATCCTCTCTTCACCACACACACACACACACAACATGCATTACACTACCACATATTCCGGGAGACCGGTCGGGAGCTTAGAGCTTGTCCGGCTGGGGCGGTGCCCTGCTGGTGGAAGAGTCCTGGTAGGGGAAACCCGCAGCCAACGGTAGGTCGGCGCCGGATCTCGCCATCCAGCGGGGGAAGATCACCGCCATCTCCCGAGAAAAAACATGCACTACACTAACGGGACTAATGACCAAAGCAGTTGACGCGCCCGGAAACACGAAAAAACCAAACCAAACTTATTACATAAATGACTCGTGATTTCAAGTTACGCGCAAGGACCGTATTCTAATTTACAGAAGCATCTTATTACTTTCTTCTTACATGTCGACGTCTTGCACAGACGTGGACATGGAAGCCAAACTTCCACAGTTTTCGAAAGACGAAGGAAATATATTTCTACCAGTTGTTTATTTTCCTGGTTCGAATTATGGAACAATTTGTGAAAATCTTCCCTCACTTTTTGTCATCTTATACTTTTTCCTGAAGATGATTAAATAATTTCTTTTACTCTTCCTTGCTTATTCAAACACTTAATTGCAACTTGTTATAAATGGAGGTATATTTAAGAGTATTAGTGCTACAATACGTGCTTTCTCGCATTCATTTTTAATGATTACAAAATATAACAATTCATAAACCTGCAAAAGTGTTTCCAGTCCGGAAAAAAAGGAATAAAAAGGTTTCCCCGCTGAAACTCGAACTCAAGTTCCTAGATTTTGCAACCACGCATAGCGCGATTTCTCTCGTACATGCTGCAGCAAACGCCTGTGTTGTTATTTGAACGTCCTGACGATTCAAAAAGAAAGTTGTGCAAATGCAATTTTCGAAAATTCAGATGATTTAATGAAATTTGGAGTTAAAGAACTCATTTTGAAGAACATATATTTAATTTCTTATGTAATGGTATAAATATATACAACTACAGGGAAAGGTTAACGATATCGTCACTGTGAAACATCTTCAGTATTTCCTCTGTACTTTTCCTACAATTGGGGCAGTGGCTCGAATTTCATTCGAAATGTATCTCAGAAGTGGAACACAGAATTTCACTGAAGAGGACTATCTTTACAATTCGAACTGCTAGACGACTTCAATATTATCTCTAATGTTACACAAAAATTTAAAATGGAGCTCATCTAAGCAGTAAATTCTCTTTTGTAAACTTTGCATTTAATGGACGGTCATTCCTTAGATTTTGCACTCAAGCTTTTCTCTAAAAGCTAGACAAACTTTACAAGCTTAATGAACAAAATACGACAGAGTCAATACAAAGTGTATGTTCTTGATTTTTCGTAGGATATTAAGACCTTCTGACGTTGAAGAAAAAACGCATACTTTCCTGAATTTTAGGTGTTTGAAGTGATGAACGGCTATCGCATCATACAGGTTTTCACCGAAAACTAGATATTACCTGACTTACGGGGGCCATGCCCCCCCCAGTCCTAGAGTGTTCGTTTATTAGCTTCTTTTAATTGATAAAATTGATTTAAATATTTTTGTTAGAATTATGTAATTATTTAAAAAATAATATTTACAGTATTTTACATACACTACAAAATATACAATATACCAATAACAAATATGTTGATTATTTAACAAAAATATTTGATGGCCTCCCCCAAAATGATCGGCTGGATGCGCCCCTGACTACATCAACCATTCCTTACAGTGACGCACTGTGTTGCTATGTGAGCTTCTACACGAGTTACTACGTAGCGCCCGTAAGAGTATGTTGGGCTTGCTCGTACGTGTTTCATTACTACAAATTCACTACTAAAATGAGAAAAACAACATAACATGTCCATTCCATGTCTGAGTCATTATATGAGATATTTTGTAGCTGAAAACAAAATGTTGTAACGAAAACAGAACACTTCATAACATACTTGAATATGAGGAATCATAAGGACTCAATACAGTTGGAAATAAAGTTGTCATGCGCAAGCGGTCGACTATAACACTAAATGTGCTGACTGACCCAGTACTCCTACTCTTGTCATCAAATTAATATCTTGCTCTGAAGTTTCTTGTTTTTTTTTCTTGCTCCGCAGTTGTACTGCAATATGACTAGTAAGGTAATAATTACTTTGGGAAACCTGTTTGAAATTACTGAGTCACCACTTCCGTCATCGAAAATTGCAGGAAAGTTGACATGATTTTTATTTTCTCGCCTTAATATGTACTTGTCTAGTAGAGAGAAAGTATTTTAATGCTGAAGCAGAAATCGGTGATTTTTAGTCAGAAAAACTTGTATTGTGGGGTGTTGTATCGAAAAAATTGATAAATCTTACCCCTGTACATCGTAAATCACTTCCTTTAACACGTTATGCAGTCGTAACGCACGTATTGTGTTCCTCGATGCCGAAAAATCGATCGACAGTAGAACATCTGTTTGACTGTCCGCCTGTGCCTAAATCGTTTAGATGATTTTCTTGAAAACTAATACCAGAGAGCAGCACAATATCGTTCTTCAGGCTCCCACACAGGCGAGGAAAATCCGCAGCGGATGCGGCGCGGAAAGTTCCGCGCTAGACGCGGCGGCAGAATTCGTGGGTCCGTTCACACCGGAGCGTCAATTATGAGTCAACGTTTAGTGACAGTTTTCATCCGATTAAGAAGAGGCGCTCGCTTCTTAGGGGATGGAAATACTATGTACTCACAGAACGTTTTTTGAGCATGGAACTTTATCCTTCTTTATTTACGATTTTCCCTCAAATTGTTATTATCTCTGTCGATAACGTAGAAAAGGGGTTCGTGATTTTAATCTAGAAAGGAAACAGTACGGAGAATTTCACACCTTGATGCCACAAAGGAGAAAAAGCGCTTTTAATTTACTGGAATGACTAGTGTTTTTTTGATGAAATTTTGAATGTGATCACAGAAAACATAAGAAAATGAACCTGAAGAATAACTTGTTATTGCACTCTCCCTCCCCTCCCCTTTCTTTCTTTCTTTCTTTCTTTCTTTCTCTCTGTCTCTCTCTCTCTCTCTCTCTCTCTCTCTCTCTCTATATATATATATATATATATATATATATATATATATATATATATATATATATAAAATATGTGTATATCTTTGTATTAGAGCTAATCGTTTTTTGAGAAATTGATGTTTTTGTAATGTATTTTTCTACTGAAGTGGCATTCGACCTTGCGTGTTCTCCGCTGAGAAACTAAAGGAAAATGTCTCGTGAATGGTCTTGCCTTCTTACCGAAAACGCTCAAAGGCTACGTACTACGAGTAGATAAAAGGGCCTGGGGTATAAAATGCGCCGCTGCGGTAATGATAGAACACTTCTACCAGTTCTTTAAAGCGTTCATTTCTTCTGATTCTTATGATTAATAAAATATTGTTAATTTATTTTTCTATTATTTACTTAAAATTTATGATAGAATGTTTTCACTGTGGTCAAAATAACAGAATAGAATTTGTGTGACAAAACAAGAACTTTCCGGATTTCTGTATGCAGCATTTGAGTTTTCCTTAGACGAAGCCATCTTTCGGAAAAATTAGTATCGAAGAATTTTGTTGTTATTGTGCTCAATCAATTGACCACATTTGAAGGACGGTCTCGGGAAGTTTCCCATTCAGTCAGCAGAAAAGGGCAAATAGAAAATCACCGTTTCAATGGAAAAATGCGTTACAAAAACATATCAATTTCTAAAAAACGATTCACTCAAATACGAAGATACACACATAGTTGAAATCGTCTTTTTTTAAAGCCCATTCCGATGCGCTAAAATTTAACGTAGAATTCCATTTAAAAAACTTTTTTTAGTGAAACGAACTTCTACTGCCAGAAATCTTTTCAAGAATAATATGCAATATAATATTTGCATGTACAATATTCCAAAAGATGAGCAATTTTGCGAGAAATATGAGGAATTTGTTAATAAATATATTCCCAAAAAGACTCTAACAACTTTCTTCACATTCTTTCTCGGTAAGAACATTAGAAGCTTAAAAAACTGCGTAAGTCCCCTTTTCGGCAATCTGTTTTTATAGCAAAAAATTAGCATTGCAAAAGAACAATATTGATACAGATATTTTACTTTCTCTTTATCGATTTTGCTTGCTTAGTAGAAAGAAAGTTATGTAATGCTGCGCAAAAACGGCGCGTTTCTGGTAGGAAAACGTTTATTACAGTGTTGGTAACGAAAAAGGGGATAAAGACAGTTGCTAAATTCAGAAAAAATCCATGTTTTGTGAGTCCATGATTTTCTCCAAAACTGATATCCCCAATTGATCTGGTTGATGTTGCGGCTCTTTCAATTTGAAACCGATATTTTAATTTTGGGGGTTCTTTACATGAAGTCCCTGAGACATTTCCCAAGTTTTCAAAAAAAACTTCATCGTTTTTTATTAAATTTTGTTGTATAATGTGAAGGAAAATATAGGTCTCATTTTCGATGAAAACTGATTTTTCGAAAATTACAAAAAAAAATTTCCAGCATCTCCCTACAATAATTAAGAAGATAGAGATATTTTCCCTTAAAGAAATCTGTTCTTTAAAGATAGATTTTGAAATAAGTTCATGTACATTTTTTCGAAAATTTGAGTACGTTTCACGTAATTTTGCTTGAAAGTACCGGTGACAAAGTACGGCTGTTTTAGTACCACTATTTCTTACATGAAAAGTGTTCTAAAAAATTTGAACAATTTTCATGTAAAATTAATATAAAGCCATTCTCAATTTTTTGAGAAAAACTGTATTTAACACGTAATTTTTACTTTTAGAAAAAGCAATTTATAAAATAAATGCTTGAAAAGGGCTCCATTTTTTCTTTAATTTTTTTCTTGGATCAAGAGCTAAGGACTCAGTTCAGATTAAAAATAGCACATATATAATTTTTTATTGAATTTTTCTCAGAATTTTCGAAAATTGCGAAAGTTTCAAATAATTCGAGGATGTGGTGCTTTTGTAGCACAATTAGTTTTCAAGCTCAGAAAATCTGTCTATTCCATAAAAAGGCATGAACTTACGCTTTGAATTGACTTCGTTGTATTTTGTACATTCTATCTGTAAAGTATTTCTCGCAAATACAGAAATGCTTAAATGTCAAATTTAAGAAATTACGGAACATTCAAGGCAAAAATACTAATAGGACATTTACAGCATCCATTAGCTCTATTTTTAACTTGTGTCTAACATTAGTGATGATATTAAAGACGTCTAGTGTTCTGAATTGTGCACGTAGTCCACATCGGTGAAATTCTCTCTTCGATCTCTCATATTCGACTCCGATGAAACACGAGTCACTGTCTCCTTTTGTAGGAAAAGTTCAGAGGAAATAATGAAGATATTTCATAATGTCGTTAAACTATACCTTGATTCTCGACTTCATCTAATATCCTTTTCTGAATAAAATAAGTTAAGACTTCACAAAATAATATGGATAAAAGTGGTTTCAGAATTTGATTATTTCTATTTTGTAGTAACAACCTGATTATTAGTAATATTATTATTAATTATTATAAAACATATAAACAAGGGAATTTCAATCTTTAATATGCACTATGGCAGTAAAAATGTATCATTGTATAATATTACCCCAATTAAACCCTACTTATTAAAAAATTAAAAATTTAAAGCAGTAGAAGTGATGTCTTGGTCATCATTGCTTTTCATTGATAATCAGCTTCCAATGGCTTAGCCATCATCATTATCAGTTACTTGCTGTTCGTAGTCAGAAAACGACTTCTCGACGAAATTATTTTATTTGGAATGCCATCAACAATATACCAACACCCTGTTTATTCCCTTCTCTCCTGTTCTTTCCAGACAGGGGAGAGCCAGTGTTACACCTTCCTGGCGGCACCCGTGACCGGTCCTCGCGTAATAAGCATAAAGTAGTGAAAGGGTTCTAGTGGAACTTTTCTTCCCCTTGTTGCATAAGGGAGACCAGAGAAGAGCTTTGTATAATTAATTTCAATTGTGACCGGAAACCTGGATCCTTGTATTGTCACCGGATTTAACTTGCTTTTTCTGATAGAAATGCTCCAATAACAACTTTTTGTTTGGTTTAAGCAAAAGCGTTTTGAGGGGAGTTCTTTACGCTAATGCTTCAATTTCATTCATATTTTCAAGTTACCTAGCATTGGAGAACACAATCGTCTAGAACGCCAAGGACACTGTACGCATCTGTAAGTAAAAAATGATTACACAATTAGCCAGTAGTTTAATGTTTCGGAAATTATTTATGTATGTATTTGGCGTTTAGGGTCGGTAGTCCGACTTCGCCGGCCAGCTACCGGTGTCCCCCGTGCCAGGGCCTAGTTGAATTCCCATGCTTGGGGGTAAGAGCGACATGAGGCGAACATGCCGTAACTAGCAAGATCCGCCTGCTGAGCTTATCTGCGTCACACAGCTGCAGAAACTGGGACGATTTTAACGGAAAGCTACAAGTATTTTTTTGCCTCGATCGGGAATCGAACCCCAGGATCACAACATGGAAAGCTAAAACGCTGCCCATGACCTAGATCCGAGATTCTAAATTATTTATAATTGTAATTTAAAACACATCTTGTATTCCCAGAGTACGTTAATATTCATTCAATAAAACGTCTGCCTACACAAAATCTAAATATATCTGAATACCGTCTCCCAGGAAAATCTTTGTTTTTGGATTGATTTTCCTTCTGTCACGGACGCCATTACCTTCGGATCACGGTAATCCGGTCATAACATTAAACCATCTCAAAAAGCGCTTGACTGTTTGGGGGGCATTGGCATCTTCTTTGTAACCCATAGGAGAGGTCGTAGTGACATAGTTAGGGAGGGGCAGGGGGGGCAGTCCGCAAGGTGACACCAATTAGAAATTTTTTAGTTGGAATTATATAATTTTAATGATTTGTTTAAAAATTATATTTTTATAAAAACATACATTTGTTAATTAGTTATACATCCTTTAGAGATTATTTATTTATAAATTACAATTCAATTATTCTCAATTGCATACAATTTTACTTTCTCGCTCCGGCGTAAAGAGAAAGTTATGTAATACCCCGCGAAAAAACGGCGAATTTTCGGCAGAAAAATCTTATTATAGGGCCCTGGTAACGATAAAGTGGTAAATCCAGATGCTACATTTAGAAAAAAATCCTAAATCCTCAAGTGGTGAAGCCAGAATCCATGTTTTATGGTTCCTTGATACCGAAAACTTGAATGATGGCAAAACGTCTATCCCGTCTGTTTGTACGTCCGTCTGTGAACAACGCTAGCGGCTAAACTGTTCAGCCGATTTTCTCCAAAATCGATATTCCCCAATCAATCTGGCTCCTTGACTTTGAAACCCATATTTTAATTTTAGGGGATACTTTGCATGAAGCCTTTGGAACATTTTCCAAATTTTCAAAAAAAAAAATGCTCCATAGCTTTTGTTATTTTTGTTGGATGTTTAAAAGTTTTAGTTGTGAAGGATGTTTAGAAGATAGGTCGAGGTCTCATGTTCATTGAAAAACCCTGATTTTAGCTAAAATTGCAGAAATTCAAAATTGTTTCGTCTTACTACAACTACAATAATGAAGAGAGGGATTTTCCCTTAATTAAATCTCTTCCTTAAAAATATATTTTGCAATAAGGTCATCTACATTTTTTCAAAAAATTGAGCACTTTGGCGTAATTTAGCATGGAAGTACGGGCGAGAAAGTACGTGCTGTTTTAGCGCCACTAGTTTTAATATATAGTAAATAAATGCCAGGTGCAAATATATTTACATTTTATTAAATAATGTATAAACTATTCAGTAGAAGATACGGGGAAGACAGAGGACATGAAACATGGCAATAACTGAAGCCATGCAAAAAAGAGAAATGGAGGAGAAAGATGTATGGGAATGGGACGTATGGGAGGCGTGGGAATTGGAATGCAGAAAACGGCCAAGGCTGTATAAAAACCGCTAAATAGATAGATAGAGAGATAGATAGATAGATAGATAGATAGATAGATAGATTGATAAACTATTCATTAATAGATATTTTTGGATTTAATTGAGGGCGTAATCCCATTAGTTTTACGTCGGGTGACACGAACTGAAGCTAAGTCACTGAAAGGACGAATGCTCATTAACGTCACTCGTGCTCTTTTCGCAAGGTCCTTTCGCACTTAAACAATGTCACCTATGATAATGAAATCTGTTGTTATTTTTGTTGATGCCATCAAACCAGACATGATACGATTTTTTCAATTAGTAGAAACATTAAGATATTTTTTGTCAGGTTCTTCACCAACCTCCATTTCCACACAGCGGAAATAGCGAAGGTCATTTCGCTATCAGATCTAACATTTTGACTGACATTATGCAAGACAGAGTGTAATGTTCAATCGCATAAATAAAATTTTATAACCAAATGACTCAAAAAATCTTATTATATAAATACAAAGACGAATAAATTAACAATGTACGAAACGAAATAAATAAAAAAGAGGAATAAGAGAGTATTTTTTAATTCTGAGTTCATAAAAAATATTTAAAACCACAAACTTATGAAACGAACGGAATGGAACAAAACGAACGGAACAATATAATCCCATTTCATTTTATTATATTTTATTGATAACTACAAGGAATTAGAAAAGACACGCTTTCGTCATCAAAGTACTTCATGCAAATTGTGACAAATCGCAGATAACGATTAATTTTAATTTAAAGATTAAATGTATTTGATTTAATTTAAATTTATGCATCAATACACGAAAATGTGTTAGGTATTTTAATAATGATGTGACCATGGGAATGCGTGATCATAATGTATTTAAAGGAGAAGTGGAGATATTTTAACATTTGTACATAAATATATTAGAAGTAAAATTAAATTATTGAGCATCGAAGTTTATATCTTTTACGGTAATATTATTAAAATAGAGATGCGAAGTTAGGACGTCCTTCATAAGTAGACGGGGGCGGCAGCTCATGGCATAATGGGTAGCACATACTTCTTCCATCACTGGGGCCTGAGAATCCCTGGCCAAATCATGTGGAAATTGAAATGCACAAAGAGGTTGGTTATCTCGTCTTTCTTCCGGATTCCCTGCCTTTCATTTACTCCCTCATCTCTCACCCCATCATCGTATCATCGTCATTACATCATCATCTCAAGGGGTCAATAACTTTAATTGTTGAATCGTCCCTAATCTCCAATAAATAAATAAAAAGTATAATAAACTCCTGATAAAAACACATCTGCACTCTCAAACAAGTAACTTGAAGGTGGGATACTTGAGTGTATTTGACAATGTGAAACGAGCTGATAATTTAAGTATCACATTAGACTGGCGGTTCCGATCTTCCTACATGCCTTTTAGCGTGCGGGTATCTCATACTGTTGAGTAAAAGGAACCCTACCAAAAGGAAGTAGATCTCCGAGACGAAGTCAATTCCAACTGCTACGACCATTCAGTTGATTGCGTTCGATAGAGGCAGCATCGTAGAGCTGAGGAAAGCGGGAGAGACATTTCACTAAACTGCGCAGTCGTGTTTCCCCTGTCGACGTAGCTATTGGGAGCAGGAGAGAGATGAAGTTATGATCTTAAGCAATATTTAGGAGACTGACTCGAAGCACTGAAAGTACCAACTTGCAGATTGTCTATCTGGCACAGAGTGCCTTCTTTGTTTAGAGAGAAGAGATGATGAAACATCTTGTCAATGTTCTGGGATGACATGTTCTACATGCAGACCACCTACATGCATGCATCAGACATGCTACATGCACATAGCATCTACATGCAATAGTACATAGCACATGCACTATAAGCACATAGCACCTAAGCTATGCTCTTGTATACGTCTGTTTTGGAGCCACGCAGAAAGACAATGAATAAACTCGTGTGAACAGTGTCCAGTTGAACAGTTTCTAATTACGTGCTTCCGACGAATCAATTCCGTTAATTAGTCAGAATTGACCAATGGCTGAAGTAATTGAAAATGCAAACAACATTTAATTTAACATACATTTATGAAGGTGGTGCATGGTGCCAAGCCTCTCTCCTATTATATATATAAAATAGGGATCGAAATATTTGGTCTTGCTTGAGGCCTCATGAATAATTCAATCGGTAGCTGTCCCAATTAATATTCCCCGTTACTCTTTTCTCCAGTGCTCCGAGGAGGAACCTGGCGCGTCAAGATCGCTGAATGCGCAGACTCTACCATACTGTAATGGCGAATAAGCTCAACGTTTAAGCTTACAAGCTCAGTGTGGCGGCTGGCAGACTGCTGAACTCCAACTTCCTTGTGGAATTTTTCCTGGCATTTTCGCTTGTGTTTCGCAATGTTACGTTTTATGCCACTGATTTAGAAGTAGAAAATTGAGTCATTTGAAGAGCAGAAATAAAGGAAAGTTAAACACTGAAAGAACTTAAATTTGTATAGAACCTCTTTCACTCCCATTCATAATTGCTGCATTGACGTGTTTATGTTTATGAATGCACATTCCAAAACAGTGGTTTTCTTGAAAATGAAGTGTTCAAATTAATCCTAGAGCTGTGATAACAGCTCTCACTTAAACCGTTCTTTTTTTCTCAGGAGCATTCACGTTCAGATTTGAGACCCGATGGTAGTTGCTTGGTAATCCTAAGTTGCTAGGTGCAAGGAACGCTTGTTTTGTCATGCAAAATCAATCAGTCTATTCTGATTAATGGTTTTCACGGGTGAATTTGAGGTGAAAGTACCTCAACAACGTCACGTCCTGCGGACAATTCTTTCTTCCTTAACCTATTTATCCTCGAATCCTGATCTCTAGGACTGACCAACCACCTTCAATTAAGGGTTTGGTCAGCAATACGATAAGTCACACCAGACACAAAAAGCTAATCGAAAATATTAATATCTCAATTTTGGTCAAAGTATAGCTTGTCTTTTCACTGCCAGAAGCGCTTCATACATAGAAAAAGAATATATAACAAGATAAGTCATAGTTTGGCGAAAAACGAGACGGCATTTACGAATAGCGGGAGACTTCCCGTGACTGGTGTAGCTTGTCTTGTTTCTCTAACCAACCCTTAAACTTTTCTTAATATGAAAGGTAGCGGACATAAGTTCACATTTGTTTTTGTTTTTTCTATTTGTGGTGAAAATGTTCTTTGGAAATATTTTGATAATAAAACGTCCATTACATAAAATATTTCATTCCAGGATCAGGTGTCTTCGTCTTTTCTGTTCTCAAAAGTCTTCCCACATCTTCAATGTTTGAAGATCTCTGAGTTGATGTAGTAAGATGAGTTTGAGAATTCTACTGTTACTCATTCTTTCAACATGTTGAAGCCATTCTTGGCCTTTTCTTATAGTCTTTCATTAACATTAAAAAAAATTTAATCGTTTTGTATCTCTTCATTTCTCCAGGAGGCGCTACATTCGGAAATGTCCTCGTCCAGGAGACAATGCCTTATAGTAGCAACTACTGACCATGCAGGCGAAGATTTGCTTGCTACAACTGAATCTGAGGACTATGATTGACTGATGATTCGCGCACGTCAACTGGTACTGCCATTGTTCGCGTTAGTATAATGAATGTTTTATGTCTGGAGGCGTCGTTGTTCCTCACCCCAAATGGACGGTAAGATCCGACTTCGACCAACACTTCGGTTTGTAGGGATTTTCCTCACCCCAGTAGGGCACCGTCCCGGTCGGGACAAGCTCTGAGCTCCCGACTGTTCTCTCGGTATGTGGGGTAGTGTAGTGCATGTAAGTGTAAGTGATACAGACGATAGGGCAAAGAGGAAGGGAAGATCACGCACGGTCCGAGGCCCGTTTGTTAGGTTATTGGCTCCTGCATTCGCGTAGTGTTGAACGGTGAAACCACGGAAAAATTCCGATCAGAGCAGCAGGCCGCTATAACTCTCCAGTCAGCAGCTGAATACGACCTATACGCCACCGTCAGGACTCGAATCTTAAGACATCCAGGTCAAAGTCGCTGCAGAGTCAACGGCAATGTGGCTCTGAGCTTAACTTAGCCAGTCTGAGGACTGCGACAGAGGCAGTGATACTTAGGGGGGAGGGTGCTGATAGGTTTGAGAGTCGATTAACGCTGCAAGCAGTAGGATCACCCTGGCCAAGGAGATATTGGGTGAGAAATCAGATAAAGTGTGTTCCCATGACGCCGCAATACGTCCCTTCCCTCAACCCTCCATCTCATCTAATTATCCTCACCATCACCATCATCAACGACACTGTCGTAGGTGACACTATTCATAAAGAGGCCCTCTTTCCATTTACCTGAACTTCACTACTTTTATGATTCTTATGAGTCTACATCTGACTTCCCGTCCCTTGTGATTTTTTTTCGAACGTGACGCTGTTAGGTTCTGAGGATTAGGGGGTTATTCTCGCACTTCTATTTCTTCTTCTCGTCCGTTCTTCATTATGAATCTCTTATCTTAAGTTATTTCGTAAGTAGACTTTCAACATTTCCTAACACTCACATATCCCACGCTATTTACTGCTTCGCTCTCCCGCATGAGGAGTAAACCCAACACAACTCCTGGACGTCCGGTTCCCTATCACGCAAGAAAGTATTACTCGTAAGTCTAAAAGAAGGCCATCCGAAAAACGACACGAGAATTTTGCAATGACAAGGGGAAATGAATTGGAATTAAATATTTTCTAAAATAAATAAACCAAAAATTCTTTTAAAAAGGGAAACTCGTAATATTTTTCTATTCAAGATCTTATGAAACTTTATGATCTTTCGGAAATAATAATTCAATTAAATTTCTACTTTTTCCTTAAATAAAGCAAAAAAGAAGAAAATTGGCTTTTTATTAAATATTTTATTTATTTTCCGATGTAAGTCATATGTAAATAAAGTTTATTGGAAAAGGGGGCTGAGAAATATAGTTGCTCCCCTTCTTTTTATAGGTTAGGCTGTGCACGATTAGCCAATGTATAAATGAATAAACTCTGCTATCTGTTCTTGAATGGCTCAGAACTTGCCCCAAATGTGATGCAATCACGGACGGTACCAGAAAAAACTAAAGGAGCGACGAGAACAAAAATGATGAAAAATAATTAATCGTAATAGTTAATCAAGGTCATCGGCTTTAAAATACTCAACAAATTATTTCAATGATAAATCAATTTCTAATGAATATATTTTTCTGACTGTCAAGAATGTAAAAATATAATTCTGTAAATAAAAATCTCTCTGAGTTATCAGAGTACTTTAAAGTCAGTGAACAACATAATCTTTTAACGCACTTACACGCGTTTACGCTGTTTATTTTAATTACCTAATTCACTTTCCATTTGTAAAAAGTTATCCTACACTCTTCCTGAATTACAGTTGACTCCGGTTATAGTGAACTCTTATATACTGAACCCTCGGTTATAGTGAACTAAATTCACCGGTTCCGTTTTACTTTCATTACAAATAAGCATAAGAAGATTCGGTTACAGTGAACCGGAACCTCGGCTATAGTTAACGTAGGAAATACAACGTCCTGGAAATTAATTCCCGCCTGGAAAAGAATATATCGCCTCAGTGCGACAAGTTCGAACACTAGGCAGCTTGGAAAAAAATCGTCGGCTAAAGATCATAATCGAAGAAGTCTCCTCTGAGGTGAAGGAGACATTTTATTTTATTTGAACATCATCGGATATAGTGAACGTCGGATATAGTAAACCTCGGATATAGTGAACCATAAATGTTAGTCCCCAGAAGTTAATTATAGCCGGAGTCGACTGTATCAAGCTCACAGTAACACACTCGTACTATTAGCCGCATGCCTCCTTCTACCAAGGCGGTTCTGTGCTGTAAACTTCCGCTTGTTGCGCCCTCGGCCGGCGCTCACTGACGTCTATTTGCGCGCGCTGCGCAACCTCCGACCGCGCGCCGCATCGATCTTTTGTTATCGAGGGGAGAAAGCCAGATGAGCTCACTGCAGCGCTGCCGGCGTATCGCCCGGAGCTCCTCGTGTTCGCAAACAGCGTCGCGTCCCCCCACCCTTATCAACGGGCTCTCGCAAATAGGTGCCGCGCCGAGGGCGCTTAAGTCGCTGATAGGCACTACGCCCCGATCCAACCCCTGATAAGAGACTTATGGCGACCGGCGTTGCCATGCCAATTGGCCGTCATTGTTACGGTAAGGAGAGGAGAGGTTTGCAAGCGGTTTTGTTCCGAGAGTTCATTTCAACCCCACGTCATTCAGCGGCTGAACAAAAAGTACGTTGCATTTTAAGCTCTACCCGATGATAAATCGGCGCTTGAAACTAACACAACCTTTCATCTTTATAAAACAGCCTTAAAGATCGTCGTTAATATACGCTTGTTCCGGTTCGGGGGTGCTGCGCAATCAAACCTGAAAGGAAATCAAACATTTCAAAGTAAAATCCTCTGGACCTCGGATAACGCCCCCTGGTTTGCCTCTAATAAACAAACTCTACGGAAAATTTAACATCGAACTTATTTATCAGCGTGTTTATTCACTAACAAAAAGATTTACTCTAAGATTAAATTGAAGACCTTAGAAGAACAGATTTAATAACTTAAATTTGCCATAAGTCCCAGGCTATGATTCAAAATCCATAATCCCAAATGAGTTCAAATTCATCTACTATCAAATTAATCCTAAGTCACTATCCTCCTCAACCTCCTAACATTCCTCAGCTACATAAATTACTACTCATAAGTTAGGTCGGTCTCTGTCATTACCATAAATTGCGTGAGGTCTTTAGAAGAGGGGGGAGGGGTCAAGCGAATCTCACCTAATCTTACGTGGTAGAGAGGGGGGGTCTCGGCAAATATCACGTCATTTTTTCGCTAAAAACAGTGCTAAATTGCGAGAAAACGGTGACAATTTAAGTAAAGCACGTTTCTACCCTAAAATGTGGTTAAATCTTACACAATAATTTTTATCGTGGTTATGTGAATGCTACGATAAGTAACATAGTATACTGAGAAAAGAAATCTAACAAAAATCACCAAACTTTTGATTATTAATGAGATAAATCTCATTACCTGTATTATTACAGAAATTTTAAAGAAAAATTATCGAGCGTTTTTTGAAGTGCAATAATATTCATTGTAATTCACTCTGTTTTCTAAATATTAGTCATATCTAGTCTTAAATAAGTATAATTAAGCAAATTATGTTTTTTAACTAAATGTCAAAGCAATCAATCACAAATTAACGTATTTACATTAAAAATATGCATTTTCAAAAATCTCACGTGAGATTAGAGGGGGAGGGGGTCGAGACAAATATCACATCTCACAAGGTGGGAGGAGGAATCGAAAAATCACCAAAATCGCCTCACGTTATTTATGGACGGCTCCTTATTCATGTTTTTTTATTTGCAAGTACCTCGCTACTTTAGTAGTATTGCTTCAGAATTTTGGTGTTTTGCAGCTTCTATTTTTGGTGTATTAATTGTTTGAAACCCTCTTTACTCCATATCTGTTAAGTGATATATGCTCTGTCCTGGAACAATAATTTTATTTACAAAAAGGTTAATTTCAGTAGTGCAGTACGCCTACCTCTCAATACGTGGTGCGTGAATTATTGGTGGTCTTCGATGATAAGAACGGAGTTTCTTTTTTATACACCATCAAGGAAAATGAAGATTCACTCAATAGCAGGATGATTCCAAAATATTGAGTATAAGTTTAAACTTTAAAAAGATTCTTCGGTAATTGTTATTTTGTTTACGATTACTAATAAAATGTAGATATAAAAAAGTGTTGGCCTCTCTTTTCCTGGCAGATCACCACAGGGGCGGTCCACCATTGCCTTTCACTGTATATTAAGGAAGATCGTGAGAGGTGAATGGTAAGTGATTATGGATGCGATGAAGGTTCGGATGGAATACATGGACATTTGAAAAGATAAATACGCCATAATCACTATTTAAACAGCAGTGCCGGCTCGTGCCAGTTGTCGCATGTTCGGGCTGTAATCAACAACTTCGCTATTGAAATATACAGAAGTTAAGGCAAAAACTGCCCAAATACAGAGGGCAGCTAGAGAGGTCAAGAGAAGAAGTTTTCGTAAGTGAACCCTAGATCCAAGGGAGCAGCGCTAGGCTGGGTATCGGTCCTCCTGCGAGGTAGGCATACCAACTCACACGTGTCGAACCTGGGGGCCACCTTTTCAGGCTGAGAAGGGTAAGACAGAATGTAGGACAAACCTTTCAAAAGACGTCAAAGAGTGTCGAATTCTAAACAAAAAAAGAAAGTTATTGGGAATAAATATTAATATTTCAGCGTTACTCATAGTTATTCTTGAATGTGCAGAATTAAAATACAGAATAAAACTTGAATAATGGAAAATAATTTAAAATAAATAAAAATCATCATTCAGTTGCGTTGAGCCTTTCTCATGATGGTGCGCACAGAGGGAGGACATAACCTCCTGAAAATTTTGAAAGACTCCCGAAGTCTCATATATTGAACAATTTATTTCTGTAACCAGGTTTCATTCCTTATAAAAATGATGTATGGAACGTGTAAGGACACATTTTAAAATTTACACGGATGAGAATCGGACGTACATGTATATTGTTGCCTTATCTACGTATTAGTATTGCCTTATTGACTGAGATTTAAAAAATTGAAAAACTTAGACGTTTTACTTATAAAAGTCAACTCTTATTTGTCTGTAGTTATTAACCAGTTGATTTCCTATTTTTATTAATTAGAATTAAATTCTAATTTTCTTTGTGAATGACATTTTTCGAAAAATGTTAGGTATTTGCCAAAAAACTGCAAAATAATAGTACATTTTGTACTTTATAATCTCATATAAAAATCAATGTTTGTTTGTATTTTATGCGCTGCCATACCGTTCATCCGATTGCAATAAAACTTTGTCAACTTATTGCTTATACGTGTGCCAACAATATAGGCACAGTGCAATTGAAATGTGCGAACGTATGTAGCACATAGACGAGCGTTGATGATTTTATGCGTTTATGCCGGTTCAAGCGCTCCTGAACAGAAGCTCTACGCAACCCGCCCCACCATCAAGTGTTAAGTGTCTTCGATGCATATTCTGCCCCGGCGATTGTGAAATTTCGGCCGGAATTATTACTTGAACGTTATCTCGGACACGTAAGTATACTTTCTTCAAGACAATGTCATAGTGAATGCATACTCAAACATGAGGAAGAACATTTTAACAATAGGACACTCATAATTCACTCACCTTACTCGTCACCTTGCTGGATGCACTCACGATCGAAGAATATGTTTCGCAGACGTACAGCTATCCAAATTGTGACCATGTTACTGTGTAACAATGTATTTTAATCTTTGAACTAATTTAATTAATAGGACACTCGCCAACCATGCCCAAAACAGGAAAGAACAACCAAAAAAGTCATGTATTAAATTTTTGTAGAGCGTAGTGTAAAACGTGATTAATAATCACGTGACCTATTGCACGCGAAGAATAATATAGTGCAACAGCGAAGCATTGCCGAGTCCACTAGTTTTAAATGCAATTTAAAATTAAACTTGCTACATTGAACATGCCAATTTTATAAAAGTTCTGAAATTACATTCAATGTATTACATAAATGTGGCATGAAATGGTCAGAAATTATTAAACCTTTCAAAAACTATGAAAAAACTGGAAATTGTACACAGTAAATACCTTTCGGTGTAAATGTGTCTACAACGTAACGGATGAATTTGGCGCAGGGAATCCTAAAACGTACTTCCGTTGTAATCTCGAGATCAATTTTCCACACTACATACGTAACTTTATTACTACATACGTAGGCGTATTACTTCGTATAAGATACGAATGAGATGAGAAAGTAAAAACTGATCCTATCACAATACATTTTCTCGCATTATTTATAACTTTCTTACCTGCTGAAAGTATTTCCTTTTCAAGAAAACGTGAGAGTAAGGTTGTTAGCGAAGCGAGTTTTCTGAAGATCAAATAGTGTTTTTAAATACAAAGATACGTGAGTGTTTTTAAAAACAATCACCCACAACCGTCAGATACTTACGTCCTTTCACAAAAAAAATTATTATAACTGCACGTGATGTATTAGGTTTTAAGTAAAGAGGAACAACAGGATTTCACTGCTATAGTTACCTTAATATGCACAGATCTAGGTAAATATGCATTGCGATAGTTTCAGATATGTAAACCTCATTTCATTTGTCTTCCAAATTTAATACTGAACAACACAAAGCAATGTTTTTGAGGTTTTCTATTTTTCTTGCAGTAAATATAAAAAACTTTTCTACACCCACATCCCACACGTATCTAATTTTCAGCGTCATCCTTACTGCTCGAAATTTCAAGGCACCTAAGTCCTAACTTTCCACGCCATTTTTCAACCATATTGTTTCTTGTGGCTTGAATTGATTGACTGGTGTTTCCGACAACTGCAAAGGTCATTAGTCCCATAAGTATAGTGTATGTTTTTCGCGTGAGATGGAGATGTTCTTTCCCAGCTGGATGGCGAAACCCAGCGCCGACCTACACGTCAGGTTGCGGGGTTTTCCCTCAACCAGGTATCTCCAACCAGCGGGGCACTCCCAGCCGGGACAAGTTCTGGTTTCCGGGCATGTGAGGTAGTGTAGTGCATACAAGTATGTATGTAATGGGAAGGATATGGCAAGAAATAGGAAGGAATGATTGCGTGCAGTGTTTGTTGGGGTACTGTTCCGGCATTCGCCTCATGCTTTTCTATCGGCGATTGCTAAACCGCGGATATTGAAGTGAAAACCTATTTTTTCCTGTGTACCTTGTACCAAATGAATTTTTATAAGTACATTTTAGGATTATTTGAACTCAAACCCGTCCATTTTATAGCGCCTAAAAGAGCATATTTCAACATAAATGCTAATTTGTCCCTATTTTACTTTTTAAAATCTAAAATGAGACTAATTTGCCTAATTTATTTTGTCTACGGTTACTTTTAACTTTTTCTCTGTGTCGGCACAATAGGCAAGGCCTCCTACACAAAATGCACATTTTAGGCATACCCGAATACCTACTTAAGATCACGGAAAGTTTCCTCGCGAACAGATCGTTTGTAGTTAAAGTCAACACAGAGATATCTAACCCTCACACTATTGCCGCAGGAGTACCACAGGGTTCAGTCCTCTCCCTTATTATTTAACATTTTCAGTCACGACATTCCAATCCAAGGCGACTCCAACGTTGCTTTATACGCTGATGATATTTCACTATTCACCTCTCATAGCGATATTATAATAGCGACGGAGAATATTCAAAACGATCTAAACAGCTATATTAAATGGACTCAGAAATGGAGAATAAAACTAAATCACACCAAATGCCAAGTAAAAATATTTACTTTACGCCGACCAAAAACTCCCCCCGAACTTAGCATCAAGGGAAATCTCATTCCGTGGACCTCTTCACCGGTGAAGTACTTAGGAGTATTACTTGACAAAAGACTAACATGGAAACCCCACATCCACGCAACCGCTAATAAAGTCTTGGCCAAAACATCAAAAATGTTCCCCTTAACTAACTCTCGATCTGCCACTAGTTTCGAAAGCCGAATATTACTATACAAATCAATCATTCAACCCACTCTAACCTATGCATGTCCAGTAGCGTAGCACCCAGTAACCTCCAAAAGTTAGTTACATTCCAAAATAAGTTCCTAAGAAAGATCCTCAAGGCATCATGGTTTATTCCAAACTCCCAAATTCATCGCGAGCTCAATATATTGCCACTAAACGAACACATAAGTAAAATAGCCGACCATTTCTTTAAAAATCTTTACTCTTCACCGTTCCACAATATTTAATCTGGGTCGTCGTGCTTCATGGCCTCGTATCAAATCAAGGTTTCCTAAGGATACTCAGACCACCGTAACTTGTACTTTCTACACTTTCCTAGCGCCACCCTAACTTCCAACATGACATCTCAGACAAAACCTTAAAGCCTGAACACCGTTCAAAAATATATCATGTTCACGAGTAAGAATGAATACTCCTCGCTTTTTATTTATTTTTTAAATGGATGGCGATCATATCCAAAATGTTATAGGTATATGTACTATTATCAAACTCCTCGAGAGACAGCAATGTCGAACGAGAAGAAATAAATTAAGGAAAAAAAACAAAAGGCAAGAATCTGCGTCAATCTGCAAGATAGCGAGAAATGAATATACAGGACAAGGATCTTGCGACAAAAGTCTCCATGTCACTACTTCCTGACTTCGTGGAAAAGCCTGCTCAGCTTCTACGATAACGCGATTGAATTTCCGCGAAAGAAAAATGATCTTTACCGATAAGACACATTCATTTTCTCTCGAACACTTGAAGTATTAGTAATTTATTTCGAGGCAAAATACAGCACGAATAATTAGAGGACAAACAAGCTTGTTCGTAAATAGTATTATCGGAAAATATACAATACTGATTCTATATAATATTGATTTATGTTTGAGAAATATGTACAATATATTATAGAGGCGTGTTTTTTGTAAGTTTCCTGTTTTATTTGTACCTACTCCACCATTGAAAAAGCCTAACCGAGAAGTTGAAAGAACCATTTTAGGCACCTAAAACGCAATTTTAAAAATCTAAAAATCCGCAGTCTAGAGATAACATGCGCAAAGACGAGTCTGACGCTCCCATACTGTTTTTGAACTACCTTGGGGGAAAAAAAAATACTCAAAAAAGATACTAACATTTTCAAGGGAAACTCTACATTTTTCGAGTAATCGAATACCGAACAGTAAGAAAGTAGGTATACATATACATACATTTATTTGAACTGCAATTGGGTATGACCCGGTGGCAGTTAAATAATAACAATAATAAATAATAATAATAATAATAATAATAATAATAGTGAATGTGTGTATGTCTCTTTTTGCGAACTGTATATTATGTTTACAATTAACACACTGCTTCTCGCACATTCAGTACAGGATCATTGACTTTTGGGAACATTTTTCTCTCATCTCGTGGCCTAGTAGTAAAAATAAACTGCCATCGCCATTCAAGCAATTAAAAACCGATGACACGAAAGTCACCAAAAATCTGATTTCATCTCGTCCCAAGAGGAGTGCAATGCACGTTGCCCTACAGTGGAGCCGCAGTGGACTTGCTACGTTTTTCGGAAAAGGCCTATTCACAAAGTCATTCATGAGATTTGAACGAGATAGGCGACTTTTGTGCATTTAAAAGTTAAAGTCACAAAATAAAGAAAGCATGTTTTTTGTGATCAGTTTGAATAGTTACCGCTTTCAGATTAGCATATCATTCTTCACACTTCTTTCCGTAACATACTTCTTTTTATTTTCGGAATATTTCCCATTAATCATTGTATATTCACAACCACAGAAGTAGAAATGGGAAATATCAAGAAAACGAACTTACCTAGGTAAGCATTAAGTAATATTGTCTAATACTTTAAGGGTAAAAGGTAACTTAATGCTCATTTATTGTAAACATTGCAAACCAAGTGATGTGGATAAAACGCCAATTTTTTCACGATTAAATATCAACCAAGATTAAAATTGTGAGAGAAACAATGAATTGATCATATTACATTTTCTTTCTGATTTGACAAGCAAAGCATGGTAAGCCTATTCAGTGAGACTATTTTAATTAGACTGATTTATGTCATGTTGCACTTGCAGTGTTATCATGGATTAGCAGGTCAAGGAGCATCAGGGTGATCGATGCTTCGATCCTCGACCTCCAATGCTAATTTTTGCAAACAAATATTTAACAAATAAAGCAAGAACCACCAGAGCAACTAAAGAGGTACATGCGGTTTAAAAAATGCTATTTGGGTCTTCGAAGAGATTGCTAAACACAAGAAAATATATAAACAAATACCTAATTCATGTTTTTATTCATAATCAACAAGACACATTCCCTTAACATGGCTGTTTGAAACGGGAAGACAGAGACATCGCAATAAAAGCGGTCATCCACATTGCCTGGCAAACAAAACAAGAAAATTCATCCCTGATATATTTATCATAACATTGCCAAAACAAAAACCATATTACATACATGCTCTAGAAGCACGATATGCCTTTCAAACAAAATTTAACAAATAAGCATAACTACATTAACATACAAACTATATTTTCAAAATTAAGACAAAATATTACAAATAATTAAAAGCATAAAGAATAAGTCTTTAAAATATCGCATAAATATAAAATTAAAAACAAAAAAAAAAAAAACCTTAAAAGCTTAACATATAAATATTCCTTGCGTCAAAATAAATAGAAAGTGTCACATTTCACGAAAGAATATTTCACGTGCGGGAGCAATGCCGTTCGCGCCACGAGCCATCGGCGAGGGTCGAGGGAGAGGGACGAAAGCGGCCCGCCGCGAGATCGGCGGTCGCGTGCGCTCCCAGGTGGCTGCGGGCAGTTGCCAGGCCACTGCCGCACGCCACGAGCGGAAGCGGGTGGGACAAAGGGAGGGAGAGAGAAAGGAGGAAACGGACAGCGAGGAGGCAGAAGGAGACAAGAGAGCGGCGAGAATGGGAGAGGAAGTCGACACACGAGAGGGAACGATAAATTAAACCAGGACCATCCAGGAGAAACTATTTTTCATCTACGTCAGAACCACAAAGGAAAGTTTCTTGGTCAGTGTGAGGAAATGAGATAATCGGAAATCAGACCGGCGATGCGAAGTGTGAAAATGAAGTGGGGGAGATAGGCGGGAGGAAGAAAAGGGGAGGGGGAAGGAAAGAATAGAAATCGGAACCGAGAACATGAAGATGCGTGTAGAGAGGAAACTATCTGGGATGTTAGGCGAAAGCGGGAGCGGAGAGTCCGGCAAACCGAGATGGTTCAGAGAAAGACACTCAGGTAGTCGCCCAGTGCGAGCGCGTCGACAGCCATGGATCGGCCAGCTGATGCCAGCAAAGAGCGAGGGGGAGGGAGAGAGAGGGGGAGGCGGAGAAAGAGAGTGTGAGGCGGACAGAGAGGGGGAGGCGAAGAGAGAGAGAGAAAGGGGGAGGCGGAGAGAGAGGAGGCGAAGAGAGGGGAGAAAGGGGGAGGCGGAGGGAGAGGAGGGAGGCGGAGAGAGAGCGGGAGGCGGAGAGAGGGAGGGGGAGAGGAGCGAGAGAGAGGGGAGGCGAGAGAGAGAGGGGAGGCGGAGAGAGAGAGGGCGAGGAGGGAGGCGGAGAGAGAGGGAGGCAGGGAGAGGGAGGCAGAGAGAGGAGGAGGCAGGGAGAGAGGAGGCGGGAGGCGAGAGGAGGGGAGGGGAGGCAGAGAGAGGAGGAGAGAGAGGGAGGCAGGAGAGGAGGCAGAGAGGAGGAGAGAGGGAGGCAGAGAGAGAGAGGGGAGGCAGAGAGAGGAGCAGAGAGAGAGGGGGAGAGAGAGCAGAGAGAGAGGGAGGCGGAGGGGAGAGAGAGAGGGAGGCAGAGAGAGAGAGGGAGGGAGAGAGAGAGAGGGGAGGCAGAGAGAGAGGAGAGGAGAGAGAGAGGAGGCAGAGAGAGAGAGGGTGGCAGAGAGAGGAAGGCAGGAGAGAGAGAGAGGCAGAGAGAGGGGAGGCGGAGAGAGGAGGGGAGAGAGGGGGAGGCGGAGAGGGGGGAGGCGGAGAGAGAGGGGGAGGCGGAGAGAGAGGGGGAGGCGGAGAGAGAGGGGGGAGGAAGGGGGGAGAAGGAGGAAGAGGGGGGGAAAGGGATAGTGAGAGAAAGGGAGGGAGACAGAGTGAGAGTGTGTGTGTGTGTGTGAGAGGGGGCAGGCGTTCGCGGATTCCTGCGACCGCCGAGGCACGCGTGTCGGGGCGCGGGAGGTTGATCCGCACGCGCCAGGTGCGCCCTTGACACGCAGCTGGCGGGCAACTGCTCGGGGTCAACCGCCCTGCGCCGCCCTAGCCCACCCGCGCACGCTCTCCACACGCCGCGCGGACATCGGACTTTACGTAACGCGCGTCCACGATCGCAAACGGAAGGAACGCCCCCACTTGGAAAGAGATGAAGGCTTAGGCGAGATTAGACGGGAGAGGGCACCGGGGGACACGGCTGATGCAAGGAGGTAGCCCAACAGATGACGAAACGGCACGCATCCTTGTACGTCGAACCTCAGTCAATTCAGGTGACAGTAAAATGAACTCAACAGGACACATTCTGAAACCCATTGGAGTAGAATGCCATTTTTATGTGATGTAATACCGAAGTGACCACATGTACTGTCACTGAGTAAGATGTGAAGGGTAAAATCGAACAACAAAATTCATCTATGTCATATAGAAGGAAGGGAAAAAAGACAAACCCTTGTTTTATCCTGTTTTTAAAAAGGAAGTCCCTCACCCCATTGAAACAAAACAATATATGATCCTCAAAAAAACATTTAAAATTGAGTAGACCATCATCATCTAAAAAACTGTTCAAGCATACGTTCACAAGATAATTAAATATCAGCAGCATAATACACTAAAGTAAAAGTGAGAATTTCCTGTATTTGTAAAACAGCAAATTTAACACACATGTTGGCTGAAACTACTGTGAAACAAACAAGAATGGGAAATGAAAGACGAAACAGTCAAACGACTCTAAAAAAACTCAATCCAGTTCAAAATGTTTGACATTTCATCAGCAGGGTTCCCGTATCAAATTCTTTCAAAAACTGTTCATAAGTCCTTCCGTATCAGCAAATGTTTTAGAGGGAATGCAAGGAATATTATACATTCTAGTTCTCAAAAAAAAAAAAAAAAAAAACAAGACTGACTATCATATCAAAATTATTTTGAATGAAACTATTGAAATAAGGAAGATATCAAATGTTTAACCCAAGCTACTTCTGTACAATAAGCCCACACTTTCTGCTCTCGGCATATTTCCAGAGCAGAATTAATCATTTAAAAATTAAAACTAATTAAATTTTACAAAGGTGAAAATTTCTAAGACCAAGATGAAAGACAATGACACAATGCCCTTGAATTTTCCAAAGGGTAATACGCTGTCAAATATATGTTTTTTACAGCAACTTATCAATTCAACAGCACAGCAAAATATTTGCCTTTTCACATCTTCTAAATAACAATAAAATTTTTTAACAATGTCAACAATTTACATCAATTGTTTTCAAGTAATAAAAAAGTAAGATCTTCATTCTTAATAATTTATGCTCATTATAAAGATAAATTAAGTAACTGTTATGAAAAGTGCCAAAATGAGTCTAAGATATATATCAAGAAAATGAAGCAACAACTAGATTCAAAATTTTTAAAGGAAAAAAAAACTAGGAGATATAATCTCACAAAATAATCATAAGGTAAAGTAAGATAACATTTCTGCATTCAATTGAATTTTAGAAAATGTTAATTTCCAACCGACAGTTCCTTCCTATACAAATACAAAAAGTTTTGTTATATACAATTTTAGGGTTATATATCTTTATATATACATATCTAATTCCATTTTGTTTCATTCAGCAATGAAAATTATCATTTGCACAGACCTATTCAAAAAAAGCCCACACATTTTTCATTTACACGTTCCTGCTTGAAGAACTACCAGAGAGAGAAGTGATAATGCTGAGGTGAACTAGAAAAGGTTCTACAAAATAACCCTTTGTGGCTGTTTGGAGATTTTCTCCTAAAAGGACATCTTTCATTGAAACAATGTTAAAAGCACAAGTGTTTCAGTTGAGTTACATTGAAATTTTGCAGAAGTCCTGAATTGAGAGGTCAAGAGGTCCTTCAAAACGGAAGGTCAATATATCACAAATGTTTCCTTAAACATTGAAATCCTTGACAACTATCAGTTTTCTGAACAATTAATATACCCTCAGGTTTTATGAATAGGAACAATTTACAACCCAATACAGACATTGGAATTGTTTGAATTCTTCCTCACTACCTCTACCAAGGTAGTAATTGTTAACCTAAATGCTATCACTCAGTAATTTATAACAGCCATAATCAATGCCTCCCACTCAGAATAAAAATTTCTACTTATCTTCAGGAGTAGCCTGTGTAAGATACAAGTGGCTCAAGAAATCTGGACTAGTGTCTCGTTCCCAAAAATTCTCTTGCTTCACTTTGGGTACATCAAACTCTTTGTGCTTATGTTTCTTTGCTTTTATGTTTATGTTTCTTCTTTTTCCTTACTTCAGTATCCGGAGTTTCAAAAGATGTTTCACTCTCTTGTGAATGTTTCTTTTCCTTCTTAATTCGCTTTTCAGTTCCCATGGAAGAATTGGTTGGGAAAGCAAGTTCTATTTTCTTTTCATTTGCCTGGAATGTTTCTCCTTGTACACTTTCATGGCTTCTACGTTTGCCTTTCTTCTTTTTCTCCTTATCACTAATTTCTCTACTTTCATTTTGCTTTATTTCTAAAAAAGTATCTTCCACTTCTTGTTCAATTTTTCTGCTTTTTATCACTAGAACTTCCGGACAGATTATCATTTTCTGTAATCTCTGGTTTCACTTTTGTAATTGTAACTGGGGGCCCTGTCAATGATTCATCACAAATTTCTTTGTGTTTACTCTTCTTCTTTTCTTTCTTGCTAAAAGAAATATTTTCAGCTCTTGCTGCAGTCATACTCCTATTAACATCATCAACTGATACACTCTGTAATTGTGGTAGAGTTGTCAAATGTGATTGATCATACGCCTCTGATGAATGTTTCTTCTTTTTCTTGTTTGGTGACTCTTCATTAACCTCAGAACTGCGTTTTCTCTTCTTTCCTTTCCCAGCCTCACCTTCCTGAAATCAATATTTCATAAAAACTCAACCAAGAGTAAAGCAAACAAGAAATGTACAAGGAGGTTACTACATTTTTCACAGATATACACAAACACTAATCAGCAAAAACAAAGATTCCTTGAAAAGAAAGAAAAAAACCCACTGATTCATAGTCCCTTCACTATTGACATTATTAATAATAAACTTGGTAATCTAGCAGAGCCATCAAATCTATCCATACGTATCACAACAATCTTTCCATTCTTGTACTTATAGACAGATGCCAATGACTTACTGTTATTATCAAATAATTATCAATATTTTTGTTTCATTATATCTATATTGCTACCATAAATTTGGTTCAATGTTTTGCACTATAACAGTTAAAAACTAGTGGTGCTACAAAATGGCAAAGACTCTTGTATTAGTGTCCTATTGATTTCACCATCTAATAATTGCCCACGGCCTCTCACGGAACCTACCACCCTCTTGGAGGAAGTGAATAACACACTGGCACACTTAAACATAAGACAGACTTACCTCGGTCTCGTACCTTCATAAATTTGGCCATTATATCCGTCACCCCACCTAGATTTTTTTATATTTGTTCCCTTACTAGGTTTGGATTAGCCCCACCCCTCAGACACAACTGAAAACATTCACCTTCATGGGTTTCAAACCCAGAGCCTAAGTGTCAATGGACTGACTCAACTCCCCCAGCTCCTGACCCACGAACCCAAATCATCTGACTAGGCAAGGCTTACTTCAGGATGTCCGTTGGAGACCAGGACAATTCCTGAGCGAGCCCCACATGAAACTTGTGTAACCTGTAAGATAACTGGGATGATGGACCCAAGGTGAAAAAGAGGGCTATGAAGTTCCAAGAGTTTGGCAAGGACCGCCAGATTCAATGAACTGCTACTTCTGCAGGGTGGACTCCTCTAAACGACAGCCTGGCAAGAAAGTACTTACAGGCATTTATCTCAAAATACCATCATCCATTGCTCCTGTGCCACATGGCCCTGAACGTCCTGTTCCTAATCCTCCTCAGCACTGATGATGACAGTTATAGTAATTTGGAAAGTGCAGAATATTTTGAAGGCCCTAATTACTGTGATGAAAAAGGAACCAATGAAAGGAAACATACTATCCCAACCAAAAGGACCTAAATAATTTGATCAGCGACCTTGATCTTTCAAAGTCCAATGCTAAACTCTTAACATCTAAACTGAGGCAGTGGAACTTGGTGGATCAAATAGCGAGTGTCAAATCTGAGAAAGTGACACAACAATTTTTCCATATTGTTCATCAATGAAAATAAACTTTGCTATTATCATGATGTAACTGGTTTGTTTGAGAACATTGGAATTACTCTTCATCCTAGCAAGTGCTGAATCTATGTAGACAGTTTATTAAAGACTTTGAAAGCAGTAATACTCCATAATAGTAAGTTTCCGTCAACTCCCCATGCCCATTCAGCACAGCTTACAGAAGATTACCGCAATGTGAAGAGTTTGCTAAATGCATTGAAATATGAAGAATATGATTGGGAAGTCACAGGAGACTTCAAAATAATTGCCTTCTTGATGGGTCTTCCAGGAGGGTTTACTAAGTTTGTATGCTATCTATGTCTGTGGGATAGCAGGGACACTAAAGCACACTACCATAAACAGTATTGGGCTAAATGTACTGAGTTCTCTGTATGGAATCACACCCTTCAATGGGAGCCTCTTGTAGATCTTCAAACAGTTCTAATGCCCCCTTTGCACATAAAAATGGGGCAAATGAATCAATTCATGGCAGCATTGGACATGGTATCTGCAGCATTGAAGCATCTACAGCATCTGTTCCCAATGTTTCAGAAGCAAAGTTAAAGCTGGCATATTTGTTGGACCTCAAATCAAGAGTTATCAAGTGTTAAGTTTCCCAAGCTTTTCAACGCAAAGGAGAAAAGGAATGGATCAGTTTTGTTAAAGTAGTTTCAGGCTTCCTTGGAAATTGTAAAGCTGAGAACTATGTTGAATTGATTGAGAGACTGGATAAAAAATACAGCAAAACGAGGTGTAGGATATCTCTGTAAATCCTTGAAGCACCCCTTGATATCTTCAAAGAGAATATGGGTGCCTGTTCCAAGGAGCAAGGAGAGTCTTTGTGTCAGGACATGCAACATTTTGAATGTAGCAACCAGGGAACCTACAATGAACACATGGTGGACTATATTTGGGGACTTATTCGTGAAAGTGATACGACACACTCACGCAAATCTTGCAAAACTACACATTTTTAGGTTTCTTGACATTAATTTGTATAATTTTGGTTAAATTATGTTATTGATTTAGAATACAACTTCTCTTTTTTTTACCAACATTTTGTTCTCCTGACCTCAAAAGCAAAGTTTTGGAGGAAAGAAATGTTTCCTAATTATTTTATGATAGAACCAATTAGAAAATGATTACGATAACCCAGATACAAAAATTGTGTTACACAGTGTAATTTGAGATAGTATATACCACTTGTTTTATTAAAATATTACAAATTCCTCTCACTGAATAGAAGAAGAATGTATATTATCAAAATTTATCAAATGGAACTTAACCCAAGATGCTTCCTTTAAAGTGTAAATCAAAGAGTGAATTTTCACAATTTATATCTACCTGAATTGAAGACTGACCTTCTTCACTGGTTCTATGGTTATGTTTCACCTTTTTGTGTTTAGATTCATCTTTCTTTTTGTGCATAGATTCATCTTTCTTTGAACTGAGCTCCTGAAAAGAAAAAAAATATTGTAATGAAAACAGCTGCATATGCCCTGTCATCATTTCTGCACACCAACCAATTACTTTATACTGGTTTCTCACTCTGCCTTAATCTTGGATATGTAGCGATGAAGCTTGGTTTTAGAAGACAACTTGAACTCTTGCACATCATGAATATGCCCTGGACAGGAGCATTCAATGCTTTAGTCCCCGAATTAGATACCAGCTAAATCAATATTAAGCATTCATAAATGTTTACTTTTATTTATACAGTCCATCATATTAACTGTTCAGGCCTGAAGCCCCAGGTTCATAAATTAAGTTGTAATTTAAAGGGAAAAAACAAACAAACAAAAAAGTATGATACATCATCCAGAAGGATGTAACAAGTAAACTTTACTTTATTTGAGAATATAACGTGCGACAAAAGCACACACTTTCTCGTATTATTTCTAACTTCTCCTCTATATTATACTATTAGATTAAGTTGCAAAGTATTTTCAACCAGCAAAAATTTATTTCCGCTCCCAGATCCTAAGAGCCGACACCCATAGCACTACGCCACAGAAGCGTCGTATAGCAACAACATTCGTAAGCGAGAGATATTCGGAACCTTTAAAACTATCGTGGTAAAAGTTGGTTCCACGGGTAGTGTCTGTAACAGCGGCGGCTTGTAGGTTGGTGCTAGTATGCCATAGCGCGCGCTCACCCACACCCACCCACCCACACCAAAAATGCAAACACAAATGTGTGTATAAAATATAGTTTCTTCAAAATATTTTTCTTTATAGTAATTCATTTTAATGAGCGCTTAGTCATTCGATGCTCTATCAATACTCTTCAAATGCAGAGAGTGCAGTGCTGTCGTTCGCCTCCTACACCTCCGAGCCACCTACGGATTGGCATCGTGTTTGCCCATTTAACACCGTATAAAGAACGCTGTTTTGGTTCGTTTACGTCTCTTATGAATGAAACGGTGCCAAAATCGAACTGGCACAGTAGTTCACGTTCTATTCGGTAGAGTGCACTAATGGCACTATCTTTATCCAGCAGACTATCTCTCACTTGGGATGACCCCGATGCCATGGTATTTCGTCTCTCCTAGTGTTTCGCACATGGAGGGGTGCGTACGCCGTGGGCGTAAGGTTTCTCCTCTTCTTCCCGTACACTTCAGCGAACTCAAGAAGCCGTGACCTCTTAAGATTACTGTCGGCGCTCAGACCTTCAGGTTGAGTATTTTTATTTTTTCTTCTTATTAGTGGTTTTCAGTTTAATCTTCATTATAACTTAAATAAACACGGTCACTGCTAAATTAAATTTTGCTGCCCACACATTTTATTTTAGGGATTACAAAACCAGTTTTAAAATATCGCAATGATGTTAACATCGAGGTTTTGTTATCGATATTAAATCACTAAATGGCACAACCAATATAATTCCGTACCCCTGGTCTATAATATATTTAAATTTCAAGTCAATAAATGTTACTTCATTGTCTGTGCACGTTTGCTCTAATTCAGTGGGAAATGTAGTTATTCAAATTATCGTTCTTCATGTTGTCGCGACAGGAAGCATTCCTTGACGAAGGACATTATGAGAGATAAGAGCCCAAATGTATTGCTTGTTTGCCCTTGAAAATAGATTTTATTACATCGGAGCGAATATTTTATCAATCCTTGCAAAAAACGCTACTCTTCTTTCTGCATTCAAAATTCAAGTAGTATATGGCTTAGGGTAGGGAACAGAATTTTAGAAAACATGCCCAGGATTCACTTCTCCAGGTAGCACGTCACACGTTTTTGACGTAAAATAAATAAGTTGAGAGATTAAGTAGTATTTTGTTAAAACGGTTCATACAAATGGATAGACAATTGATTTACTGTGACATACGTTGTAGAAATCGAATAAGAGTTGAAAAAGTGTTTAAAAGTTGCAAAGTCGAAAATCAAATACAGGCACTTCCGATTAATTTATACGTATTGATTGTATTTGAGAGGAAGTGTTTCAAATGATTTTTAATAGTTTCTCGAATTCTCAATATTTTTCTGCAACAACACAATCATCAATTAAAATTCCTGGACGGATTCGAATCCGCGTGTTTTCGCACCGAAGCACTGAATCCATGCACGCCATTTATTGACCTCGGCCATCGGCACGGGCTGTAGACTTCTATAATAGTCTTCAAGACATGATTATTTAAGTTCTACCACTACAGAGACGAAAAATTGAGAAAATGTCCTTTGAGCAGCAAAAATGGCAGCTGGGAAGCGAATAACGCATAACCCAAAAGCTACTCGAGACGAGAGATTAGAAAACTAACTAGTGCGAGGAAGTCTGTGCCATTCTATATCACCACTACTTTATTTACCATATGTTCTTACATAGGAGAAGAAACTTGATTGAAAAATTTCGTGCGGTTTGATACACCTTTTTTTTTTTTTTTTTACAAATTGCATAAATTTCAGACAGTAATTACGCGAAAACAGCTCGTTTTCTCAAAAAATTGTACATGAAGGTTTTTGCAGGGCTGAATTTTTTTTACAACAGACTTTGTTTAAAGCAAAAATCGCTATCTCCAATTTTGAAGTTTTCAAATGTTCACTTTTTGGCATTTTCGAAAAAACAGAACAGCTGAAAACGGGACCAGCACAATATTTTTTTTCCGTTCCTTATTGCATATGAGGGTCAATCCATTTTAAATGGTCGAGAATTTAATAAATTGTTCGCTCGACCATCTCAAAAAAAATTTCATATTTTGTACATAAATTACCTTATGTTTTGGCTGTTCAAAAACATCTTTGATTTATTTTTATTGTATCTGGTTTGCAAATGGCGGTCATTTTTGTTTTAAGCCGTGCGCCATTTTTCGCGTTAGTAGAGGTTTACTCTTTTCAAAATTATTCAGCTCTGGTTTGTTCTAGCATTCTACAATAAAAAGTATTGGATTAAGTATACTCTGGCTTGCAAACTGAAATTTTATTTACCTAACTTCTATGTTTTTATTTGAGAAATCTATGGAACGCAAATGAGCCAAGTTCGATTTTCAGAGAGTAATTTCTCAAACTTTATTTTCTAGAATACATTTTATGAATAATAATGATCATAATAATATTTTAAATAACAAAGAATCTCAGCCTTAACTTTTTCTGTGTTCACTAGAGTTATTTTTTGTAAAATATCATTGGTAAATTATTGGTAACGTACCCATTGAAAATTACACCCTCTTAAAAACTGGAATCTTCGATTTTTTTCCTTCAAATTTTCAACTGTAATATCTGTTGGGGAACCAGATAAAATCTGAAAATTGCAGACATAGTAGATTGCTATGACACCACATTTTTCAATACATATAAAAATGTGCAACTTTCAAAATTTCAGTTTTCAATGAAAATCGGATATGTGCATGTTTATATTAGAACTTTGTTTATTCAAGCAAAAAATTCACAGCCTTTGAAATTGTCCTAGGGATTTCATGTAAAGTACCCCCAAAATTTAAAGATGAGTTTAAAATTCACAGGGTCTCTAGTTAGGTCTTGCAGACATTGATTCTTGAGAATGGTTTAGACCCTAGCAATATTTATCCTCAAATGGCTGGACAGTCACACCTTAACGAAAATTCACTTACCTTGTTTCAGGGAATCCCAAAATAGTATTTCCATCACAATCTTGAAACTGATTTTAGCATTACAATACTTTTTCTATCCTATGTGCACTATGAACTAACAATAGGAAGTAATAAAACATATGGAGGTCAAATTTTGGGCATTTTGTGCAATTTGATATTGAATGACTCAATTAACATGTTTTAGTAAAGGGAACTATTTTCCTCTTTCTTCTAACAAATTCAAGATATTCCAGGTGTATAAATGGTAGTGCATTTCCTTAACAGGGTAGCTGCCATAATTTGGGAGATATTTTGTTGGTATGGACAGCTAGCCTGCAGATGCTACAGTGTTGTCAAATTCACAAACTCTTGGCAAGCTTAAAGAGCTTCCTGAACAATAAGATGCCTTCAACAGAAATGTAAATTAGGGATTCTTAATTAAGGTTATAATCTAAATGCTTGTTTCTGTAGAGCAGGTGTCTTCAACCTTTTACTTTGTTCTTCTAAACTTCGCAAAATTATTCTTGTATCTTTATTTAATCTTAATAAAAGAATGAATAGTGAGGTAGTGACTCAGATTTTATTTTATTTATTTTCTAGAATACATTTTATGAATAATAATGATCAGAATAATATTTTAAATAACAAATTGATAAAAATAAATGTTTATATCCAATTTATATTAATTTTGTAATTTTTACTTAAATATTATGAATCTAATATTTTAGATAAGAAAACCACTACCTCATTCCTAAATGAAAATTCCTTGTGAATATGATTTCTATTTTATCTGTGTTGTGGTTTAGCATATACTGCTTGTGGAACCCATGTCAATATTCCAGAGGACCCTAAGGATCTGCAGAACCCAGGTTGAAGACCCCTGCTGTAAAGTATGAGATACTGAGCATGATGGCCACCAACAAAACCCACACATGCCTTCGATTGAGCATACGGTAAGCAAAGGTGATGATCAGTAAGACCGGTCAGCAGGGACAATTATACTGCATACCTATGGAGTCTCTAATACAAATCTCATACTCAAATAGCTCAGTGGGTGCATTTGCACAACTGTCCATTCTAATGCAAAAATCCCCTGAAGTACTGATCCATAGAATTTCAAATCAGTTGATTTCCAAAACAAAAAATCCCAAGGACTAAGAAAAAGTAAGAAATTCATCATATTGCCTCCTAATGCTAAAGACTAGCAATTCAGGAGAGAAATACAGTTCTACATGCGCATTCGAGGCCTATAATCATATTGTACATTATCCAGGGTGAGTCACGCAGCTTTAGCACCTCCTGCAGTTTTTGAAGGGTTGAAGTTATTGCAATGTAGTTTTCACAGAAGTGCATAATGGAATGAGGCTAATTATTACATGAATTCATTTGTATTTTTCGAGATATTGAGGTAACTTTGTGAAGTTGTTTTTTTGTTTTGTTATTCAAATGAAACTATAATTTTTTTAGATTACCATGACGAATGCAAAAAGAAAAATTCAATGATATACATATTATCATATGTTAGATAAGCATTATCTTAAAACTAAACTTTTGGGGCCCAAGGCCTCAAAGAAACGTTTCTAACGCCGCAATCTACAGGATATGATCTTCTTAAGCATTCTATTATATTTTTGCTGATCCAGCACTTATCGATATTACCCCACCTGCTCAGAGACGTTCAGAATCTGCAACTACATGTGAATGAGAGAGAGACAGAGAGAGGGAGAGGAGAAGAGGAGAGAGGGGAGGGGAGAGAGGGGAGAAAAGAGGGGAGGAGGGAGGGGAGAGAGGAGGGAGGGAGGGAGGGAGGAGAGGAGAGGGAGGAGGAGAGGGAGGGAGAGAGAGGGAGAGAGAGGGGAGAGAGAGAGGGAGAGAGAGAGAGGAGAGAGAGAGGAGAGAGAGGGAGGAGAGAGGGAGAGAGGAGAGATCGGGAGAGACGGGGAGAGAGGGAGAGACAGAGAGGGAATGAGAAAGAGGGAGATGCTGGGTTTTGCTAGTTTAAAATATACGTTAAACACGAGTCGCAAAAAGATCAAAATAATTCAAAAAAATGTTTATCTAACATGACAATATGTGTATCATTGGATTCGTCTTTTTACGCTTGTAATGATTGACTAAAAAAATATTCATAGTCCCATTTGAAAAAACAAAGCTGCCTCAATAGCTTTTAAAATAGTGATAAAATCTAAATGAATACATGCATCAATAAGCCCCATTCCCTCATGCACTTCGTGAAAACTACATTGAAATAACTTCAACAATTCAATAATTACAGGAGGTGCAACGTGATTCACCCTGTACATTCATTACAGAGCTTCAGCAAATCTCTTATTTCTTTCTTTTCTTGGAATCTGGATACATTATAGAGTTCCATTCACTGTACATTCATTCTTTATCCTTTTATATTTTTCCCTTTATATTTTTTTCCCACAAGTTTTCCAACATACTCTCTCATTTTGAACACAACATTTTCATCCTTTAACACTCACCAGCATTGATGGTTCTATATCCACAATACTGCTAGAGTTATTAAAGAGTTGCACCTTCCTTTTCCTTTCCACGAAAAGTTGATGAATTATACCATCACCCTGCATTCAAACAAGAGGTAAAACATAATAAAGCATTTCAGAATACTTTCAGACTACATGTAGAGAAAGACAATAGCATACTAATTTTCAAATTTTGGGAACAACAAACACAGTGTTTTCATACTTTTACATTGAACCCCCCGAAGGCCTCCAAATACATTTTTATTCTCACATCCTAATGATTAACCACGGACATTCTTCTACAACATTAAATCAACAAGAAACATTCCTATAAAACCAATTTAATTTAAAGATTAGGTAGCAAGTTCACTTCTCATTTTGCTGAATTTTGGATATGTTGTTTATAATGAAGAAATAAAGACTGTTTTTTTTCTACTTTCCACCTTCAAATCTAGTCAGATTGACCACAGAATATCTTATTTTGAAAAAACATTCTATGCATAGTTTACGTGTTAGTGTTGTTCACAAACAGACAGTTTTCGAAGAAAACACAATTTGTGTGCATATCCAGGGACTCCAAAACTTATATTTCCATTGAAATTGCGAAATTGATTTTCTGTAGCATTACATAACTTTCTCTGTACTCTATATTCAAAAAAGTAAAAACCCCCACCCCCACCTACACACAGCTGGTTTGTGATGTTTTAAGAACAGACCCTGCCTTTTCCAGAATTTCAGGCAAGGTGGTGAATCCACTTACGCGAATGAAGACAGTGTCCAATACATGACAAAAATTGTTAACATAATACAAATGTTGAAAGATGTGTATTACAAGGGCAATAGTTGTCTGTTTCTTAAGAATGAAACCTGATATAACAATGTTTTCACGGCCTGTGAAAGGTTGCAAGAAGATCAACCAAATAATTCCTCCAGCTTTTTGCACAAATGCAGATTACAGTGAAAGTGAGGCAAGTTAGAATGGTGAATTGGTGACCGCAACACCTCAAATATATTTCAAAAAACATTTTGATTACTTGAATATTGTAAATTACATAAATTATGATTATTTGGACAGAAATAATTTATAATATCATTAGAAGCACAAAATAAAACAGAACTGTTGTGTGACACTGTAGCGAAGACTGAATAAAAATAAACAAGCAGATTCTATTAGAAACTGCTCACAAAGTGCATCTACACCTCAAAATCCCAGAGGTGATGTAATAAACAAGGAATCATTCAAATTCTATTGCAACATTTGAGCTAGAACATACTCGAATATCAGCACTGGTCATTGAAATCCCTCACTAAAAGAATTAATTCAAGAGATATTTCCTTAAAATTTTACACATAAATCTCAAAATCTAAAAATGGCTACACACATTCAGCATTCGCCGAGCAGCGAGCTAGTGCTCGCCCAATCCCGAGCAGCTGACGTGTTCAGAGAATGTTCCCTCCCTTTGATGTGCCCAAAAGACCGACACGTAGTGGGTAGGGCGAATACCAATTGTTCGTCCCTCAGCAAATGGCAAGCAACTCATCCACACTACTCGAGATTCGGTGAGCAGCTGCCCACTGTTCGCCGAATAACAAATGTGTGGAGGAGCCGCCTTCATATTTCAAAGGTGTTCACACGTTTCTGCTTTTAATGAAAGTCATTGTTACCATTAGTGACGAGGAGGGAAACTGAGGAAAACTTGGTGTTCTTTAATAAATACAATAATTATTACAGAAGATGAGGAGGAGAAGAAGAGGTATGAGGAAGAGAAAAATCAAGAGAAGAAAAAGCATGAGGAGGAGGGACAAGGAAGGAGAAAATAAGAAAAACAAAAGAAGAAAAAACATTCAATATGATATAAAATATTATAGAACTAGTAAATCAGGACATTACTTACTTCTCGAATCATCTTTGTCCATTTATTTGGCAGATCAAGATCCAAATTTTGATGTCGCTTTTTTGAAGGTTTTAAATGTTGATCTTTAGAAATGGCTGTATTGCTTTTCTTCTTCAGTAATTCCTAAACATTTCAATATATAATTACTTTATGACACAATTCCTGAAATTTACGCTGCAAAAAATTGTTTTGCTTTATTTTCTTCTCATAAATTTCAATTCAAGAAAATTCTACATACTAAAGATCATTAAGCTGAATAATACTGCAAAATTTTTTTTATTAACACATATTTTTGGGCAGAATTTTGTATGTTTACATCACTATATTATGTTTATCCAAGTTTCAGACTACTCCACTTATGTACATTTTCATGGCCATTTTATTCACAGATTGTAATCTGAATTTTTCTCGTTTATGTATGTAAAATTAAAATTTTTCTCAGGCTCTTAGTTATCTCAGTACATTTATTTATTTCATAGAGAAATAGGTTTTTCATTTCTGCTATTTCATTGGTGTGTTCAGAACAACATTGTGATAAGTAGGGAACGGACTTTATTGTAATAAAAAAAGCAAAATATGTACTTATTTTTTCAAAAATATGTAAGAAAAAATAGGAAATATGTGAAATAAATTTTCGTTATAATGTTTACAATTCCATTCTTCTAGCGTTTTCCGAGCAGAGTACGTTGCCGATCAGAACTTTACATGGATTCAGAGAGATTGAATGAAAGTTTTACATCTACAAAAGCAATTATTCGCTAGTTTCTTCCGAAACATAATACTTTCGTCTGTGATAGAAGGGGAAAAGGGAGCAAATTCCCACCCGAACCCCAGAAAAGGGAGAAGACAATGATCTGATTTTTTTTATCGAGTTACGCATGGGGTCTATGAAACACGAGTAAGCACGTGGTTGAAGATCCTTCTGCTTCACGTACTACATCCGCTCATCGTTGATCCCGATTACGCTGTTTCCAAGAAGCACTGGGGCGGGGGGAGATAAGTTTGTCAATTAACAGCGATTGTCTGGCGTTAATAATAAAGTAAATGTAAAAAAAATATGTAGCTATAGATAAAATATGTAAAAATATGTAATTATACCAAAATATGTAAAATAAAAATGGTTCCAATTCGTTCAGAATGTCGTGGTAAGTGTAAAAAATATTAGTGAATGCAGGTATCTTGTCCCTGTAAAAATATGTATTTACATGAAAATCCGTTCCCTAGTGATAAGCATTTGACGAGTGTAACAAGCCATGAGTGGGCTAACATCATATGCAAATATTATAATCATAGCTTTTTTTCTCCCCTTCACATAGTAAATGTGAGATCAGTTTCCTTTCTTTTCAACATTGCTAATCGCAAGCAAATGTATTGTCGCAGTGTGAAGTGTTCTAAAAAAAATGGGCATCCTATAACAAATGGTTACCGAACAACACGTGTGTTATTTATCTGTTGTTGTAAGTTATTATCACTTATTATTATTATTATTATTTTTCCTTCTGTTTTAATAATGTGTAGAGTGCTGTAATATTTTTAATATTGGCTTAATGTTTTAACCCATTAGCGCATGACGTCCACTGATAAAATAGCTCTTTATCAATTTTATTTAAGATGTTTTTCAACATTTTGCATTTACATTTATTTAATTGTAAACATTGTATTAAAATCTAATTTGACACAAGTATTCATAGGGGAAAAAATGTAAAAATTACTTGCTATATTAGATTATAGACAAAACGGCAACAAGATTATTTCAGGCTGCAGGTGAGGTGTACGTCGTAGAATTATTATGCCTACACTATTGCACCAATGACACGACTTCTTTTATTTCTTACTATCTTACATGTGAACTTATTAAGAAAATATGGAATTTGAACTGATTTTGCTTCTCTAATCTTATATAATTATTCAAATATTTAGCTGTCCATCTATAAATCTTTCACTATGAAGTTTAATCTTATTTTAACTATCAACATCAGAAAATACCACATAACCAATAAGAAATTAATTTAGGAATTATATTTGCATGATAAAAGCAAACAAGTGAATGATTACTTGAAAATATGGGATGTAGTAAGACTATTGTTTGGGAGAGAGAATGAAAGTTGACAGCACAGGGGACTTATGTAATGGGCACTGAGATGGGTTTTGTCATCGAAGGACAAGAGTGATTTATTTTAGACCATTATACAGTAAAACCCCGCATCCTGTAATAGCTCAAACATTAAGAGTACGAAATTCTCTGTACGTTTTGAAGTAAATTCCTTTCATGAATACACTTTCTATTATTTCATAAATAAATAAAATACTAGTACGAAATCATTACGAATTGCCAAAAATGAACATTTTATTGAGTTTCGGAAAATGTAAACTTTGTATTTTTTCTTACAGTAGAAATACTATTTCCCTCCTTTCATTCATCAATGAGTCCTACACGGTTGCATCGTCAAAAATTCATTACGCATCAGTATTAATATGTCTTAGATTTCTGATGTTAATTTAGGCCAGATTTCTATTTGACTTTGTAATCTTGTTTATTATGTATCTAATTATACATATTAAAATCCTTATTGATTGTATCTAAACACATTATACCCATAGTTTCAAAGAAAAAAAAAGCATATCCCCTTATTTACATTTTCCCTAGGGTCCCATGAAAAGTGTAAATGAGGTGTTTTACTGTATTACAAAAATGTGTAAATGCAGGTTGACCATCACTTTTCAGGTCAACCCTGAAAAGTGATAGTCAACTGAAGGTGATGATAGTAGGATATTCAAAGTTCAAATTTTTTTAGTTTGAGAATTTCAGACATAGCACATGTGGAATTGTTAGTTCTTAGACATAAATAGGAGCCATGATGGTCCCATCACAAAATGAAGTTGTCAAAACTTATTTCACAGGTAGAAACATTCATTTTAATAAATGAACTGTAACGTAGTTAATAATTAATAGTTGATAATAAGGAACAGTTTCTAAATAGTTACAATAAAATGTTTAGATTATGTAAAGCTTTACATTAATTGTAATATAATCACTAAAAGAGTGGAGAAAAATTAATGTAATAATGTCACTGAAAATTACTTTTCATGAAGCACTGCTCCAACTTTTTTCTTTAAAATTTTTTCCACAAATAAGAACTAGAGGCTTAAAACAGTGGTGCGGGTCTCATTTTCTTTCAACTCTATGAATTTTAAAAAATTGCCAAAGTTAGAAATAAGGCATAAAAGAATGAGCTATTGTAGCGGCACTAGATTGATTATCACATACAACTACACTTTGGATTGTTAGTTAAATGCCCATTGTAATCCTTTGATGTAGAAGCTCAAAATTAATTACAAACACATTTCAGGACTTCCATGAACCATGTTTAGTACCTAACAATGCCCATTTCACCACCAGAGCCTGAAGACCTCTAGTATTTGTAAAAGCCTAAGCCCTGTAAGAGCCTAAAAGTGCCTCATCATTGTAACTGAAGCCATTGATTCTGAATTCAAAAGTGTTCCTAGCCAGAAATCTCAGATAACATTAACTGTGCATGCATAAAGAGGTAAAAAATGAATAATAATTATAATATTATTATTATTATTATTGAGGCATGTATTTTATTGTTTTAAATGATTTTTTTTTAATTATTACAATCTAAGTTCATGTAGACACATGATGATCTACAAAACATTAAAATCTAGCATTATTTAATGTTAAAAATATTTATTTAATATAAACATTAGACAAAATTAAAAAACAGGTACTTTTCCATTAACAAATGTAAAACTCAATAAACAAATGTATAACTTAACATACACAGAGATTAGTTCTATTGCTAATATTTCAGTTACTTTATTTATATCATTATTACCATGTTCTAATATCCAAATCTTCACATTGTGTTTGTAAATATTCAAGGACTTAACTGTTCAAGGACTATTACTTTTCAATGTAATCGGTAAACGATTAGAAACAATTAAAACTGTGTTTCATACATCTATAACATTCCAAAAATAAGAATTTCTAACTGTCATGTTGTGACAGCTCTGCCATTGTTGTATTCCAATCTGATATCTCACAAAAGACTGGCCAATGAAGAGCAGGAAATTTCAATTTGGAATTTTGAAGAATGGCAAAAATTACTCTAAACTAATCAAATTTTAAAAACATTGTACATGACTTTTTAAAGAAATGATTTTTTAGGACAGATTTCAGTTAACAAAAAATATCATCAATATGAAATTATTGAATTGTTCATTTTTTGTTTACAATTTTCAAAAATACAATGTTCACGAAAAATAGAATCAACACCAATTTCTTTCCCATTTTTGCTACTCATTGCAACATTTGGAGCCATTTTCAAGAAAGTAATTGTTCAAAAATTGCCTCTACTTCACAAAAAATTACCCTAAAACTACTCATATTTTTGAAAAATTGAATGTGTCCTTATTTGAAAATTAGTTTTTAATGTACAGATTTCATTAAGGAAAAATTTCTTTCTTTATTATTGTTGTAGGAAGATGCAAAAGAAAAGGTTTGAACTTTTGCAATTTTTGAAAATTCAGGGAATTCATCAACAATGTGACCAATAACATATGCGTCTTTTGCTCTATCAGAAGGGGATTAAAAATGAACTTGGAGCATTTTTGTGAGAATTTTGAAAATATTGTTGAAACACCATGTAAAGTTACCTCAAAAATCAAATTCAAGCGGCCATGACATTAGTCAGATCAAAGAATATCAAATTCAGTGAAAATCCGACCTATGGTTTAGCTACTGTGTTTTCATGGGCAGATGGATGCACTGCGGACAGTCATTTCACCATAAACCCATTTTTCTAGCATCACCAAACATAAATTCTGTCTACACAATGTGCTAAGGAAGTCATTTATAGGAACACAGTATTCATTTTTTCGTTACCAGGGTCTGGCAATAAGGCCAAAAATCACCATTTTCCCTTCAGTTTAAAAAAATCAAGATTTTTTTATACCTCTATGCTGCAATCTCTCTGATTTATTCATTTCTGTGTGGAAGTCTAAGTGGAATCATATACTTTTATTGTAGAGTTCATAAATACACATTCAAATGAGTTTGCAGTCTGTAACCTTTGTAGTTACACACCCACAATAAGTCAACAAATGCAAATGACATGCAGTCAGGTTTGCAATCATCTCTTCCCTTATAGCAGGCATCTAACAGATATGGGCTACCAAATGGCATGTGTTTACATTTCCCTCACTTCCGTATTTAGGACTTATTAGAAATTATTTTAAACAATTTCTTGTTGCTTACATATTCTTTTCTTTCAAAATTTTGGCCCTTATTTTTCTCACCTTTATGATAACAAATTATTATTGTCAAATCACATACATTGAATGAAGTTTATGAGAACGTTTTTTATAAAAACAATGTTATATACCTTAATAGGTAAAGGTGTAATTTCTTGTGTCCAAGGTGCATCAGTAGTTTTCATTTGGAGAGGCCTTCTCAAATGCTTGAAAAACCAAAACCCTCTTGGTTGTAACCAACGCATTCCATAACTGAAATTACCAGTCGACACTATACAATTTAATGTGCTCCTTGAAGCTTCATTGGGTTGTTCCATAATTTGCCAGCGGCCACTTGGTAGATTTAATACTTCACCTCCCTGCAAAACAGAACTCTATTAACATTAATGTATAATTGAACATGCACACAGCAGCGTTACATTACATACACCAAAAAAACAAAAAAATTAGGTAAGGTTATTAAGGTTAATTTTTGGAGTAAAGGATTCTATAATTTATTAAAATCATGTAATGGTACTCAAAACACTTAAATACCATACATTAGTTTTTCATATAAGCTATTCTAAAATAATGCAAGCAACTGAATACTGCTCTCTCACAAATCACAAACACATCTCAGCTATAAAACCAGTCTATAACTCAAGCAAGTTTTTTTCTAAAAAATGAGGACTCATAATAAAGGATGGTATTATTATTAATAGTGGTGGACACTTAAATTTTGAGTAACAAATAACACAACTTCTTAACATTTAGCTACAAGATTCAAGTTTCTTCAAGAGCTTAGAAAACAAATTTCCTTAAATGTTTAGGAAGTTGCAGTAAACCCTCATTAGTACATTCTCACTTATCATGAATTTCACTGGCAAGGATATATCATAGATTCAGATATGTAATCAGTAATCAGATATTATAAACAAATAACATGAACTTTTATAATGTAAACACAGATTAGACAGAGGGAAATTAGTTTGTACTTTGAGGAGAGCTTCAGATTTCTACTTGGGTTGAAATATGTGAAAAATTTCTAAATTCTTTTCCAGAATTTATTGCTATTCCAGTTCTCTCCTCAACGAACACACTAATTTCCCTCTGCCCCCTCTACTAATAATTTTACACACCCTGACCTCACAAACTGACACCCGCCTCCTGAGACATTTCCAAGACACAAAACAGACCTCTGACCCCTCACTGGGGCTAAAGAAAGCACTATAACCCCAGTGTTGTGTTCCCTCTGGGCACAGTCTTCAGTCTTTTGCAAAAGCAGCGAGCTAAGCAAAGCGGCTCAACTTATTATTTTTCCACTTTTTGTAATAATCATTTGCTATTGGTTTTAATTGTTATTACTATTCCCTCCTTTTTTTGTGTAACTTTTGCAATCTAATAATGTGTATTCCTTTATTTGTATTTTATAATTTGAGTTGCTATCTATTATTAATACATTTCATCATTTATTTACTGGTTCTTTATTAATATCCCCTTGCATTTCATATATGTAATTTAATTTACTAATATTATAATTTTAAATGCAACTATTATTTATATTAATCTCACACTTTATCTTAATTTGTATTTTATATATATTTTATTTTCTTAATATTTGTAGACTTATGACAGCAACACCATCGAAAGTAGGCTATCTAAAATAAATACATTAAGTTGACGAAGATGACTTCCTTCATTCAAAATAGCTACCAACTCTTCTGCACTTTTTTTAATTATATATGAGACTAACTTTTTTATGTCACATCAATTTTACTGATTCACGGTTTGCGAGTTACTTTATGAAAGTTCTAGTAAAACCCTCAATATCTCAGAACTACATCAGTGTGGAAACGCCCCTAGTCCTACAAAGCCCTTCAATTTTTGGCCTCTTTTTACAAATATCTAAAAATTTTACCAAATTCGAATATTTAAATTTAGATCAGATTCAAATAAAAAAATCTGTTTTTTTAAAGAGAAAATCAAGGTTTTAGTAACACTGGTTTAAGAAGCTTCTTTGCATTAAAATTCACACTCGTCATGTTTATACAACAATATTTTTTCCTACAGAGAACATGTCATCCACAATTATCTTCTTATAATAAACTCAATTACACTTTTCCAAAAAGTCAGTTATTCTATTTGACATTCTTTGTTAGTCCCTGAAAATGATTCATTCAATTAAACAGATGAAATTTGCACTAAGAAAATTTAAGTTTAGCTACATATCTAAATAACTGGTTCCCAGGGTTGTTGAAATATGTAAGGTTAAAGCATAGGTTTTACCTGGTAACATAAATATTTGACAATAAATGAATGGGACTCAGGTCCCAAAAGAAAAGACTATAATTTTCAGATTTCTAATAGGAAAAATTCTAAAAACATTTCTACTTTACCTTTAGTTTCTTTGGCAAATACTGTCCATGTAAATGTATTGCTTCAATACTGCGAGGGACTTGCAAAACCCAGACACGGCTATCTTGAGGGATTTCAATGACCGGTGCTGATATTCGAGTATGTTCTTGCTCAAATGTTGCAATGGAACTTGAATGATTCTTGTTTATTACATCACCTCTGGGATTTTGAGGTGTAGATGCACTTTGTGAGCTAATTCTTGATTGCTCAGGAGGTACAAGTGAGGTGTTCTGAAATTCCTGTAAAGGAGGTGGATCATCCTCTTCAAAGGAAGAGGACTCTGAATTAGAATGGAATTCTTCTTTAATTTTTACAAAAGGAGCAGAAACAAACTGCTGTTGTGGTCGATGACGATTACGATTTTCCTCTCTTTGTTCATTTTGTTCATCCTCTTCCTCTTCAGATCCAGATTCTGATTCTGGTTGAAGTTCAGTTCTGGTCCCTTGATTAATTTGAGAAGTTTTAGGGGTACGCTTTTCTTCTTCACTTTCCTCTTCAGATCCAGATCTGATTCTGAAGTTTTAGGGGTCGCTTTTCTTCTTCACTTTCCTCTTCAGATCCAGATACTGATTCTGGTTGAAGTTCAGTTCTGGTCCCTTGATTAATTTGAGAAGTTTTAGGGGTACGCTTTTCTTCTTCACTTTCCTCTTCAGATCCAGATACTGATTCTGTTGAAGTTCAGTTCTGGTCCCTTGATTAATTTGAGAAGTTTTAGGGGTACGCTTTTCTTCTTCACTTTCCTCTTCAGATCCAGATACTGATTCTAGTTGAAGTTCAGTTCTGGTCCCTTGATTAATTTGAGAAGTTTTAGAAGTACGCTTTTCTTCTTCAGTTTCGTCTTCAGATTCAGATTCTGGTTGAGACTGAGGTCGTTGAAGTTGAGAATGATGAAGGTGGTCAGTTTCTTTATTTGAGTCTGATTCTGACTCAGATGATGAGATCTCAGGTACACTTGGTTTTCGAATAACTTTATTCTTTAAAGAACCACCTACAACAAAATATACATAATATCAGTTTTATCCAAATAATGAAAATAAAACACAGTTAGTATCCTAATATTCAAAAGAAGAAAATTTAACATAAGACAAAATTGTAATGAAATAAAATATTAATGAATATGTAATTGAAATGAAATATTAATGAATGAATGAATGAAATGGAACACTTTAAATTACCAAATAAATGCTTTTTACATGTCAAAGCATAAGAAGCAAGACATCTCAACTAAGTTATTTTGTAGGATAATAGTTTTATATTCTGAGAAAAGTTATTTATTTTGTAACTGAAGATTAAATGTGTTTCTTTCTACTTAACAACAGTTCTATAAACGCTCTTTATGAAATTTGTATTAATCAAAATAGACCTGTTTTCAAAACTTATTTCACTTAACTGAAAAAACATTATTTTTTGAGACGTCACTTTTCTTGTACACACCAATGATATTTAACCATTAGTTTTATGTTATTCTTATCACGATTTTTGTACTCAACATCAGTGTAATTATGGAAACAAAACATCTGAAAACATGAATATTCTCCGAGGATGGTGAACTAACTTTTACCCAAACACTTACTTGAGGGCAAGCTGCTGTGGCCAGATTTTGGAGACCTGTTGACATTGCTTTGATTAGATATCTTCTCAGACAATTTTGCTGGATGGAATTGTAATAAGCTCATGCTCTGTTGTTCATCATCACTTTCTTCATCTTCATCAGATTGTTGCTCAGCTGATTGGGTATTATTATAGTGCTTGACACTTTGAATTTCTCGCACAGGTTCATGAAATACGGTCCTTTTGGGGGGCTTGTCTACATCAGTCTCAGAATCAGAAACATCACCGTTGGTAGATTTAGATTTAGACACTGTCCTATGGTGATGTGGGAGTTTGAACATGGGCTTATCCAAATCTGTCTCTGATTCATCTTGTTCCACAGGTGCACTACCACTAATACTATTATTAATTACGGTTTTACTCGGCGATTTTTTATGTTTTGATTTTTTAGATTTACGCGATTCTGGACCTGTCACTGCCATGACTACCACTTTTTAGACCGCAAAATCCTCAAATAATTCATTAACAAAACGACTTAATATACTTTCAGGCGGAATCTGAGAGATAACACATAACCTGATCACCCATGTGTACACCAAAACACGAGAAAGATTTTTGTACAGAACTGTGGTAAGTTCAATCACAAGATCATTTTTCACGCATAATTCTTCAACGATGCACAAATGTTGCTACACTTATCAGGAGTACCAAATAGATACGTATCCGCCGATCTTAAATTTGACGAATAAAAACCAAACCAGATGAGGACGATGGAGCTCGTATGGAGCGTGCACGAGCAGGTATGAGCAGTCGCGGGCAGTGCAGAAGCGTGCGTGGAGACCACGTTGTTATCGGACACATTATTCTTTGGAAGGATATAATAGTACTCGGTTTATTCTCTGAGCGTGATAACAAGCATTTCGCGCGAAAATGTTTCTCATTTGAAAATTAATTTAAGTTATTTTCATTATATTGTAAGAATATTCCTTTCATCAGATATGTACTCAAAATTATGTTTATCCACTTTGATTACTAGTAGATAAGAATACGAAATTGAGAACAAAAGAGTTCTATTAGACTTCGAATTTTTAGGTTCTAAAATCTCCGATTTTATGTGCCTAAAATAAGACACAGGTGCTGCTAAACTGCACATACTTTCTCGAATTATTTCGAATTTTCGAAAATTAAGAAAGATTAACGAAAATTAAAACTCCGCAATTTTTTTGCGTTCTTTAGCATAGTAGACGGAAATAATGCAAAGAAAAAAATTGAGCTGTTTTTGAGAAAAAAAAAACTTTTGAGAACATTTAAAAAATGAAGCTTCATGTACCCCTAGCGTGTAGGCTCATGCTCATGAGTTGCCCATGTGTAGGCACCAGTACCCCCAACAATAAAAATATCTGTTTCAAGATGTCAAAGTCTTGAGTTCGTTTAGATCGATCGGGCACAATGGCGTAGTTAGAGGGGGTGGGGCAGGAGGGGGCGGTTCGACTTGGGTGTCACCATTTTAGGAGTGATAACAATTAGCAAATTTTATAGTTGGAATTACATATTTATTTATTTAAAATTATATTTCAGTTATTCTCAATTACGTGCAGATTTTTAATATATTATAAAAAATGTCATGTACAAATATTATTTTATTTTTATTAAACAATGTATAAACTATCCAGTAATATATACTTTTGTATTTAATTTATGGGTGAGGAGTGATACCATTAGTTTTGCCCCGGATAACATCAACTGAAGCCCGCCATTGATCGGGAATATTAATATTAGAAAATCTCTAAATTAGCATCTAAACTCTTTAAGCGCTAGCATTTACCAAACGGACAGACTGTCATACTTGTAGTCAGATGGATAGACGGACAAACAGGAGACGTTTTGTCGTCCATCGACTTTTCGGTATCAAGGACTCAAAATGTGGATTCTGACTTCACAGCGTGTTAGTGAGCGGTAATTTACCACATTTTAACATACTTTTTCACTTTTTCGTGATCAAGATTCCACAACATATTTTTTTTCTGCCTAGAAACCACCGATTTTCTACAGAATAGCAATACTTTCTCTTTACTACGCAAGTATGTAATAAAGCGAGAAATTAGAAACAGATGTAATAATTTCTTAAATAGGCAGCATAAACTCAGGGCAAATGACTAGGCCAAGATATTTTAAGAGAAACGTTTTGGCAAAAGGCGCTCAAGTGCAAACTTTTCAACAAAAGAGCAAATTTCAAATTTTTATATATTTTTTAAACGGTACTAAAACCATATACCTATGAGTAAGGACACACAAAATGCAAGTATTGAAAAGTATGTCGTAAGCAAGTTGAAGAAAATATTGTTATTAAAGTCACAAGCCCAGATATTGTTGAATCAAATAATATTTAACATTTTGGGGATTCTATCGCAGAAATGGTTACGAGCGTGCGCAATGTTCATTTGTTCGCGGATATCAACTTGAGCTTTGCTTGCACTAACATGTTACATGATGGGGTCATCCTTAACGCCTTAAATATGAAACAGGATAGTAAGATTAACATATTTTCCCTCTTAACCTATTATCCTTTATCGTAATTACCGTCATTAACATATTGGGTCACTTCCGCGAGAACGTGATAAATGACAACACGTACGTCGAGCGGAAGGTCCTCAAATTTATAACCTCAAACGTTTTCAGACTAATTATTATTATTATTATTATTATTATTATTATTATTATTATATCTACTACTATACTCATACTACTCACTCTACTACTACTACTACTACCACTACACACTCTACTACACACTACACCTACCACTACACCACTACTACACTCCACCACTACCACTACCACTACCACTACCACTACACTACCACTACACTACCACTACCACCACTACCACTACGACTACCACTAACCACTACACTCACACTACTACACTACCACTACCACTACCACACATACCACTACACTACCACTACCACTACCACTCACTACCACACTACCACTACCACTACCACTACCACCACTACCACTACCACTACCACTCACACTACCACTACCACCCACCACTCCACCACCACCTACCACCACTACCTACCACTGCCACTGCCACTCACTCCACTACCACTGCCACTACCACTCCACTCCACTGCACTACCACTACCACTACCACTACCACTCCACTACCACTACCACTACCACTACCACTACCACTACCACTACCACTACCACTACCACTACCACTCCACTACAAAGCAACTCCACTCCACTACACTACTACTACTACTACTACTACTTCTACTACTACTATTTTTTTGGGGGGGAATCTTTTAAAGACACCTCTCTTTGCGGGGGTTGGATTTCCACCAACTAAAGAAACCCTTGCGTTTATCTTCGCGGTCTAGGTTGGAGATGAAGGGTAGTACGAATAAGTACTCCAAACGAGAGTAGAGAGGGAAGAGTCATGAACCTTTGGACTTCCTGTTATCGGTGCATGGAGGGTACAGGAGAGGAACTGGTTTGGCACACGAGGCCACTGATTAGAGTGGAGGCTCGAACCTTGCATTAGCCGACGCAGGAGGCTGCCTTCAGCAGTCAGTGACAATCCCGTAGGGTTTAGTAGTGCCGACTGGCGATTGGAGAGACCCCTTGCTGGACTGTGCGGGGGATGTCCCGAGACCACTGAGGGTCGCAATAACGGATGAAAGGAAATAACCCATTGGTTATGTGTGATCTGTGAACTCGAAATTGCTTCCTGCGAATCTTCACTTAAAATCAATGACCCAAATGGATAGTAGAAGAAATGTAATGAATCTTAACGATCCGTGTTCTATCAATGCCCCCTACCTGCTCAGAAACCGAGCTAATGTCACCTTGACCTTGTTCACGACTGGCTATCCAACGCATGTTAGTCCCAGGGAACCAGGACCTGCAGTAGATCGAAGCCATCATCAGAGATGGGCACGAGATAAAAGGAGGTGATGTGGTGCTTTTACTACGCGAAAGCGAAAAAAGGGGGTCTCAAAAGTAGGTTTTCAAGAGCGGAACCCAGTTATGAGATTGATTCTGTTGATATTGATACCCTAGATTCAAAGAAGCTTGCCAGTCAACGACGATACATACTCAGCAGTGAAAAACTCACAGCAGAACAACTTGCAAATATTTAGAGAAACGTAGGGTGAGTTTTTCGATTGAAATATCCATTTGACAAATAATATCATCTAATATCCCTGAAAAAGTTGAAGATTCATCTCTTCCTAGTGAAACATCTGTCAGTGGTGAAAATTCATCTGGCTATCGATAAGGTCATGATGCGGAATCTCCTTCTGCGCGACATAGAACGAGTTCGTCAACTTTAATTCGAATCTCGTGCACCGTCAAGTTGTGAAAGTGCGAGGTACGAAAATGCTAAGAGAGTGATATAGACAGCAAATTATATCTTAAATGAGGTTGCACAGACCCCAGGAAAAGATCTATATATTACTGAAAGCAATAATATGGTGTAAGTAATTGGATATCAGGTATTTCAGATAATTTTGGGACGAGCCAAGGACACCGACCGTCGGCAACTACTCAGAGTTAATAGCTCCGTACTCCCATGGGCTAAAAGAATTATGAAACGAATAGCCGACACTCGGCGTGAAATATCACTCTTAGCCGAGGCATCTTTTAAAACAACTCACACCACCAAAGGTCAGCAAAGCATACTTCATGTTGAACAAAAATACCAAATTAAAAGTGACACAACAAAGCTAATGGTAGCTGAGACGCTAAAGGAGAAAATCCAAACACAAGCTCAACGCATTAAACGTTACAGACGTAGAGAGAATTTCCGTCTAGAAAATCGGTTGTTTGGAACAGACGCGAAGAGATTCTATTGCATTCTGACTCAAAACCCGAATGGCAATGCGTCCCTTCTTCTAATGAAGGAATCTAGGAAGAAAGCAGATTCTACAACAAAAACACATGTTAAATCCAATCTGAAGTTGATGTTGCCGATAGACTGCCAGTGGAACATGTTCACGAATTCTCGGAAAAGGACATCTTTCAAGCAGTTATGAACATGGGAAACTGGAAATCCATCATTAATTTGCTACCCAAAGAGGGACAATTCTTTTTTGCGAAGAAGTACAGGTCAATCACTTGTCTGTCAGTATTGTACAAAGTTATAACTGCAGCCGTAGCTAACAAAATGTACAAACACCTAGAGAAGAACCATCTGTTGTCAGTTGAACAGAAAGGAGTCTTTAAGGTTCCTATGGCTATAAGGAAATCTTACTCCTAAATAAAGTCATCTTGAATCATGTAAGAAAACAAAAACATAATTTAAGCTTGGCTTGGATTAACAGAAGGTGTATGACAGTGTACCACACACTTGTATTTTGAAGGCCCTGCTGATCTATCGATTTCATCCTAAACTTATTGACATTTACAAGGCTAGAATGCAGTCGTAGAGTACCAGGTTACTAATATGCCGCGGAAAGGAAGTAGTAGAAACAAGAAGTATTCAGATTAATAGGGGAATTTTTCAAAGAGATTCGGTATCCCATCTACTGTTTCTCTTTAGTTTGACCCCACTATCTAGACAGTTGTCGCACACCGACTTTGATTACAAGCTTCATGGTGATGTAGGTCCAGTATCACTTTTGTTTTATATGGATGATCTTAACATGTTTTCTAAGAATGAAGCGATTCTCTCTCAAATGCCATCTGTAATCACTGATTTTAGCAATGACACCTACATGAACTTTGGTCTTGACAAATCTGAGCCTGGTAAAGCAAAAAAAAAATGTCAGAGAACATTGAAGTTGACAAATTGAAAAATGTGAGAACATCTCGAACGACACAATGAAAGAAACAATTCGCAGGAAGCATTACAGAAGAGTGAGACTTGTCCTGCAGTCCGCTCTGAATTCCTATATTGAAATATCTGCAATAGGAAGTTTGGCGGTGCCTATAGCCGAGTACAGTTTTGGACTAGTGGACTGGATTGGGCAAGAAATTCGAATCAGGAACCGAAAAACGAGAAAACTGCTTACAATGTACAACTATTTGATAAAAATAGATACAAAATAAGATAAACGTGTCATAGAAAACTTTCCTCTATTCCACGGAACCTCTTTCCCTCTAAACCCCCTCTAATCCTCTTTTCCCTATTCCGCGGAACGATTTAAGGAACCGACGGAGAGACCATTAACAATTGACAAAACAAAAATTACGGCACGTGTCAAGCCCCGGCGCACGACACCACCTCGAGCAGACCCAAAAGAGAGCGAGTCGCGCCAAGAGGGGGCTTGTACGACATCGTGAGGGAGAGGGCTACCAGTGCTTTCAGAGGTGCAGCATTTTAATCTGCCACCTCTGTTAATAAACGGGACTTTTGATGGTCAGAACGATTTGATTAAAATAGATACAAAATAAGATGAACGTGACATTATAGAAAACTTTCCTCTGCTCCACAGAACCTCTTTCCTCTAAACCCCTCTAACCCTCTTTCCCTGCTCCACGGAACGATTTAAGGAACGGACGGCGAGCCCATTAACAACTGACAAAACAAAAATTACAGCACATGTCAAGCCCCGGCGCACGACACCACCTCGAACAGACCCAAAAGAGAGCGAGTCGCGCCAAGAGGGGCTTGTACGACATCGTGTGGAGAGGGCTACCAGTGCTTTCAGAGGTGCAGCATTTTAATCTGCCACCTCTGTTAATAAACAGGACTTTTGATGGTTAGAACGATTTGATGAAAATAGATACAAAATAAGATAAACGTGACATTATAGAAAACTTTCCTCTGCTCCACAGAACCTCTTTCCTCTAAACCCCTCTAACCCTCTTTCCCTGCTCCACGGAACGATTTAAGGAACGGACGGCGAGCCCATTAACAACTGACAAAACAAAAATTACGGCACGTGTCAAGCCCGCGGTGCGACACTCCTCGCACAGAGGAGTGGGCCGCGCCGTGCCGCGTAGGAAGGGGCGTGTCCGGTGACGCGCGCGAGGGCGGCTCCCAGTGTTTTGAGCGGGCGGCGCGCGGGAGGCGACGGGGCCCCAAGCGATCGACTGCAACGGCTGAGGCGGCGGCGGCCGCAACAACAACAGCGGCTCGTCGTCCCGCGCGCCTGCCTCGCCGACGCGACACCAGCGGGGGGCGTGGCCTTCCAAACGCCTCTCGTGTCGAAGGGCACGCGTGGGCGGGCGGCGGAGGAGAATCTGCACGCGGCCAGCGCCTGCCGCTTCCGTGACCGCTCGGTGGCGCCGCCGTGGAGGGCCCCAGCGTCGGGAAGGACTGCGAGGTGGCGGAGACGGGACCAGACGGGTGAGTGCGAGGCAGGAAAATTCGCTTTTAGTCAATGCTTGATTTACGTATTGTTCCTCTGGTTGATAGTGCTGAGAAACCCGTCAGTGACTTATTAGAATAAGATAAAAATTCACGCACAAATTTTTTTATCTCCATTTTAAACAATCAACAACTAAAAGTTCGTGATTTGCTTCAGTCAGTTTTTAGATCAAACTTTTTAAATTGAAAACGTGAAATTCTAAAATCTGAATATTTTTTCTTTACTATTAATAAAGTAACTCTCAAAACCTCCTGAACAACAGATATTATTTCCGAAGCAGCAATTTGTTGAGTTTTATTACAATCTAGGTGATCTTTATTCATTCTTCAAGTGAGTTTCACGTCGAATAACGTTTTCCTTTGAACTTAGATCAAAACGCTCAAATAATTTTATTTGTTCGATATTAAGGTTTTACAGTCCCCTTCAAGAATCTCTACCGGGTGGAAATATCGGTGAAACAGCCATTGAAGACTCCATCGTTTTCAGGAGTGTCTCAACCTCCAGAGATCAAAAGTTAAAAGTTCATTCATTTCTAGGAGAATGATAGGCATATTAAGTCTGAACAAATTCGTTTTTAAGCGTATCAATTTCAATAAAGAAATATGTTTAATATGAGCTACTATTAGTTTTATAATTAATCTAAATGTTTATGTTTAATTTTCTACTTATGCATTTTTATTACATATTGTTCATTAAGTGCGCAAAGAGACGATGGCATTTTTTTACAGACAGATGATATGCAGGCATTCGTGACGTAATCAACAGATTAAACAAAAAATATTAAAAAAATTATGAATAGTGTAAGGATACTTGCAATTGCAGAATAGAATACATATTTTCAATTCCAAAAAATTAGTGTATAGGATGTGACCACTATGTAAAAAAGAACTTAAGATTACCAATACGTTATATAGTACCACCTGACAGTTTTCAGTTCTTGAGTTCTGCAGCACTTGCTGGCGGAAACCACCATAGAGATCAGGTGTCGAAGAAAACCAGATAAATTTGATGGAAGTGGTATCGGGCGAATGGGTAGGCCGGGGATCTCTGACGGTGTCTGAAACCCTTTGAAGAAGACTTGGGATTTGCTAACAATATTTGTCAATGTAAGCTTGCAGTTTTGGAAAACACCGTATGGAATAGGCTTAAGGAAGAAAATAGAATTTACCTTTTCAGTTTATCTGATATAACGCTTGTTGTGAACCGCAAATTGAATTTACCGAGTTCATCTCTAGCAGTGATATCCAGTAGCATTTCACAACACACCGCCACCATTCGTCTAGTATGGCGCTGTGAGATGGAGATACCTGCACTGATAAATACACGTGCAAATGTCATCCGCTTGTAGTTTAAGAGGAACGCGTTCGAAAACATGGCCTGGCAGCATTTCGCACGCCAATGTCCCATTAATTCTTCCCGAGACGGCCACGATTCTTCCTCACCATGGACATCCACAACGAACTGCACGTGTCAGACATCGCGCAATCTCGGAAGGAATCAATCGCTTGTTGAACAGTAGCAGTGTTCAGCAAACATACGAGAGACGCTTTACATACTACATTGGCACGCAGATTACACACATTGCAGTGCAGATTGTTATCTTGTGGGATCGCGATGTTCAATAGATCGCCGTTGGATTGACGCTTCTTTATATTCCTCTGCTTCCGTACTTGTTGTTTACATGGAATTAGGCGTCATGGATTATTAATGTACCAAAGAAAGACTCCAGAGAAATATTCTTAGTTAATAGCGTATTCTCAATCTTTGGGACAACCGGTCAGAATCATACAATCGTCAAGCATAGAGTCACAATTATCTCAAGCCAGAAAGTCCAATTCTTGGATTTGGTCTGGTCTGGATCGCCGTTTACCGGGATAGTCTCAATCTGTAGCACATTTCATATATAACAGTGGATGAGTCCTTGCCATAGACCTTTCACTTTACTTAGACAGCACTGTAACAACATTGGGTAAAGTGTTCGTACATCATCCCGGCTACAACTAAATTCTCCTTCGCTGATCTCCGCCTCGAAAAAATATTGCTTGGTACCGCGCTAAATTATTGCTTTCACTTCTTTGGACTGTTTGCTTAGGAAGCCGACAAGAAACTGAAGACTTTCTGTTTTTTACTGAAAATGATTGATCTAAGATTCTGTGGTTGTGATAATTCTTTTTTTCCGCATTATGTATTTGAACGTCGACTGAAGTATCTACTAAATATGGTGTCGTTGAAGTTGTATATACCTTTGAATGGCATTCAATTTCATCGTCCATTGAAAATGAACGAAGTGCGTTTATGCAAACGCGGTTTTCCTATGGGAACATCCAGCCGACTTGAAGATTTTATAAAGAACTTTTTATTTACATACGATTTAAAAAAATCTATTTTTTTTATTTGCAACGAATTAAATTTAAATATTAAATTAATTTCGCTGCTATTGAAAATTAAAAGATTTAATTTTTGAAAATGTGTCTCCTACTTTTGGAGGAGGGCCTAAGCTTAATGAGTCCCGCCCTCCGAACTATTTTTAAGTAGAAGAAACTATTGGGTCTCTCCATTCATTGAAACCTTAAATGGTACGTCCATATAAATGAATTGAACACGTAATAATTCATGACACCCAAACTTCCTGTAATGTCGGTTATTATACGACATTTGGCGAGTAGCGAACGACCGCTCCTCAAGATCGATTGATTGATTAGAAGTGATTCCTGGCGCGTCCATTGCTAAGGTAATTAGTCCCGTGAGTGTAGTACATGTTTTTCGCGAGAGGTGGCGGTGATCTTGCCCCGCTGGATGGCGAAACCCGGCGCCGACCTACAGTCGGCTTAGGGGGTTTCCTCAATCACGTATCTCCCACCAGCGGGGCACCGCCCCAGTCAGAACAAGCTATAAGCTCCCGACCGGTCTCCCGGTATATGTGGTAGTGTAGTGCATGTTGGTGTAAGTGTGTGTAAGGAGTGAGGATAAGAGAAAGAAGAGGAAGGAAAGATCGCGCGCGTTCCGTGGCCATTTGTTAGGGTACTGCTCCGGCATTTGCCTGATGTTGATCGGAGAAACCACGGAAAACTACCAATCAGAGCAGTCGACCTCTAGAATTCCCCTCCAGACGGACAAAACCGATCAGTCGAGGTGTGTGGCGATTTTTTCTTTCATTGCTCAAAATGCCGACACGCGGCGGAAAGGAGGGGTAGTAATGAACCAACCCCACTACCTGGGATTCGGCGAGCTGTGCACGACTCTCACCGTTAGTCGAATGTATGTAACCGCACATACAGGAACTTCGATTATCATGGATTTGTCCGTGAAAATGGAAAACCACAGAGAACAGATGTCTCATAATAAATGTGAGAACCTTTTGGGACATGTAAGGAGATCGAACATGATCTCTTTTTGCCACTGAGCTTTTGGAGAGAAATTTTCATTTAACTCTTTACAGGACAAAATTTTTTTTGTAAAAACTTTAGAAAAAAATCCTTTTATTACATTGCTTTCAATTTATATAAGCATGTATTATACTTAAAATTATTATATTTTTATTTACTTTGGATGTGGACGGAGAAAGGTGGTTCAAAGACCACTATCCGTTTAGGGTAGGGCTTGAGCCACTCTGGATGGTGGTCATTTAAAAGACCACCTTCTTATTGTATATCAGAAATAATTAATTGAAAAAACGTGACGTTTTCAATAAAAGTATTATATATATATATTCTGGTATTGATTATAACTAAAGGGCAGTATTGCTTATAACAAGCATACAGATGAGATTCTGCAATAAATGTTCTAAGGTGACCATAGAAAGAAGTAAGAATTTAGCTTGAAGAGATTTTAAATTGGTATTTGGCAATGCATCATCGACATCCGCATCGCCTCCACAGTCAGAATCAACAGCTCGATCATTGGCCATCGACCAATACAAAGACGAAAGACGAATACGATGCAAAATGTCAAATTTCCGTTTGTACGTCCTCTTTCTGGCGATTCAGCACGATGCGCTGATCGGCTCTACTTGTCAACGCGTCACTAGCGTGGAAGAGCGAGCGGGTGCTTGGCGACTCCAGAGACACGAGCGGGATAAAATGAAATTTTCATAATAGACGAACAGCGTGAAACCAATTGACGAGTAATGGATTATGTAGATAAAAGATATGGGAAAGGAACCGAAAATCTCAAGGGTGTTCAATAGTCTCAAACAAAACTGTTCATGAAATAAAGCGAAGGGTCCAAATTCTACCTCGCGACCCCTCTCCGGTGAATTTCCTAATAATTAGTTAGCCGTATACTAAATATGCTTCGTGTATATTGTAAAATACTCGCATGTTATCTAAATAGAACGTAATTATTGCATAAACCCTCATTCACATTTGATATGCCTCTACTTTTACAAAAAAGTAATGAAATACTCTCCAGTTTCGCTACTAAGCTCGAGGTTTTCTTTGCGTTATTAATTAAATTCTATAAAATTTATGTATAATGTAGAAAACAAAACTGTTAATTAAATAAATGTCGTACACACCTAAGATTTAATGATTTTTCTCAATAATATCGTCCTCACTGTGATAATTTTAGTTCGTTCACTCAAAATGGCGGCAAAGACACATCCCACATGGATGGTGGTCAGTTAATTGACCACCATTTCAATAAGTAAAGCCTACCAAACCAGATAACGAAAAGTGGAGTTTTAAGCAACCACTATTATTTCAAAAACACCTAATCTGTTTTCAAGGGACAGTTTTCAATATAAAAAGTAAACTATTCAGAACTTATAGCAGGTGATCAACAAATTGACCAATGTCCTATAAAGGGCAATGTGTCATTTGCCCCTTCTCGATAGGTAACCTATAATGCTTTAGTGTTTACAGGTACGCGAACGTGACGCGCCAAACACCAGTGAATGATCAGTTGTCTTTCGATCAGAGACAAATGTCATATGTGTAACTTTGTTAAATGAAATGTACTGTTTTGGTTTGTTGGGAAAATGTTATTACCTTCGACCTCCCTATATGCCCTATAAGTGTGTAACATTATTTCTGCGTCGCCAGTATAGTTATGGCGGAATGCAAATGTTTCTTTGTGCAAAGTGCTCCCTCTAAGCGGCAATATCATGAACTATACTTCGGTTTTTATAACGCGGCGCATCAAGGCCTGTCTTCACGATGGAATATGGCACGGTTTTTCGCGACTTTCTCAGTCGTGCCACTAGATGCCACAAGATCTCGACTATATCAAATGGTGATGCGAATCAAGCTAAGGCACAACCGAGAAAGACGCGAAAAGGTGTGCCATATTCCATCGTGAAGACAGGCATTGACTCGCCATATTATGAAAACCGAAATGTAGTAAGGTGACTTTAGGGTCTATAGAATGGACTCAGTGATGTAAGTTGCCAGTGTTGATTAATGTTTCTTCGTCAACGAGCGTTTCGAGTTCATCTATTCGTCCATTGAATATAGATGGATTTTCCTAAGAGTGAGAACCCAAGTGACAGCTAGTGGTGGCAACATAACTGAAGGTTCTATGATCGTTGTGTCCTGGGACCCATTAGACTCCCTTCCTCCATTCGTTCGCTTGCTGTTGGCTAACTTGTAAATGGCTTCGACGCTTCGTTTTGAGATGTCCTCGTCGGAAAAAAATATACTGCGTCACGAGAAATAATTGAAATTAGAAAGTGCAGTGTTAGGTGCTCTTCTGTACAAATTCTTTTTTCCTATAAACATTACATTGAATTTACTTTTTGTGTGATAAGTATATTTATTTTACAACTGAGACTTGAATATGAGATGCGTGCACGTGTTTCCGGCTATTGTGCTGTTGTGTGGCGAGCTGTGATTGACAGCTTTGTATTTACATTCGTGGCAGTTTTCTTTTACTGATTGTGAGAGCATGTTAAGAGGTTTTCCACGTTCGTAATTAAATTTAAATGTTTCCCGGACTCGCGTACCAGCCACCATACCTCAACCAAACTCTTAGACTTCTGGATAGTGATGTCTTCACAGGGGCCATAACCAAACTCTTTACGAAGAGGCATGGCTGAACAGCTGACGGAGGGATACTCGTCTGAATTACATGTGATGTTCGCTTGTTTATTAAACTGTCACTTTGGCTCATTCTTAGGAAAATCCAGGCTTTTAGATTACAAAAACGAATTGTACGAATAATAACCAAATCCCACCCACGTGATTTTTGTAGACCTCTCTTTATTAATCTAGGAAGTTTACCATTACCTTGTCTGTTGATTTGTGAATCAGTGGTTTTTATCAAAAATAACTTGCTTATGGGCGGGAATATATTTTCAGGAAACTATAACACTGGACGTAGTAAGCATATTCATCAGGTGACAGTATCAACAGCTCATTACAAAAAATCCATATACAATATATGTACACTATTTTACAACACTTTGCCAGATGACATTAAACGATTCAATTCGATAGAAAAGTTTAAATTCCAAGTAAAATCGTTTCTGCTGCATAACTGTTTCTATACAACTAGAGACTATACTGAGCATCAAAATATCATTAATTTTAACAGTGATATTTAATGTATTATTTACCATTTGGACTATATAATTCTAAACAACCTGTAACAAGTATTGTACTGCAGCTTCCGGGTCAATGACCCCCGTCTCAATCAGGTTTTTCGTCCAGTTTCTCTGATCCTTTGAGCAAACGCTGAGATGTCTCCTTGTTTTTCTTCTGGGCATAAATGTAACTTCATTACCTGTGCACGTCTTCTAGATTTCACTGGGAAATATAGTTATTCAAATTATCGTTCTCCATGATGTCGTTGCAGGAAGTATTATTTCTTGACGAAGGACTAGATGAGGGATAAGAACCCAAATTAATCGCTGATTTTCCCGTGGAAATATATTTTATTACATTGAAGCGAATATTTTGTTAACAATCCTGGCAAAACAACGCTCATTTTCTTTCTGTATTCAAAATTCAAGTAGTATATGGCTAAGGGTAGGGAATATAGAATTTTAGAAAACGTGCCCAGAATTCACTTCTCCCGGTAGTACGTCACACACATTTTTTAACTGTTTTAGACGTAATAAATAAATAAATAAATAAATAAATAAATAAATAAATAAGTAAATAAATAAATAAATAAATAAATAAATAAATAAATAAATAAGTAAATAAATAAATAAGTAAATAAATAAATCCTGCGCTAGCGTTTGGTGGCGCGCAGTGAGTTGCAGGCGGCGGTGAAGTGGCGAACGCCGCCCGCGATGGCCGTGAGGAGCGGCGGCGGGGGCGGCGGCGAGGGCGGCGGTGGGGGCGCGGCGCTGGGCGCGCGGCTGCGCCGGCTGCTGCGCCGCCTGCGCATGCGCAGTGGCCGCGTGCGCAGCCTCAGCGCCAGCCGCCCGCCCGTCGACCCCGACTCCTTCTACGGTGCCGTCAGCCACGCCGTCAGCCTCGCGCAGGTATGGCTTCTTCCCCACACTCCCGTTCTAACACGACCAGCGTTGCCTCTGCTGGCTTCGAGATCCTAGAAATCGGGTCTCGACAATGCTGAAATTTCGACACTAGCTACATAGCTGAGTCGAATTCAACCACTGCCAACCGTTTTCCATTATCCCAAACACAAAACCATCAAAGGTTTGGTTTGTTGAGTAATTTGCGAATTTTAGTGGCAGGCTTGAGGTTATATGCTAATAATCACGTGACGGACCACACATTTCCTTAGCCCTAAGATAGATCTTATCTCTGTATAAAAATGCACATTTGTAGGAGTCCCTAAAGTCACTTTACAAACACTTTACACTGATAAACAGAAATGGTTGAAGTTTTTTTACACTGACAAACTGAGTCTCATATTTCAGACAATTGCAAGTACTTCTTAGTAGTACTTACAACTGTGACAAGAATTAATGGAAAGTGTTGGAAATGTGACAGGTAAAAAAACGCCAAAAAAGTTATCATGTCTTTGTGTTAGGTTATGTCTTACGCTCGTAAGGAAACTTGTCATTCTCTTTATTCCCTTACAAATTGTAATTATTCCCTATATTCCCAAGACAAGACAATTTGTAATCCCAAATTGCATTGGCATAATAGAGCCAGAAAATCTAAAAGTCTTGAATAATGAAGATTTGTTTACTGTTGACTCGTAACCGCGATTCAAATATCTGATTAATTGTTCAAAACCTCAGATATAATATGCAAATTCTTTGTACAACGTTTGCAATGCGTCTTTTGTTATAATAGTTATTGCAATATCGAAATTGATGAGGTTCATCTGAATATTGCTTAATACAACTGTATAACCTAGTTGAACTATTGTTAACGTCGTTACCCTATTGGACATGAGATCAATAGATTTTAAGGCTGTCACCTAAGCGTGGTGCTAAAACTCCCTACTGTGCTTTGGTCCACGTGATCGGCAGCGTGCAAAGTATTGTTCGCAGCATGCATCTGAGTGTTGTTCCTTACGACCGTAAAACATCGTTAGTCACATGATCAATAGAGTTTAAAGATGACACCTTAGATTTGACGCTAAAACTCGTTATTGTACCCAACCCATGTGACCGGTGGCGTGCGAGGTGCTGTGAACGTTACTTACGACCGTAAAACGTCGTTAGTCACGTGCTCAATAGTGTTTAAGGTTGTCACTTTACCCTAGACACTAAAACTCCGTATTGTGCCCATCCCGGATGGGCGGCGGGCGAGGTGATGTATGTGTGACGTCGTGGTAGCGAAATGACTACACAGACACGAACTCTAGTTACAATATTTATTTACAGAATATTATACAGTATTTACAGCTCTGGGGTTCCGTTCGCAATCTACCTCCGCGACTCCACGCACCCTGCTCCCATCTCCCGGCTAGTGCATCCTCCACCCAGACGCTTTACCGCGCCGGTGTCCTGACACCCGGTGCTACGCACTCGCAGTGTCGCAGAATGCACTACCGCCAACGGGTCGCAGTTGCGTCCGCACGCGAGGCGATCTCTTAACGAACTCCTCCTTCCGGCCGGCTAGCTTCTGGCGGTCATGTCCCCCACCCCCTAGCTTCTCTGCACGTGCGGGTGGCTCTGGGACCACATGGCCAGCCAGCCTCCCCTGACCGCCGGCGGGGGGTCAGGACCCTCTGCCCGGCCGACTTGCGTCCCGGAGTGTTAATGGCTCCCTTTTCAGTTGACAAAAGCTACTAACAGTTTTTGTACTAGCCGACCGGATGCCCTTCCCCTCTGCTAAACGTTCTAAAGATGGTCGAACCTGGCCGCCATGTGGTGACGTTACAGACTCCTATATCCGCGGAAATGAATTTTTTCCGCAGGTGCCAACCACAGGACAAACATTCACTAGTAACCTGTATTCTGGATTCTACATGGCCGTTTTGGCCTACAGGCTAAAGCAGTTCTCTATACCTTTACTATTTTTTTCTCCTAGCCATTCTAATCTAATGTCTCGACTGCGAACGACCCCAGTTTTTTTTCTCTCAGTACAAAGCAAGATTACAATTTAGTATTAGATCTATGCCATACACATGCCATGTGGTGACGTTACATATGTATCTGAGCGTTGTTCCTTTCGACGTACCACTACATTGTCAGAAATTACCTTAAATTTAATGTACGACTGTACATGAATTTTAATGTACCTTGTACATTATTACTTTGTACATTATTGTAATGTACTTTGCACATTGATCAATGTAGATTTAATGTGTGACTGTTGACTTAATTTACTTAACTACATTAAATTTAATGTACACGTACATTACATGTAATGTAAATTAAAGTTACTGTTCGTGTACATTAAATTTAATGTAGGTACATGATAAATACTTTCATGTACTTTACATTAAAAGCAATGAAGAACTTTCTGAGAGTGTAGTTTAGGGTAACACCTTACGCCTGGCACTAAAACTCCCTATTGCGTGCGGTGTGCTCAACGTTATTTCTTATAATCGTAAAACGCCGTTAGTCGCATGAACAGTAGAGCTTAAGGATAACATCTTCGGGCTGGCTGTTGCGCCCAGCCTGCGAGGTGCGAGGTGGGGTGGTGTGCGCAGGTGTTCGGGGTGTTCCCGGTGGTGGGGGCGCGCGCGGGCGGCGCGCACCGCCTGCGCTTCCGCGTGCGCGGCGTGCGCGCGCTCTTCGCCTTCGCCGTGCTGCTGGGCGCCCTGGGCTTCGCCTACGTCGCCACGCTCGAGCTCGCGCACATCGGATTCACCTACCCCAACACAGGTCGGACACGCCCACTCCAACATGGCTCGCAGCGGAGGCACAGGATACGTCTTTAAGACGATAAGCAGCAATTACCAACGGAGACTGTTATTCGTGATATTGGCCGTGCATCGTTCATTACGTTTTGTAATACCGTACTCTTATATGAAGGGATTAAAACTACCATCACATACCATTCGCTGGAATAATTATTACTCACACGTCATTTTTAGCTGCAGTTCATGAGAGTGTAAACGGTCACCATCCATTTAAATCCCGAAAGGTCACCGGCCATTAAGGATTCTTCTCAGCTATATACGGAATTTGAAAATATGAAGAGATGATAAATTTTGCTCAATGAAGATATGGTGGCAAATCTCATAAAATAATGCAATTTTGAATATTGTGCGCCTGATTGGTAGTAAATCATGCACTCAGTTCCTGTATAGGCAATTATTAGGTAGACATTCTGACGTAGTCAAAGAGATTTTTAGTTTTTGGAATATATAGCATTTATACTGAGACATCACATTTATAATCGGGCAACCTTCGGTCCACAATTCAGGATAAATGAGGTATCATTCGTTGCATCTTGGACTGCTGGTGAGTAAAGGACGATTTTCTTCCCCTTTTTTTTAGAACATTCTAGGAGAACTTTAAAAAATTGGTTTTTCAAAAAGAAATTTTCTTAGTTTTCTAAAAAATGTTTCTAAAAAGCGTTTTAACGTTATAAATCACACAGATAATCAATTCCTCATTCAATTTGTATAGAAATGAATTTTGGGGGCTATATGCCACGGGATTGGCGTTCTAATATGCGAGACGCAATTGTGCTGAAAAAATCAGTTGGCGCAAAGATAAGGGGTTAACGCACCAAACTCTAATGCTGTACTCTACAGCTGTGAATCAAAATGTTAATGTAGGAGCAGTACGTGTTTCATTCTACGCTGTTCAGCTAGGGTTTTCTTTAGAGCAAGGGAAAATCTTTGAAAGACACTGCTGAACCCGCACTCCGCAGCGTGTAGGATTCACAGCTCGCCCGTGCCTCCCCACTAAACCCCTCCCTTCATTCCGCTTGCCTTCCAGCTAAGGCGCGTGCCGTAGAGTGTGTGTGTGTGTGTGCGCAGCGGCGCTGGCGTTCTACGGGGGCAACGCGACTGCGCTGGCGCTGTTCGTGCGCCTGGCGGCGGCGTGGCCGGCGCTGGCGCGGCGCTGGGCGGCGGTGGACGCGGCGCTGACGGCGCGCTACGGCCCCGCGCCCGCCCTGCGCGCGCGCCTGCGCGCCCGCACCGCGCTCGTCATGGGCGTCGCCCTCGGTCAGTGCCCGCCCACGCCCCAGCCGCGGAAACAATGCCTCGCGCATGCGCTTCTTCTTTTTCTTCCTCTTCCTACCCTTCTTCGTCTTTTCTACCTCTTCTTCTGCCCTTCTAATCCTTCTTATTCCTTTGTTTCTTCTTCCTCTTCTTCTTTCTTCTCCTTATTCTTCCTCTTCTTCTTCTTCTTCTTCTTCTTCTCCCATTTTAGTCCTTCTTTTCCTCTCTTCTTCCTCTTCCTGTTCTTTTCCTACCACTCCTTATTCTCCTGTTCCATTTCTTCTTACTCCTCTTCCAATCCTTCCTTCTTTACCTCCTTCTTATTCCTGTTTTTTCATTTTATTCCACTTCTTATCCTTCTTCCTTTCATTCGTCTTCATGTTCTTCCCCACCGTATCCTTTATCTTTCTTTTCTCCTTCCCCTTTCCTCCTTTTTATTGTCTCTCTTCTTCCTCAACATCTGCTTCTTCTACTTCTTGTTTTGTAATTATTTTTAATCTTCCCAACAAATATTCAACTATCTTTATTTTTGAAAATGACACGCTTTTTGGCTAATTTTTAACATACACTAATGCATCAGTTTGCGAATTCTTTTACCAAACAAATGCTTAGCTGACAGTAATGTCATTATAATTGAAAGATGATTTTACGAATATAGGAGGAGAAGATCTTTAAAAAGCTGGGGACACAAGTGTAAATAATGATCAGGTCTCTAATTGAAATTTCTTGGAATATAGTATAGTACGTAACTGGAAACGTCATCTAAAGAGAAGTCCACTTCTCGTCCTTTGATAAAAATGTCTGGTGGAAAATCTTGGAATTTGCATTCTTACTACATTACATTGAATGATAAAACTCAGAGAAAATATACAATTGCACTGTAATCTCTATCGTTACAAAAACATTTATAAAAGTCAAGAAGGTTTCTCACAAAATGTAGAGGCTCGTTTCAATCTATTTAGTCAAAAATTTAGTAATAAATTACTACCTACCTAAAATAAAAATCTGAAGTCAACTACTGCCCGAAGAGTATGGTGGCTCTGATCGGGAGTTTTTCGCAATTTCCCAATTAATATCAAATGAAATTCAGAACTATACCTAAACGTTCCATAGACCGCGCGCCATCTTTCATCCCTCATCCGTCTCCTCTCTCCACCTTAAATACATGAACTACAATACAATGTAGACAGACCAGTCGGGAGCTTAACGCTTGTCCGTTTGGGGCGTTACCCGCAAGAAGAGCCTCAGAATACCTGAATAGAGGAAATCATGCAAGCCGACGGTTAAGTTGGTGTTGAAGTCATATTCCAGGGTGAAGGGATCCACCATTTCCAGGATAACACATGTCCTACAACTAATGACCTAAGCAGTTGTCGCACCCGCATCAATTTTTCTCACTAACTACCTTAGACCTTTCCCACTTCACCAGTGCAGCGCGCTTCCAAACGCCCCTGGTGGTAGCAAAGCATTGGTTTAAATGGAGGTCTTCACTCTTGCGGCGAGTTCGCGCTGCTGTGGTGTTCGGAGGTGGACCCTCGCCACCAGAGCACAGGAGGGCGAACGCGCAACCGCTCGCAGAGCATTGGTTTAAATGGGGTCCTCCTACTGAGAAACTCACCACGGCGTTTTACCTGCTGCGGTCCGTCTGTTCATCGTCGCTAAAGGGTCGACGAAACCTACCCGCCCAGAACCCTCCCTTTCCGCGGCGAGCGGCGGTGGAGCGTGGGAAGTGTCTTGCCGCTAAACACTAACTCTAGCGCGTTGCAGTGTCTGCATGTGAAAGGGATTCATATTTTTTTAATTTTACGATTTTCATCAGAGTGTATTGAAATCATTTACGCAAATTTATAACAAATTCAGTCCCAGTTGGCGCGCCATTTTTTAATTAACTGAATATATTTACGATATACCCAACGTAATCCGTTCCGATTTTGTATAAATGAGCGCCAGGTAAAGATTACGCTGAGACTATTATACACGTCAACCTTCAACTCTAATTATATAAATTAGTTTCCGGCTATCTGGGTCGATGGGTTTCATAGAAATAATCACTATTGTATGCTAATAGTATGCTATTGTATGCTAATAATGAACCTGAAAAGCAAATATATTTCTATCTTGCCACTTCATTGCTAGAATTGGCTCAATGAGAATCATGTATTCATTTCACAAAAACATGGAAATTTATTAAACAATTTACGTATTTTATAATTTTATCCAATATGAAACAAAAACCTTGGTCATGACCGTTTCCAACCTTATAATGTCTTCGCGCGCTTTTGGACCATCTTTATTAATCTCCGACGTCGCCGTCCTCAGGTCCACACACCATCTCTCTCTTCCTTTCTCGAAGCACACTTCAATCACCGTTCATCAGATCAATAAACTATTTGCTGCTAGCATTCCAGTCCAATTACTGACAACTTCGCCCAAGCCCTCAATGTCCCTCCAACTCGTTCACTTGAAATATTTTAAGTTTTACTGTCACACTTAGTATTCAAATTCGATATTCTATCAATATCTATTCCCTAGTAGATGCTTACAAGTCCCCCAAAAAAACTCCTAACATTAATTGGAGTACGACCGTTCAAGACCACGGCATCAGTCAGAATGAATGCCTCTCGTATTCTTTCAGCCCTGCAAAGCTCGGTCCATTTTTTTGATTGTTTATTTGCAGATAACACTTGATGTATTTTCGTACTCGCCAATCCCTAAATTTCTTGCAAAACGAACTAGCCGTCTCCGCGATTGTCACTGCATGAAGATGTTGACCTTGACGACGGCTCGCTTACCGTTGCTATGCTAGCATATTCACATATATTTATCCCCTATAATTCACGCCATTTATAATAAATATTGTACCATATTCAGTCACATATTGGTATGTCACAGTGTTCTGTGAAGCCGCATGTGCGTGCGCATGCGCAGTGGAGCACCTGATGGCGAACGCGACGGGCGCGCGCAAGGCGTGGCGCTGCGGGGGCGTGGCGGGCTGGCTGCGCGCCTACTGTCTCAACGCCTTCCGCATGGTGTTCGCGCGCGTGCCCTACTCGGCTCCGCTGGCGCTCGCCATGCTCTACGTCAACGTGGTGGACACCTTCGTGTGGAACTTCACAGACCTCTTCTTGATGCACGTGTCCGCCGCGCTGTCAGCGCGCTTCCGGCAGCTCAACGCGCGCCTTGAGGACACACGCGGACAGGTCAGTGCGCTTCCGGCAGCTCAATGCGGACAGGCGCGGACAGGTCAGTGCGCTTCTGGCAGCTCAGCGCGCGCCTCGAGGACACACGCGGACAGGTCAGTGCGCTTCCGGCAGCTCAACTCGCGCATCGAGGACACGCGCGGACAGGTCAGTGCGCTTCGTCAGATCAATGCGGACAGGCGCGGACAGGTCAGTGCGCTTCGACAGCTCAAATCGCGCATCGAAGACACGCGCGGACAGGTCAGTGCGCTCCTGTCAGATCAATGCGGACAGGCGCGGACAGGTCAGTGCGCTTCTGGCAGCTCAGCGCCCACAGGAGCGGACTGGTCAGTGCGCTTCCAGCAGCTTAACTCGCGCATCAAAGACACGCGCAGACAGGTCAGTGACTCGGCCGCTCAATATGGACAGGCGCGAACATGTCAGTGCGCTTCCGGCAGCTCAATGCGGACAGGCGCGGACATGTCAGTGCGCTTCCGGCAGCTCAACGCCAATAGGAGCGGACTGGTCGTGTGCTTCTGGCAGCTCAACTCGCTCATCGAAGACACGCGCGGACAGGTCAGTGCGCTTCTGTCAGATCAGTGCGGACAGGCGCGGACAGGCCAGTGCGCTTCTGACAGCTCAACGCGCGTGCCTCGAGGACACGCGTGTGCAGGTCAGTGCTGATGTGATCAAGGATGTAACAGGAAGAAATGAAATGTTAGTCATAAAACAACTCAACGCGCGTGCCTCGAGGACACGCGTGTGCAGGTCAGTGCTGATGTGATCAAGGATGTAACAGGAAGAAATGAAATGTTAGTCATAAAACAAGCAACTTTTATTGCAAGTGCTCAATCACGAAATTATAACCCAAATTGCCGTAAATAAATACTCGGGGAGATATTGCAATGCGTACCCAAGTCACTAATCTATCGTCTGTCTCTGCTTGATCCACGGAGGGGCCAAGGCCTACTAGCAGCGTCCCGACCTCGCGGCCATGGGTTAAGGGGGTACGTGTGGTTAGCACGAAGACTTCCCCCATATTCCTATCTTCTCAACCTGAGACGTGAGTTTTCTCAGCGTTACACAGCAATATATAGTGGGACATTGCAGGGAAAACGCACAATATAATCTTGTCCGACCGGGAAGAATTGAACCCAAGGTCCAGTCATGGAAAGTGTGCTTGCTGACCAAAACTAAAGCGTGAGGGTTACTAATATACTGTAGTCCAGGCATGTCGAACCGCGCGCGCATGAACTATATTTGTTTTTTCTAACGTGGCAGTTGAGGGTATTCTCTTCGTGATGTAATATGGCACAACTTTTTGTGTCTTTCTCGGTCCTGCCGCAAGATGTCGCATGATCTCGACCGTATCAAGTAGTGCTGCAGATTAAGCGACACAAGCAGCACGACTGAAAATGACGCGAAAAGCCATGCCATATTGCATCTTGAAGATAATACCCTCAGCTGCCTCGTTAGATAAAAACAAGTATACTTGCCTGCCTGGGAAGCCCGGCGCGTACGGGCACGGGCAACTTCCGCTAACTTCTCTCGCTTTTCCCCTCGAAATTCACAAAGGGGTGTACACACAAGTTGCGGCGCGAGGCGGTGAATAGTGGCTACATACGAGATGTTTTCTATCAAATGACCTTAATATAAATAAAATGTATTCTTAATATATTTCAATAAATAAATATATTGGTCACTACCTATACTATTTCATGTTTGTTTTCTTACTAAATTCACTCTTATGTAAACATGTTTGCTAAGTGACCAGAATATGGTAGAATGGCGAATTCTTTCCCTGTTTTCGTTTTGGGTTGTGATATTAAATCATTCAGTTATTTATTGTATTTAGAAAGAATGTGAAATAAATTAACAAGTCTCTGAAAGTTAACGATCATCGCTTACTGACGGACAACCCTTTTAACAGACAATAATATTTGTCTCTTAAACCTAATCTGAACGTACTTTTTTATCATTCCTAAGTAAACAGGAATTCAAAATGAAGATACTTTTTTCTTTAATTTTTAAACATTTTGCTCGCAACATAGAATTTGCAATCTGCCTCATGCATTATTTCTTTGCCTTAATAAGAGATAAGCTTAATAAGATTTCTTTGCCTTGATAAGAGAAAATAGCAAATAATATAGCTAAATTTGTAACAATAACTGTCAAGTAACTTTTCCTACAGACTGTCATGGCCCAGTTATCCAGTGACATTCCGTAGCATTTGTACAACCTTGTATTTGTATTTGTACAATCTTGTATTTGTACAATCTTGGACCAGTTTCTATAGAAGCAGTTGCCGCGAGATCTCGGAAGCTTCTTACCTTGCCCGCGACGTTGAGAGGCCGGCCGTAGTCAGTCAAAATACAAAATGCATAGGGTTGCTATACAGTTTCAATTTCCACTGATTGAAATGATTGAAGGCGCTGTCATTGTCAACAATACTAACAATACTAATCAACAGTACAATAGTATTGTTGACAATGACAACGCCTTCAATCATGTAAATCAATTATGTAAATGTCAACTACAACTCACCACTAAACCAATATACTCCACTAACTGAACACTCGGCTATCGCTCCCAAGAAGAAATAAAAGAAGTCATCTTCGTCAACATATCAGCTTTATTAAGATAGCCGGCTTTCGACGGCTTTGCCGTGTCGAGCACCTTTGCTGTGTCGAGCACAGTCGCTCGACTTTTGCCGACAGCAGCGAGACTGACGATGACGGCAAAGCCGTCGAAAGCCGGCTATCTTAATAAAGCTGATATGTTGACGAAGATGACCTCTTTTATTTCTTCTTATAAGAACGTCAGCAACATCCAATCAGAATTCCCACAATTTATCGCTCCCAAGACCTAAGACCGCGCGACGGCGGTGGGCGCCGCTTATCAGCCGCGCCGCCTACGCCCCTCGCATCTGCCAGGTTGAGGGGAGGGGTGTGCAGGGGTGACCACCCCTGACCGGCGAACAGTGGGGCTAAAAAGGGGAAAAGTGGCCGAAAAGTACTTTTAAGCTTTTTTAGGAATTTTTGGAAATAAAAAACGAATTTTATAATTTAATTTAATTTTATAAATAAATAATGACTTATTTAATTCTTTAACCTTCAAATATTTATTTACATAACCTCAAAGCCAGAACTTTCATCATGTGACTTTTCTTCAAGAAGTGAACTTATACTTGAAGCCATTGGCATCTGTATAACTTCTAGGTCCAATGCCTTTGTGATAATTTGTCTCTATTCCTTTTGTGAAATCAGTGGGATAGATGCAATTAACAGCCTGCGAAGCACTTCCTTTTTTCTTCCAGGTTCTACTTTTTCTTCCATTTTTTTTCAGTGTGATTCATAACCCCATACAGATCCCTCCCCGTTAATAAAGAGCTATCAGTAACAAATCATGAAAGAAAAAAAAATATTGTTGGTAAAAAGGCTAACGAAACTAGATGTGCATCATCATAAACAAAGTACCTTAAACATAAAATGGGGCAAATACGGGCAAACTTTGATTAATGTTTTGAAAATTTGATGAATGGTATAATCAGATTCAGTTAATATCGTAGCCCGGAAATGTCGGGAGGGAACTAAAAGTCAATATGAAAAACCGGATTTAAAAATTTCATTCCATTGTAACACGTGAAGTTTCTACTTGGAAATACTAAATTATTATTCAAGGAATATGTTTTAGAAATACAGATTTAAAGTACATATCTTCAGAGAGCGTGTTCATAGCACGTACGATTCTACTAGTCGAGAGAGCAAAACTATTGCATCGAAAAACACACCTCTCTTCTTACTGCTCGAGCGAAGAAGTTCGCCTCGCATCACTTGTGCAAGTTCAAACTTGCACTGAATGAAATGGCGTGATTCCCCCTTCCTTTCCTCATCGGGGTACGATGAAGGAAACATTTTGCTGCCCCTTTCATGAGCTTCTAAAGCATATTTTGAATTTGAACTTTTTGCCAACTTTTCCCTCGTTTGGCCCCACTGTGCGGCGGGTCGCGGAAGCTTGTCACGCAGTTGGCGAGCCTCTAAGGAAGTGGCGGGTGATTCGATCGGTTTGACCGCCTCTGCAAGTGCCATCCTGCACCCCGGCTGAGGTAGCTCAGACTTTTACCACTGCGTATCTGATTGGGAAATCCTGCGGTTCGAGTTCCCATGATGGCGGATTTTGGACACTAGCTAGTTAGCTACGTCAATTCAACCGCTTTCGGGAGGAGCATCCTAGCAGCCTGCTGCTCATATTGACAGTTTCCCGTGGATTCTCCGATTAACACCACGCGAAAGCCCAAATAGTATCTTAATAAATTTGTCACGGACCGCGCATTATCTGTCCTTCCTTATCCTCGCCAACACATTTCTCTAACAAGCACACACTCACACACACACATATATTTTAAAGAAATACTTGCACTTATTTTGCACGTGAAAAATATCAGTCACTAATGCTTCAAGTTAGTGCCACACATGCGACATTCAGAGCAATTGCTTCACGAATCCTGATTGGCTGAATGCTCAGCGAAAATTCCCTTCTTTTGATGTTCCACTAAAAACCAACTTCCTGCGCGTAGAGCAAGTAGCGAAAAATTTGCATTCTGCAAAGAGCTAGCTGCTCATTACCACCACTCGCGATACGACGAGTCTCCACACGATGCTCGCCGAATGCACATGTGTAACGTATTTAGACTAAGAAAAGCCCCTGTTGGGTTTGCTCTAACGATTGTATAAACAAAATTTTAGATTGATTCATAAATATGTAGACAAATTACTTTTTTTAAATATTATTTTATTTAGTCAATATGTATGTAGATTGTATTAAATTTTAGTACCACCAACATCACCACACCATTGGATATCATGACACAATTGAAATAATTGTCATAACACTTAATATCAGTGATGGTATGATTATTGCATCCTCGTCTTGTACTGTACTTCTTTATTATTATTATTATTATTATTATTATTATTATTATTATTATTATTATTGTTGTTGTTGTTGTTGTTGTTGTTGCTGTTGTAATTATTGGTATTTAACTGCCACCGGGTCATACCCAATTGTAGTTCAAATAATGTATGTATATATAATTATTATAATTAATAATTAGTTGGATTGATGGGAACATTACGCACTTTTTAAATGAAGGTTTTAAAAGGTTTTTGGAATGAAGGTGTCAACCGTCTCCCTCCCTCTGCGAACCGACGTGTATGTCGGCGCCGGATCTGGCCATCCAGGAAAGATCCCCCCTTCCAAACGATAAAGCGTACACTATACTTTCGGGACTAATGACCTTACCGGATGGCTCGTCCGGAAACACCAATCAATTGACAAACGGGGTTTTGGAGTTTTACCATTATAGTTCTCAACAGACCAATATACAGTTAGTGCCTGGAGGTTACGCAACCCATCATTCACGTAATATGTCTCTGTGGGAATTTACGTGAGCATCGCACCTTTGAAACAACTTTCTTTTGAATTGCAAATTGTCTGAAATAGCGATTACAGCATCTGAGAAGTATGGGATCTGCCACACCATATGTCAAGAGGTTTTTCTTATAAAGAGCTTTACCCTCGTACTTCTACAAAATTTACTAATCTGGCCCTTATATATTACGTATGCTTTCAAAAAGAATGTTTTGCGTTGTACTCGCTCATTTACTGCAGTCTTATTATTGCAAGAAGATGGTAAAAAGTTCCCAAATGACATATGAATGGTTACATTATAATTCTGACGTAAAAATAATATTTTTGAAAGTTATTTTGCCACTTTCCATCTAGATCGATCTACAGCCAAAAGCATATTATGTTAATTTAATTTTTTTCGCCAACTTAACACTATTTTATCTGAATGAAAAAATATGATAAATAAGAAGACAATTTATACTAGCAGAAAAATATTTTTTATATTTTCTCAGACCCAAATTCAAACATAAAAATATTTTTGAAAAAAAATTAGTCTATTTATGTCAGAATTATAATGTAGCCACCTATACGTCATTTGGTTTAGGGGAACTTTTTACCATCTTATCCGGGGGTACCCTTTGAGAGACTTCCTCTATGTAGGTGTCTCAGCATAAATGTTCCCAACGGCTGGGGTTTGTAGAAGAGTCGAAAATGATCTGTTTTTGTCAATGAACATACGGTGAGATATAGGGGATATAACGGAGTTGTACTCATCTATTTTCATGTAACATTTGCTTCTAATTGATAAGCAACCGCGAATGCATAGATGTTCGACAGGCACATGAATTCTTCGGGCCGCGATAGAACGTGACCTACTGAGCATCTGTGTTTAAGAGGTTGCCTAAAAATCATTGGGAAATGTCACATGTGTAAACGCCATTATATGAAATTTACCACTTCCACAATTTCCAACTTCACACATGTTAATTGGCCAAATGTTACGGTTTTTAATCCCCTACATGCACCAGAAGTTTTTATTTTTTGTTATATTATTAAGGTCGCTTCAACATTTAGATCATTAGCAACCACTATTGGAGTTAACGTTATGGTAACTGTGAAGATGAAACGATATGGTAATGACAAGGGGTGAAAGAACGGACACAAATACAACCGTATCCGAGGGGGCTCGAACCCGCGATCCTTCGGTCCGAGATTGCTACCACACTACTGTCTTAGCGATCTCAGCGACCGGATCGGCTAGAAAGTTTCTGAGACATTGTGCATATTGGCTATAAAAGTGATCTGCAATATAAATGCAACTCTTGCGCGAGTTATGAAAACTTAAATAAATGGATAAAGGAATAATATGCATCTACAACCTCACAGATGGGATTCGTAACTAGAGCTAGACAAATGATGTTTTGAAACACGATGTGAAGATAGAGGCATCACCTGATCGTTCCCTTGTATTTATCACGTTCACGCATAGTTCCAAGTTCACGCATAGTTGTACAAAAAACTAGAAATAAAAATAGTCATAGTGATATATGAATCATTTTATTTATAGTAGTTTGTTCTTAAGTCATCATGAAAACATTATACACGGACAAGGGTGCACTACTATACTGATTACTTATTTTTTCCCAGTGTTCGCCAGTTGCGAGTTTGGATAATCATTTCCTTGGGCTTTCATAGTATGTACTTTTCATGTCATTCTCAAGACCTTAAGGCGTCTCAACTGATCATTTGTACCCTTCTGCGAAATTCCTGGGGAACAACGTTTCTTTCCATCGTTTCTCTCATTGGTCTAAAAATTAAACTAATACTCAAATGTATGTTTTATCCAGTTTTCCTGTTATTTAAACCACGGTTCACATGACGACAAAATGCTGATGATTACAACTGGTTAGATCGTAAATCTCAAATTAAAACTCTTCAAATGTTACCCTGACATCTAACTGTTATTGACTTATTTTAACGTTGAAAAGTCACTACAGAAATCTATCGCAATACTAAAGACCCTATTTTAAGAATGCTCTTAGGTGCTAAGAATGCTGTTCGGTTAAATAAATATGATGAATCGATGCTTAATATATCATTTTCGTCTTCCAAGAACATAATAAACACTACACCACTTCCAATTATTATAAGTATCATCCAGTTTTGAACAATATTGTCAATATTAAAGGTTTTCTCGGCGACACATTGTTCAGAGGAAAATTATTTTAACTGGTCCAAAAATTCAATATTGAGATGTCGATATAAAAATTAGTTTTAAGGATCGAGACCAGTATTTTTTTTATCAAGATGTATAAATGTATGGTTGTGTAGATGTGTGTGTCACACAGTAACCCCAACAGATTAGAATATTTTTAAACGTAGTACACTCTTCAGAAGTAAGGGCTGTTACTGCCATTTTAAACATAATTAAGATGAGTCTAGAAAATAGAGACATTTTGATACGAAGAACCAATGAAAATATCGTAAATATTGCCACTTTAGTCCCAAGAAATTTAGCTAGGTACAAAATGGGATAGGATGTTATGACGGTTCCCCGACCCCAGTTTCCACACACACATTCTCTGCTCCATAATACTTACTTGAGAATTAAGGCAGAAATAAATACTACGTTCTAAATGACACCCATTTATCGTGACCCACATCTCCATTCCACACATATCCTGAACAATATAATCTACTTGGGAGTAATAGGTGCTACTTTTAAAATAAAAAGTACCAAACCTGTAAAATTCTTCGCCTTTAACATACCTACCTTGCGGGCACAGTGAGATTGTCAGTTATGTCGGCGCTCCTGTCCCCATTCTACGTACATTTCCTGCTACACAAGATTTTCTTAAGTGCAACACATGGGGAAATAGATGCTTCTTCCTAAATGATAGATGCCTAGAACAACTTCGGTTTTGTCCAATCGTTGATCGGCAGGCCAATCCCACTCTAACCGTTTCTCACTACATCAATCACCAAACCCCTGTGATTTACTTAGATGCACTAGGCGAGGGAATATTTGATGAATACACGATTACTTGGTTAGGTTTGTGGATGGAGATTTAGGATGATACCAAGTATATATTTCAGTACAGTTTATTGCTTCTGCTTCCTTTTGAATGTCGTCTGACATAAAAATATAGTTTTCTAGCATACATGCTTCGAAAGTGCCCGACATTTCTGAAAATAACCTGCTACAATAGCACTAAATTGTTTTTGCCGCAAAGTCAGCCAAGGAGATGGCTTTGCCACAGAACATCGCAACACTTCTTCAAAGTGATAATATCAAAACATTTATTTTTAAACTTTGTTACGATGATTTTAAAATAAATAATGCATGCCACGCGTCATCTAAGTGTCTGTGATAACTCGGCCAGCTAGGTACTCGACTTCATTATCGCTATGCTGCACAAGTTAACTAATTACATGAATAATTGGTATAATGAATCGTTGGCATTGAACCGCAAACATATTTAATTATTTCAATGCTCGTAAATTGTATCAGTAGTAAAGCAACACTTCTCAACAATGAAGAAATAGTTTTGATTCATCAGGGAATAAATCCCTTGTTGACGTTGCGTTTCAACGGAATAAATTATGGTTTACATAGATGGAATAGTTACAATCTTATAACTATGCGATCCCATTACCAACAGTATCTCAAAACATTATTTTAACATATTTTTCCAATTAGCTTCTTAGGTAGTCAAAATGTATCATTTTAAGATCTCATAAATAAAATGGAAGTAAAAAACAAGTGAGAAAAGTATCGGCAAACAAGAAATCATAACATTGAGATTGATAACATTAAGAGAACCAAGAAAAATAGTGAAGCGACGTTAACGAGCCATTCCTAACATGAAAATCCATTTACATCACGCAACTAATGACTTCGTTCACGTGAAGCGTAGGATTGCTGTGTGAGGCGAGATAAGTGTTTGATGAACTCCCTCTTCTGGGTCAAATACGTTTTACGTATTGTCATTTGCAGAGCTATTGATCTTCACAGAACCATCATTAGTGTCCACGTTAAATGGATTATCAGATTTGTTAGATGTCTTTAGTAGGCAAAGAATAATCTGAATTCATTATTGCTATTAGAGGATAATTTTATGCCTAGTTCATTTTTCTAATGCAGTTAACATTAATACGTTATTATTTCAAAGTACATTGAATTAAATAATTTTTTTCTTGGTTTTCGCAATAAACTAGTATGGCCATGTTAATGACTTTATACGTTGAAAGTAAACCGTATAAAGTAAATTCATAAACATTAAAATAAAGCATTTATGTTTTTATATATATATATATGCAATTTGTGCCTTTTTGCTTGTAGTTCATGTTAGTAAAAATAATGTCATTACATTTCACCATTTCACACATTGTTTTCAGAAGTTTTCTTTTTATATATTTTAACTATCTAATTAATCTTTGACAGCTTCGACAATTCCAAAGGAGAGTCGAATCTGATTCATGATTAGAGATGCTCATCAGAAATGCTACTAGCTGTTTTTTCGTACGAATTTTACACATTTTAGTCGGATTATATATAAAATATAAAGAATTCTTCATACTGGTATTTGATGATTTTTAAACGTAATCACTTGTTCTAAAACTAAAAAATTAAAAAATCTTGACTTTCCCCATGTTAACCTAAAATGTGTTTTAGTTGTTCAGAACAGTTAAAATGTTTACACTAAAGAAACTAAACTCTTGGCCATAATTATGTAATTACTTTGAATAACTTTGAACTAAGCTAGGTGCAATAATTCTGTAGATTGCATGGGAGAAATGTTATTCGATTCTGCCTGCAGAGCGAGAGACGTCTGTGAACATTAATTTATTTCTTGCTTCAGACGCATTTTTTCATTTATATGGATGTGCTCTATCGGAATGAATTACTACAAATGTTAACTGTTCGTATCTTGCACAATAAGGAGTTTCATATGACGAATATAATTTGGAGCTAATTTGATATTTATGTGTCGTATACAATATACGACACGTAACGCATATTTTGTGCTTTACGTATAAAATATACGACACGTGTACGTATAAAAGAATACTTTTATTAATTCATTTTTTATTAATATCATTTTTCTCAAAACTATCTTTGATGTTGTATTTAGCATACACTAATAAGCTATTTCCTTTGCCTCAGTATTTACTGTGCGTTGTCTAAAATCTTTAAATTCCTTGATATGTAAAGTAGGGTAATATTCGTATGTATGAACTTACACCCTTCACAGTAACTATCATAGGTTAAAACTCCTCGCATAACCTTTGTGCCCTCGCATAACCCATACATTTTGTTTTAGTGAAAATCGCATCACAATCTCTGCAACGCTTAAGGAGATATTCGAAGGGAATCTGATTCATGCTTGTGAATCGCCTGTTCATAGCATACCAAGAAGATAAAAAAAAAGTTGTTGTATCATAACGCAATGTGAAAAGAAAATGCTTAAAAAGGGGCGGCATCTTCCTTGGAGGCTTTCTTTCGCATGATGTCAGCTATGTCGTACGCAGCGACTCACTGAATATAATTCAGTTGGTACCCTCTGTATGAGAATGGGTGGAATAACACATACACATTTGAATTTTTCAAAGTCTAATCTGTTTTACTATTATTATTATTATTATTATTATTATTATTATTATTATTATTACTACTAGTAGTAGCTTATTAGAAGTTGCAACAACTTGCTGAACGACATTAAGGTAAATAAGAAGGCTTTGGACTCCCAAGTCCCAAAGTACTCCCATTTTATTGTTTTTGAATTTTCCTGGGTTCTTTGATATTCAGCAATACTGTGGTTTTTCTCACATGGCCAGAGTCTGCATAGTTTTATTTCAATTTCTGCTCACATTGGAAATCAGTAATTAGTAATTAATAATTATTTAAATTCTAGCAGTTGTAATGTTTGGATTTTTTGTCTGAGTTTGTAGTTAGTACAAATATTAATTAAACGACGGGAAGCGTAGCATACTGAAACTTCTACGTCTTAGTTTTTTGAAAATCGAAATCTAAATATTATAATTATTTGGAAGTAATGCAATAATTGGGACCCTAATTATAACAAACGTTTCAAAATTATCTGTAGTACAACAGTATTCATGAACAGTGACATGGCTTAGCATGGTCCAGTACAACTGAGTCGGGTGTGCATGGTGTTACCTCACTCCTATCTCGGCCCATTATCCTCGCTACCGGAAGTTACCTTACACTGCAAAAAATACAGTTCTTGACTCAAACAAATCTTATGGGCGTGGTGATTGATAGATGTGAACGGGCTTCTTGTGTTCGGAATGTCAGCCAATAAGTTAGATAAAACTAAATAATTTTTAAGGTTATTGGCCCTTTTCTTTTAAAACCTACATATTTCTCCACCAATTGTTCTTGGCGTCTTTAGATGTGTGTAGTGGCAAATAGATAAGATAACCACCATTTGTTTAAAAAATCTTATATAAATAGTACTTGTAAATGCTAAAACATTGACGAATATTTTCTGTCGTGGAAATTGTATGTACAAATTGTGTAAAAATATTCTGTATCTTTTTAGACAAATGGTCATACATGAGAGAATCATTGTTTTTCTTTTGTCCGATTGGCAAACGTTATAACTTCCTATGAAAGAGAGTTATATCCGCCTTAATGTTACCTGTAGGATCGGAAGAACACTTTTATCTAATCACTTCTTGAGGTATCTAAATTGACACCAATTTCGTTGAAAATAACTGAATTTACAGGATTACGGATCGATAGAAGAGATTGAATTGATATTGTAATTTGTAAGAGAACAATCTTAAATTATTGTTTATCAGAATATTTCTCAGAAAATGATATGTGTTCAGAACCCGGTTTCCCTCTGAAGCATTTTTAATCAGAAAACTAGGTCTGAAAATCAATGTATAGATTGAGACCATTAACTCTAGAGTTGTTGGCTGTGAAATTATAGACCCTAGTTTTAGATAGGAAAGGGTCGTGAAATCCCGTCTAATAAATATTCAAAGACACCCAATGAGGCGTCTGAGGAATGACCTCCACAGAATCGTTCCGGAAACGAGAGCGAGACGTTTGTTTTGTTTCCTCCCCGATTAATTCATGATGTTTTGTTCTTCTGAGCAACTCAAAACAGGGACTCTTGCCAGACGAAGGACAGCGCCTCAGACGTCCCCGCTCGGGTACGTCGGCCATTAGCTCTCGTGCTCGGCGGCCATTTGCAAGAGCCGCGGCGCGTGGCTGCCGTGAGAGCCGCCAGATGGCAGCGCTAATTGCGTTCGAGCCTCTGTCTGCGAGGACGTGGTGACGCCGCTCGGCCGGCGTTTGTTGTTTCACGCGGCGCGTCCGCCCCGCGCGGTGTCAACACCAAAACAACTCCCGACCATTCGCCATCGATTGTTTCGCGCCTATCTACTCGATGAAGGCTCACCCGGCTCAAACGATTGCGTCTCAATTGTTTGCCCACGGATTCCTCCCGTGGCCCCGCTTGGAATTAGTAGAAATATTAAAAGTTGTCCTTGGGTGTAAATGTAATCATGGGCTTCACGAGATTTCGGAAATTGTGTTTTGCTTCCATAATTAATTGATAATTGACCGCAATTAATAAGCTTTAATGGGAGAAAATCAATTATCTCTACTGACACAACCGTAAACAACTCTGTGATGCATATGTAATATTCGTAATCATTCACCTCTGAAATAAACAAGTTCTTGTTTTCACAACGACATACACAATAAAGTAAACTTACAACATACGAGATAAAGAATGGAAAAAGCATCATTTATCTTTCTTCAGTACTTCATAGATATCTTATTCAAAATAGTTTGCTTTATAATTTTAGTTGGATATTAAAACAATACATATTTTGTTCATTTATAGTTATTATGCCGTGTGATAAAAAGTTATATTCTGGGTCACTCACATCCCTCGTCAATAAATAATCTCCAAAAGCTCTTCCCAGGTGTTTCAGTATTTTCGTATTCGGCACTACCTGAATTATCAAGAAATCAGATTCATTTCTCAAAATTCCGCTAATATTTTGGTTTGGATGAAGCCAAAAATTTTAATATAAAGAATATTTTTTGCTATCTGTCTACGCTCTAGCTATTGCAATTCGTACTTGACTACTTAGCTAGTAGTTTCCAAACAACGTCCTTTGTTCAATAACAAATAATAATAATAAGTGATTTTATATCATCAGAAAAAAATTGATAACATCTGTTATCAAACGGAATCTTTGAGCGGTCTGACTTTATTCCATACGAAGTAAAACTGAACAATAATTCCATTTATTATTATTATTATTATTATTATTATTATTATTATTATTATTATTATTACCAAGATCATCGTAATTATTATTACTAGCTCTAGTAGCCTAGTAGACGTTGCAAGAACTTGCTGAATAACACTGCACAAGGCACATGGTAAATCTCAAAGACGTCGGACTTCCAAAGAAAGTCAATGTTGCCTTCTAGCAATCGTAGTATCAGTAATTCAGAGTCTTCCAGTAATAGACTACGGATTATTTCAGGGATATTATTATTATTATTATTATTATTATTATTTATATATTTTATTACTATATTATAATTTTTGTAAATTACATTTAATTTTGTTGTTTTATTTTTCTTGCAATAAAAACTGTATGTTACGTACTGGGGAGAATGCGTAGTGTGCTGAGAGTGCATCGACCTTCCCGCCCACTTGAATTTCCCGCGCGCTGACGTCCCGGTGGCATTTTGCTTGTAGGTGCTGCCGGCGTGTGAATGGCGCGAACTTCGAGAGGACTTCAACAGATTGGCTACCCTGACGCACGACGCCGACGCTACGCTCAGCAACCTCGTGTTTTTCGCCTTCGCCAACAACCTCTACTTTATTTGCCTGCAGTTGTTCCGCAGTCTCAGGTGAAAACATGTTTTCTAAATTGTCAAAATTTAATATCTAAGTTTATAATTCCTGTGAACTTATACTAACTAGATATAATATTTGCGTGAAATTATTTTTTTCACAAAAAGAAAAATGTAGCCATGTGTATTTTGGATCATCGTTGCCAAACGGATGATTAAGAAATTTTTCATTACTTAGAAATACGTGCTAAAGTAAAATTAATTACCAGACGTTGGGTTCAAAATCTCACCTTCTTGATGAACTTTGGTCAGTTCAGAATTGTACCTATGTCGAAGTGGTATTATCATCATTTACGAAAAATATATTTTTGGGTTGCATGCATAACAACTTTCAGGACAAACTTATAATAAATAAAATTAAACTATAGTTTTGTAGTAATTTATTTTTCCAGAAATTAAATTTTAACACATGACATTTCTTTACCTGTAGGCAATTAGGAAAGCATAATTGTGCGAAGATAACAATTTATTAATATTTATGACAATACAAAACTATCATTATTTTCTGTAATAATAAATCACAAAAAAAATCACAAAAGTGTATGGGAATGCTGGTTACACACGATTAACACTATTTGAGTAATCTTCTTTCAAATGTTTAGGTGATATTTTAATAGTACATTTTTAAAAAAAGTCAGAAAAAATACATCACATACTCCTCAAAGATACTTTTCCACTAAGTAAATCTTGCTCTAAAATATTGATTTTAAATGGACGTAAACTAATTATTTTATTTTCTGCAGAATTGGTGAAAGAGGAACTCTGAAGGGAATTTTAATTAAACCCTTATTTAAATGTCAAAATTGTTTGTAATGTTAAATAGTACTGTAAATTTTCGTAAGTAATAAAATATTTTGGAATGTTGGAAAAACAAATAAACCACTTGTATTTCATAGTATTATGAATAACAAATCAAAAGAATTTATTCAATATGTGACATTTAAGAGGCCAAATATTCAACAGCATCTGTATTTAGAATGGGAGCCGTCCGCATTGAAAGACGTTTTATCTGTTTCCTTAGGGCGTCGAGATTTACTACTAATAATTTTTCATTGATTATTTGCAGAATGGATTAACTTTTCATTTCATTAACTTTTGACCCTTATAGGTATTTTTAATTTTTATATCCGATTGAAAATAATATTATCTAGCAAAATATGGAAAACTTAAATGAGATAAATTAAAAATTTTAATTAAAAAATTAAGCTTGTGTGAAAAATAAATTAGGTGGTAATTGAGCAGGTATTAGGTAGCACGAGCCTTAGGTAGTACGAGCCTTAATCATGTTTCTTTAATAAAACATACTTCTTATATTTTACGATCAAAATAATTTATTTAGAATGTTTTTAGTATTTAGTATCCATGTAATAGACAATAATTGGACTGCCAACATTGATTAAATTAAAAATTAAATCGGAAACACATTTTACTGTTCCTGTAACGCTGAACATGTTTACAACATCAGCATGAAATAAGAAACGTGTGAAACGGGATTAAACGTCTTTCACAGCCTCCGCCTTCGTAAAGTGACCTCAGCTGCCCACATGCTAGCACACGTGCATGCGAAAAGCTCTAACGGCGCCACACGTGCGGGCGAGTACTGAGCGACTGCTCGCCGAATCCCAAGAAGTGGGGACAATTAGCTTGCTCTTTGTCAAGGGCCAAACTTTCGGTGCTTGACCTACTCGTAAGCATGACATTTTCGGTCTTTTGTAGCACAGCAAAGGAAGCGACCATCACCTCGGCTAATCGGGATTCGGCGAGCAGTCGCTTGGTTCTAGCCGAATACCGCCACCTTAACAGTCGCATACCAATATATATATATATATATATATATATATATATATATATATATATATGTGGGGGGGGGTGGGGAGGGGGCTCCATTTAGTTTGTTTTAATATGGGGGGGTATTTACCTTATTTGATAAGGAGTTACTATTTCATCGTTTCGAAATTTTATACCTACAACCTTTTCTAGCCCTACTTGATAGTTTCGTCTTTCAACGCTTATCGGATGTTTACAAAGCAATAATCTTCGCTATGTGTATTTTCTCCCTGGAAACTCAGATGTTCTCTTACAGACAGGTCTGCCCATAAACACGCTGCTTTCTTATTTTGGTACCTGTCAATGTTGATACGTCACTGTTGTGCAATTGAATCAACATAGTAAATATTGAACCGGCTCTTTAAAAAAAATATCATTTATATTTCCACGCGAAAGGGACCTCAAGTATAGAAAATATTCAAAACATACAAGCCCTTATTTGTAATAGTATACAGCTTGTACCATTCGAACCTTAAATACATTTTCCTTCAATTAATTTGCAACTTATTCTGAGGTCCGCCGTTGACACGCCCCCTTCGTTGGTATTCTCTTGGTTCAGTGCAGATGGCATGTGCATGCGACTGTAAAGACAGAGCAGCACACCTGTGCTGACGACGCGCTCCGGGAGATGGCGTCGAGCAGGGGGTTCGGCGTGCAGCACCCCCACCAGAGTGCAGCCTTGCTCTGACCTTTCGTAGAGACCCACATACAGAGAATAGCGCATTCCATTGTTCCACCGATCCGCAATTTTATATCCAGTTGTGGAGGAGATTGGAACTGTGTGTGTTGAAAACCATGAATCTATCGAATCTACCAAACGAATATTAATATTCTTGAAAATCTCCGTAACTTCACCAATTGTTATCAATTTCCCTCATCTCCCGAATGTGCCTAACAGGGCTATCGCGAGAGAGGATATTAAGGTAGTATGTTCGTGCTAGTCGCTAGTTAGTCGCCATTCATTACACCTACAGATTAACAATAACTGCTTGTAAACGAGAACGGAAATTCAAATAATTATTTGTCTGAATCCTACATGTCAACTGCCACGAAACGATTCAATGTAAAAGTTTAATTTATAAAAGTCGTAGAAAAAGTACCGAATGAAACTCTATGTAACATAATCGCTTCATAATGTACTATTTAGAGGCACTTCACCGTAGTCGATATCACCGGTCAGCCACCGGTGTCCCCCGGCCTAATTAAATTCCCATACTTGGAGGTAAGAGCGACATGAGGCAAACATGACGTTTTCTCTTCACCGTAACTACCAAGATCCGCCTGCTGAGCTTTTCTTCGTCACACAGCAACAGAAACTGGGCCGATTTTAAAGGAAAGCTACAACTCTATTTTTGCTTCGACCAATTTTTGAATCGACCCCGGGACCACAGCACGGGAAGCTAGTTCGCTGCCCATGTGCCATCCCAGAGGCTCCAACGAACATACTCCCTTAAATGGCAGCAGTTGCGCTAGTCTCTGTATCTTGGGACTGTAGAGCGTTGCGCATGCGCGCGTGTGTGTCTCAGCCTGGTGCGCGACTGGGGCATCCTGTACTTCTACGTGTCGTTCGGGTACGTGCTGGCGCGCACGGCGGCGGTGCTGTTCCTGGCGGCCGAGGTGCACGCCGAGAGCCGCCGGCCGCGCGCCGCCCTCTACGCCGTGCCCGCGGGCTGCTGGGGCGTCGAGGTCAGCCCTCCCGCACCGGCCCTAAGGGGCTACCCCGCACTGACGTACTTCTAGGATGAGAGGGGTTTTACCTACACTTTCTCGTATAACTCAGTACATTTTTTTAAAACCGGGAGAGGTGGCTCAGTGCATTAGCTGATGTCACTGCAGTGCCTCTGACCGGGAGGTCCTAGGTTCGAGTCCCGACAGCGGCAGGGTTTTCGACACTAGCTTTTCAGCTAGGTCGAATTCAGACGCTGTCAGGAGGAGAATTCTAGCGGTAGTTTTCCATGGTTTCTCCAATAAACACTAGGCGAATGCCGGAGCAGTACCCTAACAAACGGGCCACGAACCGCGCGCGATCTCTCCTTGTCCTATCCTCTCCCTTTACACACACTTACACGAACATGCACTACACTACCACACAGGCCGCGAGAACGATCGGGAACTCACAACTTGTCCCGGCTGGGGCGGTGCCCTGCTGGTGGGAGATACCTGATTAGGGAAAACCCCGCTAGTCGACTGTAGGTCGGCGCCGGATCTCGCCATACAGTGAGGGAAGATCACCGCCACCTCGCGATGAAAAAAACATGCACTACACGTACGGAACTAATGACCTCAGTAGTTGACGCGCCCGGAATCACTAACAATCAATCAATCAATCAATACAGTTTTTAACTTTTAAATACAATACACTTGCCTATAAGTCTGTACTGGATTCAGATAACATATTACACTAAAAGAATAATATTTGATGTTTTCTATAATGCTAATAACTCAATTTCACAAAAAATGTGGGATAGCTGCTATTCTAATGATCCCTTTAATTGGAGAGTGGAAAATCATAAAGGGCTAAGTAATACAAGCAAAATTGACATACTAGTAAAAGTCAATTCAATGACATATAACCGATATCAATAGCACAAAAAGTAGTGTATCAATAGATACGAATTTTTTTCATGTTCTTGTTCAAAATTGTCGTAGTGTCCTTGAAAAGTTTGAACAAAATAAATACATCAAAAATGTGGAAAATATATCATTTAAATAATATGTTGGTAGATGCACCGCGATAATAATTTTTCGACTGTCGCTAAGAGAAGATTGGTAAGTAATGTATTCCGCCAGAGGCCGGTAGCGGTGCAGCAGAATTGGTACCTAAGATTCGCTACAGGCCTGTAGCCGTGCGTAAAATACAATTATTTTAATCTAATAGCACCATATTGTAAAATAAAATAAAATAAAAAATGGTATTTTATTAAATTTTGAACCAATTACATTAAAAATAATCGTATACTCCGTGATTTGTATACTATTAATATTTTTCTCTTTCAAAAGCTCAGCTCTACTTAGCGAGTCGTCTTCGAGGTTTTCCAGTGAGTGTAGTACATTGCCCTTAATGAAGGTTATTGGCGCTAATGCATAGTCCAATCTGCTGGAATAAAGCCATTCTTTTGAAGAAATGATACTTAGCTCATAATGACTTTCCACTCTTCAATTCGTTCTCCCTTAGGAGCTTAGCTAAGGTCGCGGAACAGAAAGGAAAACAAACGTTCTTATCGCACTGGAGAAATATTGACATAATGCTATTGCTTCTTTTGCTAGAAAGGGGTCAGTGAGAGATAGGTACAAGCCACAGTCAGGAGTTTTTCAAATGAACTAAATCGCGATTCTCTCTGAGCAACCTTCCTTCCTACGAGTTTTACAGAATTCCATTTTCTCGCCTTACGGGAGTATAACACCCAACAGATTTTCTTGACTCTCTATTGATTTTCATGGATTCACCAGTGTTTAAACGACCTGTATCTCAAAACTGCACCAGTTTGGCATATAATTATCGCTCACTCACATGTGTTACGCGGTACAGGAACGGGTATTTGAGTCTATGTTTTGATCAAGTGCTTCCATTAGCAAAGAGTCATACTTTTTTCACCAACTCCTCTTCTGACATCTTCTTCACTCCCAGTGAGAGCGTCTCCACCATGTCCATCTATTTATCTCCTTACTCTTTGTCTCTATGCATATTCTATTTTTTTTTCAATTTTCATTTTACTTGTTAATCTAACTCTGTATCGTGAGTCATGCTATATTTTCTCCTTGTAGCACAAGTTTTATTCACACCACCATATGATTCCTCTTTGAGCCCTCAATGTACACTCCTTGAAAGATAAAATCAGCGTTTAATGCTTTGCTGAAGTGCTTCCAGACGAATTGCCAATAAAAAGTTTGCAGCTTAGAGATTTGAATTTTGACAAACCGAGTTGTGTTGTAAAATTTTTGGTTTTTATAAGAATCCTAATTTTTTTTTTTTTTCGTTTCTGAAATTACAGCAATATTAGAACCTCATTTTTTAAATTATCGCGTCCATATTTTTATTATTCATTCCTTAAATCTTCTATATATAAGCATAAGCATTGTGTCTAGAACAGTCCAGTTTGAAAATATGTTTTGTAGTTACAGGGCAATGTTTAATATCGTTAACATCATTATCATCTATTATTAACACTGCTGCTAAGATGAAAATTATTTGCATGATGTAATAGTGAATTCCGTGTTTGTCAAGTGAAATAACTTTAATTAAATACTCCTCATTTTGATGACCAGAAATTTGACATTTTGTATTTTAAACATTTAAATAACTCTAAAGCGAATTTATTCGATATATTTAAAGCTCTGGTTCCAAATCTCAAAGAAGTCAACGTAATGTGAAATATTTCTTAATAAACAACACTCGTACCTTCAGTGTCAAAGTGATTTTCTCGTACCATGACCAAATGTTAAGATTTATAATGAATTTCATGATTAGTTTGTAACCAAAAAAATAAATCATTTACATTTTCGACGTAATACTTTTCTATTTCTGTCACTTCATTTGACAAGAAAATACGGATAAAAATACCTGATAAAACTGAACTTCCGTAAACTGAACTGAAAGCTTATTTCTTCTTTCCCTTAACTTTCAACTTTTTTTTCACAGTACTAGTCTAAAGAGGAAATCCAATGATGTTTCACCTTCGTATCAATCTCGTAATTGGGCAAATAACTCGTTTAAATATTTTGAAGGAAACGATAGTAACATTGCATAATGCTTTAGTAACTATTATCTTTAGTACGATTATCCACTTACGACTGTTGGCCTGGTATTTCACAATAGAAAGAAATATATATTTTTTACAAGACAAAAAATTGCACAATTATTAATTTCTAATTGAAAAAATACAGACGTGTTATTTAAGAAAATGTTACTTAACATTCCTGAAAAGTCTGTGAAAAACTTTCTCATAGGAAAAATGCATCTTAATTGTTTATCAACCTATATATCTAGCGGTTATTTACAGCCTTCGCCATTTTCCGCATCTAAATTGGAATTTTTTATCTTCTTGTATCTAGGTAATGTAATGTATAGAGGTACGTACGTAGAGAATGATCGGTGTTCTAAACGAACACTATCATTTTGTATTAAATGCTAATATGTTAATTGCACAAGAAGTCTAACAATCTCTTTTAAACAAAACAGACATTATACTTTTTATTATTTGATATATCTAAAGAGAGAAATTCACAAATTTATTGCTTTTACGACGTTGAAGGAATGTTAAAAGAAACATACAGTAACTTAAATCTAATTTTGGTTGGATACCTAAAACTATAGAATAACTTCTGGTTACTTTTTTAGGTTCCAGTATCATATTTTCTGATAAAAAATTTCTTTTTCAAGTTCTAATTGCTATTTTTACGAAAGCTATATAGATTTCCCTTTAACTTTTTCAGGGATAAAAGTTAATAATAGCTGAATACATATTAGTAATGACCTGAATACATTTGAATTAATTTAACACTTTTAATAACATTTTTCATAATTATTTAAATGATTCCGCAATTTGTATTCACTGACCTGTACCTACTCCTCAATTTCAAGGTATATTTAACTTCACTTCCTTCCTACCTTTCTCTCTTTCTTTTCCTTTTTTCTTCTTCTTTCCTTTCCTTTTTGTTTCGTATTCACCATGAAATTTCCTGCTGTACTACAGTGCTTTTAAATATATTTATCAGTAGACGTCTATAAAATTAAAAAATTCCGTTTTTCAGACATTCATTAGAACAATCTCTCCCTTAAAAGACATGAAAAAATCGTTAATGAATGATATTTTTGCGAGTACCAAAGGGAACACGCATTAGATTCACACAAGATTCTCAACAACTACCGTAACAAGTAATTTTGAATTGGTAATTTTAAAATTAACTTTACTAAATTTCTAACATGTAACAAAATGCGTAAGAAAATACTTCTTGTGTATGACAGTTGTAACACTGCTACAATGCCCTTCACACCATTTAACACTTCTCTCACAAATTTTGTAGTACAATGGTCACTGTATAGATGCTTCATGTGCGGTTTAAGTCCATATATTAATTTTTAGTTAATTAAATAGCCCTGCAGCACATTTTCGATTTGTACCCTTGTCTCATGAGAGTATAAGTTTCTTCGAAACATTCGCACACTAAAAATGACTTTTTTTTTCACGTTGCGATCGAAGTATGGCAAATGACTGGCGATGGGCGAGAAGAACTATAAAAGAATGTTTGAGAGCATCAATTGGTTAGGTAATTGGTGATCATTTGATCTTTTACCCTTATAAGATTTTTGCCATTTTGGTACCAATTTTAGAAAATCTTTTCGCCCTTCAATGTCTTGCTGTCTCATACTTGTGCTTCTTACGTACTCGTCATTAGTTCGCCAAATTTGGTCATCAGTCTTAGCTGTCGATAGCCAGCCTTAGCCGGATTAATAGCGTTAATAGACTTTTCAGAATGAAGCACACTGACAGTCGTTTCAGCTGTATCACTCTTGAATATTAAGGAGTAAATCATATAAAAAAGTAATTGCCAAAAAAGAAAAACCTTCCAAGAAAGAAACTTTTCAGAGTTAATACATTATTGAAATGAATGTTGAAAACATACATTCATTGACCATTCACTTAGCCGAGATTCTGCATTAAAAATAGAATGATTTATGACTGTTGAAATAATTATAAGAATTTTCTATTGATATTTCTTTTAAATAACAATGAATACATGTATTGGCACGAAGGTCATATTCTACTAGAGAGTGGGCAACGGGAATTGTAGTTAATTGTGCTTCAGGTGACCCTGACGTAATCGTGTCGAATCACGATCGCGGAGTACGGAATGGAGTCCAGTAGAAATCGTGGAAATAAGCACTTTCAAACTCAAGGCTTTAAGACTGATTCCCAAAAGAATTAAAACTAATACAATACACATCATTTGATTGACACCTAGAAATCATTTGTTTCATACTGCTGTGAACAATGAAATTAAGAAAAGTATAGGTATTATAAGTCGCCAAAGTATTTTAATGAAGAACTCCTTAATAAAATTGTCTCGACTGTTATGAAATTAAATAAACTAACCAATGCACAAGAATTGATGCCATAAATTTCCATGTGTGAAGGATTCGAAATTTACTTCCAAAGACCGTTTGTTTGAATAAGCACCGTACAAAGTAGTAATAGAGTAAAGAACACTTGGCTGCAACGATCAACAGCAATCCTTTGGTATAGGGTATTGAAAGAAGATGTTACGTTATTAATATCGTACAACGGTTGTCTCACGTTGTAAAAACTCGAAAGAACTATAATTTTCTTTTAAATTTGATTATTCGTCCTCCAAAAGATGGGCGACATTTTTTACCCTTTGCACTTCTAGTACTGCAGGTATAAGTATTATCCGCGCATGTTTTCTTGGGTCCGTCTGACGTTAGATGCGAGAGGGGGAGGTATTTCGAACACAGGACTATAATATGAAATCTATTGCTCGTTTTTATTTGCTAAGTAGTTTCTATTATCCGGGACCAAATATTTCTGGCAAACACGTTTTGTCAAGAACGCTTGTCACTAACATGAATTCTTAATTCATATAATAATAGTAAACGAGTATGGGGTAGGTTTTACGGGATTCAGGAAAACGTGCGCGTATAATATCTCTTCTAGATTGTATGGTGAACCTGATGTTGATAGTAGTATGTACTTCATGGAATATTATACTACTTGTTCTAATAAAGCATTACGAAATTAATTATAAATGTTACTAGTGGGTAACGTGTTATTAAAACACTTGAGTTCTAATAATTTATTTTTACGAAACCAAGATCATTTGGTTTGATTATCGACGTGAATTCTTTTAACCCTTATCTGCCTGAATTATTTTGTAAAAAATTTTCATTACACCATTTTATAATTTTAAAAAATATTAATTTTTTTCCTCAACATTTTCAAATGCACGTGGTGACACTTATTAAGGGTAGATGGAAAACAACTTTGAAGAATGACCTCTTTATTTCTTCTTATAAGAACGTCAACAACACCAAATCAGAATTCCCACAAAACAACATGAAGTTCTATTTGCATTTCACCAAATATTTGAGGTGAAAATTTGAACTATCTACAGCTTCGTACAATGTGTTCATACCGGCACGTTAGGCAGATAAGGGTTCACTCAAGAACCCAATTTCGTTGTCTAAAAAATTCCCCCCCAACGACATTGCTGTGTTTCTGGTGTTTGAGCCCTGTTCCTTCTCCCGCCTAACGGCGTCTTGCGTTTGTTGCTGGCGATGGTGGCGTGGCGATGGTGGCGTGGCGATGGGGGCGTGGCGGCGTGGGGGGGCGTGGCGGCGTGGCGGCGTGGCGGGTGGCGCGTGGCGGTGGGCGGCGCACGCTTCCGGGCTGGGGGCGCTGACGGGCTTGCGCTTCTTCGCCATCACGCGCACGCTCATCCTCACGGTGCGTGGCCCTCGCCTCCCTCGGAGGCCACAGCGCCTGCCAAACAGACACACGCACATCTCCAGTGATGCACTGGTCAAGTAACTACTTGGCTGACCCGGAGACGCCGCTTCCCAAGCACAGGTGCCGACGTTTCGGTCGCCACCCTTCCTCAGGGCAAAAGCCGTGGAGATGGACTCCAGTCCGTCACCCTCAGGAAAATAGTAGGATGGAGACCAAATTGGCACCCGTGTCTAGGACGCCGAGGCTCCCGACAGCCAAGTAGTTAATAGAGAGTTTTTGCAACACGAAAAATTCATTGTCGTACGTAAACATTATTGTCAATAGGAATGAACGTATCTTCAGACAAATGAGTTTTTACAAGCCGTACAAACGAAAAAATATGTTAAAACTAGGAACTAATTGGAACTGAATACCTCTAACAGGATCTAAAAGCTTTTATTGAGCATCTGTGAATCTCTGAGTCCATTTTTGCTTTTATAAGCATTACAAGATAGTGAAACGTATGATAGATCCCTATATGAAATCAAAGGAGCCTCAGTATATACATAACCTCCAAATCCTTAACAATTGCGTTAGTTCATCTCTGACATATTTGAATTCACTTAAAAGAAATTAGCCAAGTTCCTGCCCTCGTTTATTGGTAATATGGATATTGTATTTTTCATTACTTCCGTGCTTATTGTGTGTTACTGTTGAATTCATGTTTAGAGGTGGCGGCGAAAACTACGTAAAGTGTAAGTTACGAACACATTCGTCGTCATCGACTAAACAGTGAGAAAATCAGGACCCGTCAATGGAAATCACGTCATTTGATGTCGGTGCATGTGCAGTTCAGTTCTCCACAGAATAATCGTGTTACGTCCTTAAAATCAACGACTTGCAAAAGCTCTCTACTGATTCCGACCGCGGAAGCCCACGCTCTGTGCTTCATTAATGTTTCGGGGCACGTCAATTGCTGTGGTCATAAGACCCGTTAGTGTAGTGAATGTTTTAATCCTGGAGGTGGCGCTGTTCTTCCTGAACTAAATGTTGATATCCTGCGCTGACCACGTCGACCTTCGGGGGTTTTCCCTCTCTGTGTATCTCCCCAGCGGGCCACCGCCCTCGACGGGCAAGCTCTAAGCTCGCGACTGTTCTCCCGGCATGTGTGGTAGTGTAGTGCATGTATGTGTGAGTGAAGGGGAGAGAGTAAGTCAAAGAAGAGGAAGGAAAAAACTCGTGCGATCCGTAGCTCTTTTAATGTCAACCAAGTTACAAGAATGACATATTTCAGATTATGGAAATTGGTACACCTCTGATTAAATTAAGGTTGTGGTGTTCTTCTCTAATACGATCAAAACAACTCGACATGTTTATTATTTAAGAATTATCTATAATATTTACTCGCGTTAACCACATCGCGTTTCTAGTAGTAATGTGTTTGGTGTAATGTGAAAAATATAGTACACATCATTCAAATAATACCTGTACAATTATTAATATTATTTATGATCAAAATCTTGATAAGGAATGAAGACACAGCTTTTTCTTCTGCTCCTAAAAGAAAGAAAAAATAATATTTAGTTTTCTTAAGTGCATGTAATACTCAATGATATTGAACTTACCGGGAATGTTGTTATGCCTCTAAGAGTAAGAGTATTTCTATTTTTACTCTACCTCATTCCGAGGGAACACCATTAGTAAAAACTGCAATTAATCCAAAATTAGATATTTCCATACTAAGTATTGAATTATACACTCATTATTGAATGGTCCTTCAACAGCTCATTAGAGTTTTCAAAATTTCAGTAGAAGATTTGTATCTTACGTGTAAAATGTTGCCCTCTAAAAAAGAACAGACAAAAACAGATCAGTGGTTCCTAAATATCAGTGATATTATGGCTAAATTGTTCAAATATGTCTTACCATTTGCGTATTTTCAAAACTTCAAATTCCCGCATTTGCTGAGTTCCTATGCTTGACAAAAATTTGTTTGCGTAGAAAAGTACGTTCTTGTTTAGACAAACAAGCGTTGTACAGAATACTCATCGCTTCAATCAAACGTTTGCAACAACGTTAAACTAACGGGAATGCGCAGAACACCAAATGTTTCTCTCCACTTAGTGTTATTACTCAACAACTATATTACAAACGTATCGTATATGTTATGAACATGTTATAAAAAGTGCATGACATCTAAATGTCAGTATCTTAAATTTAGGAATTAATTCCATGAAGAAATACATTTCTTACCTGAGTCTTTAGGCCTTACCTATGTGCGAAGTTTTAGGTCTAAAGAACTTTAAAGACGCATTTTACGACCAAACATTCGAGATAGTACGACGTACTATCTGGTACTATGGATTATTGAAGTGACTTCAAAAGCATTCCTGCAATTCTTTTCCTCCCTGTACTGTGGTATAGGTAGGCAGGGGTAGCGTTGACCTAGAGTCGTGGGTTCCTTGCCCCAGAGGTGCATGTGTGCATGCGTGCGTGTGTGTGCGCAGGTGGCGGGCACCGTGGCCACGTACGAGGTGGTGCTGCTGCAGCTGGACGGGCTCAGCACCAAGCAAAAGGCCACGCAGGAGCACCACTCCAACCACAGCGACGTCTGCCCGTGAGGGCGCTGGCCTCACACACAAGCCATCTGAAGCAACTGAAGCGAATAAATAGGAATACAGAAGTAAAGAAATTCAGTAGAACCCCGCTAATCCGAAATTAAGGATAATCCTAACAAAAATTCCGGATGGAGGGAAAATAAACAAAATAAATAAAATGCTTGTTTGTAGTGTAAAGTAAGAATTTTATAATTACTGTAGAACTGAAGAACTAATTATTTAAACAAGTTGTCGAAATGAAACGTTCATTGCATTGGTTACTACGGTGTAAGTTACATGTCTATGTAGCAGTAATTTTCACGTAGAGGGACTTGCAAAATCGGTAATCCTTTGCCGTAAGGAACTAAATCTGCTTGATGATGCGATATCTACGCTACGTTGCCATTTTCTCAAATCACACACTACGTTGTATTGTGTTTGGTATACCTGTAAGTGTATTTTTCGGATAATCCGAACATTTCCGAATCCGAACAGATCACACCCCCAATTAATTCGGAATACCGGGGTTCTACTGTAAATAGGGGGCGGATTTTGATGACCAATAACTTCGCCAAAAATTATCAATAAAACGCTCTTAAAATGCTTTTAAAATAACCTAAAAACAAAGAAAAATTACAGAAAAATCTAATCAAATCAGTTCAGATGAACAACTTAAGCTGTTGGATAAGTTACTGATGTAATTGCTTTTTATAGGCTTATTCATTTCGTTCAAGTGAACTCAGCTGGCAAACTTTTGGTTTGGACTGTTTACCAGGACATCTCTGTCTTTATACTCTTTACACTCCGATTTAAACATAGCTGCACTTCAAGGTCAGGAGGTGGAAGAGGAGGGGGACATTGTTATCCAATCGGGAGCTCCAAGACCAAAAAACGAAGCTCCCGGTTGGATGACTGTGTTCCCTCTTTTCAGCTCATGACCGTGAAGTGCAGCTATGTTTAAATCGAAATATAATTATTCCGAAATCGACCGAACCGACAATGGCGCTGATAGGCGTCACAGGAAACTTAGATTACATACTCACAACAACTGGCATTATAATCACTGAGCGAAGAAATAGAATAAGCTACTCAGGAATTCTGTGAAAGATTTTTGTTGAATATTGCATTATTTGAAGCAAATACCATTAAAATTGTATTAAAATCGTTTTATTCAGTGAAAAAATGCTATATAAATGGCGGAAAAAAGTAAGAAATTAAAAAAACCCATGGCGTATAAAAATGGGTCATTTCCTTTTGTCATGACATAGAATTATTGTATACACTAAAAGACATTTTTCTCAAGTGAATAGAAAGAAAATTACATTTCATTAAAATTCGACCCCTAGTAATAAATTAGTTTAAGTGTATGTCTTATAAGGCGAATATGAAAACAAATATCTAAGTGTGAAAATTATTAATTAAAATGAAAATATAATTCTGTATCATTTATATTCAATAAATTAAGGTCAAGACCTAAGTCCTTGTTCTTATTTCGTCACATCTCCTAACCACTACAAAATAACATTACTCCCTTTTAAATTCAAGGCATTTGTACAAAGTTCTTTAGATTTTTAAAATGATCTTGTTCTTGCTTAGTTATGTTAGTTCTTTCGGAAATGAATAGAGAAACAATAAAAAAATTAGACTTTTCTTGCAAAACAATTCCAAATTTACTACACAAAATACAGATTGAAGTGCATTCTAATTATTTCAAATATTTTCAATTCTGTTGCAAAAGTTAACTAATTTATATCTACTTACCTATGTAATCATCAAATAAATATAAGAAGTATATGTTATTCGAAATTCATTAATCATGCGAACAAAATGCATTTCCTCTCTGTATTATTACACATATAAACCAAAATTCACAGAATGGTCTTTTTTGTCATGAATATCTTCGTGTTTAATCTCAGTCTCACTGAAGCAAAGCTTAGAAGGTAGAGAATGCACAATATCAAACTTCCAAAGGTGAAAGGGTAGTGCATATTTTATCTGTGGCTTCGAACGTTTCAGACGTCCATTGAAATGATCAGGAAGTTGGATCTTGGAATGTCTAAAACCAATTATATTGAAGCTTCAATAAAAATACAATAATAAAAAAGCTAGTGTTGAAAAGACAAGCTTTCATACGCTTCACCTGTGAGAAAAAGCAGCTCAAATCTTGATAATCTTATAGATTTTTGTTGGACCAAGGGGGAAGATTTTTTTACTATGTGTCACCCAGTTCTCTACGTCTTTTATCCCTGTTGTTCTGTTTCCATGAACATCTTCACTTCTTCCAAATTTTATTGCTTTAATTTCTTCTAGAACACCGCAGCTTTAGAGTATCTCAGCAAATGCAGAAGTTAGATTTAAATATTGCCCACGACATCTAGAGGTCCCTTCATTTACATCTCCAAGGTAAATTAAATAGAATTGTAAGAACATGTCCTTCCTAGAACATGGAATAGATATTGCTGAAATATTCCAAAATGATACTGACATACGATAATATATAACAGTAGGTATTACCCGCGCAACTTTTCTTGATCAATGCCCTTGCTTTCCCCTCCCTTGAGCAATAAACAGTTGAAGGCAAAAACTCGCAGCGAGCACTGATCACAACATTCCAAACACATTTTCATTGGTACCTAATAAAATATTTACAGTTGAAACCGAGAACTTCTGATAGAATTATTCTCAGCAAAATCTAAAGAAATGGTTCAAGCAGATCCAGATTTATCATAGGAGATGCCTCGAACTTGTGAGAAAGTTAGAACTCAAATTATTGAGAAAAAATCGAAGGCATGACTGATATTCCAGAGATTGGCATTGCTTCATAAAATTTAGTGGCTGATGTAACTAATACTCCCACCCTACCCGCATTTCTCCAAGCCATCGGTCAAGAAAAGTTACACGATTAATACTCTCTCAATAATTCTGAAAATGTCAATAATTATTCACAATTATGGGCTATGGTAGTTGGCGCATGATTAAAGATTGTTGTATTTACAAATTATCCTTTTAGCATACTAGTTAATGAAAAATAAATACTTTCATTGAAAATGCGATCATTAGAATTTTTATGTAGTACTGAAACGCTAATTAGTTTAAGTATCATAAAAAGGACGTTTTTCAAAACGTTTTCTTTATGGTACATGTCTAAGGCTAATCATTCGGTCTAAGGTCTAAGCTAAGGTCCCCTCATTCGGCAAAGGAGATAAACATTTTTGTTAACTGAAGTGCAATTATAGGCGGTTTGATTCAGCGGTAAACAAAAAAATGACAGCATAGATGAGAACGATTATCCTCGATGTTGAGTGAGGAAATGATGGCTTAATGCTACCTGCGTACACATGCCCGCAGGTGCGAATGGTTGGATATCTCAGGCAGTGCTCGCCAAAGGCCGATTCAAGGTGAATGGCCTAATGATGAGGCCTAGAGAAGTTGTTGAAATGGTGAATTGCTGCAATGATATGAATACGAAATATGGAGATACGGATTCTTGACAACCTTCTTCTAGAGAATAAAAGTTAAGGCAAAACTGAGAGACTATCACAACATTCAAAAATTTTATTTGTACCTAATAAAATATTTAATAAACTAAACTAAGAATTATCTGAAATCTAAAAAATGGTCAAGAGATCCAGATTATTAGGAATGCCTCGAACTTGTGAAAATTAGAACTCAAATTATTGAAAAATCGAAGGCATATTGATTTAGAATTGGATGCCAAAAATTTAGTGCGAGAACTATCCCGCATACGCATTTCCAAGCCATTGGTCAAGAAAATTCAATTAATCCTCATAATTGAAATCTGAAAATTCAAGAATATATACATTATGTAGAAATTGGCAATAAAAGATGTTGATTTACAAATTATCTAGCAACTAGTAATGAAGAATAAATATTATTTAAATGATCATTAGAATTTATGAGTACTGAAACGCATGTAATATCATGAAAAGGAGTCAAAGTTTCATAGTACATTCTTCAGTTTAATTAGTTCATTGTCATAAAAGTCTAGTAATACTAACTGTCAAGCGAGATAAAATTATGAATGCAAGCGAGATATTCAGCAGAACAAAAAGACAATGACTAGATGTAATGAAATGATAATGAAAGGAAGTTACGATGATGGATAAAGATGTTTAATAATTAAAAACAATGGTGATTCTGGTAGTGAAGTAAGGACTGAATGCAATAACGAGTAAATAGGAAATTAGATTGAAATATAGTTTTTGTAAAAGGCACTTCGAAAAGTTAAGATTTCTGTGAGTGTGAACTGAGATGAATTTTAAAATAAAGATCAATTCAGAGAAAAGGTAATACTGATGAAAAGAAACATGAAAAAATAAGAATAATAATTTGAAGTTAGGTTCTGATGATAACATAATAAAATTTTGAGTTGTCATATGTAGAAATATAGAAGCGTAAATTGAAAGAGAAAGATGTAAAAATCTTGTAATCATGCTTTATAATGCATAAATTGATACGTTAGTCATTTGCTGGATACAGATGTAACTAAGTTGAGTTCTAAAAACAGAACCCTGTTCATTCTGTTCTTTCTCCCTTTGCCTTATATTTTCTACTCATTTCTTGTCTTCAAACATAACTCTGTTCATTCTGTTCTAACATCAGTGCCTATTTCTCTCACTCATTGATTAATTTCTCTACTATAACCACATTTCTCATTAGAATATTTGTCGCGGATGGGCCTAATTTGTTCCTTGACAGTTATCGAGAGCGAGAGTCGTGTAAGAAAAGTATTGACGGGCATTCGGACGGAAGTGCTAGGAAGCATGCGCATAATAAAACTGATCCAGGCGATTGTGGTGGAGACGAGAATGATCAGGTGAGGGGTCGCAATCGTTCACAGTGATAGATAGATCACGAGGAAAGAGGGAAGATTATATCACACCTCACTAGTTACAAGAGTCGAAAAGGCAGATGTTAGACGTGCTGCAACGCGTATATCATCGGTGACAAGGAAGGAAAAGAGACATAGACGAGAAAAGGAGGCTGTCACTTTTAAATAAAAGTTGATGTCAGAATTACTATTGAGGCGACAGCAGTGACTTCATGAGATTTACGAAAGGAATTCGGGAAAGATGAAAGAAATGCTTTTAATGCAAAGGAGCGCCGCGGCGCGGCATGGAGTGTCTTGAAAAGTAAGGATTCCGTGAGGCAGTGATGGGTCACACGGTAGCAAATCTCGGCAGTGCGTTAAGAACGGCAAAGAAATCACGAAGTGGGTTGGAAACAGTAGTAGCGCCGCGAGTCTAAGGTACCAAGGGAACCAAAGGAACCAAGGAACCAAGGAACCAAGGAACCAAGGAACCAAGGAACCAAGGAACCAAGGAACCAAGGAACCAAGGAACCAAGGAACCAAGGAACCAAGGAACCAAGGAACCAAGGAACCAAGGAACCAAGGAACCAAGGAACCAAGGAACCAAGGAACCAAGGAACCAAGGAACCAAGGAACCAAGGAACCAAGGAACCAAGGAACCAAGGAACCAAGGAACCAAGGAACCAAGGAACCAAGGAACCAAGGAACCAAGGAACCAAGGAACCAAGGAACCAAGGAAACCAATAGCATACCGAAACGTTTCCTCATCTGAGTTGAGAAATGCAGAATTTCTAAATTCTATTGATTTGATAGAAATGAAACAATTTTGCGACTGATTATTTCAATGGTTTCCCACATGTCAGTATTGCAATCGGTCCTACTTTCCCCATTCCCAACGGTTAGGTAAAATTGAAGAATTTTACGGTATTTGAAACTTTATATTCAAAAATGTGTATCTGTATCCACACCTATTCCATTTAAGTAAATCATACGGGGTTGGTGACCGACAGTTTGGAAAACGAGCCTCATAATAATAATAATAATAATAATAATAATAATAAAATATAGAAGGTAGGTAAATAAGAATTTTATTGTGTACTCCTTCTCATAGTAAAACAAAGGGTTTATTTATTTCCTCATCAATTATCCTCTTGTCGTTTGGACCAGATGAAACGTAAGGCAGGTACTGGGGAGAGGTGAACTGGCATAACACCTCACTCATCGATGAAATTCCCATACATTAGACCAAAATGACGAACCATTTTGCTTATAAAATGTCATTTATATGAAATAGAGTATAGGGATGACAATAGACGATCGCGGAAGGATTGCTATGCGACAAGTAAACAACCGGCGTTAAAGGTCATTTTCGCTAGGTGAAGAGGATGCGGAAATAGTATTGTTTTGTTAGACAAAAGAGGATGATATAGAGCTCTGATGCTTTGGGTTTTTAGGAAGAGTAGTGACACTCTCTCCTGCAACGCGGGTTGGCTCCTGACATTTTACCAAGTCGAGAAAAGACTGTCGATGGACAACCAAATCCGATGCAACAACTTGTAGTACAATTAAGTGTATCGCTTCTTATATTAGGGAAAAACGTTATTGTGGGAAAAGACGAAGGAATTCTACAAAGTAATAGTCAGTACATTTATAAGCGTCCACCCGTGATGCGAGTAATGGAAGTAAAGGGTAATAATAGAATCGCTGGGAGAATTTGAACTTGATCGCGAACGTTAGGCGGAGGACAATTTGAAGAAGGAAGATTCTGCTGCGACGATGGAGGAGATTCTACGGGGCGCCATCGAATGGAGAAGTAAAGAGCGCGCGAAGATCCGCGAATATAACAAGGTTGATTTATAATTATTACAAGATAGAGAGAGCTGGTCATGACCAAAGATAATTTCATTTTGGATTAATGATGTAAGAATTCATGTTTAACTTTTATTAGTATCATATTTCACATTATAATAAGTTCTAATTTGTTACTTTAAAAGAACGCTGATTATCATTATTCGTTACGTGCAATCCAGTAGTAGATATTTCGATAAGATTTTCAGAGTCCTCGCCACTCTGTATGTATGGCAGATTGAGTAACTGGTTGCATAGTAAGTAGCAACAATTGTGAACTTCGAACCCAATTAACTGAGCTAGCACGACATAATTTTGGATGAGAAATATTAAAATTACGTAGGAAACATCCGGGTTTCAGTCGTAATTATTTCCTGGCGCTCAAATCAATAAGTAAATTATTCAGAAATTAATTACGAGCGTCATTCAAACGAAATGAGTCATGAATCTAACTTAATTAATAATTCGTAAAATTAGGAATTTTGCTGGTAGAGAAAAAGGGCTTGTTTCAGTATGTGCCAAGAATCGCTCTTCCTGTAATTTGCATGACAGACCCATCCACACATCGTACACACGTCATGTTAAAAAACTATCTCGAGTTACGGATCCTCGACCCGGCTTTTATCACCAAAATCTCGTCATCGATTTTTTGTACTATATACAATTTGTTTCTTCTGTAATGCATATAGTCGCGGAAAATTAAAAAGGAAAGAAGTAGCGAGGTGCCAATGAAAGACCCTGGGAGGTAGCATGAGATAGATTCGAATTTCTGAGGATATGTCAATGGAGATGCTAAGCAAAGAAACACGCGAACCTCTCCCGTGTTTATTGTGAAAGCGGGACTGCTCGGCTGCTCCGAGGTTAGGGATGCGAAGGGCGATAGGGCAGGGCGCGAGATGGACGCGCGAGATCGACGTCGCCAGCGGGAGCGGCGCCAGGTGTTGCGCGCAATCGACAACAGGGAAGGCGGGCGGGCGGCGTGGGCGGGGTCAGGGCCGGCGGGAGCGCCGGGCGGGCGCGGGGCGGGACCGCGGAGGCGTGGCCGCGGGGGTGAAGGTGGAAACGCGGGGTGGGGCGGGATCCCGGGAGCGGTGGCGGGTGAGAGGTGGGGACGGAACAGCGGGGGTAGAGTCGAGGCTGTAGGGGTGGGGCGGCGCCGCGGGGGGAGATGGGGCTGCGGGAGTGGAGCGGGACCGCTGGGAGGGGGGGCGTAAGGGTGGAGGCGGATCGCGGGGGCGAAGCGGTGGGGACGGTCGGGACCGCTGGGGTGGTTCCACGGGGGTTGGGGTGGCTTTGCGAGAGTGATGGCGGGGTCGTGAGTGGACCGCGGTGGCGAGCGGCGGGGACAGGTCGCGGGACGGGCGGCGGGGACGGTGTCCGAGGAGCAGGGCCGCAGGGTTGGTGGAGTCGCGAGAAGGAACTTGTACGGGGCCGCGGGGCTGGGTGGCGGTGGCGGGCCGGGTGGCTGGTGGCAGGTCCGTGGGGGCGGGTCGGCGGGGCGGGCGTGATGACGGGGCGGCGGGGACGGGCGGTGATGACGGGGCGGCGGGGACGGGCGCAGGGACGGGCGGCGGGGATGGGGTGACGGGACGGGCGGCGGGGACGGAGCGGCGGGGACGGAGCGGCGGGGACGGGGCGGCGGGGACGGGCGGCGGGGACGGGCGGCGGGGACGGGCGGCGGGACGGGCGGCGGGGACGGGCGGCGGGGACGGGCGGCGGGGACGGGGCGGCGGGGACGGGCGGCGGGGACGGGGCGGCGGGGACGGGTCAGCGGGACGGGGCGCGGGGACGGGCGGCAGGAACGGGCGGCGGGGACGGTGTCGAGGAGCGGGGCCGCGAGGGTTGATACGCAGCCGCAGAGGAAGGAACTTGGGCGGGGTCGCGGGCTGGGGTGGCGGTGGCGGGGCCGGGTGGCTGGTGGCAGGTCCGTGGGGCGGGTCGGCGGGGCGGGGCGGTGATGACGGGGCGGCGGGACGGGCGGGATGACGGGGCGGCGGGACGGGGCGGCAGGGACGGGGCGCGGGGTGGGGTGACGGGGACGGGGCGGCGGGACGGACGCGGGACGGGCGGCGGGGACGGGGGCGGGGCGGCGGGGGAAGCGGGGGGACGGCGGCTGGGGCGGCGCGGACGGGCGGGGGACGTGGCGGCGGACGGGGGGACGGGCCGGGAGGGGACCGCGGTCGGCGGGCGGCGGGGACGGGCGGCGGAACGGCGGGGGACGTGTCCGGGAGCGGGGCGCGAGGGTGTACGCAGCCGCAGAGGAAGGAACTTGGGCGGGTGCGGGGCGGCGGGGGCGGTGGCGGGGCCGGTGCGGGAGGCCGGAGGCGGTCGCGGCAGCGGCGCGGGCGCGGGCGACGCGCAGCGCGGGTGGCGCGCGGCGCCGGCCGCAGCCTGCGCGGGGTGGGTGCCGGCCGGAGTCCGGCTGGGGCGGCGCCGGCGCCGGCTCGCGCCCGCGCCTCGCGCAGAGGAGGCGCGCGGAGGCGGAGGCGCAGCGCCACTCGCTGCACCGCGCCCTCGCGCCGCTGCTGCTCAGCGCGCAGGTGAGCGCGCGGGCGCGGCCGCGGGCGGAATGCGCTGCCCCATACGGGGTGGGCGTATTTTTGACACTAGCCAGTAGCGAATTCTCCGAAACACTGCGTATACCACCGGTACTCCTCGTAATTCGAAGTATATAATAAATATTTCATAAGTTTGGCAATCCTCTAAAACGTTCTTAAAATTTTGAAAGCTTTAAAACAGGTTGGAAAAAATAACTTCCGAACCCGCAAGCGCTATGAAGTGCGTTAGAGTGAGAAGTTTCAAACAGTTTTTAATGCTGTCCAGAGAATTTGCTAGCGCAGGAGAAGGTACCGCATGCCAGCCGCGATAACCTACGGATCATCATGTTTCAAGGGCGGGGAGAGGGGAGGATGCGCGTCTGGACGGTGGATAGGCACCGCAAAATATTGCGGTGAACACTCCTCTCTACTCTTTCGCAAGTTACGCTTTTCTCAAGTTTTTGTGAAAATGTAATGTGTTAATGATCTAGAAGTTAGTGGTTTGTGTAATTGTCTTGTAGAAAAATTATTAAAGATGGAATTTCATAGTATTGGGATTTTAGAAAAGCTCAAAATAAAAGGCAATGGTAAAGCTAGCTTCCATAAAGTGCAGTGTACATAAAATATTATTCAGGATTCGACACTGGCACTATCTATACGGCTTGGTAAAGCTGAGCTGCTATCTGTAGGAGAATTTCAACATCCGGCTCCTCTAATTGGTAGTTTTCAATGGTTTCGTCCATCAATGCGAGGTAAATGACGGAATAGTACCCTAACAAACGGGCCACGCACTGCGCGCGATCTTTACTTTCACATCCTTGTTCCCTCCTCTCTCTCTGACACACCTACATGCACAACACTACCACACACGTTGGAAGACTTGTGAAGAGCTTACAGGTTGTGCCTGCTGGGACAGTGCCGTGATGGGGCAAGGAAGAAGCGTCCCCGCAAGGAAGAAGCATCCTCTATGTCGGCGCCAGATCTCCTGTAGTTGCAGGGGAGGAACACCGCCAACTCCCGGCATTTGACATGCGCTATGTTTACGCGACTAATGGCCGTAGCAGTTAACATCAATTCGTCAATCAATGATTTAAAATTATCAATCGGTGATTTAAACTTTGTACGTGTTAAGATAGCTGGTGACGTTTAGATTAGCCCATTTTGCTACGGCCAATAGGACACTCGTATCTCGCTCATTTCCAAGTAGACCGCGAGGCTCGAACCTTTGATTTCCGCCATTAACAAAACATCCTTGATCCTAGCCAAAGGAAAATGTGCAACGCATTATACATCGAAATACAGGTAAGACTTATCATAACTAACTTTGCAGATATTTCCATTGATTTCAATTAGGCACTTTCAGTAGGAATATTTTCTTTCCAATATTGTTCCAAATCTTGACCTTGCGGCATAGAAATGCTGAATAACATATCTCGTCATTAGGTCTTTCGCTCTCGATCAAGAGCAGTTGCAAGAAGCATCCAGTGGTGGTTTCTTAGGTGAGGGAAGTGAAAAAAGTTCTCCTCACATCTTTTTCTGAATATAATTATCAAATACTGTGCTTGTTTGATGTTTGAAGAATATTTTGTTTTAGTTGATAGCTATGAGGAAATTTACATTGATCGAATTTGAAACAACGATGTTTTGAGCGACGGGAAGACGATTTAATTACTATGAGGATGAACTATCAACCTTTTCTCCTCTCGAGGGTTAACAGTCTGTGTCTCACAGCGCCCCCACGGCCAAAAGAGGAACATTTTTTAACGAAACTACACAGCACAAGATATAATAACATCCTGTCTTGAACACACGCATGTAGATACATCAACGCATCACGAGACAAGGGCGATGTCCCACGCCGGCAAGAACAGAGGCCAGGAGGCCAGGACGAGTTCGGATGTGGGAAGAGCGGTCACTGCATGGACATCTCAATACGTGCACCGATGCCTGTGTGAATGGGCCAACCGCAACTCGATGCAAGTAATCTAATTTGCGTTATGTTTCATTTGAAGAAGTTTATGCAATTGACATCTCTGTCTATCTTGCTCTTAACAAAAGAGCACGAACCGACACTGAAATCTCTAATGTTAGCTCAACAATAAAATAAAAACGAAATTATCCTCATATTACTACAGAAAGCAGAAAATAGTTTTAAATATACATAATCTGCAATGTGTAGTGTCAACGGTTTTTCAAATAATCTAAACACGGCATGAATCAGTTTGAATGTGTTCTCACGTATACAAGTAATTTCAAATTAGTAAATAGTTAATTCGAAAGATTCCGCCATTGCATCCTTTACAGTTCACAATAGAATTTCCGTAAATTCAAGGAATATGTGCTGTAATTTGAGCACACTAAAATACAAAGTGAAATGACCTGTATTCGTAATTTAAAATTTGGAAGGCAAATGCAAAAGGAAATCTAGGAAACAGGTTGAAAATAACTTAACAATGTGAAACTTCTCATTGTAAAATTGTATCCCTCAAAGAAGTGAATGATAAATTTTAAATGAAAGGCAACCAATTGAGTAGTTATTGAACGTGTTTATTGAAAGTAGTCATTATTGAAAGTAGTTAAAGAAAAAGTCGTGTTTTACTTTGTACAAAACCGTAAAGGTAAGATAACGCAAATGAGTTTTATTGAGAAGTCGCACACCAACGAACTTGGATTTCACAGAGGATTACTCTCAGAAGCATTTCAGTGACGTTGATAATGTCATTCATTTCAGGTTAATTTAAATGTAGGTAAATTTTGAAGAAGGAACACCGACCGATTTCAAGTTACTTTTCTCCTTATACTTCATCTCAAATAAAAAATGCGGTAATCATCAATCGTACTTCATTCTGTATAAAACAACTCCAGTAAAACTGGGAATAGATATGTCAGCTGTGAAAATATACCCCAATCGATGCTATTGATTGCCGTGTTTTACTGTTTTGCTAACTTACTGTCTATTAATGGTCCGTGACCGAACTGTACAACGAAAACACGTCCATCTTCAAAGTATTGACCTGGTGAGTTCAATCTTGTTAGGTTTCAGCAACGGATAGAACAAAAAGTGCATTTATCTATATTGTTTATAATGTAATTTTGCACTAGATTTCTATTTTCGACAAGATTCTCATTTCAAATAACATTTCACCATACTTCCTAATTCTGACATTAGGAATAGTTTTACTAAACTCTATGTTAATTACCTTCCAGAAAACAAAGAAAAAGATTTCAATTGTTGAAAAATTTAATTTAAAATCAAAAGAATGAACCATAAACATATTTGATAAACCATGGTCAATTTGCTACAGCAATAGCAAACTTTCACTGTGGCTTTAAATTACAATTTAAACTGAGAAGCATTTTTAATAAACGCACTTAGTTCAGATTGAAAGCATGAGAACTGATATCAGTATTCGTTCATTAGAATGAGAGAGTGTCACTTATTTCTTTAAGTTGAAAAGTGTAACCGCAGAACAATTATCGTTATCTTTCTGTAATTAATTAACATTCTTAAACATTTTTCTGACAACTCGATTCTGACTTTGGCTAAACGAAAATTAGACTGCCATTTGATTGATTGAATGATTAATATTTCAGAGCACGTCAACTGTTAATGTCATTAGTCCCGTAAACTTAGAGGATTTTTTATCGCGGAAAGTGGCGGTTGTCTTTCTCCGCAGGATGGTAAGATCCAACGCCGACCGACACGTCGGCTTGCTGAACTTTCCCGAATAAAATATCTTCCACAGTCAAGCGGGGCATCGCCCCAGTCGGAACAAATCTAAAGCTGGCTTTACACTTTCAAGAAAATGGCGAGCAATATTATTTCGAAAGAAAGTTGCCAATGTAAACATGCGGCAATAAATATTTCTGATGTTGGCAATATTCTTGCTAGATATCGGTCGTAATGTAAACACGGTGTTTCCGTCCTCGGAAAGATATTGCCGCTGTTGCTGGGACTAGAATTGGATTGAAGTCTGAGCAAGATATTGCTGGAAGAAGCCAATGATGGCCACGGTCACATGCGCAGGAAGTACGTTGAGGTAGTACATACTAGACGTATGATTTTATTATGTTAAAATTATAGCCTTTATTATCGAATGGTTCAAGTTTTGGTTTAGCTATAGATGCTCCCTAATTATTAATTTTGTTATGTTAAAAATTATCAAGATTCCTAATCTAAGATTGAGAGATTTTAAGATTAATCTATAATACATCAACAGTAGGTAAAGGGCATTTTAAAACTTTTTACCGAATTAATAATTGCGCTTTTTACGAATAGAAAATTACTTAGAACCCATGTGAATCGTAGTTCACAAAAAAATATTGAGGCTCCTGAACCGAATTTGCACAAGCCCCTTTTCCTTTCGTCTTAAAATACAGTCACATGTCTTCACCAAACGTCGTTTCTTTGTCTCTTCATTGAGCACAATAACTGGGACCACGACTCGCATTTTCTCCCTTCTACTAGCCATGACGGAGTGAGATATAACCTCACTTAAGTTGACGTGCCATTTTCCTCGTGGCATCACCAAGCACGACAAGAAAAAGTTCTAATGTAAAACGATCGTCAATATCTTGTCGGAAAGATCTTCCTCCCAACTTTCTGGCAACATATTTCCCCGTCTTGTTCTTGCTAGAGTAAAGATGACCGCAAGAAACAGCAACAAATTGCTGAAAGATGTTGCGGAAACCAATTGCTAGTGTAAAGCCAGCATAAGATCTTTATAGTTTTCCGTGATATCTCTGAAGAATACAGGGAGAATGCTGGAGACGTACAGTAACAAACCACCCATAGAACGTGCGCGATATTTCCTTCCTCTTCCCTCACACACATGCACTATACTACTAGGTACGACGACAGTCCAGTCGGGAGCACAGAGCTTATCCCAACTGCGGTGATGCCTCGCTGGGGATATTCCTGGAGACGGAAAATCCGCAAGCTACCTTGCATGTTCCATTGGATGAGGATCACCCCACATCACAGAATGTAATATACACTACATTTGGAATTAATTGCCTTAGTGGTTGACACTCTTGTATTCATCACCAAAATTAACAAGAAGAGCCTTCGGCGCTTGACACACTAGAGTATTCCACTCTTAATACATCAGCATTTGCGTGTGGAGGCATCGGATTAGGTCTTAGTTAGTTAATGCCTTATTTTACGTGGCGAAACTCGAGGAGTCAGGCTCGCTCTTCCTTCTGAACACGCAAATTTCGCTACGCTCCTTTCACCATCTAGCGGATGCCTCAGGACGTCCATTGATGTCTCTGACTGGGAAGTTCTAGGGTGCGATTCCCCGACGCTTGCAAGTTTTCTGACTCTAGCAAGATAGCAAGGCCGAGTTCAGCAGCTCCCTGGAGGAAAACTGTAGCGGCAGGATGTTCTGATCGTTAGTTTTTCTGTGGTTTCAGACCGATGCCGGAGCAATAATTTAAAAAAACGGTTACAGACAGCGCGCAATCTCTCCTTCCTCTTTCTTGCCCTCTCCTCACCCCTTACCGATTAAACTTACATGCACTACACTACCACCCATTCCGGGAAACCACTCAGGAGCAAAGAACTTGTTCCCGCTGAGGCGGTGCCCCTCTGGGGGAAATTCGTAGATGTGGAAATTCTCAAGCCTACATATACGAGTAGATCGACGTCGGATCTCACAATTCAATGGGGACAATCTCAGCCACCTGCAGTGGCACACGCATTGCAGTTACGGGACTAGTAACCTTTGAAGTTGAGGTGTGCGGAAAAACTAACCAATCAGTAATGTCTGTGGAGGCCACGCGCAGCTGTCTGGAGGAGAATTCTAGCGGCCAGCTGCTCTGATCGGTAGTTTCCCATGGTTTCTCCGATCAACACCAGGCGAATGCCGGAGCAGTACCCTAACAAACGGGCCACGCACTGCGTGCGGTGTTTCCTTCCTCTTTCTTGTACTATTCTCACCCCTTACACACAGCCTAACAGTAACATGCATTACACTACCACACATGCTGTGAGACCGGTCGAGGACTTAGAACCGGCTGGGGCGATGCCCCGCTGGTGGGAGATTCCTTGTTTTGGGAAAACCCCGCTAACCGACGGTAGGACGGCGCCGGATCTCGCCATACAGCGCGGGAAGACCACCGCCACCTCTCGAGCAAAAACGACATACGGGACTAATGACCATAGTAGATGATGCCTGGAATCACTAACAATTGAATTGAATTGGCCTTGTTTTACGTGGCGAGACTCAGGCCATGAGGCCTGCTCTTCCGTCTGACCACGCAAATTTGGTTACGCTCCTTTCAGCAAACATGGGAGAAAAAAGGTAATACTTGGGCGACGAAACAGGCGATTTGAATTTAGCTCAGAGGCATCATTTAGGCTTGAGGATCTTTTACATGCAGTAAATGTACTAACATGGGACAGCCAGCTTTACTTCCTCGAAGGAGGCGAACGAAGGATTTTTCGCCCTTAAAATCCGCGGTACGAACCCGCAAACTTGGGTATAGCAGTCCGATACGGACACCCGGCGTCGGCGTCGGCGCTGCGCTTCCGCTGGCGCTCCCCGCGCACCGCCTACTGCCGGGCCCCTGGCGGCGCTGCTCGCCTCCGTGCTCATGACGGCCTGCAACGTGGTGCGCCTCGCCTACGTGGGCCTCTCCTTCCTGCGCAGCTGTGAGTAGCCCTTCACCCCCAGCAACTCGAATTAAAAAACAAACAAATTAATTAAGATTCTCTTGTTACTGAATCTGTCATCGCTTAACCGATATCCCTGCTTTATCCGATGTGTTGTAGATTGTAATACAAAATCAGTCTTTATTCTTGATAAACATACAAATTTAACACGTTCACCATCCTGTAATCCATATGAGGTTCACAAGACATAACACTCGATGGTTTTGCTACGTCCGTGAACCGCATGTGTGTCACATACGTTTACAATTTCTACGGCAAACATTTCCAGTGAACTCCCCGTAACTGTAGATATTTTGGTGTGAACTTGCTAGGACGGTCATAGAATTTAGAAATGCACCAAGACGTGCCGAAAAATATTTTCATTTTTGAGAATATTACAGTAAAGTTTTCTTAGAGTCGGAAAGGTTTGGACGGGCGGAGATATTTTAATGTTCTAATAGGGACAGGGATCATTTGCACATTGTTTAATGCAACATATGTCTTGTAGTTTCTTCGTTTTTAAGATTCATCAACTATATTTTTTCCACGCTGATGGCATTATTCAGTGCAGGAAATTAAATATCTTTTACAATCTAACTCTTTATTTCACGAAAGAGTATCAATTGGTGTGCAAGAATATTAATTAAAGTTTTAAAATATGAATAACATTGCGTGATCACATTATCAGGTGAAATAAGTTCTATATCGATATATTGAAATAAAATGTAAGTAAATCACAAATAGCACTCCATATGAAGACCATCATCGAATGGTCCGCAGGAGATGTAAATGTCTAATAAATTGAAGATAACAATGAGCAGAGGAAGCCGTGGGGCTAAGTGCTTGGGTGTGTGTGCGTGCGCAGCGTCGACGGTGTTCTGCGGGACGCACGTGGCGGCGTCGCTGCTGCTGCTGCAGCTGGCGCGCGAGTGGCCGGCGCTGATGCGGCGCTGGGCGGCGACGGAGGCGGCGCTGGCGCGGCGCTACGGGCCCCTGCCGCAGCTCCCGCGCACCCTGCGCGCGCTCGCGCTCGCCGTCTTCCTCGTCGCCGCAGGTGACCACGCCCCTCTCCTCTTCCCCTCTCTTCTCCTTCTCTCTTTTCTCCTCCCTTCCTTTTCTTTTCCCCTTTTCCTTTTTCCTCCACCTCTTCTTCTCTTCTTCTTTTACTGATTCTCTTTTACTTCTCTCTTATTTTTCCCTGACTCTCCTCTTATTTTTCTTATATTCCCAGGGCTCCTTATTTTACTTTGCTTTTCCTCCCCTCTTCCTTTTTTTTTTCCCCTTTTTTTTTGCCTATTATTTTACTTCCGCTTTTGCTACTTATCATCCTCATTTCCTTTACTCCTCCTCCTTCTTCTTCTTTCCTCCACCCCCTCTCCATCCTTTTCATTCTTCTCCCAACATCCTCCTCTCCTTGCCTTTCTCCTTTCCTTTTCTCCTCCTGCTTACACTTTAATAAAACCGGGTAATCACTAGATTATTTCAGCTAAGGGTTTTCTAATCTGTCTTCTTCCACTTTTCCTTTATTTGGATACGTAATCCTCCATTCACAGTGGCATTCGCGTTCTTGCAGCACTGCCGGAGACTTCTGTAGATCGTTGGGGATGGAAAATACAGAAGTGGGCGAACAGCATTGCATGGATCTAAGGAGGGGAGTGAGAACAGGAATGAAGGATCGCGCCCGGTCTGTGGCCCGTAATTTAAGATACAGCTTCAGCTTCCACCTAGAATCAATCGGAGATAAGAACGTCCATGGTAGTAAGCCTCTAGAATTCTCTTCTATTCGAATTTTCTTCGAAAAGCTACCTAAATAATGTACAAAATTGATATCGTCGGACTCGAACTTAGATATTCTCGCTATGTGAAGCTTGATTTCCGGACTCGCAACTGCATACGCTGGCGCTCTCGGATCAGGTACTAATATGAACACTATGTGTCGATTATCCTACACGACGTTTAGGATAATCAAATTAAATTTTATTATTATAAAATTATATATATATATATAATATTTATAATATTTCAAAATCTACTTAACTTTTGTTACAAAGTAAATCTTACATTTCTTCTACACTTATAACACTTTATTAAATTACATGGGATTATCGTAGTATGTCTTGTTCTCTTTTCTTCAATGGCAGACCTGAATGGAGACTATTACAATATTTGTTCGAACTTTCAAACGTATACGATATAATAAGACGAAAAAAGAAGTAAAAATAGGATATTCTGAGACTTCATCGATAGAAATGTAACTTGTATAAAGACGTCTTGCATGTATGATCTGGGCTGTCGGTGACGCCGCGTCGAAGGCTGGGTGCCGTGTTCGTCTTGATGTACATTTCATTAAAGGAAAAAACACGAAATGAAGAATGCAATTTGTTTTACAAACATTTAATTTTCGCGTGTTTTCGCGCGTGTTCACTGTTTTAAACAATAAATGGTGGAATGGTGAGGAATCAATGAATGTTAATGTTACAGTGTGAAATTATCTCAGGGATTCTAAAAACATTGAAATTATTGAAATGAAGAGTATTAATACCATGTTTTTGTAGTTTTGCAATTTATTGCAAAAAGCGTAAATTCTCAATTGAAATTGGTTCAATATTACGGTTTAACAATATTATTACCTAAGTATCAGAATATGTAAAAATACACGAGATACAAATATTCAATTAAAAATTAATTAATTATTGCACATTCAGTGCACCATTTGTTTATTTTTTAAATGGTTCATCTCTTAATTGTATGTTAAAGTATGTTTTATTTGGTTGCACTAATGCAGCGCTATTAGTATACCCTTTATTGGTTGAGAGTGATAATTAAATCCAGCGATTCAAGATTTAATGCTTTACACAGAGCATTGAACACAAAGTCACACATGTTTTGAAGGATTTAATCATCCTGTCTCCTTCAGTCTGACAGTTTGCAACCCTTGTTTGCTCTTGATGAAAAGAAGCAAACAAACCTTGCGGCGTGAGATGAATTTACTAAAGATAAGACTGATGCTGTAAGATTGTTCAAATCCATCTTTGTTTTGAAAGAGATATCATTTAAACAATCTTCTCCTTCAATCCGCTCTCATAAAAGTCCTTTAAAACTTATCACGTATTATTTTGATAACGCCTCTGACATCATTGGAGGCAACTTTTTCTTCTTCTTATACGATTCTTCATATACTCTCAACAAACACTTCAAGATTTTTCAGTTTTACAACTTCCGACATACCCCTTCTAATTCAGCAGGCACTGCTGTGCCATCGCATAGAGTTTCTTGTATTCGAAAATCAGAAAAGAGTATTGTAACTGTGGGTGTCGAGTCACACAAATAATTCACACTAATTCCTTAAAATTTTCAACATTTTTATTCTGAAAAAGTCCCTAATGAAGCTCTTGGAAGTTTCTAATTAACTTTCCAACTCTATAAATGGCTAAAATTAAGAAATGCGAAAATTCTGACATTAGAAAACTATCTTATAAATCATGTTCTGATGAAAAATGGAATTGGTTCAATACACCTTTGAAAATTTTAAATATTTAATGAGGAAGTTATACCGCTGTTTCAGATAAAATTAATTGAAGTGCATTATAAATTGAGCATTTTTATTTTCTCAAATATGTTTGTCTGGGAGTCCATTGAGTTGTCGCAGAGGTGAAACTCAGCGGACGGGAAGATCTGGAAAGTCACCGCGGATATAGATTTTTTCTACAAGTATACAGCTTGTTCTAAAACTTGTGACCAAAGAATTTTAGAGCATGGCAGTTGCAATCCGTTATCAGACACCAGAAATGTGTTCTGATTGTTTTCAGGCTACCGTTGTAGAACATAAGTAAAACCGCACAAATGTGTGCCTAAAATATAAATCACTTAACCTAACAGCAGTGAAATGTGTCTTCAAATGCAAATCTTACCACGAAATACATTTGAATAATCACCGATTCAAAGTCTAAGAGAGGAATATGGGTAACACGAAAAAACCAAATGTCAAATATAATAAGACCAAAAACACACACATTTCAATATCGTTACTAGCTTCATTTTACTCTGCTTCTAGTCCCCGCATTTGCACAAGCCAATTGTGAACTGAGCATCCATATGATCTTCCCCGATCAAATTGTGACATCACATATTCTTTTACTTTTTATTTATGACTGCCTGTTTCTCTTGAATTAAGGTTAAACTCGCCTTCTGCTAGTCACTTAACCTAATATTAACTTGCAATTTGATTTACTTCGAATCCATGTATAGCGCCTAATAAGTTTGCTATGGGAAATGAATCAAGTCTTGCTTTCAATTCACTGATTTTTCAGAGATTTGCATGACTTGTTACTATAACTGCGTTAGGGCGTAGGAGGTGGGAATTTCATTTAATCGAAGTTCCCTCTTACTTTGTTACTTTTTTCTTAATTTAGTGTTCAGATGCTTTAGAAATGAAAGTCTTGTACTATAACGTCCTACTTCAAGTACGGGATCTTCGGGTCCTTCAAAATCACTTATTCAGCGTATATTGATGCATGTCCATGTTATTCCTACTGAATTTGTAAATTTCCGCGATTTCTTGGATCATTTCCAGACGAATGCAACAGCAATACCTCAACAAATGAGCTATAGGCTGCACGCATACACACATACGCGGTGTTTCGCGTCTTTTTCAGTAGTGCCGCTAGATGTCCCATGCTCGCGACCATATCAAGCATAGTCGCAGATGAAGCGACTTTAGCGGCTTGACTGAGAAAGACGCGAAAAACCGCGCCTAAAAGTCACCATGGTGACGGGCCTTCACCTTGGGAGACAGCTCTGTAAAAAACGCAGTGTAGTTTAAAAGCACCCACGGACCGATGCGGAAGATCCGCTGTCTACGCGGATTGGCCGCAGCGGAAGTTTCGCGTCACGTGTTGCCTTATGAGCACGTTCAGACCTGCGTGGCAGGCGAGCGTCACGGCAACGGATTGACAGCTGACTCATAAATGACGCTCCGATGTGAACGGTCCCGTGAATTCCACGGCCAGGTGCAGCTCGAAGCTTTCCGCACCGCACACGCTGCAGATCTACCACGCCGGTCTGTGGGAGCCTTTATGAGTCGGGGTTTGGTAACAGTTGGCAAGGTCGCTCGACCCAGAGGGGAGCGAAGACTCCCGAACACGGGCGGACTTCCACGAAACTCGAGCTACAGCGGAAGAAACGCGTCTGACTGCGTTACAAATTTCGCCTCCGATTAAACGCTGCCAATCAGTTGTCGCGACGCTCGCCTGCCGCCCAGGTCTGAACGTGCTCATAGGGTAACACATGACGCGAAACTTCCGCTGCGGCCAATCCGCGTACTGCGGATTCCGCGGAAAAAAAAAAATTTCCGCTAATTCCGCATGTATGCGAAAATTCCGCGTCGGTCTGTGAGAGTCTTTACTTTAGCAAGTGACTGACGCGCGTCCGTTGTCGCCGCGCGCGCAGCGGAGCACCTGCTGTCGAACGTGCGCTCGGCGCTGCGCTGGCGGCGGCTGTGCGGGGCGGGCGGCTGGACGGCGCCGTTACAGCTACGCGCCGCTCGACATCCTGGGCTACCCGGGCGCGTGGGCGGCGGCGCTGCTGGCGCTCGTCGTGCTGGTGGAGAACTACTCGTGGAGCTTCGTCGACGTGCTCATCATGCTGCTCAGCGTGGCGCTCGCCGCGCGCTTCCGGCAGATCAACGCGCGCCTTCGCGCGCTGCGCGGACTGCACCTCCCGCAGGTATTCATTCATTTATTCATTCATTCATTCACTCATTCATTCATTCATTCATTCATTCATTCATTCATCCACCCACCCACCCGCCCACCCACCCACCCACCCATCCATCCATCCATCCATCCATCCATCCATTCATTCATTCGTTCGTTCGTTCGTTCGTTCGTTCGTTCGTTCGTTTGTTCGTTCATTTATTTATTTATTTGGCGTTATTGGTCGGTAGTAAGTCTTCGCCGGCTAGCTATCGGTGTCCCCTATGCTTGGATCTAGTTAAATTACTATGCTTGGGGTAAGAGCGACATGAGGCGAACATGACGTATTCTCTTCACCGTAACTAGCAAGATTCGCCTGCATGAGCTTTTCTTCGTCGGAGCTGCAGAAACTGAGACGATTTGAAAGGAAAGCTACAACTATAGTTTTGTCTCGACCGCGAATCGAACCGGACCACAGCACGGGAAGCTAGCTGTCCATGAGCCATCCCAAAGGCTATTTATTATTATTATTATTATTATTATTATTATTATTATTATTATTATTATTATTATATACTTATACGTCAAAACTGTTAGAAACTGTGTAGGACGTGCAACGGGGAGAAGTGTATTCTGTGAACGTATCCTTAACTCTGATATCATTACCCTAAGCTAAACTAACCCAAGTTGAATTCTGAATGCAGAAAAAAAGCGTGTTTTGGCAAGAATTGTTAACAAAATATTCGCTCCGTTGTAATAAAAACTATTTTCAAAGGCAATTCAGCTATAGATTTCTGCTCTTATCCCTCATTCATTTAGGAATATGCTTCCTGCCGCGACAACTTGGAAAACGATAATTTGATACATATATTTGCCAATTAACTGTAGAAGACGTGCACAGAGAGTGAAGTTACATTTATGTCCAGAAGCAAAACAAGGGGCCATCTCAGCATTTGCTCAAAGGATCAGGGAAACTGGACGAAAAACCTGATCGAGATGGGGCACGCCCCAATGGGACGGAGGCTCAGGGCATCCACTAATGTCACTGCAATGCCTTTGACTGGAAGGTCCTAGGGTTTGAGCCCTGACGGTGGAAGAACTATCGACATTACCTACAAAGCTACGCCGAGTTCAGCCGCTGTATGGCGGAGAATTCTAGCGATCGGATGCTCTGATGGGTATAGTTTTCCGACATTTCTCCGATCAACATCAACCGAATGTCGGAGAAATGCCCTTACAAACGCATGCGATATTTCTTTCCCCTTCCTTGTCCAATCCTCATCCCTTACTTGCACTCACACCAACAAGCACTACACGACTACATGACGAGAGAACGTCGGGAGCTTAGAGTTTGTCCCGGATGGGGCGGTTAAAGACCCCGCTAGTTAAAGATACCAGGTGAGGAGAAACCTCTCAAGCAGGCATGCAGATCGGCACCGGATCTCGCCTTTCAGCGGGAAAAGATCACCTCTGCCACCCGCGATAAAAACTTACGCTACACTTATGATACTAATGAACGTAGCAGTTACCGCACCCGGAAACACCAATCCATCAACCCCGCAGGTAGCCACGCCTCCTTGTCACCGACTGAGGTGCTTCAGGGCATCAATTGATGTCACTGAAGTTCCTCTGACTGGCATGTCCTAGGGTTCGAGTCCCGACGGTGGAAGAACTTTCGACATTATCATACATAGCTTGGTCGAATTCACCCGCTGTCTGGAGGAGAAGCCTAGCGGCCGGCTGCTCTGATCGGTAGATTTCCGTGGTTTCTCCGATCAACACCAGGCGAATGTCGGAGCAGTACCCTAACGAACGGGCCACGGGCAGCACGCGATCTTTCCTTTCTCTTCCTTGTCCTATCCTAACCCCTTCCTCACACTTCAACATACATGCATCACACTACCACACAAAACGGGAGACCAGTCGGGCGCTTAGAGCTTGTCCCGACGGTGACTAACTGGTGGGAGATATCAGGTTGGGGAAAACCCCGCGAATCTCGTCATTCATCGAGAGAACATGACCGCCACCTCCCGCAATAAAACATGCACTACACTTATGGCCTTATATAACAAACTATTAACTGGCAGAGCCAAAAGTTTTCGAAATTTTGGAGAGGAGGTTTTAACACCACTCTCCAATCGCACATTCATGCCACGTCCCTCTCATGCTCAAGGCGCGCGAAAGAAAAGATATAGTAGATCAGAAATAAAAAAAAAAATTAAATTATATGGATACAATAAATCATCGTTAAGATCAATCCCAATCATCCGAAAAATTCGTAATGTGTGTTATAAATATTCGTTTAATCCGTTGGAAAAATGAGTTTTCTACGTTTGAATAAGTTTGACATTCATTGTCATTGATTTCGGTAAGTAATTGAAACTGATATTTTGTTGTTAATGAATAGTAATATATCTTTGAAATGGCACTAACGGTGACGCATCAGATCTATTGGCGCATTCTTATTTAATATCTTCCAAACACTGATCCTAGTAATTGCTCAGTTTTTAAACTTCTGCTAGTCACTCCCCAAAATAAAAGTTTTTAGATAATTCCTCTGGGGAATAGTGCTGAATTTCCTTTTCATTATTTATTCAGAAGATAATTATTTCTTTTCTACAGCTTTGTATGGCAGTTTTACTGCTCTCGTGTACCGCAACGTCATCATCTGTAAATGAATTCTAGCAAAGTGTATGAATGTAAATGTACTCTAGTAATGTATATTTACTCAAGTAAACTGATTTTGTGAGGTGTACATTTCTACATACATTTTTTTAGGTATAATTTTCTACGTATGCGACCAAATCCTAAACCTGTGCGATTGCTCTGGCAATATCGACTTAAGATCATTTCAAGATGTAGTTGTTATTTTCCACTGTACAAATTGCATCTCTTACACGTATCATGCGGTAATTTCTCATCATAAGTGAAATTATTCCTTGATTCAAAGGTTGAAGACCGCTTCTTGGTTTGCTGGAAATAATTGTACTTTAAACAGTTGTATATTGTAATATTTTGCGATCTGTTCTGCTTTCATGTTTCTGCATTTTGGTGGTTGCTATTATTAAACGCACCAATTCTACATATCAGCCTTTATGAATTTCGTAAATAAACTTTGTTTAGGTGTTCACATTTCTTAGCAAGAAAATATGCAAGAAATTCTCCTGAAATATTTCATTAAACGGCCAATTTAGTTTTGTCTAGCTTCACACGAAAGAAATTCCAAACTACGGCTCTCCGCAAGTACACACCACAATGTTCATCACATACACACCACAAATCGTCGCCACATCGTTCATACACACCACAAATCGTTTCTGCTGCATAACTGTTTCTATACAATTAGAGACTATACTGAGCATCACAATAAAAGTAACATTAATTTTAACAATTATACAGAATGCATTATTTAATATTTGAACTGTATAAATGTGTATAAACAACCTGTAATAAGTATTGTATTGCAGTCTCCGGGTCAATGACCCCCATCTCGATCAGGTTTTTCGACCAGTTTCCCTGATCCATTGAGCAAATGCTGAGATGGCCCCTTGTTTTGCTTCTGGACATAATTTCATTTTCTGTGCACGTCTTCTAGAATTCAGTGGGAAATACAATTCTTCAAATTATCGTTTCCATGTTGTCGCGGCAGGAATTATTATTCCGAAGGACAACATGAATAAGAGCCAAAATTTATTGCTTATTCATCCTTGAAAATAGATTTTATTACATGGGAGCTCTTTTTTTCCCTCAATTTTAAGTAGTATGTGACTTAGTGTAGGGATCACAGAATTTTGAAAATGTGCGCACAATTCACTTTTCCCCATAGCACGTCATACCCAGTTTTTAACTGCTTTTTTGACGTAAAATAAATAAATAATAATAAAAAATGATCTGATGTGTTTTAGGCTGAATGGCGAGCGCTGCGGGAAGACTACAATAGTCTGTCGTGCCTCACGAAGGCTCTGGACGCAGCCTTATCTAAGTTGGTGCTGCTATCCTTCGGCAACAATTTGTACTTCGTGTGCCTGCAGTTGCTGCATAGCATGAAGTAAGCAAACGCACGGCCGGCGCACGTCCAACTTGCTCATTCGCGACACAAGACCGGTTCAGCGAGTTTTTTCGCACATGCAGACGCTTCATGCAACGGAACTACCTCTCTCTGCAAGCGTTCAAAACTACGTAGGATTTCGTTTCTTGGAGTGGTAGGTTCAGAATAGATAGGCATACCTCCATAGACGAGTGCAGTCGAAAACAAGTGGGTGGCGAGGTTAAGGGGAAAGAACATTTCCAGGCCCCTTCTTCCATTAAAGATTTTTAATTTGCATATGACATATTTTCTAGTAAATAAATAAAATTTATACAATGAAACAAATAATAATAGTAAGGTCTTAAAGAACCTCTTTCTCGAATGTATAACTCCCCAAATTGACATGTTAAAACGGGCAAATTCAGGAATTGAACATACTTAAGGACATACAATGTTTTATTACGTAAAGCTCTTGGGCCCCTTTCAAACTTTTAGAGTGGCCCTTGCCCCCTTGAACTCATTCATACATGCAACTCACGAATTCTTTTTAGATATTCATAATAGTCACATTTAGGCCACACGCATAAAGATATATGATTAAAAACTCAAGATAAACCTTGGAAAGTTTCTTCCTTCTTTCATGTATTAAAATAAATGAATGGGGCAAATTATTATGGTTCTATTAACACGTTTGTACTACAACATTTGGATATTATTGTCTGCTTACTAGAAACATCCAAAGATCTTTATTTTGTGAACGTAAAATACGGGTTAGCATTATGCTATCTCCCCTAATTTAATAGCAATACTATAAGTATTTTCTATACCAAGTTACCATCAGAACATTTGAAATACTTAATCAGTTAAATACAGTGCTAACTGAAATGTTTATCAATAATGAACACACCTCTTTCATAATCCTTGCATTCTCAAAATAAATTAAAACCTGAATGATACGTAGCAGATTCATGAAAAAATATATTTTGTTATTTTGTCTAAATACATTATTAAAGAGGTTTTTGGCAAAAATATCTCTAATACTTTCAATGTTATTTTTTTTTTTTTTTTTTGGATGAGAAAAGAGTTCCGAAAATCTGAAGTCGTCTCTCAAAAACATACTTATTTACCTTATGAATTATCGTATTACATTAGGCCATATAATTACACAGTATTATTCGCATAATTTATAATAGTTATGTTTTTGAGATACTGCATCTTCAATTAATTAATGCATCACAGATAAAGCTTATGCCATGACGAGCTAATGTTGGTGCAGTATAAGAAGAACGTGAACTGCCTCTGTATTGCCCAGGTCTGTGATCACTAGGGAACGGAATTTATTGTAATAAAAAATGAAAAATATGTACGTATATATGTCCATATAAAAATAGAAAATAGGTAAAATAAAAATGCATTATCGTGTTTAAAATTGTTCTCTACAAGCATTTTGTAATCATAGAACGTCGCCAATCAGTTCTTAAGGATTTGTAATGGCTGAAAGTAGGTTCTATCTCTACTGAAGTAATTGTACACTAGACATCACCACATATATAAGGATATTTTATTCACTGAAAATATAAAAGTGAAGGTTCATAGTATATATTCATCAAATTGGAAAATTTGAGGAGCCGTAGTTAGTTACCAGTGGAGACTCTCCGCCCCAAGTACGCAGTAAGCGGGGTGGAGTGGGGTAAGTTTGACAATTCATGCAGATATATGTAATAGAAGCGCAGCAGCAAAATATGCAAAATAAAAATAGTTGTAATTCATTCAGAATATGTTGTTTTTTTTAAATTTTAACAAGTATTGCAAACGCATCCGAAATTTTCCTTTTCGAGTTATAAATATATTAAAATGTAGCGAAATATGTAAGAAATGTGTCGTAATAGGTAAAATGTGTAAAAATATGTAATATGCCAAAATATGTAAAATAAAAATAGTTGTAATTCATTCAGAATATGTTGTAATCTCTAAAAAATATAATTGAATGCGGGTATCTAATTCCTGTTAAAACATGTAATTACTCGCACATGGGCATTTGTTCCCCAGTAATCACACATCGCTCCTCTCCCCAAGCAGTTACGCCACTGAAGCAAATTTAAGAACAAGTACGCATGAATCATTATCTAATTTAGGATGAATCATAAATGTCGATGCTGTCCTCTGACAGACTGCTCCGCCATTTGCGGAGGTGTGAGAGTCAAGTAAGAGTGACAGCAAATTAGTTGGAACTTTATGCTCAGCTGCAAGGAAGAGGCAAACCACAATATTAGAGCCGGATAGTAGTCAATTTATGACTTTATGAAGTACCATAATTTGTATGTGGGAAGCTTCAAACTATTTTAAGATGAAATGAAAAGAAAGATTCATTTATCAAAATTAAACTTCAGTATAAAAATATATTACACCTTCTCGAGAGAGATGAAATGAAAAAGATTTTCTGTTACAAATTGCCTAGTGTTCAGAACAAAAAAGAAAATATATGACAATAAAATGGATTTATTTTTTGAAAACATTTTGATCGTTTTAACTTTTATGTCATTTAATCGCAATACAAATTGTTCTTGTTTTATAGCTTTGTTGTCATGTTGATTTGCTGTAGATTGATTTTTGCCACGACGTTCATTCAGACAATTTTCAATAACGCACTTACCTAATTAGTTGAAATTTTAAATGTTTTGAACGAATAAAAGAGAGAATAAATCAAAGATTAATAATGATGGCTCAATGGGGGAATGGGAGCGAAAGAAAAACGGTGGAATGGCAAAGGAAACGGGAGTACTCAAAGAAACTTTTACGCAAACTTCAGTAGCGAAGTTCCGTGTACTAATTTGCATTTTCTTGAATCAGAGGGGTTCCAGACAAGAAAACGAGCTACCGACTCTTCTGCATTTGTTCGCTAGTACTTTTTATGTTAATCCTGTATCAATCCCGGGAATTCGATCAGGGCGAAAAATCATTTTTGAGAAAAATTTAAATTTAAAACTTCGATGATGTGCCACGATTTAAATGATAAAAGATGTTTTTATGAAAGATTTACATTACCCAAACAAAGTTGTAGGTAGTATATTTTCTTTTAATTTAATAAAAAGAATTAATTTACTAGGTGTTGTAGGATGTGAAAACATTAAATTATTAAACAGTTCGGCTATTGCATTTGTAATATGTTCTGTAATTCGAAAGATCACTTTTCCTCAATCCGGTCTTACACAGAATTCAAAATATCAAAAACTTTAGTGGACGTTATGCAAATGAAGCTCAGGAAAATGACTAAACAAATATATACAATAATACACTCATAGAATACTGTAATTAAACGTGTACACATGGGCGGAAATTTGGCATTTAAAACAAATTCAACACTATTCGCAACAATACTATTTTCGAGATCTTTGGCAAGAATTTCCAAATTAGACAAAATTATAAAAATGAGAAAAATAGAGATATGATGAAAGGAAAATCTCGTATTTAGATTGTACAAAGAAAAACAAGTGTAATGGCACGGAAATGTGAGAAGCAAGCACAAAAATCTCCGAGAAACGAACGGGAAAGTTTGTGTAGGGAAAAGGAAAAGAGACCAAAATTAACATGGACCCAATGAGTAATGCATTAGGTTCATGTTACAAGCACAATTCATAAAAGGATGATTGGAGGACAGAGAAATGTTCCGGAAATAAATAAATAAATAAATAAATAATAAATAATAAATAAATAAATAAATAAATAAATAAATAAATAAATAAATAAATAAATAAATAAATAAATAAATAAATAAATAAATAAATAAATAAATAAATAAATAAATAAATAAATAAATAAATAAATAAATAAATAAATAAATAAATAAATAAATAAATAAATAAATAAATAAATAAATAAATAAATAAATAAATAAATAAATAAATAAATAAATAAATAAATAAATAAATAAATAAATAAATAAAAAATAAATAAATAAATAAATAAATAAATAAATGGTAGCATGTGGCTCACTGCGCAGGCCGTCGGAGGAGTCGGAGGGGGCCGTGGGCAACTTCTACTTCTACTGGTCCTTCGGCTACCTGCTACTCAAGACGTGCGCCGTGTCGCTGTGCGCCGCCGACGTGTTCGAGTCGTCTCGGGGGCCGCGGCAGCTGCTCTACGACGTCCCACCGGAGAGCTACGGCGTCGAGGTGAGCACCCACGCCCTCACCCCACTCTAGTTTCCAGCTGAGCTCTAGTGGTCAGCCAGGGCATTTACTCAAGGAAGAGATGAAAGACCTTCTCATAAATGTTCTTGTTTGGAATGGAATTACCAAATAAAATAGTTCTTTTGATGCTTCAAAAAAATAAGTACGGGTATATGAGGTTATTGACTTGAATTGGGTCTTAAATTATGCCACCTTTGAAGCAAAGCGAGAACTATCGAAACAGCTCTGAGATGTAACTGCCAGCTTTAACATTACTGTTGTCAAGTAGTAATCGCCCATATCTTTCAGCGCGCGTGCGGTCAGGATAGAAAATGTTTCTTAATGAAGCAATGCAAACCAGGAGGGGGAGCTCCTCCTTTAAACTGCCATCTAGTAATGTTTCTATAAAGTAGGTAGATCTCTTCTCTCAAAGAAATCTCAGCTTGGAAAGGGCCTTATGACCAGACGCCTCTTAATTATTAAATGAAACACATTAAATGCGCCAAGGACACCAACTTCAATTATTTATGCAATACCAACAATGCCTATACTAGTGGGTTTTATGTAATTGTGACCGTTCTTGCAGTGACTCTGACTGGGAGACACAAGGCTTCGATACCAGACGGTGACGGATTTTCGACTCGAGCTGGGTTGAATTCAGTCGCGTCTGGGGCAGAATTAAATATTTCTGGATTTTACTTCATGCATTTCTTTCCAAATCTCGACATTCATTTTTGACAGCATATCGCAACCTTTTTCGACTACACCCCATATATGAGAAGGTAAAATGTCAGAAAATGAAAATTTCGTTACGCCACTCACAAGTTCAATACAGTTGCGATTGTGATTCATTTAAACATCTCTTTTTGAGACTATTATGAACATTTTCAGAGGAATTCTAAATGTTTGATAAGAGTGTCGGCCGCAGTCGCTTTTCTGTGCTCAAATGCCATCACTTCAACACCTAGAATTCATGAAATTCTGTAACACAAGAACGCAATTATGTCACGTCTTATCCGTCTTTAACTCCTCATTATCGTGAGTTCTTAAATAATGTTGACAGTATATTCTCTTATCTTCATCAAATTTGAGGCGCACTATCAACTTTGACATATTTCCACCTGTTCTCTATCATATTCTTTCTAGTTTGTCTAGAGCACGAATGAATCATTGGCAATGGATCAGAACTAGAGATGCGGCATTGATAACAAAACGTCGATGTTACCAAACATGGATATTCAAAATTAAAACATGTTTTTTTTCGCCCAGAAGGTTTATGTGCTGTTAATTTCGTTGTAACTCCACGAGATGGCGCTGTAGAACAAAACTAAATAGTCATGTCAAATGCAACCCGCAACACTCGGCAGCGTTGTTTTTTTTTCTTTTTTTTTTTTTTTTACTCCTTTCGTTAAATAATTCCTAAACGAAGCGATCTAGAACATTAAAAATTAAAATATCGAGGCCAAAGGCCTCAAAGAAACCTTCCTCACATCTTAATCTTCAGAATGATGTGTATTACATTTTATTACATTGTATTACATTTTTGCTGATTCGGCGCTTCTGGATATTACTCCGCTGCTTAGAGACGTGAAGAATCTGCAACTAAATGTGAATGAGAGACAGGGAGAGGCACAGACAAAGACAGAGAGAGACACACACAGGCACAGACACAGAGCAGAGAGGGAGAGACAGAGTGAGAGACGAAGAGAGGGAGTGACGGAGAGAGACGACAGAGAGAGAGACGAAGAGAGAGAGTGAGAGAGAAAACGATGAGAGAGAGATGGAGAGAGAAAAGGAGAGGAGAGGAAAAAGACGGAGATGAAGGGCAGAACAACATGTACCGAGTTCCACTAGTTTAAAATATTACAAGAACAATGGACAAAACTGAGCCTGAAAGCCTGAAAGTCTGAACGCCCAGAACCATCTCAAAGTGTCGGTCGTCAGTTCGTCGCAGCGTACGGGAAGGCAGAGGTCTCGCGCCCACGGCGCATGCGTTCACCGACGCTCTACGTGCGAAACACGAGGAAAGACAAACCAATTACACTACAAGGCCTCGGGGTCATCTCAGGCGAGATATAGTCAGCTCGATGAACGTATGATCGAACACATCAGTTATTACTTCTTATTTAAACTTTTACAATATTGTGATTACGGAATTTTTTCCTTCACAAACGAAGAATCGAAAACGTAAAAACATCTAACTTGAAACGTAGATGTTAAAAAAACATTGGCTTTCATACATCGATGTTTAAAGAATTGATGTTTGACATCTAAGTCGATGTTTTGAAAACATCGTCACTAAATGTACAAAACTTGACGTCACTAAATGTATAAAGAAAACTAGGTGCTACAACAGCACCTACTTTCTCGCATTATTTTTTGTGTAAAATTAAAATACTATTTGAACATACATTTATGTAATTTTTGAAAAATTAAAAGACTACTTAAACATAATGATAATGTCGTGTTATCCAATCCTTTAAGCTGTTTCCGTTCAAAAAGTTTGCAGAAAATAATGAATCCATTTTTGAGAAAATCTTATTTTTAAAATTTTCTTTATTTTACTTAAAACTACGAGAAATCCGCTCAAATTTTAAAACTAGTGATGCTACTGAATGACTCAGTACTATTTAGGTTTCATAATGTAGAACTGAAATATGAGTTAATGAATATTTTAGAGGATTAAACATGGTTCTATAGGTATATTTTCATTAAAAACTTTGGACACGATCTTGCGAATATATTTTTGAGCGTTTCTAAAAATGCGCAATTTTGAGCTCATATTCAGAGAAAATTTTGAGATTTCGAGAAACTTCATCAGAAATAATATGAAGCACTTGTGCTCTCAAATGTAATAACATATAAACAAATTCCAGTACTGTAAATATCAACGACGCGAGCAATATTTCAAAAACATTACAATTGTATATTTTCAGGAAAAGTAAAAGAATTCAAAAAAATCCGTAAATGGCATTTCATTCTGAGTATTTATCACTATCTCCAATAAAAGTTTTTAAAAATGCTGTTTTTAGGAAATGTCGTTTCTAAAATGAGCAATTTTAGCTCATTTTCACATAAAATGTTAAAGAAAAAATTTGGGAAAATCAAATTACCGGATTAAAATTGTGTTAATGTTATGATATTCAGTGCAATTTAGCACTAACTGCACGAAAATGTTAAAGAAAAAATTTGGGGCCATTTTGGAGAAAACCTTGTTTTTAAAATTGCCTCTATATTATGCAAAATTACTGAAAACGACTCATATTATGAAAAATTGTTCCAAACCTTATTTAAAGATGTAATTTTAATGAATAGATTTCATTCTCAAGAAAAATATATATCTTGAATGTACTAGTTGTAGGAAGACGCCTAAATCATTTTAAACTTTTGTAATTTCCGAGAATTAAGAAAATTCAACAAAAATGGGACTTGTGCAATTTTTGCCAAGCTCTGATAAAAAAATTTAATCCAAAACTTTGGAACCCTTTTTCAGAAAAGTTTCAAAATGTCCTTGAGGATTCATGTTGAGTATTCCCAAAACTTAAAATATCATACTCAAATTGAAGGACCAGCGACATCAATCAGATCGATCGGGGAATATGAATTTGGGTAAAAATCCTGCTTATGGTTTAGCCGGTTACATTGTTCACAGGCAGATGGGTGGTCAGACAAATGGACAGACGGACGTTTGGCCATAAACCAATTTTTTCGGTACCAAGGACCCATAGAACGTGGTTTCTGAATGTACAACTTACAGGAAGTAATTTATAAGCATAAAGAAACAATAATTTTCCATTTTTGGTATTGGGAACCTACTATACGAATTTTTCTGCCCATAAATCCCTATTTTTCGTGTGACTTCCGAACACCTTTGAGTATTAATCAGTGGCAAATATCACACGTGAAACCCGTTATATGAAATTTCAAGCCACATGTTCAATGACAAAAGTGATCATTTTCGACATTCTATATGCTGTAGAAGTTGGTAGCCTAATATTTATTCTGAGATATCCTGTGTAATATAATATAATATCAATTCAATTCAATTCAATAATGCTTTAGTTTACGAGGCGAGACTCAAGACATCGGCCCTTTTCTTCCGCCTGGCTTCGCAAATTTTGCTAAGCCCTTTTCACCATCTAGAGGAGAAAGAAGGGTATCACTTGGGTGACGGAACAGGCGATTTTAAATGTAGCTCAGAGGCTTCTTTTAGGCTTGGGGGTATTTTACATGCATTAAAATCTACAACAAGGGACAGTCGGCTTTACTTTCCCTCGGAAGGAAAGAGAACGAACGATTTTTTCGCCCTTAAAAATCCATAGTATCTATCGAGTTTAAATCCCCAAACTTTTACGTTTGGGGATTTAAACTCGTTACACCACGAAAGCGGCGTGCATAACCTGATGGGTGAACTTTGCTCACTATTCACGAGATAAAGATTCTGACATTGCTTAGGGTGTAGTCGACAGTTGTTCCTTCCTTCTTTCTCTTGCGCAGAATGTTGACGTTGAAGTTTCTGGTGTTTTATCCTTTCTATTTTCTTTTGACTAGAGTTTTCTTTCCTTGTTTCGTTTTTCTCTGTGGTGAGCGTCACTTCTTCCTCGTCCCGAGCGCCTACGCCTGCTTTCGTAACCCCCTCCGTCTTCCACTGGCGGGGCGCCCGCAGTCACGGCAGGCCGAGTCATTGCGGCGAGCGACCTGTTTCAAACAGGTGAAGGCGCTTCGACGCGCGGATTTTCCTGCTCACCTGGGAACCCCCGGGCAGCGCGCCTGCACTTCTCAACCCCGCCAGCACGATGACTCAAAAGCGTGTATATCGCACACGTAGCCAATTTGGCGACTGTCGATACCCGTGCTGTTGTCTTCCTTTGCTAGTAGGCGAGTCAGCGATGAAAGCGGATGAGTAAGCCTCGTAAACACAATAAGCAGACCGGGGATATTTAAGTAAAACCTAATTTTTTTCCTGAGAACCTTTCAGTAAAGAATTTTATTCCTATTTTACTTTTAAAAACCTAAAATGAGACTAATTTGCCTAATTTGTTTTGTCTATGACTACTTGTAACTTTTGCCTTCTGTGTCGGCACAAAAGACAAGGATGATATTAATTTTAAGTTGCGTTAATTTGTAAGAGGACAAGGACCTTGCGATAAAAGTATCCATGCCATTATTTCCTGACTTCGTGGAAAATCCTGCCTTCTCTTCTAAGATAAAACGACTGAATTTCTGCGAAAGAAACGTGACCTTGACCGATAAGACACATCTGTTTTCTCAACTTGGAGAAATATTAGTCATTATTGCGAGGCAAAATACGGTACGAATAATTCTAACTAGAGGGCAAAGAATTAAACTTGTTCATAAATAGTATTATCGCAAAATATACAATACTGTTCTATATTTTATTGATTTAGATTTTTATCTTTGAGAAATACATAAAATAAATTGTAAAAATGTGTGTTTACTTTGTAAGTTTCCTGTTCTATTTATGCCTACCATTTAAAAAAACTTAAATGTTTTGCCGAAGGAACCTACTTTAGGCACCTAAAACGCATATTTAAAACCCAAAAATCCACGATCTAATAATAAAAAATTAAAAACCGATATGGAGATTAAATGGTTGAAATGGGGGTCAAATTGACATGGTGTACGATTTGCACAGAAAGTAATTGAGCAATACTCGTAATACCCATCTGGTATTAATCATCCCATGTTAATGAGAACTCATTATATTTTTTATTTACCTAAACACTCACTTAGGTTCATATCAAGAAATGATTTAAACAACGAATTCGGACCCGCTTTACCACAGAATATCATGGTAATCATTTCAAAATGGTTATTTTAAAATTTTGATAACATAATTTTAAATACCAAATGTGTACATCACCTGTTCTCTATGGGTGTTTAAAGGCCCGGTGAGTTAACTACGCTGTTTCGCTATAGCAACGTCCTGCAGTTAACTTTCCGGCGTCGAAGACTCCCTTAGAGTACTCATAATGTAAATAATTATTAAAATTTGCTGTGATAAGAAATGAAATTGAAAATGAAAATGATAAAAAAAAATTGAAAAAAAAAACACTATTACTGACGACTCTGATACAAATTACGGTGTACAGGACAATAAGAACACTTATTTTGGTGTTTAAATAGAAATGTCACAATACCTTTCAAATGACAAACGCATACTTATGGACAGTACTAGCCTTCAGCAGTTGGATAGCATTTTCACTTCAAAGCGTCTTTAAAATCGATGCCAATAGTGAATAAGAAATCGCATATAGATGAGCGACAATTTCCCTGGATTTAATTTCAAATTTTAATAACTCGGCTAAAAATAGATGGCGACACCATTATTTTTAAGGGTGTTTTAAAGGATAAGAATTCGAGTTTGTGCCATCATATCTGTACCATTCGTGACGATTGAGATTGTAAACTGCGCACGTCCAAATTGGAACCATGATTTCCCACTTAATGGATTTGACACGTGTTCATAAACGGGAACATATCTCAGAGTCTAATCGTGCTAATTGAGTGAGTTTGGTGTAGTTTGGTGGAGTTTTAAACAAGCATGTGTGTACAATAACTCTTTCTGAACTTCAAGGGATTTAGTCAAACATTCAAAAAAGCATGTGGCAGCTAAATGAAAATAGTTAAAACTTTCCTGATTTTCTTAAAATGTCGTAACATGAGGGCCAAATACCGTTAGAATTGCAAAAACCGTGCTTAAACTTTCAATACGAATGATTTCAAAAATGCCAGACCTATTCTCAAAAATAGCACACACTAATGCAGTGAATACTGTCAAATAAATAAGCTCACAGAATTTATAGACATCCGGTGTCGGTTAAATATGGATGTGTTATCGTTGGTGATGAATTAAGAAACGAATATGTGCGGCTCGAGAATCAAACACAAGCAATCATATAATGTTGCAAATGCAAATTTCAAATTCTCCACTCCCATGTTGCCATTCAGAAGCAATCTTAACGCGTCTAGAGGACCTACAAGCAGACGAGTTATTACCAAAGCCGCACGTTATTGTTAGAAGACTCATACTCAATGTACTACTCGGCCGACTTCCCTCGCACTGGGACCTTATATAACTGAAACGAGGTATGAGGCAATGTAATGTTCAAAACTGAAAATGGTCATTTTTCCAGATCATATCAAACTGCTACATTTCCAGGTGTTGCGAGTAAGACTGGATTTTGTAAAAATTTCCTTAACAACGTTAAGTGTATCCAGCGTCAATTAAATTGTGTAGGATTCTCTATACCAACACCTTATGATGTCATCATGTTTCAATGAACTGAATACACGGAAACATTAAAACACCTTTTGATAATTTAAAAAATATGTGAAATTTTCATTTAATTTTTAATTAATTTAATTAATTGCAAAGTTTACTACTTCTCATTGTACTACACTATATTCAATAAATGTAAGTTGTAAATGTAATAAACGATTGGAAACAAAAACTTTATTTAATTGCCTGAATGCCTCTCAAGAAGCAGACAATTGTTTTTACAAACACTGAACTACCTAGTTATTGATATTTTAGCCAATTTATCTATTGTGTGCTGTAGACGAAACTGAACTCTTTGATAGATTTCTGAAAATCAATACACGATTTTTTTAAAGTAGTGTTGACAAGGGAAGGAAGACACTGTTCAGTAGATTACCTCCCTTCATTTCCCAAATGTTCCCAAAAGATCGTTTCCTAAATTAAAATTTGTTTACATTTTTTAAAGTCGGAATCATTCCGTACTTCATTCCGTTTTAAAAACTTGGAGTTTTTTAGTAGGGGATTATATTAACAGTCGAAAAATGCAATTGCCATAAGCTGGTGAGAGTCTTTGATCGTATACGGAATGCAATTATGTAATTAAGAATGTTCTTGTAAGGAAACGAAAACTGATATATAACTGATATTGATATATCTTTTGCAGGTACAACGGTTTCTCACGCAAGTTGTAACCGACGATGTCGTACTCACAGGACTCAATTTCTTTGCTGTGACGCGCACACTTTTGCTAACGGTGAGAAATCATTTTACTGTTCACACCATTCTAAAGCATCAGGATTGATTTCTTTTGGGTTAAATATACGAGATTTACTCAGAAATAAATTAAAGTATTTCGTATAACTATTAAATTATTCCCTGAGCACTTTCTTCAGACTTAAGTTACCGATAATGAAAAGTGAATTTTCATTAAATGTAATTTTTAAGGTGGAATGTATAAAAAGCAAAAAAAATACATCAAATTTAAAGTACCAACCACGACGAATATATTTGAAAGCTCCACATTCAAAAATGAACTGAATAAATTTTTGGATGACATATTTAAAAGGTACATTACAATGCCCAACTTTTCAATATTTTTCCTCTGTAGTTGTGCACGATGTGTTAGTAATCAGGCACTAGCTTATTGAACAAATATTAATACATTTTCATATTGCCTTTTTTAAGGTTAAATGTTTTCTATTCACATAGTTGGCAATGTCTTATTAATTGAATATATTTTTATTGTTGTTTTACAAAATGTGGAGTACACTACTGTTTGTATAAAGCTCTGAGTTATTTACGCATGTAATGTACATCTTTGTTGAAGAAAAGCACGTTCAAGAATTCCGAGAATGTTTAACTTCATTCTTTCCTCTTTTACAAACAGACTTCATTATTCGCATAGACTTCATGATCCATTAAGCCCAGAAAACACGGTTTTGCTGATAGAGAATGGTGATAACATTTATAAGTTGAAGCGCACTTAAGAAGCACATGAACTAATTCTCATGCGGAAGAAAGAGAACAAAGACGTGTGAGAGTACTTCGATAAGTAATGTAATAGCGAATTTGAACTGTGACTGTAAACATTCGATTAAGACTCTCTTCAAATATTCGCAACAGTAACTTTTAATTAAAGATAAAAAAGATTGTTTTTTTAACTTACATGGTTAGTCGATTGCGTATAATTGTATCTGGTTCAAGATCCATTAACCGAGCTTCTTACCCAGAAAGATATTGTACTTTAATTATACCATTTTTGTTTATTATAATACCAATTCATCCGATATGCTTCACACATTGTTTATTATTTATTTCATATATTTTAAACATTGTTGTTATTAAAATTTTCTGAAAAAAAAACTAATTGACTTCTACCAACTATCGTCGTAATTTACGACGAAAGCATATTTGAAATGTGGGACAAATATGACTATGAAAAACAAAAGAATTATGAAAATAAACGTTGTCCAGAACACATTTGAAATGTTTCAGGTAGCGGGAACGATTGTCACCTACGAGATCGTGCTGGTGCAATTCAACAACCTGAACGAGGGCTCTGATCGCAACTCTTCGTCGACTTCTCCCGATCTCTGCAACGCCTCCATCATCGGCCCCTGACCCTTGGAAGGGAAGCGGCTGGTGACGGCAAGCTTTTCCCTTCAAAAAGGACAACGCCGGAAACCATTCTTGATATCCACGAGACACAATTTTCACTTGCTGCGAAAATACTTCATTGTGTCACGGACAGATATTCATTGTGTGCTGGGTCCCAGAATCTTCGGAGACTTGTTAGGTTCTTGTTTATAAGAATAATTAGAATTGTATTCAGTAGAGATTTGAGGTTTCGCTGTGGATACAGGATTAGAATCTCGTGTGGGGTTAGCAATCTAAGCTAAATTCTTTTCTTTTGGTCAAAGTCAGGAAGCAAGCAAGTGGCCGTACGAATTGAGTAAATAAATTATTTGTGACGTGCACGGTTATTTACTTATTCAATCTCATTCAGGAAAATTCTCCTCAACAGCATAATATCAATTGCAATCCAATTAACTGCAAAATCAATTTGAAATGGATAACTCCTTCAGAAATAGTTTGATATAGACAAATATCTGATCTAACATCTTACATTAAGGGAAATTAATGGTACAAAATTTTATCCAACAAACCAAAACAAAAAAAACCAAGAATATAATCTTGCTAAAATATAAATTTACATGTTTAAAATAAGTTTATCGATTACTCTAGCTGGACGAGGCCAAATAATGATGTCAATATTCATCCCCCATCGTTCTTAGGACGTCACTGGCTGAATAAATTCCTGCTGTATACATTCATGCCCGCTCTTTTTATTTATTTACGTCAAAAACATTTGAATAACTCTATTTTCCACTGAATTCTAGAAGACGTGCACAGATAATGAAGTTGCATTTATGTCCAGAAGCAAAACAAGGGGCCATCTCAGCATTTGCTCAATGGATCAGGGAAACTGAACAAAAAACCTGATCGAGATGGCGGTCATTGACCCAGAAGCTGCGATACAATACTTGTTACATATTGTTTAGAATTATACAGTCCAATGGTAAATAATACATTAAATATCACTGTTAAAATTAATGTTACTTTCCTTGTGATTCTCAGTATCGTCTCTAATTGAATAGAAACAGTTATGCAGCAGAAACGATTTTACTTGGGATTTAAACTTTTGTATGGAATTTAATATTTTAATGTCATTTGGCAAAGTGTTGTAAAATAATGTTCATGTATTGGATGTGACATTTTTTAATGAGCTGTTGATACTGTCATCTGATGGATATGATTACTACGTCGAGTGTTATAGATATAGACATCAGCATTTTCTGAAAATATATTCCCAACCTTAAGCAAGTCATTTTTTTCAAAAACAACTGATTCGTAAATCAAGAGACAAGGTAATGGTAAAATAATTAGATCAATTAAGAGACGCTTACAAACATCACATGGGTAGAATTTAGTTATGATTCGTACTATAATTCTTTTTTGTAATCTAAAAGTCTGGGAGCTATAAGATGTATTTCCCCGGAATATTATGCTACATATTCGCGAAAGAAACAACGAGCAGTATGAAGGCTCAGTGAATTTGAAAGAATTCTGAACGCGTAGCATAATGAACTTAATTTTGTATTCAATTCATTTAAATTGACGTTCCATTTTAGGTTTGACTGAATTGAAAAACCTACAAATGTTCTTACCTTATCATTAGTCAATGTTAATTATTTTCGTTTTTTTGCCCCTGCAAAAGACTGAATGTTACTGAATCTGTATGCACGCCTTTCACAGTCATAGAGAATAAGAACAAGACGATGTGCGTGTGTATGTTCTCATTCGTGCGTAAATGCACGAATCAAAACACCACACATTTTGATTAGAACAGTCGATGACTCATGTATACGAGTAAGTGTTGCTAAAGGTATATGATGTAGATAAGAATGGTATTATTACTGAAAGTATTTTCAATACGAGTAACCAACAGAGACGGAAATAAATACCCGTTTCGAAAAATTATTGAAACTAATGAATTGTATCAATCAAAACTCCTAAGACCAGTCTGTAGACAGTCTGCACTCACTTGAAATTTATCGAAATTATCATTGTGTCCAAAAAACGGAAAGCATAAAATAATAAAATATTCCACAGCAATTCTAAAGTTTTCTATTCATAAATCTAATAAAACAATATTCTAATCATCTAGGAAAATGTACGCAAGAATATTTGAACAACAGGGGAATATTCTCGAACTCCTCTAATTTTAAATGAATTTCATCACTTAGATGGACAATGATCAAATTTAAAAGATATATTTTTTATATTTCGTACGTGCAAAATATTTTCTTTTCCTCGTACCTTAATGTCTTAAATCAATTAATAAAGATATTATGAAAATTACTGAACTATTCAATCTCCATCAATGATGCATGATGGATGTAAGGAAAAGTAAAAAGGACACCCGAAGCACAATGAAATCAAGAGATGCAGAGAAGACGCGACCTGGTTCATTGGATTCAATTATTCCCTTCGTTATTAAAAAGATATTGTAAGCAATAAAATAAAAAAAGTTTGTGCTGAAAATTGTTATACAAATGTTTGTTCAAGGTTTTCTTAAGTAAATCGTGTTTTTAAATCAAATCTAATATTTAAAATATAAATATATCCTTATGTAAAAGTAGTGTAAATATAAATAAAAAAATATGTTTACTAATAATGTTGGGGAAACAAGGGATACTTCACCCCTAAGGATACTTGTCTCAAAGTAATTTTCTTGTGTAGGAAATGTTTAATGAGATGGTATTTCCCTTGTAGTGTGTTATTAATTAGGCATTAAGAATCATGTCAGGCAATTGCCTCGAGTCAATATTATTATACATGTTATCGAGTTTATTTTAGAACTAAAAAGTAAATAGTGGAAAATCACATGATATTTATGTGATTGTTATTGTTAACGATTTTCCTCCTCAAATCTTAATTTAATTAACAAAAATGATGAAACTTTCTGAACAATTCAATCTCCGTCAATGATGCATGATGAATGTAAGGAAAAGTAAAAAGAATACCCAAAGCCCAAGGAACCAAAGAGATGCAGAGAAGATGCATTCTGGTTGATTGGATTGAATTATTCCCTTCGTTGTACAAAGAACATTGTAAACAATAACAAAAATTATAAACTATTTTATCATAATGCTTTAATTTTTAGCTACACTTGAAATAATGCCGTAATATTTCTTCGAATTTAATTGGAAGTTTTTGGCTTATGTAGTCGAAATAAAACAAATAGGGACACAAGATCCAGGTAGAGTAGATATACTTTACCTTAGTATGATGAACTACATACACAAGAAATAATGCTGAATTAGTAGGATAAAGTCTTTCAATATGCATTCACACTATTGGACATAATAAAGAGCTACAGGGTATTCGGTCTTTCAATTAAACACTTTATTGAAAATCATTCCATTTTTACTTTTCCTCAACTGTACATTGTGTACAGAGGTGAAGTATGACCAAAAGGAAAAATATAGAATTGGTCTAAATTGAAATCTTGATGATATACCCTTTCGAGGGTCCATGAGATGAAAGTGTGTTTTTTATGATGTCTGTACAAATAGTTTGATGGATACGTATGTCACGCATAATCTAGCCAGATTAGAGTTTGCAAACTCTCGTGCATACGTCAGGAGTAAGGTCTGTCAACGTTCTAAACGGCGTTAACCAGGGAGGGGTCGCATGTGAGGAATGGAACTCCGGCTTGATATAGTTTTGTATTGTTTTGTTTGAGACTGTTGTATGTCCTTACGATTTCGAGCCTTTAATCCTTTTATTTGAAATATCCTTGCCTCGTCTATTTATTTCCGTCTGTCTAAATTCTTAGAAATTACTTTTATCTCGCGGATTTCTCCGGGGTCGCAAAACTCACGCGCTTTCCGCGTTAAAGCAGTGCCGATCGACGAAACGCCCCAGGAGCTCTGACGATAACCTCCATTCCCGGTGACCCGATGCAAGTTGACACAATCAATTTTCAGGGGGAAAACGCATTACTGATTCTTCCAGGAATTGCCAGATACAAGCATTGAAGACGGAAGTTTTGCATCATACTCCCCATTGGCCTGTGGAGAGGCGTGGTAATTTTCCATACTCATCGCTAGAATTGCTCAGTACTCATGCATGTCGGTCAATTCAATTGTGCCACATTTTATGTGGCAAAGTCTACATTTTAGAAGTGTAAGGGGAGGAAGTCGCAATATCAGAGTAAGTTCTGTTTTTCAAATGCTCAGAAATACTTCGCTCTTTTTTTCTGATATTTTATTAAAATACATTTTCTGGACTCCCTTAAGACAGTATTGAAATGCTTTAGAAATCTTAAAACGGCAAAATTGAAATTCATTCAATCTAATAAATGTGAAATGGAATAATTATTTTAAAATTCGTTTGATATTTGGATATCAGTGATTGTGACTATCGCTTGTTCGGCAAGAAAGCGCACCGCCTTTGCGAAAAACAGTTTGAAATGGGCTAAAAGTCGACTGAGCAGTCGCTGCCATTTCAGAACTCTGTCCAACGAAAGGACGTTCCAAAGGAGAGCGTAAGCTCCCGCGGCGGGAGTTAGAATCTCCATGGCTGTCCTGGAGACGCCGCGTCCTACGTACAGATGCCAACATTTCGGTCGTCATGCTGAATCCTTCCTCAGGGCGAAATGCTTTGTAAATGTTCCCTCCCCGTAGGGCTTCTTCAAAGAAAACGGTAGGCTTCCGCGACCGGATTTAGTATCTCCTTGTCTGTCCGGGAGACGCCGAGTCCTAGGCACAGATGCCTACGTTTTGTTCGTAATGCTGCAACCTTCTTCAGGATAAAATGCTTTATAAATGGTTTCTCCCGTAGACGTTGGTAAAAATGAAAGCGTAGCCGGAGTTAGTATCTCCTTGGCTGTCCGGGAGACGCCCCGCCCGTCCTAAGTACAGACGCCAACGTCTCGGCTGTCATGCTGCGACCTCCCTCAGGGCGAAAACAACGGGTCGAGACGCTGGAACAAAACCGGCTGAGAGTCACACGATTGGACGTTGCGTTCCCGCCACTCACGAGCTGCAGCTGAGGTTACTCTCTCGTAACACATAGCTAATAAGGAGTCAGAATCATCTCCAAAACATCGGGGCCCTTTGTAGCCGCTCTGCTGGATTTGATTGTGTCGCGCGCCCGAAAAGTCTCTCCGTAGTGGCACCTCACTAGTGAGAGTGTTTGCAATAAAAATTATGATGGAAGGACGATCAGCAGCTCGAAAACTTAAATTGTGTAATCACCACAATCATAATAGATAATGGAAGTGTTGCCCCCTTCACTCGTTTTCCAGTGATCTGGTTGTTACTAACATAAATGCAGTTTTCAATAGGAGCCCTAATTCGGCTTGGTGCTGAGAGACTGTTCTGGCGCACTGTACTAGGTATTGTTGAATATTCGAATAAAGATGAGGCAAAAAAGAATCAAGGAACGCCAGGCAATGCTTCTCATCCGTACAACGATCTGAACAGTATGGATAGACACATATTTTAATTCATAACTGGAGGTGCTATAACACTTTCTCGCATCATTGGGAACGGTTACGTAATATTATAATATTGAAATTTCTGCCTTCATATTAGAAATTGCTTGAAAAAGTCCAAACCAAATCGAACGGATTTCTCGCGGAACATATCTACAAATATTTTGATATTCAGGAAGAGTAGGCTTTTCTTACTTCTATAAGGAGACAAATACGAATAAATCTCAAGTTTTATTTGCAACACATTATACACACAAGCAAGGATAATTACACGTAACATGAACGTTAGGTAAATAAAGCCTCCTTACTCTATCCTTACCTCTTCTATGTCGTCGCTGGAGTGCCTCTGACCGGGAGGTCCGGGGTGCGAGCCCCGACACGGTGGCAGGATTTTCGACACTAGCTAGACACTAAGTCGAATTGAGCCGCTGTCTGGAGAAGAACTCTAGCGGCCGGCTGCTCTGATCGGTAGTTTTCTGTGGTTTCTCCGATCAATACCAGGCGAATGCTGGGGCAGTACTCCAAGAAACGGGTCCCGAAGCCATTTTTGAGAAATAATTGTTCAAAAGAGTTTAAAAATTGCCTATGATTCACGCAAAACTACTCATATGTTCGAAAAATTGAACATGACATTGTTTGAAGATCTGTTTTTGCCTAACATATTTTATTATGGGAAAGAAATATATTAATTATTGTGGTTGTGTTATTGCGTAGAAAAACGCTGAAAGAATTTTTAACTTATGCGATTAGAAATCATGAATTTCAATGACAGGGAGACCCCGCCATATATTTAACTTCTTCACGCTATCCGAGGACAAAGGTTAATAAAAAACATCCAGCGATGACTGGAGTGATTATCGCCTTGCAAAGGAATACGGCACGAAGCGGCAGACCGGGAGAGATGGCTCAGGGTAGCAACTGATGTCACTGCAGTCCCTCTGACTGGGAAGTCATAGGTTCGAATCCCGACGGTGGCAGAATTTACGCCGGGAATCAGTCAGAAGCCGAATTCAGTCGCTGTCTGGAGGAAAATTCTAGAGGGCGACTGCTTTGATCGGTAGTTTTCCGTGCTTTCTCCGATCAACACCAGGCGAATGACGGAACAGTACCCTAACAAATATTTCACAGTCCGCGCGCGATCATTCCTACCTCTTCTTTGTCCTATCCTTACCCTTACACACACTTGCACTAACATGCGCTACACATGCCGGCAGCCCAGTCGGGAGCTTAGAGCTTGCCTCGGCTGGGGCGGTGCCCCGTTCCTGGGAGATACCTGGGCGAGGAAAGCCCCGCTAGTCGACGGTAGGTCGGCGCCTGATCTCGCAATCCAGCAGGGGGAAGACCACCACTACATCCCGAGAAAAAAACATGCATTACACTTATGACTAAGTGTAGACTAATAACCATTGTAGTTGACGCGCCCGGAATCACTATCAATCAATCAATCAACGAAGTGGCAGGATGAACCATCGTGAGTGGCAACGATCTCTCAATCCTTTGCGCTAATATTGACGAATCCTTTACGTGCTTCTCATTATCTCATGGATATTTCTGAGTCTTTTGTTTTTACCAGTAAATTATATTTTCTAAAATATTGAAAATGCATTATTTTTATAATTTTCTTTGGTTATTGCTTCAACTGTCGATAAAGACCGAATTGTAATCGACAGTGTCTTTTGTTCATTCTGAGATCAATTTTAGCAGGATTGTCATCAGAGTTGATACTAATATAGTACGGTATTTGCAATAAGAACAAAAACTGGGAGCGGAAGTTGCAGCAACACTAACAACACAAGATATGAGATTTGTTTAAGAAATGTGTACTGCAAAACATCACGTGGTTGTAAAAAGTGCATGAAAACAGTAGTTAGCAAATCACATTAATTATGTGTGTAAATATTGTGACGTACCGGGTAGGCCGGCTTGTTCTCAGTAAATTTATTTGTAAGGGACAGGTGTTCTTTCTCGTGAATGGGCTCGGGGTTATTAATCAAACACCACTGTTCCGTGAACAAAATAAACTAAACTATTTATTAATTCTATACAAATCTCTAATGATACAATATCTATGGTGGTCTCTACCTTTTCTTTCATATAACCCAGAATCACTGTTAGTCTCTCGATCTTATCGATCGAAGAAATATTTACCGTTACTTCTTCCACTACGAGCGTCGGCGGCTTCGGGACCCTCGGGTTGCCTCGCGCTCCTTCGCTGCTGGCGATTGTAAAATTTCCAATTTCTTCCTCCTTCCGAAGTACGTCTCCTTTCCAATTCTCCGATCCACTCGACGTCTTTTGATCTGTGTTACTCCAAATAGCAGCTATCACTTTGGCAATATGTCCGATCGACTATTGATTGTTATCACGCACAAATTGTCCGTCAATTAATCTTTCTGCACTCGTTCGTTCGCGATACTAGTTTGCTTTTCGATCGCGGAGCAGCCCCAGATACGTCCTTCCTCGCCGGCGGCCAGCCAGACACTCACTCCTCGCGGCCTCGTTCCCACGGTCGGCCAACCGACGACACCTCGCCGCCCGTAACCGTTTTTCGTGGCTAGCGAGCGCCCTCTTGCAACCGTTCTGCCGCGTTCTTGCTTGATGCCTCGCCGTTTCTTTGGGTGGAAACGCGGTGCGTTTCAATATGTATTTCTGAACTTTACACGTAGGGTACGAACTCAAATTAACATTGACTATATTTTCAAGTTTATATACTTATTTTTTATTATATGAAAGAAAAAATAATGATTTTATGCATCCGAAAGTGTTTAATGATTTACATACCTTTTTAATTAACAATCTTAAATAAAACGATTCGCGATACACGTGGTTACAGATTTTGCGGTCACTTAAATACCGAATTAAATTAATTCTTCATTGTCGAAGTATCCATGCATCTAAATTTTCTCTGCGGTCTATTTTCTCTCTGACTACCTCTTACATTCTTATAAGATGCGACCTCTCCCGGATTAAGATTGGTTAAGACGGAGAAGAGATACTAGATATTTTGTTTCAAAAAACAAGAACCGTAAAATGGTCTCTTCAGCCTATCTTGTTGGAGTCGAAGCACACAATTCACTTCTCCCCATAGCTCGTCACACACAGTTTCTCTTTTTGACGTGAAATAAATAAAAAAAATAAATGCCCAGCAAAAATGAGGTTGCTGAGTCCACTAGCAAAATACTCGTTGAGGGACCACAAGAAAAATGATGACATTAGGTCAGAACTTCAAGTTTGCAATATAGGGCAAATATTAAATTCACATAGATCCCAATGATACGACCCTCTTCAGAGAATGGATAGTTCCCGCATCCTCTTCAAAGTTTTGGATACAGACCGCAAAGCAGAAGAAATGTAGGACGCCCACGACTGCGATGGAATGATCAAATGAAACACGGAGGGAACAGGCTTAAAGGCCTAATCCATGTTGTATATGATGATGATGATAAAATAAAATCACTATCATAATGCGTTAAGCCGGATTTCCTTATGCTATTCTTCACTACACACATTCCCTAGTTCGTAAGACTAGCATTGGGACAATTGGTGGAAAAATAAATTCATTTAAAATGAAAACTGCGAAAACCCGTAAAGTTGTTAAACATTACTTAACCCAAGTATGCGAGGTCGGCGGTGGTTTGTGTCTGATAAGTAAGCAGGTTATCTGACGCCATTCTCCACAACATACATTCCTTGGGTTATAGGACTTGCTTGGGGACAATTGGTGGGAAAATAAATTCATTTAAAATGAAAATTGTCCAAACCCGTAAATTTGTTCAGTATTATCTAACCCAGGTAGCGAGATCAACAGTGGAATGTGTGTGTAAGACCGGACCCAGTACACCCGCTCCCAGTACATGACATAAAACTCAAGTATGACTCAAACATGACGCAATAAGTGGAGGTATATGCTTCTTTAGTAACACATTTGAATATATTTCGCGTGATTACTTATTATATCAATTATATTCTGATAATAGAAACAAAATATATAAGCAAACATTGCGCGGGTAATTATATTTTTTTCTAAACCTTTGCGGCAGAAAAATGCTATATCATTTACAATGAATAAAACGAATGTATAACATTTGTCTTGCCTGGTTCAAACATCCCTATACAGTATTTGAACTCCCGAAATTGCGGATGTTCGGATGTGCGGTTCCGTCACTCACAGCAAGACCACTTCCAGTGCACCACTCGAGACATATGACGTGTCATTCATCTCGTCTCGGTCATATAATGGAGAACTGATAATTTGTTTTCGGATCCGGTCATAAGATTCAAAGAAATATCCAAAAACCTGCTTTTGCGTGTTTTGGTGCTGGGATCTTAATAAGTAAGCCGGGAAATAAGCCAACCCCACCTAAATAGATTTATGTAGATGGCGTTGGTTAAACCCCAGTACTCAAAGGCATTTTTCTGTGAATACACCATAACTTTCTTTCACAGAGTTGGCAACACTGATGTTGACATCTTTAAACGGACAAGTGAAATTAATTTGAACAAGTGACGTATATTACGTTTTAAGTTTTATCCATAAGGCCTATTACTATATTTAAAAAAATTAATTTGCAAAAACCTACGAACAGTATTGCCTTGGAAATTGTTAAATTTGAAGAATTTCAATTGAATTCGGAGAAAATGAAACTGTGAGTAATGTTAGAGAATTAATGAATGTTCTACATTCGATTTCTCACTTCTACGTTCCTAAGTGTACAAATACCGATTTTCAAATGAATGTGACCCAGGACTTATTCTTATTAAACTTAATCGAAACCTTATTCACGTAAACCTATAAAACAGTCACCTTTTAATGTTTATATAGATTCGCATACAAACCGATTAATAGAGCAATTTCAGGAGAGAAAGTGAACACAAATTAGACTTTGTGGAGTTTTAATCTCGTGAAAAATTAGGGAAGAAAAATATGGAAGTGTTAAACAAATCCGAGGAACAATCAAATGCGGTTGCAGACGATTTTGCGTCAGAATTTTCAAACTAATTGAGAATGATCTTATATTAAGATTACAGAATAACCCAGAAGAACGGCTTGCAGGTGATCTTTGTGCATTATTGTGGATATTAGCAAACACCCTAAAAAAATGTTGAACTCTATACGCTTCATCAATATCTTCCAAGTATTTTTTACGGCGATTATAATTTTCATATTGAAATATTACCAGTTCATATCCCGTATGATGTTAACATACAATGTCATTAAATGTTGGAGATTTGTGAAGGGGAATATGCCATTATCAGCTACTACAATTCATTGGTGGGTTCAATGCTAGATACTGTGAGAACATATTTGAACGAAGCTACGCATGAAAGAAATGAAGTATGAAAGAAATTTTCAACACATGAAAGTACCTCTAAAAAAGTTTACAGCGTCTGCGTCGCCACATTCAACTAGTTTACAAATAGTTTAAGAAGTATCATTTCTTCTTAACCTTTACTCTCGCACTTATGCAATCAAAATCGTGGTTCCTCAAGGGAACGTCGTCTTTCTTTGCTTGAAAATGTTATCAAGGAGTATTCATTCATTATCTCAAACCTAATTAGTGTTTATGTTGCGAATGGTGCGTAAATTGTATTTTATTTATCGTCATTATAGCTCTGTTTCAGAAGACTGTGATAGCGTTTTTACCACAGTGGGTTCTCTTGTGCAAGTCTTGACCTCCACTGGAGTTCCTTTCGCATGATTGCTTCATCCACACATTCTCGAAACAGCTGACCAGCTCGTAAAAATCACGGCGACTATTAATAGAAGGAGTCTTCAAATTTCTTTAATCATACACACTATCAAAATATAGAGAGAATGTAATTATTTGTATAATGTTCAAGTGATTGTTAATTGTTGTAATTAATTCGTGCCTTAAGAAATTAATAAACATGCAGAATTTACAAATTCGAATTTTATTACATGTAAATGACTAGTTGAAATCACTTTGTTCCGAGTATTCTCTTTTTGTAATGCGTTTTATTACAACTTGATAAGCTGTAATAATTGTTTGCACAACAGAATACTGATAGACTTATATCGAAAAAGTTTCGATCGATAGTTTGTTTTTTTTATTGAGGTGCGTTTCAACTATGCATGCAATGTCAACGTCGTAATGGTGCAGAAAGTGAATTAATTCCACCTTTTTGTTATTGATTCCATTGGAATCCCAATTTAAGCAGGTTAAATTATTGTTGGGTTTATCTGTCAGTGCTATTGGTTAAGTACGCGGTTACGGAGTTTTGTATGGTGCTGATTATACCTGTAAGAATTGATGAAATTAATTATGCATGAGGTGATGGTATTTATAATTGTGTTGATTTCGGGTTGCTGGCGTGAGGGTCTGGTGATTGAGAATTTGGTGGGGAGGTGTTACGGGAGTTTGGGGCAGTTTTGGGTTCATTTTGGGAGTTCGATTTATGGTTGAAGTTCGGGATTGTGTTGGTTTGAGGCAATGGTAGGAATTGTTGATTAAGGTTGATTTGTGAGGATTGACCAGTTACGGACTGGTTTACATAACTATTATCATTGGGCGGTTGTTTTTTTTTTCACTTATCTCTTTAAAGTACAAACAGTTCTGGTTCCTAATGTTCGCCCTGTGGTTTCCTGTACAGAGAGCACACGTCGGAGTTTCGTTCTTCTTGGGACACTTTACTGAATAATGATTGCCCGCACAGAACGCACAGTTAATGATGTGATTGCAGTTATTTTTTGTGTGTCCGAAATCCAAACATCTTTGGCATTGCAAGGGGCCTTTCGGTTTTTTACGTCTTTATACTGGTTACATATTTGATCTATTGATAGAATGATGTCAATTGGTTCGGTTCCGTTAAATTCAGCGGCCGCTACAGGAATGGGGTTGCCGTCCTTTTGGAGCCTGGTCACTTTCAGTATGGAAGGGTACCGCTGTTTTAAGTCTAATGCTATTATATTACGAGGGGATACTGTTATTGATTGATGCAGGTTTTTAAAAAACACTGAAAACTTTTTGTTTTAAGGATCTTTAAACGAATGTTTAAAGAATGTTTTGATTACGTTCCTTTGTGTTTGTATTAGGTATTTAACTATATTACGGAAGTCTGTAGGTATTTTGGCACTAATCTTGACTTTGTCATATTTAACATCTGATATGAAATTACTTGTAACTTTGTGCTTAAGTTCCTTGGTGAAATTATTAATGTTCATTATATTAGACACATATATTGGAGGAATTTTTCCTGTTTGAGAGAAATTATCGATTGGGTGATTGTTTAGGTAAGCAAATCTCGTGTCCTCGATTTCATCATTGATTTGTCCTAATTCACTAAATATGTTATCGGTAGGCACATTATATTCCAGTTCACTTGAGAATTGAGATGGATCACTAGATTTTTTGAGATCTACACTCAATTTTTTGTTTTCGTGATTATTTGAGATATCACCGACTGACCTTTTTCTGGTGAAAGAGGAAGCCGTAGAAGGGTAGGTTTGACCGTTGGTCGCGTTTGCTGTTGAGTTGCCAACCTCGAGATTCGCTTCGGGGTTGTGCTGTATCAGGGCTGCGTCTGTGTTGAAATCCATATCTTCACTAGATCGTAACATTTCCGGGTTTTGAAGAACATCGTCTGCGAAGGAGGTGTCGAATCCACCGTTGTTAGGTTTAACAGAGTTAAACAGGGTTAGGGTTAACAGAGCACTGCTTATCGCATGCCCTGTTGATGAGTTGATATCGAATGACATTCACCTATCACACGATATCATTTAAGTTGTTACTGCAACTTCGAAGTTCACTCACTACGGGATACTAGTTAACTGGAGAACTGCGGGAGCTCCTCTTACTAGGTCCGCACGGCTCGGAGTCGAGCACTAGAATTATAGAATCCATAAAGACTGTAAGGAGGGACTCCATTTCGGGGCAGCTTATTCACAGAATTATTTCCTTTTCAAGATTAACCCTGCAGTGGTATCGTGTCGTTTTGGAGCAAAAGTGGTAACGTGGGGTGTCTTCAGACCCCCACTCTCTTTTTATGATATAGTATGCTAAATTGAATTCGTCAGGAAAGAATCCAACATTTCCCTAAATAGAATTAATTTGATTACCAGTCTTCACTCTACGCCTGTTGCCACATTAAAGCCCATGTTTCGAAGCAAAAATTGAAATATTTTCGACCTCAAATTACGATGAAAAAATTCAAAACCCATATTATCCACATTGCACAATTCAGCAAAATTTTGATACGCTGATTTCATAGATTCAGTCAAAATAAGTAGCTTTTAATTCATAACAAGCTTCATAATAATAACAGCTTTTATTTCCCCATTGTCAGTCATAGGTGCTGCAATCATTTTTACTCCTTTCTAAATCCATTGCATTTTTGATGTATGTGTATTCTGTAATTCTTTAAAATATGATTTTCCCAATGTTGTTTTCTTTATACACAAGTCAAAAGACTTTCTTGCTGTCACCAGCTTACCCACGTTCAACATGCTAAAACAATACAATACCCTGCCAGTAATCATTTTATATTGTTTTAGCAATAAACACTCTACATTGTAAAAAGTTTTTTTCTACTTTTCATCAATGAAAAATTTGTCCATCAAATAGCTATTAAAAATCAGCCAATTAATGTCTCTCCTTGAAATATGGTGAAAGAATTCCTAGAAAAGGAAAAAACTTCTCCTTGGACCTGCGTCAGTTAGTAGCCTTTCACAATGCAAAAGGCAAGAGCTGCCGTGAAATTGCAAGAACTATTATATATATTATACATGATATAATCAAACAGAATATAGAATCGTGACTCACCGACAAAGTGGATGTCCCCATAAACTTTCCTATCAAAAAGAGATTTTTGTCAGGAGGAAAATGAAAAAGAGTCCCCAATGATGTGCACCAAATACTGCAGATGTGAGAAAATAATTGGGGAAAGAAGTGCATGCCCAAGCAATCCAAGAGATTCTGCGAAAAGCAGTGCGCTTGAGCTCATTAGACTCACCTTCCTGCATTCGTTCGTTTGTAGTAGGCCAACGTTGGTTTAAGCATATAAATCAGGCAGTAAGAAAAACGTGGAAGTCCTTGCATTTGTAATGCGAATTCTAAAGAAAAGTTCTGCAAATGCAAAAGAATGAGCATATTTTTCGCTGGTTCATCCTCTCATGGAATACGGAGTGGCATGTTGGGATCCATACAGAAAGTCGCACCGGAAAAATCTAGATAGAATACAGAGGAAAGCGAATAAGTTACCTAAAAACTAACGCAATAAAAAAGCCATGGAAACCTCTAGAAACGAGAAGAACAAAGGCGAGGCTTTGCGCTCTTTATAAATCGTACGTAGGTCAACCAGCTTGGAAGGAAATTCAGGTTAGACTAGACAAAACAAATTATTTCGGCCGAAGCGATCACACTCACAAAATTCGAACAAGGAAACAAAATTCAGATCTTGGGAAATTTTCCTTTTGTAACAGGATTGAGACAGTTTACCCTCAGCAATTTTCAAAGCTTTTCCTCTAAGTGTCCGAAGCTTTAGAAATAAGTTAGAACAATATGAAAGTAATAGACATTAAATGAGTAAGTGCTGTGAAGTGCGGTGAAGTGCTGTGAAGTGCTGGTCAGTGTAATTCAAAGCAAAAACAGTGTAGTGTAGTGTTGTGTAGTGTAGTTCAGTGCCGTGCAGTTAAGTATAGTAAACGCGATCAATGAATTAAAAAAAAACTTAGCCAAACTTATGTAGCTTGTATTAAAATTTAGCATCACCGATATATAATTATTGGATATCATGACAAAGTAGAAATATTTGTTATAATACTTAATATTAGTGATATATGATTATTGAATGTCCTTTATTATTATTGTTATTATTAATATTGTTATTATTATTGTAATTATTGTTATTTAACTGCCACCGGGTCATACCTAATTACCGTTCAAATAAATGTATGTATGTAACTTGTAAATGGCTGCGACGCTTCCTTTTGTGATGTCCTCTTCCGACGAAAATATATTGCGCCACAAGAAATAATTGAAATTAGGAAGTGCAGTGCTATGTGCTCTTCTGTAATTTGCATTGAATTGAATTTACTGTTTGTGTGCAAATATTATATTTATTTTAAAACCGTGTCTTGAATATGATATGCGTACTGGTTAACGTGTTTCCGGCGCCTGTGCTGTAAGGTGGCGAGCTATATTTACATTCGTAGCAGTTTTCTTTTACTGAATATGAGAGCATGTTATGAGACTTTTCCATATACGTAATTAAATTTCAATATTTCTCGGACTCGCGTATGAGCATATACATTACCGAAAGTCTTAGACTTTTGCACAGTGAGGTCTTCTCGGAAGCCACAACCAAACACTTTACGAAAAAGCGTGGCTTAACAGCTGTTGCGGCGGAGGAATACCTCTCTGAATTACATGTGATGTTCACTTGTTTAGCAAACTGTCACTTTGGCTCATTCTTAGGCGAATTTTTCTATAGAAGAAAGTCTTTCACAAACAACAAGAAGAAAAAGCGGTAGTTCGTAGAGGACCATGTATAAGTATATTGAATGGACTATTCGAGTAATATTTTCAGGCGATATTAAATTCAATGTGTTAGGAGCTGACGGAAGTACTTGGTGAGGAGAAAGGCAAATTCACTACAAGATTAGAATCTGCAGCTAACAATATGTGATAAGTTATCACAAGGTTAATATAAACGATAAATTCGAACAAGTATATTGTAACCGTCACGTATCTACCTAACTATTTCGTAGTACGCCGAATTACAGAAGTAAATCTGTTATTTACTTGTTTCGTGACGTGTGATTACACCGTCACACAAACCTGGGAATACCTCAAATTAAGGATAATTCCCTATCGGTGGTGGGTTCGTCTTTGCTAACTAATATTCATTTAACAAACAAACACAATTTCATAGTTTTAAAGAACAAGTAACATATATTCTTTCCAATATGATCCTTCGTACACTCACATTCACATATTCTCCTACGTGATTACTTTTCCTTTTGATTACACAATGGTAGCTAACTCCCTACCTAAACTGCAGTTTTCTGTAGAATAATAGTGACTCTGATCTACATTTACACGAAACAAACAGTAAATACATATGTTCACTTCTCAAAACAAATTATCTCTTAATGAAACCCACAATTCACAATTTAAATAACCATCCTGTAAAAAAAATACATATAAACAATATACCAAAATTCCCTAATACCTTTTCAATCTTAAATAATACTACACTCAATATTTACACTTAATATTCAGCTTCTGCGTGACTCTGCAGTGCAAAATTCTGTTTTACAAAGTCTCTTGACTGTTCATGAAATAACGTTTTACCAGAAACAATTTAACAGCTTTCATTCATGTTCAAAACCTTTTTTACATAGACAATTCCTCTTAAATGATTTCAAATAACATCAAGTCAATTATGTATGAATTTAGATAAAGAATTATACACAAGGACGACTTTTATCAATAAACATAAAATTATTTAGATCTGATTTCTCTTACGACTGCAAAATAAATTTACTGGTTATCAAGACTAATATTTAGTAAAACTTGTCCGATCAATGTCTGTTACTGAGGAAGCTCATATTACAACGTTTTGATTTGTGCAATCATAATTCTATCTTGAAAGTTTTCCAAGCTGCAATTTAGTAAATATTCTTTCTGCTTTTCTGTGACTCACGACCGGCGAATTCTCCAAGCTGGTCCGCGCTGAGTAGACGGCTGTCGAGCGACGTTCACGCCCCAAGGTCGTCGTTGTCCTGCGACGGTTCGTGCGCTGCCTACCGCGATGGAATCGGAGTATTTCCGTACGCCTTCTCCTCGTTGTACAGCCCAGTTAAACCACAGCTTACACGAAGGTGATGGTCGCGTTAGAATGCAAGTCCAAAACTCCAATTATAATTTTGTTTTAGTGAAAGTTGAGCCAGTCGTTGAATAAACTATGCTTTTCGGAATTATCAAAATTCTCAATAGAATCTTCGAAACGAAATCCAACAAACTAAAACGACATAGAATAAAAGTAGAATAAGTAACTGCTCAAAACTAAAACTGAAAAAGCTGTAACAAAGAAACAGAAACACGTCCTATGTTACAAAATATCTCTTCTATATTCCAGCAACGATAAAATAATAATCTTGACGTTGCATTACTTGTTTAATATTCTTATCGAATTTTACGTAATCTTGACATATCACAGTGATTAATCCCATGAAAAATACTTAGACAATTACCTTTTAATAAAGCTTCATTTCTGGTATTTTCCACGTGTCCCTCGTCGGTTGTGTGGTGGAATAGTACCCATCTAATCACTTCAGCGTCTCGATCCGGAAAGAAAGACAATCTCGTCCGAGTCAAGCCTCATGCCACATTCGCATTTCTACAAAAGTTCTGATTGGCTAGGGCGAAAGTACGTTCAGAAATTTGTTTCTAGGTAACGCCATCTCTTCGCTACTCTAGGAACTATTTGTAGGGCAAGATGTCGGGTATTGTCACTTCAATATTTCTTTTGTCATGAGTATAGCCGATGACAAGCGGTTACAATATAAATAGGACGACAGTAACAATGGGTGACAGAAGAGAAGCAAAGGATCGAATAGTCAATGACAAGAATACAAGGGAATTTCCATGAGTGAGAAAGTAAATTAGGAAAATTATTACGAATCAATAACCAAAGAATAAACAAATAGAGTGCTAGTGACCAATCAGAAATTAGAATATCTGCGAGAAAGCGTATGGCCTGCGCACTAGGACGAAGGAGAGACGTGTTTGGGTTCGATCTCGCGCAGGGATGAAGACATGAGGAGCGCGTAAGACGAAAAAATGGGGCAGGCGACCTTTTGATGCGATGAGGGGGCGGATGCAGATGATGTTCTGACGTGGTAGTATTCGGGTGAAGAGACGCGTTTACGAATGAGTAATGCTTACAAACGCGTAATCAGTAGGGACATGTAATAAACTGACATATAATTATAATCGCGTGTGTGGAGGAAGCAGATGCCATTGGTCTGAAACAGATTCAGTAAAAATGGAACTTGGAATGGATACTGAACGATTTTCAAGGCAGAGACTTCATGAAAGGAAAGTGACTAAACAGAGGACATATTAAATTATATATTGTAGGAAGATCAAGTTTTGTAGTAAATTAAGAATTTCTGAATTAGGATTTAAGAATAATAATGAACTTGAAGTGAGTATTTTCATTCCTGGGTAATCGTAAAAAGAGTTCCCAATCTCAAGTGAAGAGAAACAAAATTAACTTATGTAAATTTGTCATCACCGAACATCTGTAGTGAAGGTGTTTCGGACCCACTAATAAATTTTATGATGACGGGGCAGCTTTGGTACACCCTTCGGGCCATTGTTGGGTGAAAGATTAAATGGATATTTAGGCATAATAAGCAAATAAAAAGGTCCCAGGCCCATACCCCCGTTAGAAATGAAACACGGGTTTGGGAACGATATGGTGTGGGGCTGCGAGGCGGGAAGAGGAGTGAGTAAGCTTGTCTTCGTTGAAGATACAATATACAAACACAAATACTATCTAAATGTGCTCAAGGAGAATCCTAAGAGATCTGTTGAAAAGTTGGGTATTGGGTTTAATTTTAGTTTTAAGTAGGTCAATGATCCTAAATGCGTGAAATTGAAAGTTCATTTGAAAGAATTGAAAGTAGGGCTGCATGAAGAATGGAATAAAGTTTCAGAAGCGTGTACGAGGAAACTTGTAGTCTTCATGCTAAAGAGGTTAAATGAAGTTTTCATAATTGAAGAACCCCTACGTGTTACTGACATATTTATTTTTCGTTAGTTTATATTATATTACGTATATATATATATATATATATATTATTATATTATTATATTATATTATATTATATATTATATTACGTGTGTATATATATATATATATATATATATATATATATTATATTAGTTTATATTACGTGTTCGAATATTTTTGACGTTCCGGAGGAATAAGTTTCTTTTAAATTTATTGTATTTAATAATGTTTAATGCAAAAATCAAACATGATTGTTGTTCTAACTGATGAAAGGTGCATCTTACAAACAGTTTCATATTTACTTTTAAATAAATAAAATGCGGTACAATTTTAGGTATTCATTTGCTTTGAGTGCCTCTTGAAGCCCAAAAGAAGAAACTCCTTGTTTGTTCACCAGCTTTATAAACGACTTTTTCCGTTGCAAGAAATCTTCCTAAAAGGGCATTTTACGGGACAAATGATGGCGTATTGGCATTTTACGGCACGAATGATTGCGTCATTACACATTCAGCCAACGTAGCGAGAGATCCGTGGGGAGGTAGTGATAAACGGAAGAGCCGACCACTCGTTTTCTCGCACAATGTCAAACACCAGAGATGTCACAAGAACGTTGTTTCGTAAAATTAAGTTTGATTCTTTTATAAATTTAAAACATTGTTATACAAAACATATCATATGCAACTCGTTTTTTAATGTTGCTTTATTGCATTAGCACGAATTTCAAAATTTGCTCCTAACGTCGCTCGTTTACAAAACATATACTTACGCAATAATGCTAAACATTATGAACTAATTGCATAAACATCTATTTTAGTATTTTTTAATCAGGCTGATAATAATCGTGTTCAGCAAGTGACATTCTATTAACAGCACAAAGGGTGTAGTTGAAAGTATTTAGGAAATGTTTACGTAAAACACAAGGTTATGCTGTCAGGGGATTTATCTGTTTATTGACAGGCAACGTGTTGTAGCTGGATGTTGCGCCACCTTACTCGTTCCTGTCTGTTTTGTCAGTTAGCTGTGAACATTCAATGGATTCCAAAAGATTAAACCATTCATTAATCTTTTTTAAAGAGTTTTTTTAATACAAGCCATTTCGCAAGTTGTCTTTCAAGTTGTCTTTCCGAAATAACAAATTAATAGTAAACGAAAAGAAAACGGTTTTAATGCAGTTTTCCATTTCAAATAAACAATTCTGTGCTCCATTGAAAATGAACAGTGTACCATTGACTGATGTTAAGGCAACAAAATTTTTAGGTCTCTCAATTCAGTCAAACCTTAAATGGAATTAAAGTGAATTCATTTAAATGAATTGAACACAAAATTAAGTTCATTATGCTACGCGTTCAGAATTCTTGCAAATTCAGTCAGCCTTCATACTGCTCGTTGTGTATACTTCGCGAATGTTCATTCCCGCCTGAGATATGGCATAATATTCTGGGAAATACATCTTATAGCTCCCAGACTTTAGATTACAAAACGAATTGTACGAATAATAACCAAATCCCACCCACGTGATTCATGTAAGCCTCTCTTCATTAATCTAGGAATTCTACCATTACCGTGTCTTTTTATTTACGAATCAGTGGTTTTTGTAAAAAATGACTTGCTCAAGGGCGAGAATATTTTTTCAGGAAATGCAGAAGTCTATTACTATAACACTCGACGTAGAAATCATATTCATCAGGGGACAGTATCAACAGCTCGTTACAAAAAATTCACATACAGTACATGTACATTATTTTACAACACTTTGCCAGATGACATTAAACGATTAAATTCAATAGAAAAGTTTAAATCCCAAGTGAAATCGTTTCTGCTGCATAACTGTTTCTATACAATTAGAGACTATACTGAGCATAACAAGAAAAGTAACATTAATTTTAACAATAATACATAATGCATTATTTACCATTTGGACTGTATAAATTAGTATAAACAACCTGTAACAACTACTGTACTACAGCTTCCGGGTCAATGACCCCCATCTCGATCAGGTTTTTCGTCCAGTTTCCCTGATCCATTGAGCAAATGCTGAGATGGCCCCTTGTTTTGCTTCTGGACATAAATGTAACTTCATTTTCTGTGCAACTCTTCTAGAATTCAGTGGGAAATACAATTATTCAAATTATCGTTTCCATGTTGTCGCGGCAGGAAGTAATAAGAGCCAAAATTTATTACTTATTTATCTTTGAAAATAGATTTTATTACATGGGATTTTTTTTGTTTTTTTTTCTCCCTTTCAAAATTAAAAATTTATTGCTTATTTATCCTTGAAAATAGATTTTATTGCATGGGAGTTTTTTTCTCCCTTTCAAAAATTCAAAATTTAAGTAGTATATGACTAAGTGTAGGATCACAGAATTTTGAAAATGTGCACACAATTCACTTTTCCCCATAGCACGTCATACGCAGTTTTTAACTGTTTTTTTGGCGTAAAATAAATAAATAAATAAATAAATAAAAAGTCGGGATAAAAAATATGATGCTCGGTTTCCCTCGCTAAAATACACAGAAATAAAATGAACGTTGTTTGGAGGTCAGTGTCCTGTTACAAAAGAAAAAAAACATATGGAAGACCTTTTGCTCTTCATCCCACCTGCTCATTATGTTCTTGAAGAGTCTTCTTACTTCTGACGACGTTGAAGTCACCGGAACACTGAATGAAAATGCCAATATTGATGTTCATGATAACTGATATCAAAATACACATTAGAATTAACATTTTAGTGTTTTCAAATCACCACTTTATTTACGTTCTACATCACGAAAAATTACGTTATTTTGGAATAACAGACGCATGAAGATTCAAAATCACAACGAATCACAAAGGCATTGAATTATATAAAAGTATATGGCCCATGACAAGTCAATACAGTTGAAGATGTAATAAGAAATAATTAGTAAACAAATTACAACGTATTGTATGAGTACAAAAATAATAATACTTAAAAATTCATCTTAATAACAGTTGTAAAATTAACATTATATATCATAATGGAAAAAATTAACGTTGTTCTTTTGCCATTGCAAATTTTCCTTTTAATCCTACGTTACGTGTAGAAAAAGCTTTAGTAAATCCCAAAACATAAAAAGATAATTTTTAAATAACTGACGAGCAATAGGAGTGATTCCATTGATTCTACTCAATACTTTTCAGGCTTGTTGAAAGAAAGAAATGGTTCTCACATATTTATTTTACATATTTTAAAAGGATTTTATAAAATCTAATATGTAACAGAAATGTTTACATCTCGTGTTTAAATGACTCTTTGCACCATGTCTCAATATTTAAAATGACATTTATAACGAACTTCTTTGAGTGTTTGACAGTTCACACTCCTTTAATGACTTTACACATCTCTTTCAACTGTTCATTCATAAATTTGTTCTAATTTGACATCCTCTTAGCAATGACAGCCTCACCAACAAACCACACTACGATAATGAGCTAAACAAGTTTAGCTCAACTTCGTACAACCTTTCTTAGTTTCTGTGAAAATAAATGGAAAATATGAGAGTATTTTTTCTACTATTGTTGAATAAAAGTTTCCTGTGTAAAAAAACTAAACAATTGATAATTATTTGGATAAAAAATTATCGTTATGTTTGAGGCAAAGAAATTTATTACAAAAGGTATGGCATAAATTGTCTGAGTTTATTTACAACTACTGATTAAAATGTAAATTAAGAATATGAATTATATTTACCACTAAAATGAACAGTAATTTCAGACTCTTCATGACGAATACTTATGATTTCTAGTGTTCTGGAATCGTAAACGAGCGTTTGTGATGATTGATTATGGTGATTAATATGATGGTGATGATGATAAAGAATACACTTAAAAAATAATGCAAAGAACCTTCCGTTGGATCAGAATAATCCATTCAACTTTGAAGCAGGAGAACCAGCAGAGTAGCAGCAGCACCCATTACCTGCAAAAATATATGGTTCTAGAGTCATAAAGTTAGTTTGAAGAGAAAAAGGGCGTAGATATATTAAAGTGTTGTGTTTATAAATCTCCAGTGCAGTGAGTAGAATAAATTTCCAAAAACGTTTATCAGCAAGACCGCTGTGAAAAAAATTATCTGGCTCCGAGAAAAGGTAATAAGTACGTTCCGTTCTAATGGTGTGTCTATTGACTGTACAGCATGGATAGCTTATCAGTCTTAAGTTATCGTTGACATTGCTTATGGTAAGTTTCAGGATTATCACTTAATGTTCGCTTGTGTTGCGACGTAAGCATAGCAGCACCTCTCTCCGTTTGCACAAAAAGAAGCTAGTGGTGCAGAAACAGCCGTACTTTTTCGCCCGTATTTTCACACAAAGTTACGCGAAAAGTACTCAAACATTTGAAAAATTGTAGAAGACCTTATTTCAAAATCTATCTTTCGGGAACAGATTTCATTAAGAGAAAAAATTTCTGATTTAATATTTTATTTGTAGGAAGACGCCGAAAACATTTTGAACTTCAGCATTTTTCGAAATATGAGGGTTTTCACACCTGCACGAAACAACGGAAAAAAAAAACCGAAAACGAAACAATAAACAGACCCGCACCATTCTCTTAAACGTTCTCCACACTATCCAACAAATAATTTAATCAGAAACGATGAAGCCATTTTTTAAAAAAATTGAAAATGGCCCAGAGGCTTCATGTAAAGTACCAAAATTGAAATATTGGTTTCAAATTCAAGGGGCCACGACATCAACTAAACTAAGCATCGATCAAGAGAACAAACATTCTCAGCTGACAGAGACGATGTCGTGGACAGTTGCTGGTGAATCGTTTTACTTTAACCAAAACTTCAATGATCGGGTTTAAGCCGTGACTTCCAAAACAATAAAAGATGTATACCACGATTATACTGTTAGATCGACAGAATCTTATAGAATTGATAAGAGAGTAAGCTGCGGGACACAGAAAGGTTCACAAAACTTTTTTTTTTGTCATCTATGTGAAAACTTCAGACGTTTGTCAATGTTAAGTCAAATGTTCTTATTTCTGACAATGTTTATTACTTTTATAGCTGCCTCTCAGCATCGATGATTGGAAGGTCACAGATCTGAGTCGTGACAGTGGCAGGTTTTCGATTCTAGCCACAGAGCTTGGAGGAATTCAATCATTGTCTTTAGAAGAAATCTAGCGGCCGGATGCTCTGATCAGTAGTTTTACGTGGTTTCTCCGATCAACACCAGGTCTTTGCCGAAGCAGAACCCAAACAAGCAGGTCAAAAGCCGCACGCAATCTTTCCTTTCTCTTCCTCGTCACCTTTGCTTCCCTTACACCCACAGATACTCACACACGCTCGCGAGCGAGCGCACACACACCCACATACAAGCACCACACTACCAGACATTTCGGAAGACCAGTTGAAAGACCAAAGTTTGCTTTAGCTGGGGCGGTGTTCCTCTGGATGAAATACTTGGTGTTCGCACATAGGTGGCAAAAATAAATCCAAATTTAGCACCGTACTTGAAATTCTATCATCTATAACAATTCCTTGGCGCTAATTAACAGCAAAGAGCATGCATTTTAAACGTCCTACTTTGGACTTAAATTATTTTTCTCTTTAACCGCGGGCTGCCTTCCAGAGTGAAAGGCAAAGACGTTTTTTTGTACGACTCTTTGGAAGGACAAACTGCTTTGAAAAGTTCAACTGCTTTCATAGACGCTCGCGAGATCGCTCCAGCTACTGGGGACGCCGTGGAGTCAGAATAGTATATTGTCAACATTCCGAGAATCAAACGTCTTTCCAAATAAGACGCGATGGGAACGCATTGTTTGAAAAGAAGGTGCCCGAAACAGTTTCGCGGCGACTCGCCTCGCTGGAATAAAAATCTGCAAGTATAGTTTGCTACTGACTATCAATTTAAATATGTAGGGTTGGTATTGCGACCCCCATCTGAGTTATTGGTGCGCAAGCTTAGCTATCACGCCCGTATTACGAGCGAAAACAATTTCTTTTCGCCCAGACAAGGTAATATTGACAACTTCTTCAATATTCAATAATTTTCACGCTGAGATAAACTAATAGTTCTTAAATAATTGTCTTTCAGAATTTTCCATTGTGCTAAACGTGGACCTGGAGCCAAGCTCTTGCTGACAACTCGATTCAGCTTCTATGTCTCTTCCCAAAACTCCGATGAAGCTATTTTGCAGCCGCTACACTTGGAGAGACAAAGGTGACGTGTAGGCGGCGCCGAATTTCACTTTCCAGCTGGGAGGAGCAGCGGCACCCCTGTGATAGAACATGCGCCATCCTAACAGAACTAATGACCAAAGCAGATGATTCGCCAGGAAACAATAGTTATTCACTCACTCTCATTAGGCCTTTTTGTGCGTTATAAATGGATAAAGATAATGCAACCCTGAAATTAGAAGTAATGAATGTGGGGAGGTAAACGAAAAGAACCGAATATTGCGGTAAAGTAGACCAGATGGGGTAAAGGCAACTATATATTTCTACAAAATACTATATGTGTGTGAGAAACAGTCGAATAGCTTGCTCGAATCGAGCACATCTTGACAGTAAGTGGAAGCACGTTAGGAAGTGTTACCCTTTAACACACCTCGTGAACTTTATCCTCAAATACGGTATTTGATGTGATCTCTTGAACCCCATGAAAAAGCATGCGACAGCCTGTAGCGTGTGAGGTGTAAGTGGGTGAATGCATGAGTGAATGGATGGGTGAATGGATGAGCGGGTGAGTGGGTTAGCAGGTGACTGGATGAGTGGGTGAGCGGATGAAGGGGGGGTGAGTGGCTGGGGGTGAGCGAGAGGGTAAGTGAATGAGTGGGTAATCGTTGGATTGGGTTAGCGGGTTAGTCGGTGAGTGGATGAATCGGAGACTGGATGAATGAGTAAGTGAGTGAGAGAGCGGGTGAGCGGGTGAGGTGCGGTGCAGGGCTCACCCCGAAGAGGAAGCTGCGCGTGGTGGTGAAGAAGCGCAGCCCCGACGGCGCCAGCTCCTCCGCCAGCAGCGCCTGCAGCAGCTGCTCCACCTGCGCACCGCCCACACTCCTCAACTATCTCTCAACGACATTCAATGCATCACGCCATAAATCGGCTTAGGTGGCTCACGGCATCAATTGATGTCCCTGCACTGATTCTGTCCGGGAGCTCCTAGGATTCGAGTTTCACCGGTGGCAATATTTTCAGCACTAGCTACACAGCTAGGTCGAATTCAGTCATTGACAGAAGGAGAATTCTAGCGGTCGACTGATCTGATCGGTAGTTTTCCGATCAACGAAAGGCACATACAGGAACAGTACCCTAAAAAATGGACAACGGACGGCGCGCTATCTTTCCTACCTATTCCTTCTCCTAACCTCTCCACCTACACTAACATGTACTACACTACCACACATGCCGGAGACCGGTCGGGGGCTTAGACCTTGTCTTGACTGAGGTGGTGCCCTGTTGGTGGGAGATACCTTTTGAAGCAAACACTACAAGTCGACAGGTAGGTCGGCTCCGGATCTCGCCATCCAATAGGGGAAGATCATTGCCACCTCTCGCAAAAAAACCTTAGCAGTTGACGCATCCATAATTACTAATCAATCAATCATACGATATAATGCACGACACGGTGAATGGAGTGAGCTGCATAGCCAAACGGACGCAGAAGCCTGAGGCAGAGAAATTCTGTCAAACAGTTCACAGGTGAAGAAACAGAATTAGATGGTGGTAAGGAGACGTAAGAGAACGAGGAAATGAACCCACTGCAGAAAGATACTTAAAAACAGGAAGTAAATAATAAAAGTAAAAGGAAGGGAAGGAATATATTGTCCAATCGAGGTGTGAAATAATAATTGAGAAAGCATAACAGTGTAGTTAAGAAGGCACGAAACGATCACATACATTATTTCTTTTAAATAAGTCGTACATAGGAAAAAGGATCTATAAGATACAACCTTAACGTAGTTGGAATTGATGTATTTTTTTAAAAAAAGGGAAATATTAGATTGAACTGATTAACCTGATTTGCGTGTGTACTTATGTAACAAGCGTCCACCTTGCAACAGTAAATTGAATGCCCATTTGGTTCGTTTTCATTTACTGTCCGTTTGCTGCACTCATGCAACCGTTGACTGCCATCGAGTATTTCTCTGAGTGCGACAAAAAATCATCAATACTCTAGCATTCAAAAATCATGTGTTACTCCAAAACATTATTCTTTTAACATTTGTTGAGCAGTGATACAGAACCTTTTTTTTTATCAAGAAAAAGATATTTTCAAGCAATGTAAATATGTTTCAGACAATATTTACGCTAACAAACACTAGAAAATTCTACATGATTATTCAAAATCAGACTTTAAAATTAATTAACTGCTCCAGATTTTGCCACTTTCGTTCGATATCGAAAGAGTGTGGGTCTGATAAGCTGTATTCATTGTTCTGTGCGTAATGTGAAGGTTATATATTCATATTTGGAGGCGTTAGCTTGCAGGCTCTGTTCTTGCAGTTTTGTTGAAGGTCTTTTCAAGTTTTCTAAACCTTTTTATGACTATACATTTGATGTAAGAAATGTTGTCTCATCAGCAAAGGTCGCTATATTCCGTAAATGCTAAGGGCCGAATTCATAGTCGACACTTAAACTGAGTGTTCCCTTAAGTGAACGAATCATATTCATAAACAGGCCTTGAGTGAAGTCTTAAGCGCGCACTCATTCGTATAAGTGAGGCAGCTTGCTCCCGTAAGTGGCCCTTATGGTTGTCTCGTCTCATCAGTCGTTAGCAGTTTAGGTTATATTTTTACGTAGCGTTCATCTACTGTTGAATTCGTTTTGTTGGTTTTACAGTTACTTTGTAATGATGAAAGTTCCGAAAGCGGTTTCGTTTTAATAAAACCACAGTAGTGGATTTACTTGTGCCGATGATCGAGAAAGTCCCAATGACGTAAAGAGGACTGCCGATTTCACCTTTATTAAAAGTTCTCGTTGCATTAAGATTGTATGCAACTTCATCCTTTCAGCTATGTTTCCAAAATTTTTAATTTTGCTGCGCGCGTCAACTCAACGTTGGAGTGTCCGCTCTCCTGTGAAGTTGGACGCTCTTTGTACAAACAGGAGTGTGTGTGTAAACTCGGTTATTAAGAACTTCTAATCAGCTGCCGCCAATGCCATGTTGCCACATTTCCCTTTCGCTTAAGGGAACATTCATTCCGCGGTCGTAAGGAACGTCTATGAAATACAAGCGCCTATAAGTGAACACTTATCTTCATAAAGCACTTATTACTTAAGGATTCTCTTATACCGCATACTTACGAGTAAAGAAAACGCCTCCTAGTACCGCTAGATTGTTAAGGTCAAAGCTGTTAGATAATCCAGATATTTTACTTGGAAAAAGCGTTTATTGTTGTGGTATTTAATCAGAACAAAATGCAGACACGGTTGCAGATTTTAATTTGTATCAAAGTCATAGATGCCATTAAATGCCTTTATTGAAGAGAGCTGTAGCAGAGCAACGATAAAACGTAAATGCTAATACGAGGAAGTACTTTAAGGAATACGATGGACAGAGTAGGTTAATTTTGATTTCGGGAGCTTCAACTACTATTTATCCCGTAAATATGTCATATCCTATGAGGTTGTCTCCCTCCCCCTGGAACATGCCAACCTACACGTCAGCTAGCGTGAGTTTTCTCCTTCGAGGTATCTCTGGCAGCAGAGAAATGCACCAGCAGGGATAAGCTCTTTGCTCCCGACATTTGTGGCAGTGTAGTGCATTTAAGTGTTTGTAAATAAGAGATGAGGAGAGGTCAAGAAAAAAGAAGGTAAAGTAGCGCGCTCCGTGGACTGTTTGTTATGGTACCTCTCTGACAATCACCAAGTACGGTTCGAAAAAATGATTCTTAAACTATCGATAAAGAACAGCCGTCCCCTAGGACTCCGTTGCAGACAGCGGCGGAATTCGATCCAGTTCCGAAGTCTGTATCGAAAATCCGCCGGCCGGCACCCTATGTGTTTGTATAAAAAAGGGAAATAGATCAAACTGATAAGTGATTAAGAGTACTGCTAAATATTAGATCGAACTGATATGTGATTAAGTGAATTGTTAAAATTAGATCGAGCTATTACGTGATTAAGTGAACAGCCAAATATTAGATCGAATAGATACTTGATTAAGTGCACTACTAAACATTAGTTCGAACTGATACGCGATTAAGTGAACTGCTAAACATTAGTTCGAACTGATACGCGATTAAGTGAACTGCTAAACATTAGATCGAACTGATACGCGATTAAGTTAACAGCCAAATATTAGATCGAACTTGATTAAGTGTACTGCTAAACACTGGATGGAACTGACATGCGATTAAGTGCACGGCTAAACATTTCTGCACCGAAGTGGTGGAGCACCTCGGGACCGTAGGCGGCGGAGGGGCAGGCGAAGAGCGCGCCGAGGGAGGCGGCGGCGCGCTCGGGCACCTCGGCCAGCACGGCGAGCAGCGCGAAGGCGCGCCCGCACGCCAGCCCCGCGCCCAGCGCCGCCGCCGCGCCGCCGCCGCCGCACCGCCGCGAACAGCGCTGCCGCGGCGCGCGTCAGCCCCGCCGCCACCGCCAGCGCCACCAGCGCCCCGCCCTGCGCACGCCGCGCACCCCACGGCTTCCATCAGGGCTCGGACTCTGATCACCTAAACATTCTTTGAAGATGACTTAAAAATAAGACAAAATGGCCTATAAAAAGACAAAAGAAGTGGGAAATTACTTAATTTTATAAAAAATGCTAAAAAAATTGTTTGGAAATGTTTATTTTACGTTTATCATTGTACTATTAAATAACATTTATTTACAAAAAAATATATTTAAAATGTAGTATTTATTTTAGAAGGAAATGTAATTCTTAGTTCCGGTCTTCCAACCCTCAATTCTGAATAGTCGAGAAAGTTATAAGTGTAATATACAAAGTTCGAAAACCAGAGTCCACTACAGAAGTGAAATTCGTCATGAAATGATGATACGATAAAAGCTTTACTTTAGTGTGTCATTATAAATTCATGAAACATTCATAAACGAAAGGCACGTAAACGAAACAAAATGCGTAAAAATGACGTTAAGGTCCCAAAATGACCTGAAACTTGAAGAATGGCAAAATAGACAAAAAAAAGTACCTAATAACTGTAGATTTCTATCACCTATATGTCGTGTTAAAAACATTTTTTTCAAGTCAGCTACCTATAGAATGCACCAATGAAATGTTGGCATCTCATCAGAATCCAAGGCCTAGCTATTATACTTCAAATTAAACGTGGCTGTACTTCAAGGTTACGAGCTTGAAGGAGAGGGGACTTTGTTATTTAATCAGGAGCTTTGTTAGGTCTTCAATTTTTGGTATTGGAGATCCAAGTACATGATCATCCCCCTCATTCTAGCTCGTGACCTTAAAATGCCACTATGTTTAAAAAGGAGTATAACACTGCACATAAAATTTGCCTCAAAGGAACATACACTTCGATTTATTTGTAATGGCGCTTGGCGTAAGTCAGCTGTTGACAGTGTCATCCAATCGGAGCAGGAACGTAACCATAGTGACGTCACTATGGTGATCAAGCTTCCAATTGAATAACATCATAGCCACGATTTATATAAAGTTATGTATAAATAATTCGAAGTTTATATCCCTTGTGGTCTGAGAGCCTGAGCCCAGAATAGACACTACACAGAAAGAAAAGCTACCCACAATCCGTGCGCCGATATGATACGCATGGTCATCATATTGAAAGTGTAAACAGCTGAACGACCCGGCATTCGTTGTGTCCTGAACGGTGGTGAACGTACCTTTTATTTCCATTTTACTCGGGTTTGGTGTGTGTATAACTAGCAAATACATACGTAACCGAGGGCACATTTGCATCGTAAAGGCAAATTAATATTGCTTATAGACAAGCGTTAATAAAAATAAATATAAAAGGGTAAAAATTACAAATACATAACTGGTAGTTCTACAGAATAGCATATACTTTCTCGTAATACTTTTCTATTATCATTCCTGTAGGCCAGTTTATCGGACTTATTCTCCATCCCCTACCATCTCCGCCCAAAGCACATTTTCTCAGTTCTTCGGTTTCCTAATTGTAGAAACGAAATATTACTTTAAGAATATAATAATAAGAGGAGTAAAACCTCTACCTAAATGACAATTTTCATTAAAATTTTGTACGTTACTAAAAATGCAGAATTTACGCAATTTTTCGTAAAAATTTTTGGTTCCGAAAACTTTATTGAAGTACTTTAACTCACAAAATCTAGTAGTGTTTACAAATTGCTGAAAAGAGCATATTAAGTGAGAGGTATTTCGAAAAATACAATAGTGGAATTTAAAAATAAATTAATATTATGACATAATAAACAGTGCAATTAACACTATCACTTGGAAAAATGAGAAGAAGAAAATGTGGAGCCGTTTTTGAGAAAACGGCGCGTGAGATTACTTTTGCGTTTACATTGTACGGTTTCAAGATGGCAGTCCGCGCACTGCGGTGGCTCACTGAAAATCAAAGAAAATCGACCCCCACTTTCGTTTCGGTGTAGTATCTATTCTGCGGCCTGAATACCGCCCAGGTCAGCGGCAACGTCGGTACCTGCGGCTCGGCGAAGGTGTGCTGCGCGGCGTGTGCGGCGGCGGCGCGCGCGCGGCGCAGGCGCGTCCAGCGGGCAGGCGAAGCACCCGGAGGGCGGCCGCCGCCGCCGCCGCCGCCAGCGCCGCGTTGACGCGCGCCAGCGCCGCCGCCGTCGCGCGCGCCCCCGCCACCAGCAGCGCGTCCAGCGCCGCAAGAGCCAGCGCCGCCGCCGGCCGCAGCGCCGCCGCCACCGCCAGCGCCAGCCAGCGCGGCGCCCCCGGCAGCGCCGCCCGCGCCACGCCCCGGCCGCGTCCGCCCCGCCCGCCCCCGCGCTCACCGCCGCCCACAGGCCCACCTCCGCTGCGCACAAACACACGCACAACAGTGCCACGCCTCCGCTCTCACCATCACCCACCGGCTCACCTCCGCTGCGCCCCAACACACACACAACAGTGCCACACCTCTGCGCTCACCGCCTCCCATAGGCCCACTTGCGGTCCAACACACACACACACACACACACAACAGTGCCATGCTCCCGCGCTCACCGCCGTCCACAGCCTTATCTCCGCTGCCCACAAATTTACATATAAAAGTGCCATGCGTCAATTAAGAAAATTATGAAAATTATTTTTAGAAACAGTGGGTATTGAATGAGCTTCCTTAAAACAATCTAGCAAATTTCATTATTGTTGCTTAGGGATAATCCTGTGAGCTCTTTTGACGAACTTTCTGCTTTCGCTAGGAATTTTTTTGATGGGGGCTGTTTTGGCCAACTTTCTAAACGATACTCTTTGGAACATCGACCCAGAACCCCCCATAGAGTTCTCGCAGACGAGTATGTGTTCTGGCTTTCGTTTTCCTCTTTTTATTTATAAATATTTAATTAATATTATAATTTTATGTTTTTGTAAATATTTAATTAATTAGAACTTCGTTCTTTATAAAATAATTTAATTACTTTTCTCAAGCAGAATGATGCAGACACAATATATTTTATTTGGGGGCTGAATAGTTTCAAGACCATCGATTTAATATCCATCATTCCCATTCCCATGAATTTCTACAATAAAGGGGTTGGACGCACCATTATACGATCATTATTCGATAATGATAACACATCTAAAGAACTATTTACATGAATATTTCACTAATAACAATGCCTTGCCTTCACATAAACTTGAGTTCGACTAATTTGTTGGCCAAAAACAACTTTAACTATTCAGAACAACGATAAAGAACGTCATCAACAAACAAAATAAAATAAACGAATTATGACATAAACATTCGCAAGAAAAGATTCATACTTATACGATGAGGAAGTGCGTAGATGATCCTTAAACGAAAAACAGCGCATAAAAAATAAAATGAGGAGAGTCTGGATTCATCGTATTACACACAAAACAGAGAAAGATCCATCTTCACACGAGATGTTTTTCGAAGGGAAAGCGATTTATTCTCTGAGTAGAACTTACTCTTCTCCGATTAACCCCATTAGAATTTATTAAAAAATGTATTCATCTGTTAAGAGGTTCCCTACATGAAAATTTAATTTAATGGCAAAATGTATTCCAATCAGTTTTTATTGACGTAATGGATATCACGATAATATAATGTTATTGATAATTTGTGTTTAAATCAAATTTTGTTAATATGTTTAAATCCATTCTTAGTAATGTAATAGTAAAATATGTATGAACTAAATTTTCGTTGATGTATCTGAAGTCGCTAATTACCTTGAAGTTATAAAGCGACCTAAAACAAACAATTAAATGTAAGTAAGTAAATAAATAAAATACCCCGAATAAATCGCAACCGACAGATGGAACTTGATCTAAGTTGCGTGCCAGCTCAATCATATGATATACGCTCGCTGTAATTGCTGCCCATTTAAGCAAATGCATTTGTCTGCGTAATTCCGAAAAGACGCAACACAGATGCCCCTAGAGTGCTAACGATATTCAATGAATCGCGTCGCATACTTCGCCTTTAAGTGTTGGATGATTCTCTGGTGATTCAGATTACACTTGACACTTACACACTTCGAAGTCTCTAATTTGCTAACGATACCCCAAAAGTGTGAACCACAGAATGGACAAGAGTCGATTGCGGATGACGGAATAATGAAACCGGCAGACGATCTAGTGATCTAGACCAGGTTTCTCGAAACCTTTATATTTCCTCTCTCAAATTGACATTTGCTGTACTCTGTTCTTACCAGCCCTTAGAATTCTTATAGCAAACTGGTATTTAATTCGTTATTCTCTCAATTTGAGAATATGAGTCAATACCCGTGGATAGTGTTTCATATGGCATACGGTTGCGAAACAATCAACAGAATTTACGTATGAAATGACTAAGTACACACGTGAAACAAACACCAACGTCGCCCACGTAAACACCGCACGTCGTTGACAATCTCTATGACTCAATATATTCGAGGAGCTCGAGACTCTATTTCGTTTGGTTCTGAAAGCTTTGATAAGTTCATGGATATTTTTTACGTTCTATTATCAAACCACAACGTCTACATGAAAACTTATTAAAAGCGTATTTTTTTTTAACAGAATAATTCTAAACAAACATGTTTCTTACCTTATCACGTATATGTTTTTGCTAGAATTCGTTGCAAGTTGCTAATCATTGTTTACACGAACTAAGCCGTCAACAGGCAAAGGTTTTATCTAACATTTTTAGAGGTATACTTGTGCCGGTGGCGAAATAAGAGAACAATTTTCCAATTCTCCTATCTTCGATATATAAAAATAAAACAAAGTGAAGTGTGGAGAAAAATTAAGGAAAATCTCAAAGGGAATTTTTAAGTGAACACAAATAATAAACATACGGGGTTCCTTGACTGAATTTTCACATTTAAAAGGTTACTCGCATGTTTGCTGTGGACGAATTTAGTATATTGAAGTAATGGTAGTAATGAAAAATTGAAATTAGTCATCGGAGAAACCGGTCTTCGTATTTCTTCTGGAGTAGTAAACGAAAAGGAGAGAAAGAAAGAAAATTCAAAACAAAAGTAAAAGTGATGTGAATATAAAATAATGTCAATAAATAAATAATAAATGATGATGTTAAAATGATATATTCTCGTAAATAAACAAATTATTTTTTTGAAGTTCAAGGGATATTGCTCAATGCATTGTCTTCTAAAGAACTAGTGATTTTTCATATTTCCAATCTACGCTCTATACCAATATTCTCTTTGTTTGACAACTATAACTCGCAATAGGTCCCGTTTGTTACCGCTTTTAATCTGTGCCCGCCATATGTGAGCACACGCTTCACAGCAATGTGCATTTCGCTCTACTACCTTCAAGTGTTCCCTCCTACGTGGTGACAAGGGAGGATTACGACATCGCAGAAGCTTCAGCTTCAGCTCCACACTACGAAAACACGGACGGGGTATTTACGTGACTCTCAGACGACAAGCACAAAGATCACCAGCCCAACATAAAACTAAGATACTTGTACTTCTCCATTGCTGATTAGTCTTGTTTTTTAACACTTTCCGGATTGCTCTCTGGGTAGTTCTTAATCCCAGGCGACTGACAGTTTTTTTTTTTAAATTTTTGTATTTTTTCTAAAAATAGCGCGTTAATAGTTGTATACTGTTATTCTAATGTTATTTTAAGTAATATTTCCTCTTTACAATGACATATTTCATCAATAGGGTGATTTTATATTTATTTTTAATTCTTCTTGAAAAGTACACGGTTTTTTTTTTCAAGGGAAAAAACTTCAAACACGAAAGCTCTTATACAACCATAATTATTACACGGAAACATATATTATTCTTCCATTATTTTATTAATATCATCAGCGATATAAAAATATACATATTTTGGGACATGAGTAAGTTTAGGCTGCACACTTTTCCAATTTTTTCCGTCAGCCATCTTCCAACTGCAGCTCTCATCTCTTTCAGGCGCCAAAATAAAATGTAAACAAACATCTCGTGGTCGGTGCTGCGAGTTGGTGAATTTTGTCTAAATACCTGAAATACTACTTCCACACGATATACGAGCGACGCTCGATTAAACCGCCCCGTTTCCTTAGCACGAGCCTTGAAACTGAAATATTGCAATAAAATTATTTTGCTGTATAAATGAAATATAAATTAATTTATGGAAAATTATATATAATATATATATATATATATATATATATATATAGTCTAAGTAAATATACATATTGCATCTCTGTAAATTTTATCTTATTGTATGATTTAAAATATACATATTGCATCTCTGTAAATTTTCTTATTGTATGATTTAAAGCTAGGTTTTTTATTTTGTATGTTCACAAAACTTGGATTGTAAATATTAAAAAATAAGAAATACTTTTTAAAAAAACACGCCACACATAAAAATACTATGTAAAGTAGACAGATAATAAATTAAATTCAGTATTGCAAACCATCACAACTGGTCGATGCATGCCGCGATGTACCGAGCAGCCTGGAAAGTGTGAATATATTTGAACAACGAGAATAAGAAAGAAATACTGTCGACTCCGGTTATAGTGAACTTCTGGGGACTAACACTTTTGGTTCACTATATCCGATGATGTCAAAATTAAATATTATTTATCCATAATGATTGATTTTATTAATATAGAGATACAGCAAAATATATTAACAGCACGAACTGAAAATTTCAATATCTTTATTTGTCCTTAAATATCAATTGTTTTCAATTGTTTGCTTAGTTTCATTTAATTTTCTATGACCTTCTCCAAGTCTTCAGGAGACTTCTTCGATTATACTGAGCGATGTAGTACGTTTCAATATTTACCCGGTTGGGCCTGAATCTTCTTGTACTGATTTGTAATGTAACTGAAGTGGGTCTCTATATCCGAGTTCACTAAAACAATTTTCGGGTCCTAATAGAATTCGAAGTATCTATCCCAACTCGACGAGCACGGTGTTGAGGGATCGTTTTTGAGGTTAAGTGACTTCAAATCACCCAAGGAACTAGTGGGCACAATGTCAAAATGCCGATGCTGGAACATTATGGCTCCCCACACACAACGTCCATAACCACACCTGTCAATTGTGGCCAGCCCACGCGTGTCTTGTCATCGACAGGTGGTAATATTTACAAACATTACATCATGAAAAGGAAGTTCCCATTACATTGGCTAAGTACCACTTAACCAATGTCACGAAATTACATCGTTAAACATTACGATTAACCTTGTGTATTGCAAAGACATTTGCCTACTGCGTCGGAAAATATTGTAAAGACTGAGAAAAGAGCGTTGGAAAGAGATTTGAAAAGCTGTGGGAATACCAATTACGTACGTACAATCATCAAACAATTTGTCCAAAATTAAATTTTGTAACAATGTTTGTAGGTTATCTAAAGAATAACAAATGTTTTCTTTTTAACTAGTGATGGGCGAAGGAAAGTTGAAGTGATTATTTTTGTTCTGTACACTACAGATTCCATGAAGTCACTAGTCAATTCAATTGCTTACGAACATTTTCTGTTTACATACTTTTGTATTAACCATATAAAGGGGTGCAAAACGAAGTAAACAGTAAATTTCAGAGCTGTTAAAAGCTAAAATTGTTAAATTGTTAGGTCGGTTTAGTATATCACCAGAAAATATCAAATTCATCAATACTTTGTAATACTAATTGTTCTCTATAGTTCGTGACTGTCATTTTTAATTTCTAAATACAATATCAAAAAGCGAATTCTATTTAATTGTGCAAAATATTATGAAACAGAACTTTGTTTTTATTCTAAGTAATTGATACTACTAAAAAGTAATGAAAGAATATCAGATTTGAGAGAATTTTATAACAGATGAATTAACTGGTTGTTTTTCATAACAAAGCATAAACAATAGTACTTAATAATATAAAGTTTGTCCTTTAACACTCTTTATCTGCTTTTACACAAATGCATTTCAGCCTAAAACATTCACATGTGGTGTGGTATTACACCACGCAACCACAAAAATAAACGAACAGCATTCAACGTACGTGAAGTATAAACTTACTATGAACTCCACTATTGAATATATGCGTACTATATATATATATATATATATATATATATATATATATATATATATATATATATATATGGATATACTCGTACACAAGTTTAAATTCGAAGCAATACATTTTTTGCTCCCTACTCTAACCATTTCTATGCAAATTGAGACTATACTTCCACCAAGGAGATGTTGAGATGGCTCTTTGTTTTGCTTCTGGATAAAAATGAAGCTTGAGTATGCGCACGTTTTGTTAACCTCTCTTCCCGCTCGTAGATAGGAATAGGAGAGGGGAAGGTTATTTCTTTGTCAGCAATAATATAAAAACAAATCTACTGTTAGTGTGTCATTAAAAATAAGTTTTCCATTACCCGGAAGGTAAAAATATCTAGTTTTCAAGTGTTGCCAAGCACGCTAGTTCGTACCTTTATTCGTTGTTCAGTTGGGTATAGTAAAAGAATGGGGTAGGGAATCTGAAGCTCAAGAATACGTCCACAGGTTATATCTCTCCTGCAAACAGCATGTTTTACGATAAATAAATAAATAAATAAATAAATAAATAAATAAAAATAAATAAATAAATAAATAAATAAATAAATAAATAAATAAATAAATAAATAAATAAATAAATAAATAAATAAATAACAAATAAATAAACAATAAATAAATAAATAAATAAATAAATAAATAAATAAATAAATAAATAAATAAATAAATAAATAAATAAATAAATAAATAAAAAACAAAAAATAAATCCGGGATACTAGCGAACTTGGTTATGAGCTGAGTGCGATGTCATTTGTTCGATGTCATCCACCAGTAGTTGTAATTATACTGCCGCAAGCGAAGAAATATGAAGAGAATGGTAGGGCCATACCCCATATTCGCATACACTTTGTTTTCGCCACATTGTCATGCCAAATTACTTTCAAAGGCAAGTTTTCTGGCTTCGCTCGCCCGGATCTAAGTCACGGCGAGGCTCGGGCCTTGGGCCCTCGCGTTTACTATAAACAACTTTGAGTTTATCCACCGCATAATTACCAATTCACTTTTATACGAAAGCACTTCAATGGTTAAGTTCACTACCCTGCCTTACGCACTGCGGTGACAGACAAACGAGCATCGCACAGCGCGTAACCCAGTCACCGCTCGTAACCCCTGAATATCGTCCGAAAGGATGGCAGAAGAGGAGAAGGCTCACCGCCAGCGAGGGCCAGCAGGGCGAGGGTGACGAGCGCGGCGTGGTGCTGCGGGCGGGCGCGGGCGCGCGGGGGCGGGGCCGGGGCCGGCGACGCGACGGCCACCAGCTCGGCGTGCGCCTGGGCCCACGCGCGCAGCAGCGCCGCCCAGTCCAGGCGCAGCAGCAGCAGCCCGGCGCCGGCCGCCGCGCCGTGTACCACCGTCGCCTCCGCCGCCGCCACCGCCGCCGCCGCCACCGCCGGCGGCGCCTCGCTCCGCCCCGGGCGCCCGGGGCGGGGACCAGCGGTTGGACGCCCGACCACGCGGTCTCGTACTCCACATTGCTAGCGAGAGGGTCGTCGTTTGAATTCATAGCCGTGGAGTCGCCCTGGTCCGGCTCCTTTTCGTACGTTCCTTCTCCTTCCTTTAATTTCTCTTCACCACGACTTTCGGAGTCAATTTCCAATCTAAAAATGTTGGCATTTCGTTTAACATTCGTACTTTTCATTTTTGTTCCAGTTTTCTTTTTTTCCGTATCTTCGTTTTCAATGGTCATGCTAGTACCTTCTTTTTCCCTTCTCGTTGGAAATGTGTAAGATGCATTTTCTCTTGCCTGAAATGAATGAGTAGAATCTAAATTTCTCGAGGGCATGATATTCTGTTGGCCAGTCAATAGCTGTATGTGAGACTTATCTGTTTCTAAGACATTCCTCCTCTGAGCTGATGACGATGACTGACTGAACTTATCTCCTTCTCTATGAACCCATATTTCGGACACCATAGTCAAGAAGTCACTAGTAGATACTGAATTTCTGTGTTCGTTGACATTAGCATTGTTTTCCTTTCTGCTGTACCGTGTATTGTACGTAATTTTGTGAAGTGATTTTTGGTTCACAAACGATTCGTTTTTTTCTTCCTCTAATTCGAAAACAGGAAATGTAGGAGCTTTCTCAGACTTTAGAACTTCCCCGTACAATACAGAACCGTCAATATCCAATAAATTGTCATGGGTTTGTAATCCTGCTGGTTTCTGATTTTTATCCTGCAATCAAGAAATTTAATCATCAATAACTTGCGTAACTTCATCAAATAGACTAACACATTGAATGGATCTTAACTGAGCATCATAATGTACCTTTTTGAATTTATTTCATAAATTGCTAAATTCATATTCTTTACTGTGACACTAGGTAATAAGTCCACTCTAAAAAGTGCATTCTATGGAGAATTGAAACAAAACTCAACATGCAATCATCAAAGGATTGCGGAAATAACCCAGTGTTGCACGCATATTTACTTATCACAACCATACTCAGGAATAGAAAAGAATGCTGAGAATATATAACAACGCAACGCTGGGTTACTTTCGTCATCCTTTGATGATTGCATGTTGAGTTTTCTTTCAATTCTCCATAGAATGCACTTTTTAGAGTGGACTTATTACCTAGTGTCACAGTAAAGAATACAAAAAACATGCCAAAAGGTCTTTGAAATGGCTGACTTAATTTTAAAAAAATGTAACATGAAACGCATTCAAGTAACAAACCCGTTCAATTTTCGAAATGGAAAAATTTTCTTATCGTTCTTTAACTTTTCATAAAATAATTAAGATGTGAATCGGCGAAAGAAAGGGAGAACTTTTCCATACACACACACACACACACACACACACACACACACACACACATTCAGTGTGTCCTGAGAGGAAACGTCGAAAATTGGAAAATACGCTCTTATGACAATTTGAAGCAAATTTTGTCTATTAAAATACATGGATATTTGAAATGACTGAGCGAGAATAAGTAGTTAAAAGTTGGTTAAAAAACTACTTTCTATGCAAAAATGTTCATTGTAGAAGCATTGAAATATGTGTGTGTGTGTGTGTGTGTTTTTTTTAAAATCCAAATACAAGTAATATGAAAATAATTATATTAACGACCAAAACGAAGAATGTGGCCAAAGTGACCAACATGACAAATGACTAAAATGACCAAATTGACTTAATAAAACACTTAATTAAATATGCCTAATCTCTTTACTGCAAAAGAAACATTAGCAATGGTTAATACCCTCACCTGCGCATCGTTTGCCTCGTGCCGGGTCCTCCCGCCTTGGGAGGGCGCGGGTGTGGGCGAGGGCGAGGGCGCGGGGGCGGGCGCTGCGCCGGAGAGCGCGTGGGCGGCGGCGGCGACGCCACGGCCCCCGGCGCCAGCCCCACGGGCGCCGCCACGCGCCGCCACGCCAGCAGCCAGCGCGCGCCCTCCTCGCCCGCGTCGGGCCGCAGCAGGCGCAGCTCCCGCATCCAGCTGCGGGCACACCCACACCCGCCACAGCACTCGGGCCGTTACGGTTAGAATACGTTTAACGTCTTTGGACACACATCCAAAGTTGCCACGAGGGTCGATCTCCTAGGGATGGTTTTTAAGTAATTTCAAATCGATTGATTGTTACTGATTCCGGGCGCGTCAACTAACGAGGTCATTCGTCCCGTAAGTGTAGTGCATGTTTTTCATCGGGCAGTGGCGGTGATATTCTCCCATCCGGCGCCGACCTACGTCGACTAGCGGGGTTTTCCCCCACCAGATTTTCCCACCAGCGGGACACCGCCCCGGCCGGGACCAGCTCCAAGTCCCCGACCGGTCTCTCGGCACGTATGGTAGTGTAGTGCATGTTAGTGTAAGTATTTGCGTAAGGGGTTTGTTATGGTATTGCTCCTGCATTCGCCTGGTGTTGATCGAAGAAACCACGTAAAACTACCGATCAGAGCAGCCGGCCGCTAGAATTCTCCTCCAGATAGCGACTGAATGCGACCTACCTAACAAGCCAGTGTCAAAAATCCTGCTGCCGTCGAGACTCGAACCTAGGATCTCCCGGTGAAACTACAGTGACATTAGTTGATGCATTGAGTCACCTCTCCCGATACCACCAAAGAAAAATATTTGCGATGTTATAGTAATAAATTGAATATAGTTATGGTGATGTCCACAATGGTTGGTTTCGACCCCTTGGGTCTCGATGACATTTTGAAGGTGATCTATGAAGATTAAGAGGTCCACTGGAGATCAATAGAAGAATAGAACTAGTGGTGCTAAAACAGCACGTACTTCCTCGCCAGTATTTTCACGCAAAATTATGCGAATAGTACTCAAATTTTCAAAAATTGTACACGACCTTTTTTCAAAATCTATCTTCAAGGAACAGATTTCATTAGAGTAAACTACCAATCTCTTAATTCTCCTTTACACTATCCAGCAACAAAATTTAATCAAAGACGATGGAACCATTTTTTAAAAATTCAAAGAAAAAAGATTCAAAGAAAAGGTTCGAAATCCTGCTTTATAGAATCAATTTCAATTAAAGGACACAATTACAGATAAAACAAATTTACTTTTTGAAACATGCACATTAAATCCATGGTAGACGAAATAGAAGTAGAAATGGACGAACGTTAACAAACCGTTCATTTGTTTAACCTAAAATTAAATTGCAACACCAACGTTTCGACCCATTGTTTGGGGCCTTATTCAGATGCAGAAATATGTAATTCTTTATTACAAGTACAGGAGCAGCGCATCTAGTGGAAAACATTCACACAGAGGTCTAATTTTTCTGTAATATTGAAGTGAAATAAGTAAAAGGTAAAAGTTCGGTAAATGCAAAATATCAAATAAAATCCAGATGCCTACTTTAAAGTGAGGGTCTGATGTATTATTCTTTGGGAGAGCGAGTGAGAGTGAGAAGAGGAGAGAGAGAGAGAGAGAGAGGGTACCAATTAAAATGAATGACTAAAATCAGGTATTTACATCCAACTTTCAGGAAGGATCGACAAAAAACTTTACAAACGAATATCTCTTAAGACAGATTCATAAATTTTATTGAAGAAGGTTAACAAAAATTCCTACGTGTTTTTAATTCATAAAGATATATGTTTTTCAGCCAATAAGTTCCTTTTCAGAAAAATAACAGACAGACTGTTCCCAAATAACAGACTTCGAAAAAACCTGGTTTCAATTGATATTTTGAAAGGTCTACAACAATATACATAATAACTAATTTGTTAAAGTTCCGAAATTCTAGCAGTTTTATGTTTGAAGAAAAACTGCAGGTGCATTTGCCATGACATACTTTGCCGTGAGAGCAGTGAATGACAGACCGGCGACCACCTATTCCACAACGCGTTAAGAAAAAGCAAATATACTGGGTGACTGAGTGGCATAGCCATATGCTCACTCATTTCCAAACTCAGAGGTGTGCCAATTTTGATGAGATTAATTTTGCATCATTAAAACGCTTTATTCTACGTTTTCTCGGAACCAAAGTTTGCTGTTTCAAAAAACAACTCTATTTACGTCTGGATATTTCAAAACTCAAAAATAAATTTGTTGATTATAAAATTACGTGTTTATGAAGAGCTTTATTTATGACGAAAACGTTTATATTTCAAGTACTATAGCGCAAAAGCCATAATTCTCTATAGTAAATAAAACTCAGTTTCATTCCCCCGACATATTCATTTTTTTAATCATATTTTTAAATGTATGGTTTCATTTGAAAAACACTTAGACAATTTTACCACATTGGCTAGAAGCTATGACAATTGATAAATACCCTGCCTACTACAATTAGAGGCGTGTAGAGAACAGTGATGATAGCGAGTAATGGGAAGGGAAAAGTGAGGACGGGAAGTGAATTAAAGCCTATCCGACATAACTACCCATGCTCACTTTCCGTCCTGTTACCTGTCATCGTTGCCCGTCCTCACTACCTGACCTCACTGACGGTCCTCACTGTCTGCCCTCCCTTTCCGTTTTCACTTTTAACCCCAATTGTCTAGCTTCTCTGGCTTTAGTGAGAGAGGTAATGCAAGAATAGAGGCATACTCAGGTACTCTGTGCTGTTACTTGAATCCCTCCGGAATTTAATTTTCTTTTGCTCCTGGCGACAATACATTCGTACTTTAATGGAGGAAAAAATCATGATTTAGTCACGTTTAAAAATAAAAATCAACTCTTATATCCTCCTGCATCATCGACTACTATATTTGTAAAATATCGAGAAATGCAACTTTTGCTCATTTTAAAATGAATTGAAGGATAGAAAATTAAGTGTGGGTTTAACAAGCATGTTTGGAGCTTAAGTTTCGAAATTGAAAGAATGCGTGCAACTTCCCCCGGTTTAAAACCTAATTGAGCAATATTAGAGACTCTGGAAGATTTTATTACCACATTTGGTAAATAATACTGGAGGCGTCAAAGCAGTGTGCAGCAGTGCATTTAATAACTAATAATACTAAATATGCCTTTTGTCCCAGAATGTTTACATTATCTTTCTTAATTCTGGTATAAGATGTTCTATAAAAATTATTCATTCTTATACCAGTTTATTGGATAAGAGACTTAGCTAAAGAAGTGTAAAACTTATGTTGTAGTTTTGTTGTATTAATTCTCCACAAAACATATTTTTGCAAAGAAGAAAAATTGTTGATACTATTACATTAGTAATTGAAAACCTCTACCTAATTCTCTACTCCTAAAATTGTAAGTGCTAGGTTTTAGCAAAGAAAAGTGAGAAGTTTGCTATAATTCTAAAAGTTAGATCAACTACCGTCAAAAGCACCTTTCAGGGGCCTCATGTTGCACTTCTCCTGTTTACAAGGATGTTCTGACAATTGGTGCAACGCATTCTGTAAGGACGTGTTAGTGAATAACAAGTTAAATGGGTCTCACGTGCATGCAAATTGGAATATTTGTTCTATTTGTAAAGAAGTGTGAAACACCTTTGGAACGTCGGTAGGCTTCATTCATGCAAGGCAGAGGTCAATAACATTCTTTCAAAGAGACGAAGATGCGCATAATTGTAAGTTATAATTATGTAATAAATTGATTTATCACTTTACATTCGAATAGAATGTCAGTTACAGAAACCACTGGGACAAAACTCGTTTTAAAGTGTAGAAAATAATTGCGTGATACTTTAAAGATTCATATTTTTATTTATATTATTTTCATTACTCTTAACATAGTTTCATAAACCTTCATGTATTTAGAGAACTGATTCGAAAATTAGTTTCGAGATTTATTTCCTGGAAACGTAACCTGACAGTACAATAAAATAAGCAAAATAAAAGTGTACATAGAGCTTCACCTCAAAGCAAGAAACGCTAAAATCTACGAATTAATGTTTGAATGAATACTGAATGTTTTCTGTACTATAGACTAGTGTTTAGCTATTAATTATGATTATTACTTGAAGTACTTGTATTTAATTTGTGTCATCTAATGCAGAAGCATAAATCTTCAACACAGTCGGCAATTACATTTTGAACAATTATTATAGCCGTGGTAAAAGGAAGGCTGTGCACCAGAGATAAAAACGATGCGAAACTTTGTGATAAAAACGTGAGAATTTGGAACTTTCTCAGCAGGATTGTTTTCCCAGAACTATAAGGAAACTTTTCTATGTGTCATGAATTTTGAAGATAGTTCTTTATCAGATATACGATTTTTAGAAAAGAACATTAATTTTAACAATGATACATAATGCATTATTTACCATTTGGACTGTATAAATGAGTATAAACAACCTGTAACAACTATTGTACTACAGCTTCCGGGTCAATGATCCCCATCTCGAGCAGGTTTTTCGTCCAGTTTCCCTGATCCATTGAGCAAATGCTGAGATGGCCCCTTGTTTTGCTTCTGGACATAAATGTAACGTCATTTTCTGTGCACGTCTTCTAGAATTCAGTGGGAAATACAATTATTCAAATTATCGTTTCCATGTTTTCGCGGCAGGAAGTAATAAGAGCCAAAATTTAATTTATTGCTTTGAAAATAGATTTTATTACATGGGAGTTTTTTTTTTCTCCCTTTCAAAAATTCAAAATTTAAGTAGTATATGACTTAGTGTAGGGATCACAGAATTTTGAAAAGGTGCACACAATTCACTTTTCCCCATAGCACGTCATACGCAGTTTTAACTCTTTTTTGACGTAAAATAAATAAAAAAATAATAATAAAAACTAAAAGTATCGTGTTAATATAATATTGGAGTATGAGTACAAAGTTTTGGATACGATAAGAACTAAACGGAGAAAATTAGTCAAGGAGAAATAGTAGATTTCTTCTATTTGAAGATCTAACCGGAATACAAAAAAAGTGCAAAATTACACAAATTTAGGAACAGAAAATGTAAAGAGTTTAGATTATCGTTCATTTCCCTTTCGTTTCTTTTAAATGTTAGCAATAAAACACAAAAGGGGGCCACTTTCTTCGAGCATTCAAACATAGAGTCGAAATATTGCTCTCGTTTGTGAACTCGTAGGTACTCAAAAGTCAATGATTTGGTCAAGAATTGTAAAACATTAATTTTCACATATAAATTCATCTTATTAAAATCTCGGACTCTGATCATTCTTGGTTAATTCAAGTCAAAAAGATTATCACACGTTCTTTCGGTTTGAATTGCTTCCGTTCTCAGAAAAATACACAAACTGCAAAGTCGATCTGCAATTTTTAAGCGCTTTAAAAGTAGAAAGAGGAGATAAATACAATGATTTACGTTACGTAAAAATAAAAATTTATTAGAAAACTACGTAGTGTTTATTTATTCAACTTCTCATTCCATTTAAAAGTAGCCATTTTAATTTCATCCTGAAGTAAACGATGAAAAAAACACTTTAGCTACCTATAATAAGTTAAGCTATACCAAATAATCTGCCGAGCGGATATACAATTTTAACCACAATTTATGCAATATGGGTGATTTCTATGTTATAAAATTAAGATCGACTACACAACCACAAACGGCAAGTATTATTAGAACAGGGATATTTTTTCAAAAAAAAATTTTTATTACATTTGTAAACATTCTTCCTTGTAGAGATAAAGTGCAGCAGATAAAGTAAGCCAATGTGTTCGAAATTCTAAAAAACATCGCACTCACCAACGTATTCAACATACGACACAAGTGCCAGCAATTAGGAACCCCATGTAAAGCCCCGTATTAAAGTTGGCACGACCAACTGAAGCTGCTGGCACCACGATTCCTACTCGTTCCCAGGCCCTACGCCGTCGACTCATTCCGCCCTCGCCCCACTCACCGCCTGCTGGGACACTCATTACCCCTTCCTCGCCATGCGCGTACAGAATCAATGCGCGCGCGACACGAGTGTTGCTTGTCGCCGCCGGAAGTCGCACTCAATTAACGACGTCTGCGCAGCAATTGTTTTATAATGAAGCGCCGTTGCCGCCGTCGCCACCGCCGCGCTGTCGTTCCTGCTGTTACGTCACAGAGAGCCTCAAGTACCGAAGACACCCGTGACATCTAGGCGACACCCGGGTGCCAGGGACCTCAGTCTCACAGAATACTTCTCAGAAACTTCTACTTCTCAGAAAACACTGCCCAAGGATTTTTTTTCGCGAGGTGTGATTTCAAGACGGTCTGCTCTTCGATTTACTTTGAGTGCCTCCTTTGTTAAAGATGACTTGCAAGGTTGACTCGCTCCTTCTGTCCTTTCCGACTTTTCAGAAGATATCAGTAACTCTGTTTGTCCAGAGGCTTCAGATTTGGCCTTCCGGATTCTACGTCGATAATTATCAGCGTGTCGCATCTTTATGAAAACTGGGTTATTGTTTGCATTGTCTTGCCGAAATCCCAAACACCTTCTTCACGCCCAACAGATTTTAGATGAGTTTAATGTTACTATGATCGTTAGTGAATGTATGAAGTGATTTTAGTGAAAGTAGTATCTTCTAAATGTAGATAATTGGTCACATACATGAAATAAATATCACTTTGAAGGTCGCTTGAGTTCGCCTCATTGTCGAATTGAAAGTATGTATATTTATATAAACCGTAACAAATCTCAATGGCCAAACATCACGAATGCGTGCTCATGCAGAGATATAAAAGATCATTAAAATATGGGTGCGGATACGCTTCATTACACAATTATCCTTTTCTGTGGATTACTGCAAAGTGCCCAGTTGAACTCCTGTTTATCTGTGTAACTGAACGGACAGTTCGGTTTGAAAACGGGACGCTTGTATCCGGAACGGTATTCAAACCACAGATTAACGGACCAAAAGACATTTTAAAGAATCAATAAGCGCCTATGCAATTTTACACGCCCACTAACATCAGGAGGCAGAAAACTTTGGTATACTCGATTGTTGTGAAAGGTTAACACACACACTGTGCTTGCATTGTGGCAACCTGACTGACAGTGAGCACCACACAAGCATTTTTTAATGCGTTCGGCATTCAATGCGAAGACGAGCACAGATCTACACTCAGACAAGTGGAGGTCACGTGGAACATGAAACATAAGCAGAGTTCTCCATCAGCATTTCCACCCCGGGATGAACTTTTCTCTAAAAAGTAAAAGAAGAAGAGTAAATACGACCTTAGCTCCTACTCAGTTACAGTGTGAATTTCTGATAGATAAGAGACGGGCATAAATGAGCGACTGCAACGCATCTCGAACGGCGGGAGAGAGAGAGAGAGAAAGAGAGAGAGAGAGAGACAGACAGACAGACAGAGACAGAGACAGGGGAGAAAGAGTCTTGATTTACATTGCTTCACCACATCGCCATTTCTCAAAAACTTACAGAATGCATCGAGGCTACCGGTAGCTGTAGCTCAGTGCATCAACTGATGCCACTGCAGTGCCTCTGACCGGAGTCCTGACGGCGGCACGATTTTCGACACTAGCTTTTCAGCGGTCGAGATTCAATCGCGTCTGGGAGACTTCAGCGCCGGTGCTCTGATCGTAGTTTCCGTGGTTTCTCCGATCAACACCAGGCGAATGCCGGAGCAGTACCCTACCAAACGGGCCACGGACCGCGCGCGATCTGTCCTTCCTCTTCCTTGTCCTATCCTCTCCCTTACACATATTTACTCTAACATGCACTACACTACCACATATTTCGGGAGATCGGTCGGAGCTTAGAGTTGTCCGCTGGGCGGTGCCCGCTGGTGGGAGAGTCCTGGTTAGGGAAACTCCACTAGCCGACGGTAGGTCGGCGCCGTATCTCCCATCCAGCGGGGAAGATCACCGCCATCTCCCGGAAAAAATCAATCAATCAATCATCCACACACTTGCTCCCAAAAAACATGCACTACACTAACGGGACTAATTACCAAAGCAATTGACGCGCCCGGAACCACGAAAAAATCAATCAATCAATCATCCACACACTTGCTGGAGTGGTAGAGCAGGATCAGTAGTGACGACATCGGGAAGAGACACGAAATGGAAAAGGACGTTTACAACTTTCCGTCTTTTTATTCAATGTTGGTTCTTTGCTGTTTGTGTTCCTGTTCCTTCAAATTCAAGGAAAATGATATGCTTCAGTAGAAGAATACTGGCACATAATTTCCAAGAGAACAAGTTTTCCCAAGAATATGAGCTTCGCAATGCTTTGTGACCGGAATTCCGTAACAAATCCAAAATGAACTTGGATTTTCCGTTCTTCCGTAAAGAATAAGAATGCTTTCAGCGCTCTACCTATGAAAATGGTTTTGACATCTGTTGTAAAAAGTAACGCCAACAAACTTTAATAAACAAATCATTGCATCAATTATGATATTATTGATTAAGTAACACATTCGCTGACCTGGATGGTCGAGGTTGCTAAGAGTGTGTACCGACTGCGCACTTCTGTCCGAAGGGTCGCGAGTTTGAGTCCCGGCTTAGGCGTGGTTGTTTGTCCCTTGTCTCTTATGTGTGCGTTGCGGCGGAAGGCCTGGCGTTCTGTTGACCTCAGATCAGAGAAGCCCGCAAAGTGTGTTCTGTGTCTAGTACATGATGTATGTGCATGTATATGGTGTATGTGTCTAGTGTAAGGTCGAAAATGCGTGCCATAGGGACGTAATGGATAACCGACTGTCGGCTGGATGAAAGACCTACAAAAAAAGTAACACATTTGAGGAAAGTAGAATCATAATGCACATGCAATTCCGCTAAAAACGAGCTTTTGGCAAAGGATATTATTGAAACACACAGTAACCATATTATTTTCGTAAAATATATTTTTTTTATTTTAGTTTTCATTAATCTACAAAATAATTGAATATATTTGCTCACTACCTTTATCGAGGTAATTTATCTAGTATTTTCTATTTGTTTGCTCACACAAATCATACTATTTTTCGAATTAATATTTTAACAATGGAAAATTATACATAGTTTGACAAATAAAATAATGTATTCCTTTCAAACAATATTTTTGAATGCTTTTCTTACAACACAAAAAATAAAAATTAATATAAAGAACCTGTTATGATCCCATAATTTTATATTGATAGTATTGAATTTATAGTGCAATTACTTACGTGAGATTTTGGCGATATTTTGAAACACGTGAAAACACAAGAATTTTGACATCAATGAAGAATTTACAATTTACTTTCATTGAAGATGTAGAACAATCAAAATTATTGTTGTTCCTTCCGCCAGTTCTTTTCCACCCGATATATTATCCTTCTTTTTTCATTTCTTTCACATCCTAGCAAGATTCGTTACCTTCTTCATCGTGATAAACAAACATTCTGAATGAAAAGTTTGACTGCATGGGTATCTTGTGAAGCTTGAGTTTCATGTTACACCCCAGCACTTTGAAGCCATTCAACACATTGATTGTCAAGTCCTTTTCAACTTGTGTGTTTTTCACTGCTCAGATACTTTAAAAATAGCTGTCCGAATAATTATAATGCAGGCGATTTGTCGTATTCTTTGCATGTACAAGTGCACTTTTACGTAACAGTCTTCTGAAGTAAGAGCATTTTAATATATCTTCCTTTACGTTTCAATGGTTAGAATTGTCCAATATAACAACTGTATGAGAAAAATACATTGGATTAAAAAAGGGAACATAAATATACGTGTGCACAACATGAGTAACACAATATGAGTAACAAATTAAATCCATTAACATTATTTCTGAGAAAATCTGACGTGATAGTATTGTTTGTGACAGATGTCGTTTTCATGAAATTTTGTAACCTTGAAACTATTAAAGAATTACATGCAATTAAATGGATTTTGTCTGGTGAATTGCTTTAAGATAGATGTTTTCATCATTTCAAAAATATATCTCTTAGTAGCAGTTTTCATCCACATAACACAGACGTGGCATGAAGGTCTCGTATACAAAATAAAAAATAGGCACACCGCATTATATCCAGTCCATCATTCAAAGTTTCATCAGTAACAGAACCTTTTCAGTTAATGTAAACAACCACCATTCCAACCCAAGAGCAATATTAGCAGGACTGCCACAAGGATCACCCCTACACCTACTTTATTTAATTTATATCTTGCAGACATTCCCAAACTAAAAGACATCCACATTGCTCAATTTGCTGATGATACTTTATAACTCCGGTCTTTCACTTACTGATTGCAGCAACAACGTTCAATTGTATCTTAACTTAATTGACAGCTGGGCTTCAAAATATAAAATCCAACTCAATCCAACCAAAACGGCCGCCAAGATCTTCACACTCCGTCCACACTCACCCCCTCGACTACTGATGCTAAACAATTAATCACCAACTGGCTCCCTCTCAATAAACCAAGAGTTACTTGGGACTGAATATGGACACAAAACTCAATTGGAAGCAGCACTTTGATGCCAAAATCACTCAATCCAGAATCAAGTTAATACAACTAACACAGATCCAGCCTATTATCATAAAATTCAGCATTACAAATATACAAAACAAATAAGACCCTTGCTACTATACCTGCCCAATCTGGTTAAATGCAGCAAAAACCAACCAAAGGAAACTTCAAATAATACAAAATCAATTTCTCAGAATTATTTCAAACGCTCTGAATATCACCAACAAACAGTTACATAATGAATTCGATCTAGACTCTATAGTCAAAAACCCGAATTCAAAATAAATTTCCATTCCTCTTCTCAAACATATCCTAAATCCCTTCACTCTCAGCTCACAAACTCGGCAAAAAACTCATCAGAATAAAGTCCCCATCAGAACCCGAATTCAAAATAAATTTCCATTCCACGTTTTCCTGAAAAAATTCTCCGAATTAGATCCCGACTGGAGGAGCCCCAAGGGTAACCTCGACCTTGCATTAGGTTTAAGTTTTAATTTAAGTTAGCTATTAAGCCATTCAACATATGTTTAGTTAATTTAAACTGAACTATGTATTTATCATCCTTGTAAATAAATGAAATGAAAAAAAGAAAAAGGAGAGATTTTACCTCCATCACCACACATTTTCTTTTTAAACTGAAACTCGTTATGTGCCCATATAATTCGAGTGATTCCGTGACAATCGATTCTGACGAAACTGGCATTTCCGTAGCTGTGGCGAGGGTGAGAGAGGGAAAAGAAGCAAGAGCTATGACGGGGTGGGGCAAGGGAAGGAGTGGGAGAGATCAGTTGTACGGGCGAGGATGGGAGCGGGGCGAGGGCAGGAGCGGGGGAGGCAAGAGGGAGGGCGCGGGAAAGGGGGGGGAGCGAGAGTAGGAATGGGAGAGGGGGAGCAGGGGCGGGGCGGCATTTGTCCCAACCGGGTCGAGAGAGGGAACGAAAGTAGAGCGAGAGCGATGACGGGAAAAAGGGGCGCGCGCGGGAGAGAGAGCAGGCGCATAGTGATGATGGGAGCGGGAGCGAGGGCGGGAGAAGGGGCAGATGCGGGAGCGACAAGGGGAGCTAAAGCGGGAGCGAGAGTAGGAAGAGGAGAGAGAGGGGCGAGGAAGACAGCAGGTGCGAGAGCGAGGACAGGGGTGTAAGCATAGAGTAAAGAATAACCTCTTTAGTCTACGGTGTAAGCGATGAAGGGAGGACGGAGAGAGAACGGGTTCGGGAGCGAGTACGTGAGCGGGCATGGGAGCTGAGGCAGGAGCGGGAGAGAGAGAGCTGGGGCTGGAGCAAGGACAAGAGCAGGGGCAAGGGCGGGAGCGAGAGCAGGCGCACGAGCTATGATGGGAGCGGGAGCGAGGCGGGGGGCACTTGTAGGGTGGGAGCGAGAGTGGGAGTGGAGCGAGAGTAGGAGTGGAGCGAGAATAGGAGTGGAGCGAGAGTAGGAGTGGAGCGAGAGTAGGAGTGGAGCGAGAGTAGGAGTGGAGCGAGAGTACGAGTGGAGCGAGAGCAGGAGTGGAGCGAGGTAGGGTGAGAGCGAGGTAGGGTGAGGCGAGAGTAGCGAGTGGAGCGAGGTAGAGTGGGCGAGAGTAGGGTGGGGGAGGTAGGAGTGGGGCGAGAGTAGGGTGGGGCGAGTGGAGTGGAGCGAGAGTAGGAGTGGAGCGAGAGTAGGAGTGGAGCGAGAGTAGGAGTGGGAGCGAGAGAGGAGTAGGAGTGGAGCGAGGTAGGAGTGGGAGCGAGAGTAGGAGTGGAGCGAGAGTAGGAGTGGAGCGAGAGTAGGAGTGGAGCGAGAGCAAGAGTGGGAACGTGTCCAGGAGCGTGACTGTCATCCGGGGGGAGCGGGTTCGGCGGCAGCGCCACTCCGCAACAAGAGGCGCTTGTGCACCGGGCGCTCCTCAACTTCCCCAATTGCACTCGCGGTTATCGCGCGAGGTACTTGATTTGCCCAGCCAGCCCCTTGGCGTGCTTTTTCTCTTCCAAATGTTTTAACTACCACCCCAAAAATGTTTAGGAAACCAAACTTCAGGGGGTAAAGTGAAATAATGGAAAACACGTACAAATGTGAATGCAAAGTAGTGTTGAAACCATAAGTGTCCACAAGGGGGGAGGGAGTAGCTAGATCAACTTGTGTCAGGGCCCGATTTAATTGGGGCCCCGATTTTTTTATTAAAAAGAAAAATATATTTATCTCTTATCCAAATTTATCTCTACAAGTTATTTCTGTTGCATGGAGGTGAATGCTCTTTATGAATTGAGGGAGGAGAGAATTTTTTGTTTGGAATAAGGAACCTCTTTTAATCAACTGCCCCAGGTCTCTGGTTTCCTCTGGACATCCCAGGTTGAAACTATAAGTCAAGTCCATTTATAAGACTTATGTGTAAGACCACAAACAGTATTGCTGTGTTTTCACTCGGAAATTGAGAAGAAATATGTCACACGGATGCGGAGGCGTATGATTGTGGTATCGCCTGGAGAGCTGGTAAGCGGCCCCATAGAGGTTTTGGGGTGGATGTAGACAAGAGTGTTGCGTTTCTCAGTGACCCCACCTCGGTACCTCTGACCGCGAGGTTCTAGATTCGAGTCCCGACGGAGACAGGATTTTCGACATTGGCTTGTCTGCTAGGTCGAATTCAGCCGCTGTCTGAAGGAGAATTCTAGCGGCCGGCTGCTCCAATCGGCAGTTTTCCGTGGTTTCTTCGAATTTCTGCAAATGCCGGAGCAGTACCCTAACAAACGGGCCACGCACCGCGCAAGATCTTTCTTGTAATAAAATGAAATATTTCTTAGAAACGTATGACATTCAACATCTGTAAACTCGTTAAAATTATGTATAAATATTTGCAATCGTTCAGTTTTTGACTAATACTTTAGTCATTCAGAATACACTGCGCAACACCAGAGCCAAGAATTTATGTTCAATACTAGCGTTTTGTATTCCCACACAACCTACTACGTTTTTTCTCTGAATACAAAATGTCTCTTGTTTATGTAAACAAATACGACGCAAGTTGCGTTATAAAAAATCCCATTTCGCGCAGGTGTAATGGAGGAGCACCGGTAGCCCATCCGGCCGCTTCCTCGAGTCGCATCCGCTGTCGTATCCGTGAGCTGGGACTCGCCCACATCCGCCCCGGCACGTTGGCTTTCCAGCGTGTAGCAGCACGACATCATCCTGGAATAGCATTTGTTTTTTTGCCACACGTTTTCCCTGTGATTGATTAATTGATTCTTAGTGATTCCAAGCGCGTTTCAACTAGTCGGGTAATTAGTCCCGTTAGTGTAGTGCGTGTTTTTTTCGGGAGATGGCGGTGATCTGCGACCGCAGGATGGTGAGATTCGGCGCCTGCCTACCGTCAGCTAGCGAGTTTTCCCCAACCAGGTACCTTCCATCAGTAGGGCAACGCCCAAGCCGGGACAAGATCTGAGCTCCCGGCATTTGTGGTAGTGTAGTGCATGTTAGTGTAAGTGTGTGTATGTGTAAGGGGAGAGGATAGGACAAGGAAGAGGAAGGAAAGATCGCGCGATTCGAAGCCTTGACTCAGATCTGGATTTTGGAACTTGGGATGAAGTGCTGAATACTCTCGTCTTCTTAATCACCTCATCCCCCTGGAAATGAATCTTGTTAATTGATTAAATGATTTTCGTACAAAATCCATGCCGAATTGTCATTTGTGAAAATTGCAACACCCAGAAGGAATGGTCGGAATCACTTAAAACCTGCGGATGTGTTGAACAGTGTATCCATACGGAGTGATAAAATTGGAAAAGAGATGGTGAGCTCGTTTGCCTAGCTGCGCCCTTCTTTGTATAGGTGGGTGTTGCGCCACATTCAGTCGGTGTAGTGTCGTCAAAGGACTTGGAAACGCGCAAGCAAGAGCCGGTCCACGCCAAAGGGCGCAATATCGTCATCTGAATTCATGAGTTCGAACGGGGCAGAATGATCGGTCTCTAAACGGGGCGAGAAGTTGTACAGTGACTTTGTGGCTCGAACCGGGCGCGCTGTTACGACAGTGCTGTGGAACCAATGGATAGGGCAGGGTCGTACACAACGACGAGCGGGTACTGAACCACACAATGTGACCACAGCGCAAGATGCCGCCATCTTGCCCGCTTAGCTGTCACCGACAGAACGGCGCCGTCCACAGTGTTGGCTAGACTGTGGTGCATTGCAACGGGTGTGGTCATGTCCGTCCGATGTCGTCTGCTTAGGGCTGGACTGGAGGCAAGCATACCACTGGGCCATTCACTTACTGACTGCAGCAACAACGTTCAATTGTATCTTAACTTAATTGACAGCTGGGCTTCAAAACAAAATTCAACTCAATCCAACCAAAACGGCCGCCAAGATCTTCACACTCCGTCCACACTCACCCCCCGACTACTGATGCTAAAAATTAATCACCACTGGCTTCAATAAACCATGAGTTACTGACTGATTGGGCCAAACTCGACTTGTGCATGCCAGATACCAAAATAGCTCTCCGAATCAAGTTAATACAATAACACAGATCGTATTATCGTATTCATTACAAAAATACAAACGTATGACCCTTTACTAACTGTCTTCTGGTTAAAGAGCAAATTTAATAAAACCTTCTTTACAATTTCATTGATTCAAATTGTCCAATACAACAAATTATCAAAAAATTGGACCTACAGACATAGATAAATATATAGTTACAAACGTTAAACATATCAAACCATTACTATCATTAACAGATTTCTGGAAAAAATCTAGAACAGAATAAAGTAATTTCCAATTTTCATTTTCAGAAATTTGAACTTAGAACCACTAAAGAACCTCAAGCCATTAAATAGTTTTGTCTGTAATTAGCTTAAGATTATCGTTTTCAAGTTTCAAATATAATCTCTTACTAGCAAGTTTTCACCATGTATACACAGTAATGGCATGAGGTCTCTTATAAAAATAAAAATAGCACACCGAACATTATTATTGCAGTCAAGATTAAGTTTTCAGTAAAGAGTACACTTCAATTTATGTTAAGCAATCGACCCATTCGAGCTCCTAGGATCACAATTGCAGGATTTTTGCCTAAAAAGGATAGTAGGTTTGATTTAATTTATATCGCGATTCCCTCAATTAGCAACGATCACCATCTGCATCAGATCTTGGCTGATGATCCTCCTATAACTCCAGTCTATTCCACATATGCCCGCACATTGCGAGCAACGAAGTTTTGCAAGAACACGGATTCCAGCACTGGCTTCAAGTGCTACATCCAATCAATCAGCAAAACGGCGCCAACGATCTTCCCTCCTACACACGTTCATCCCGGTCACGATGAAACACAAATCACCATGCTCTTGAATCAAACCAATGAGTTGATGCAGGACTGGAATAGGACAAAAACTCAAGTTGTAGCAGTCTTAATTCCAAAATCTCAATGCCAGAATCAAGTTAATACAACTAACACAGATCCAGCCTATTATCATAAAATTCAGCATTACAAATATACAAAACAATTTCTCGGAATTATTTCAAACGCTGTTATGTCACCAATAAACAGTTACACAAAAAATTCGACCTACAGACTATAGATCACCACATCATAATTAGTTACAAACGTCTTCTCAAACATATCCTAAATCCCTTCACTATCAGTTCACAGACTCGGAAAAAAAACATCACATAGAACCAGAATACAAAATAAGTTTCCATTTTACATTTTCCTTAAGAAATTCTCCGAATTAGATTCCGACTAGAGGAGTAACCTCAACCCTTGTATCAGTTTTAAGTTTTAATTTAAGTCAGTTAAGTTATCCGTTTTAAGTTATCCAACATATGGACAGTTAATTTAAACTGAGCAATGTGTTCACCATGTGTGTAAAGTAAATGAAAAAAACACTGGGTCGAATTCCGTTGACCTAAAACCACCAAAGACAGCAATGGGCTCGTAAACGTATTCACTGGTATGCTGAGATGCAAAATGTAGTTTTTTCCGACGAGTGCAGCTTCAATTTGTGTTACAGCAATCGCCGCGTACGTGTTCGATGCTTCCGTGGTGATCACAATCTGCCAGCCGGCATTGTTCTGCGCTATAGTAGACAAAAGGCAAGTGTGATGGTTTGGGGCGCCATTGGCCCTACAATGCGCGATCTCGCCTCGTATGTATTGAGGGCAATCTGATCACCAGTCGCTGCATCAGGGAGGTCTTGGAGCCCGAGCCGCATTGATCCTCCTGCAAGCAGCTCCACATGCCATAATTCAGCACAACAATGCCCGAACACATGTGGCGAGGAACGTGTAAGCTTTTCGCAAAGAACGACGGATTCCACTGCTACCCTGGCCTTCACGTCCGCCTGACATGTCGCCCATCGAACATGTCTGGGATATTATCGGTCGGCAACTTGTTCGTTGTCGCCCTCCTACAGGCACTGTTCATGCTTCGTGGTCACGCATAGAAACCGCGTAGAGCAGCATATCCAGGCTGTCTTTGAATCCACGCCACGACCACTATAGGCTCTGATAGCAGCGCATGGCGGCCTCACACAGTACAAAATACTCAAGGTCAAAATGTAGGTACAGTTCTGTAATTCTAATAATTTGTAAATTGTAATATTTATAATCTGTGGAATAAATTTCATTGTAATAGTACGTCTCCTTGTTGATGTTGCAATTTTCACAAAAACAGTATAATTTAGAACAATTTTAAAATGTAATATTCTTTATGCTAATACATTTATATTTTAACTGATTGTGTTTGATTTTGATATCTTTATATAATAAGAGTACAGGAATACCTGCTGAAACGGGCACTTCTACTGAGTCGTCGCCTCCATTAACGGCCGTTTTTTCTGTGGTATTGTGTGATTTTTTCCAACGACGCGTGAAAAATAAGTGGTTACCTGACCCTCGCGGATAATAGCCATGTACATTTCATGGATGGAACCGTCTGAGTTTAGCTCGAGCTCAGCATTGCAGCTGACTCGCAGCGACCTAAATTTTTTACATCCAAGGGTTAGAGTCCCAATCGTGGCAGGGTTTTCAACATCAGCTAGGTCGAATTCAGCTGCTGCCTGGACGAGAAATTTTGCGGCAGGATGCTTTGATCGATAGCTTTACGTGGTTTCTACGATAAATTCCTGGCGAATGTCGTAGCAATACCCTAACAATTGGACCACGGGCCACACGCGATTTTTCCTTCCTCTTCCTTGCTCTATCTTCTCATACACACACACACTTACGTGCACTGCACTACCACACACGTCGGGTGAACCATGCGGAGCTTAGGAACTGTCCCTGTCCAGAGAATTCTCCAGCGGAGGCGAAGGGACCGCATGCCAGCCGCGATAACCTATAGCTCGTTTTATTTCCAAGGAAGCAAGAGGGGAGGTTGCGCGTCTGGGCGGTCGGTAGGCACCGCAAAATATTGCGGTGGACAGTACTTCTCTGCTCGTTCCTAACTTCAGCTTCACTCAATTTTTTTATGAAAATGGAATGTGTTAATGATCCAAAAGTTAGTGGTTTGTGTAGTCTCATAGAAAAATTATTAAGGACGGAATTTCATTGTATTGTGATTACAGAAAAGCTCGAAATAAAAGACAACGGCATAGGTATCTTCCACAAAGTGCGCTATACTTAAAATGATGTTAAGTATTACCCACTGCTTTTAATACAAATAAGAACAACGTAAGTAAAGGTTTCAATGAGTTACTTAATTATTGATCATCAGCGACGTCGCAGCGTGGCGTATTTTGTTAACCATTAATCAAAGAAAGGAAAAGAGTAAGGTCATTCCTCGCCTAGAGAGAAAAAAGAGAGAGTAGCACAAACTTCGAGAAGAATAAAATATTATTTATGTTCGTTTCAACTCATTCAACTTGCCGCCAAATTCAAAGATGTGCCCATCAATAGGGTAATTTCACTATAAGGGCAATGTGCGAAAATGGTTTAGAAATAACGAGAGGATAGTAGAACAGTATCTATTCTGTTCGGTGGTTTCTCAAAACAAATAAATTGTTAAATTAATACCAAATACCTCAGACAGTATATCTTCGGAGACATCATCTGCATCACCTGTAAAACAATATAATAAATGTTTCTCATATATGAATGGGTTCTCCTACTGAAAGGTGCAAAATAATCTGTACAGAGAAACAAACAAAAATGATCAACATACTTTTTCCTCGAAATGTTCTTCTGAAATGAAATTATGAAATGAAATATTTATCTGCAACATTAACTAGATACAGTTTAGAGACATCTACGTGTTAAAAACGTAGGTTGTACGAATACAAACTATCCTCTTAAACCCTCTGTCATTCACGATCAATAAAATGTTTTCTCTCCGTCCACCTAGACGTGCAAGCAGGCAAAAAACAAATTAACAGATGGAAAATAAAGGACATTGCAAGGAAGATAAAAGCCGCAATCCAATTTATCTTTTACAGATACGATCCTATCTATCTTAGAGATTCGTAAATATATTTCGAACATATTTGAATATGCTCAATCGTAAGCAGGATTCCCACTAAAATTGTTATTTCACGATAGACCTGGCTGCTGTTGCGGCACCTTGAAATTGAAACGGATATTTTAATTTTGGATTAAGAACAATTTTCACATGACGTCTCAAAGACATTTTCAATTTCTTTTTAAACACGGCACCAAATTGTTTGATTAATTTTCAAAGAACGATAGCAAAGTACCCTTATGAAAATGGCCCAGGCCTAATGGCGAAATGGAAATAAACGAACAGTCCTTCTAGAGTCACCAGCGAGCTGTTAGAAGGACATTTCGTCTACGACCACTTAGCCACTAAGGATGTCTGCCGCAGTTGCAGACGAAACGTCTTGATATAGGATTCCCTCACGACCACGGCCGCCCAGCCCGGAAGGGAATTCGAATTATGAATCCAGCCATGAAAGCCTACGTGGTTGTATTAATACAGATGGCGTTCGTTTGTCCAAATGATGTGTGAAATTCTAGGTTCTAAATTTATTTTATAGGAAAGGTCTCCCAAAATTACATCATATTCGCTCGCAAATTTTCCAGCTACTTTTGTTCTAGTTACTAAATTGCAGTGTTTAAAAATCAAGATTACACTTAGTCTTCTTCAATGAACAGTTTCTCACAGTTCCTAATTCACGAACACAGACAACCTACGCCCAATGTGAGTACCCAAGCAGGTAGCAAACAGAGAACGACCCTCCTGCACCTGGGCTTGGGAGACAAAAGGTTCGGGAAAGCAGGAAGGGGAGCAGGCTGCATGATGCTCACCACCAGTCTTCGGGGCCAATTCCTCCTGGATGATCAAAATTCTTTGAGCAGTCTGTGAAACATTCTATTCAGGATATTCCAGGTCTCCGTTTTAAATGACAGCTTTGACTAACAGGTTTCAAAACTGCACTCCAGAATTTGGCTAGCAGAGACACTTCAAGAAGAAGAAGAAAGAGATACAGCTGAAAAACGTTAAAAAAGAAGAGGATACATTTTACACTTAACGCAGACGATTTTAAATTACACAACTAGCCTTCACGCTGACAGGAAGAAAATATAAAGGGCATAACAAGTACATTTAAATAAATATTTAGAAAGAAACAGAGACATAGCAACATAGCAACAGAGTTATATTTCAAATGAAACTCCGTGTATTAGAAGTTTCTAGATTTCACCGGTGGGACTATTAGCTTTTCAACTACACCTATCAAGACAAACGTAGCCCTGAATGAAGATTTCCTTTAACCAGGTACCATGAGAGTTGCTCGAGTTTGCTTCCTTGGAGTCCTCTTTGCATACGAATATCAAAGCAGTATCTCATCTACGAGTTTCAACATCCTTTAATCGTCTCTGCCATATCCTCTTCCCTCCGCCTAGTTCAGGACAGGACCACATCGCCCTTCAAAAATGACCACGCGATCTAGAAGGTCACCGGCAAAACCTAATTGACAAACGGATGAATACCCACATTTTGCCCGGAACATGGCAATAATAATAAAAAGCCGAACCACACGAAGTGAGCATTTAAGCTGTTACGCAGGCGTTTAGTTACAGTGGTAAAAAGAATGACTCACTTCGCCTTCAACTGATATGTAGAGTTGAAATGATCTGAATTATCCACATCCTACATTGTTTAGGCATTTCTAGCAGTAAATTTTGACCAGTAGAGGTGGTCAGCTTTATTAATAGTTCTTTGCAAAATTATGATGTGCAGTACAAAGCATTGGAAGTAGTAAAATAATAAGGAAAATGATGCGGAGTGAAATTAAGTGTAGGAAATTGAACAGTCCGAGAAGAACTAACATTTTTGTATACTTATTTTCAATTGCATGTCTAGTATATTGTCTTTTCTCATAGACACCGGAAGCAGTGATTGTACCAGCAATGTCTGACAATTCGAGCGTACCAGTGATTATGAGAATGCGCGGATTCGATCCCAGCAGTGTCAGAAATGTAATTGATACGTTTTATATCGGTTAGTTTGTGGCGTCCCTTGGATTCCAATTCGTGCTGACAAGAATGTTCGAGTGGTTTCCTGATCACTTTCAGACCAATGCCGGAGTAGCACTATACATAACGGGCCAAGGAGGGCGCAAGATCGTTCCCATTGCCTTTTCATCATTATCCCATTATCTCCCCCAATTTGGACTTAGGGGGCCGAGGGGAAGTACGACCCACCTGAACACAGCCGACTGAACATGACCGACATCTACCGTTGAAAAGGTCTTGCAATCCCAGCAACTCCGCAGGACTACGTCTAGGAAAAAATCTAAAAAAAAAAAGTTGTTTCTGTACGTCACCTGTTCACGAAACTCTACACGGAATAAATCCGCACAACCAAAGCCCCAGGCAGAATGTGGCGCGCAGGGCCCCGCCTAGGGGGGAGGGGCACAATGGCGCTCGTCGCTGTGACTGACAGCAGCGACAGGTGCTCGACCTATTGTGACGCGGCGTTGCCGCACCCACGACCCGAGCTCGCTTTACCGGGCGGTCGCTACAGCCACGGCCGCAGACACCACCGACTCCTAGTTCCAGCACCGGCCGGTCCGCAGCTCCGCTCCTGGTGAGTTGGCGAACGCGGTGGTCGACATCCACTCAGAATTGTCGAATGTTGTTGGGCAGGTGATTGTGACAAGAAATTTTGTTCACAGCAATGACCAAGATTTTTCCTAATTGAGTAAAAACAAGAATTAGATGCAATATTAAGTAGAGATTTTTCTAGGTCTGTGTGAGCATTTGGATCTTGAAAACACATGCACTCTGAAATTCAAAAGAACATTTTTGTTATTTCATATAGTTTGGAATTTAGTTGTAAGATGTTTGTAGTTTGACGTACGTGTGGTAGTAATAGTTTAATAAATTCATATTAATATGGTTTAGTCACCGGACGTTAGCCTGTAATATTTTTAATTAGCCCAATGTACTCTTTTTAAAAATCACATTCAGGTTTTTCAAACAGAAAATTATAACTGTATTGCTAAGAACTGAATTATTTTAAAGAACAGCATATATTTCATTAAGTAATCTAATTCTACTTATTATATCGTTTATATTCAAACTTCCCACACTTTGTCCTGATATCATATTTCTCCATTGATTCGGCATCATATTTCCCAAGTGTTGAATGGTGAGTACTTGCGATTTAAGTTTACAATGCATTTGTAGGTAATTTTAGAATTTATTAACTCAACTTGTATATTTGAAATGTTCTTCTTATTTAAAAAACAATGAGTTTTCGAAAGGTTAGTATTACCGAATTGAATATCTGCAGCGGAAACCTTTTTTCGCTAAGTTAAGGAGTTCCAACACCTTGAATTCATATGACATCGAAGGAAAAGAAAAACAACTAGTGAATTCCATCGCATATAAATCATCATTAGTATTTTCTTAATTGCTCAAAACGTCAAATATCATTACCCAATATTTCTTCGCCGTTATGAGGGATGCAGCAGAAGCAGAAATGTAATTGAAATAAAATATTACAGAAGAGGATAAGTTCGTCACATTTAAAGAATAAATTGAGGCTGGACTAGGGAAAATTTAGTTTGGGAAGTTTTGAAATAACTGCTGGTTCGATCATAATCAACGTCAATTCGCAATTCAAGTTATTTCGTAAATTCTCATTAGAGATCATTTGAAGTTATTGTGCTTTGGAATTCATTTAATTGCGCAGTGTATCCCTTTTTAAATATTAAATTCACAAAAAAGTTCAAAACATGCGATTGCATCGGGCACTCAACCCCTACCAGGTGTGTGCAATACCTCCTGCATACTAAGAGAGAGATCGAGCAATATACGATTTAAATAGAGTGACTTTTGACTGATCGCCATCTAAAATTCAAGGTTACTTTGTGTTCTCGTTTCCCAGTTCTATTCACTTCTTATTTTTCTAGCAAGACTGAAAAGTAAATGCTTTTAGGAAAATCAATTGACCTCTCGAGATTCAGCTATCAACAAACAAAAATGTGATAAAACCTTTGATGCCGTTTTTCTCATCGTTTCATAATGTGATACCAACTACCTTTCACATTTTGGCAAATACCCGTATGTTGTACACAAGCTAGTAAAGTTCAGAAACCGTAAAATTAAAAACATACATGGAGAGATGGATAGCACAGAGAGGCAGGCAGACACAGTGACAGATGGAATGCATGGAAAGTGCACAGTGGCAGATGGAATTGATAGAAAAACTTTGCCTATTTAGGAGTCAATTAGGAGGTTACTATTTTTCAAACCAAATATAGAGGTAAATTTCTATTTATTTATTTTTATTTATTTATTTATTTTACGTCAAAAAAACAGTTAAAAACTGCGTATGACGTGCTATGGGGAAAAGTGAATTGTGTGCACATTTTCGAAATTCTGTGATCCCTACACTAAGTCATACACTACTTAAATTTTGAATTTTGAAAGGGAGAAAAAAAAACAAAAACTCCCATGTAGTAAAATCTATTTTCAAAAATAAATATGCAATAAATTTTGAATTTTGAAAGGGAGAAAAAAAAACAAAAAAACTCCCATGTAATAAAATCTATTTTCAAGGATAAATAAGCAATAAATTTTGGCTCTTATTGCTTCCTGCCGCGACAACATGGAAACGATAATTTGAAGAATTGTATTTCCACTGAATTCTAGAAGACGTGCACAGGAAATGAAGTTACATTTATGTCCAGAAGCAAAACAAGGGGCCATCTCAGCATTTGCTCAATGGATCAGGAAAACTGGACGAAAAACCTGATCGAGATGGGGGTCATTGACCCGGAAGCTGTAGTACAATAGTTGTTACAGGTTGTTTATACTCATTTACACAGTTCAAATGGTAAATAAAGCATTATGAATCATTGTTAAAATGAATGTTACTTTTCTTGTGATGCTCTACGTTATGCTCTACGTGATGCTCTTCTATTCTACGTTATATGAGGCATATGATTTTGATTGATTGATTAGTGATTCCGCGCGCATCAGTTACTGAGATCATTAGTTCCGTAAGTGTAGTTCATGTTTTTCATCGGGAGGTGGCTGTGATCTTCCCCCACTGGATGGCGACTTCCGGCGCCGACCTACCGTCGACTAGCGGGGTTTTCCCCAATCAGGTATCTCCCACCAGCGGGGCACCGCCCCAGCCGGGACAAGCCCTAAGTCCCTGACCGGCCTCCCGGCATGTGTGGTAGTGTAGTGCATATTAGTGTAAGTAGGTGTGTAAGGGATGAGGATAGGACAAATAAAAGGAAGGAAAGATCGCGCGCGGTCCGTGGCCCGTTTGTTAGGGTACTGTTCCGGCATTCGCCTCATGTTGATCGGGGAAACCACGAAAAATACCAATCAGAGCAGCCGTCCGCTAGAAGTCTCCTCCACTCAGCGACTGAATTGAATCTAGCTCACAAGGTAGTGTCGAAAATACTGCCACCGTCGGGACTTGAACCTAGGATCTCCCGGTCAGAGTCACTGCAGTGACATCAGTTCATGCACTGACCCACAGATCCAGGTATGAGGCATATGAGAATTAAAACTTTAACCTACTTGTATTAATAGAGAAAGCAGCACAATTAACTATGTTTATTACAAAAGTTCGCAAAAGCTATCATTTAATCCATCCAAATGTATGGCAAGTGGCAACGAGCAATTCACAACAGAAGAAAGTATAAGAAGGTGCAAGTAGTACATAGCAAAATAAAATGATTAATGACACTACAAAATGAACAAAAAAATTAGGTTAATTGGTTTACTAATATCAATTTAATCTTTGAAATTTCGTCTCAATGACGGTGTGAAATGCAGAAAACTTAGACGTTCATTTGAATGAAAGTCGTAGCATTTTCGGGATAAATTCTTTCAAAATTTTCAAATTACAGCTCTCATAAACTTGTCTACACCTACAAAAAACTCATACAATTTGACTGTGTTTTTGTTACTGTGAAACAATTTTTCCCCGTACTGTAAATGAACGCTCGTGTAAAATCCTGTCTATAATCCCATATAGTATATACTTCATGAAAGCACTTCAAGGATAAAAATATTTTCATTTATTTTATTAACAATCATTATAACAATTATCAATTATATTCCATAGTGACTATCCGACGGGGCCCCGATGTACCGGAGCTTCATCATATTGGACTGCGAAATGTTATTTCTTCTTTTCATCGTCTCTTTATTCTTCTTCTATCCTTTTCTAGTTCTTGTCCTTCCTTTCTCTTTTCTCATCTTAATTATTATTCTCATCTTTCTTCTCTTATATTTCCCAGCTAACATTATTATATAGATATTAGTATGGTATGACAATTACAGGTGGCACTGCAACATAAAAATTAGATACAGAAACGTTGTGCGGGTTGCCAGATAGACAATCGACAAATTCGGTTCATTGATTCACTGTGTTCTAGCTAATATTATTATAAGATTTATGTTTCAAGTAAAATCGCTTGTATCACTTTTACTGATTATCTATATATAAATAAAAGGAAATGTGTGAATGTGTGTCGCACATAGACGTAAAATCTACTCGCCCAATTTCGCTGACATTTTCACATTTTATTTCTTATTAGTAATGGGAGTGTTTAAAGAGTTGCTTGAATTAAATCGGACTTGCGGAGGTGGTGTTGTTAATTGTTTATTAATTTATGACGATTCAAGCGCCTCTGAACTCTACACAACCCGCCGCGCAGTCAAGGATTAAACGCGACTTCACTGCATAGAAGTATTCTGCCCTGCGATTTTGAAATCTCGGTCAGAATTATTACTTAAATCTCGGTCAAATAAATCAAATGTCTCCCAAGATACGTGTAGTGTCATGTCGAACGCACGCCCAAATTTGAGGGAGCACCTTTTAACAATAGTTCTTGTTCACTATTTGTTCTTGTCCAAACCTGGACATTGAACAAACATACTAGCAAGAAATTCTTTCATCTCTTAGGAGTTTTGCACAGCGTATCGTAAAACGTGATTAACAATCTCTTGATCAGTAGTGTGTGATGTGTAATACACTGCAATAGGGAAGTATTGCCGGATGCACTAGTTTTGTATAAATGAGATTGTAAATTAACCTTGGTGATGCTTTTAAAACAGGCTGAAAAGTAAATGTTTTAAAAATGTTGAGAAATGTATCTCCTGAAACGGAATGGAGAGGAGAAGAATCCAAAACACAATACTTATCAGACGAAGTGCGAACATGTAGTTTTGCTCTATCACCACTAAGGGGTGAGTAGGCACGTCAACTACTTTGGTCGTCGGTCCTGTGAGAGAATTGCTGATTTCAGCCGGGAGGGTGTTGTGTTCTTCCCCATTCAAACGTGAGATCCGACGTAGAGCTCCGCATAATCTTGCGGGGTCCGTGTCCAGTTATCTCCCCAGGGTCGCACTGGCCCAGCGGGAATAAACTCTATTCACCCGATATATGAGATAATATAAGGCATATGGTATATAAGTATAGGTATGTAGGTAATATAAGGTGTATGTGTGCATGTGTGTGAGGGGGTAGGAGAGGACAGAGATTGGGACGGGGAGATTACACGCGACACGCGGTCAGTGGCCCGTTTATTAGGGAACTGCTCCGTCATTCACCTGGCACTGATTGAAAATAACACGGAAAACTACAGATCAGAGCAGCTAGCCGCTAAAATTCTCCTCCAGTAAGCAGCTGAATTTGACCTTCGTAGTTATATAACTTGTCGAAAATTCGTCACCTTCGGAACCCCCAAAATGTGTGCATATTAAAAACTTTCCCACAATATAACAATCATTTTATAAAAATGATTTATCATTAATTTAAAAAAATGTTTTATCATTACCTGTTTTATATCTGGGTATCAGTATTTATCTTGGACGACTATTCAAATGCTAACGTACTACGAAAGTTGAAAATAAATATATCAAAGTGAAGTACGTCAGTGAATACAAGAAACTGGAAGTCATAGTTTATCGCGGAAATTTATTAGAATGCTTATCGCGTGACTAAGTACAGAATATCACATAAATGTTATAAACGTGCAACAATGCATTGTGTTTACATCTCCGGGCCGACATTAATAATTCATATTTGCCTAGCCGTCATTATCACTTCCTGTATTCTCGGAAATATCAACTAATTAAATTTTTCACGTAATGATACTTTCATTTCGTTGTCCAAATATTTCCTACATGCTTAAATTATGTTTGAAGCACTTCTGTTATTCAGGATCGTACCGGGCGAAGAAATTATTACTCAATTCGACTCTCACAAACAGCTAATAGAAAAAAGATTAAGACAAAATAACGGCATTACTTATAGCAAATTTATATTGAAATGAATAATATAATGAAACTTAAGACAAAAAAGTTTTCATTATTCGAGTGCTAATACTTACAAAACGGAAAAATCGTGACAGAGTTACATCATTAGTGTTGCAAAATCTGAAACTGTAATAAAAGTTTAGAACTTCCGAAATAACTCAGGGCAGGCTCTCGCTCCACCCCTGCAGGAAGTCAGTGGCAGGTAGTTTGTCCATAGATGAATGGACCCACAAAAATATTAATTATTTTCAGACATTTTTATTGTAATTTCACACAACAATTCGATGTCTCACGTTAAGTTAATCAACCTGTGTTTTGCACTCTGGGTGTGCGTTTCATTATTTTTTGAAGTAAGATGTAAACGCTGAAAAACATTCAAAGGTATGATACAGATATTTTTGAATTATGTGAATTTATATTTGAATATAGTGTTTTTTCGACTATTGCATATAACTGAAAATTTTCACAAGAAGTAACTCCGAAGAGAATCAATAAACAAAATGAATAAAAAATAAAAAGTAAAGATATTAAAAGTTACCTTTTATCCAGACGAACTCTTTTGGCCTGGACTCAAAGGTTCGCTAGAAGCAGAGAGAGGTTGCAATGCAACACCTCTCTCTGCGTTGAGACAACTGCGGTTGTTGCATGCAAACTAGCATTGCAACGTGTCTAGTAAACTTAATAGCTCCCGCTCATCACACCTCCCACAATTTTCTCAATCCTTCTGCACCTTCGCCAACGACGTCATTCCGCGAAGCCGCCGTCCCACACGTTGGGACGAAGGCGCGGCAGGGCGGAGAGCGGCGGGGCGTGAAGCGGCGAGGTGGGGAGTGACGGAGCGGGGAACGGAGAGACGGGAAGCTGGGAGGGGAAATGCGGGGAGTGACGGAGCGGGGAGCGGAGGGGCGGGAAGCGCCGAGGAGCTGGGCGGGGAGGGGAGAGGGCGGGGCGGGACGTATTTGAGCATGCGGGCGCAGCTGGGGTCCGGGACGGGCTAGGTGAGGCGGGCGGGCCGGAGATGAGTAGGCTGGGGCGGAGATGTGTGGGGCGGGAGGGGATGTGTGAGTGGGGCGGGGCGGGGGAGTGAAGTGTAGGGTAGGGCGGGGCGGGTGACGCCAGGCGTGACAGCGGGCGCGAGCGCGGCCCGGCCCGCGGCGCCGGCACGTGCAGGCGCGCCTCCCGCGTCACCGCCTTATCCCTCACGCTCTGCGCGCCGCTCCCTCGCCCCCTGCACGCCCCACGCGGTGGGGAGCTGTCACACGGAGAGTGATGCCTAAGCAAGCATTGGATCTGGAAAGGCAGACAATCTACCTGTAGAAAATTACAGGCCACTCCGGTTATAGTGAACTCGGATATAGTGAACCCTCGGTTATAGTGAACTCGGATATAGTGAACCCTCGGTTATAGTGAACTTAAGTCACTGGTTCCGTTTCACTTACATTACAAATAAGAATATTCGGTTATAGTGAACCTGAACCTCGGCTAAAGTGAACGTAGGAAATAAATCCTGGAAATTAATTGGATCTTGTACAAGTATATAATTAAGCGAGTAAAGGGGCCTTCGGAGAGTGGGATGGTGTTCCAACAGTGCAAGAGGCATTGAGAGGTCCCAGGACTGCATTACTATACTTAGAGACAGACATTGGAGAATCAAGTATAGATAGAGCATAAACCCTGGAGAAGGATCTAATGAAAAATGTACGAGGCATACAATTGAAAATATTTTTTACGGACATATAAATATATTTAAAATTATTTACTTAATTAATTATTAAATTTAAATTAAATTTTCAATACGTGCTGTTAATGAATTTGGCTGTATATTAATAAAATTAGTTATTACGGAGAAATTCCATGTAATATTGACATCATCGGATATAGTGAACCTCTCATATAGTGAACCTCTCAAATAGTGAACCAAACATGTTGGTCCCCAGAAGTTCACTATAACCGGAGTCGACTGTATATAGTAAAAAAACACGTCCATTCTTTATTTGACATTTACGGAAAGCTACTGTCGGAAAACTTCATCACTGGCGAATTCTCCGATACACCGCGCATCCCGCCGGTATATCTAGTAACTAGAAATGTATAAGAAATATTTAATAAGTTCGATAATACTCTAAAACATTATTGATATTTTGAAATCTTTAAAACAGGTGCTAAAAAATAACTTTTGCTACTGTGAGCCCGTCAGTCTTCCGCGTCCGTAAGCGCTATGAAGTGCGTTAGAGTGAGCTGTTTCAAACAGTTCTAAATGCTGTCCAGAGATTTCGCTCGGTGCAGGGGAAAGCACCGCATGCCAGTCGCGATAACCTACGGCTCATCATGTTTCAAGGGCGGGGAGAGGGGAAGATGCGCGTCTGGACGGTCGGTAGGCACCGCAAAATATTGCGATGAACAGTCTCTGGTCGTTCGTAAGTAACGATTCTCTCAAGTTTTGGTGAATATTGAGGGCGTTAATGATCCAGAAGTTAGTGATTTGTGTAATTGTCTTATATAACAATTATTAAGGACGGAATTTCATAGTATTGGGATTTCAGAAAAGCTCAAAATAAGACGACGGTAGAGGTAGCTTCCATAAAGTGCCGTATACATGAAGTAATGTTCAGGATTCGTCACTGAACTTAATATTAATAAAATTAAACTACTTATGATTAGAAGAAATGCATACCGTTGGAGAGAGAGGGAGGGATTTGCGAATCTCATTTGGTAACTATGCAGATGTGTGCAATCTGACCATGTGAATTGAAGAACTGGTTCCCTATCCCTGAACAACACTACATGCACCGAGATAAGCTCACCCCACGTGCTACCACGGACGTATATAAAATGTTACTAGGCAGAGATGAGCCTAATGCTACCTCGGCGGATGGTTGGGTTTGAAACAATTCCAGGTGAAACTCATCACCTGGAATTGTTCCCAGAAGAGCGGTAGTTAGTTCTGATAGGTCCTTAGACAACGATAGATGACAGAGGGAGTCCTAAGGTTCAAGTCCTGTTGGTAGCAAAATCGTCGAGAGACTAAAAATAACTAGATAGCTAGGTCAGGTTCAGTCGTTGTCTGGAGGAGAATTCTAGCGGCCGGCTGCTCTGATCGGCAGTTTTTCGTAGTTTCTCCGATCAACACCAGTCGAATGCCAGAGCTCTTATACACACTTACACTTACATGCTCTACACTTCCTGGTTGGGGAAAACCCCACAAGCATACAGGTAGATCAGCGCCGGATCTCGCCATTCAACGGGCGTAGATGATCGGCACCTCCCACAATAAAAACAGGCACCACACTTACGGAACTAATGACCTTAGCAGTTGACGCGCCCGAAATCAGTAATTAACCAATAGGTAGTAGCCTGGAAATGAATCTTTCAAAAATGAAAAGGGAGAACTGTCTCAAAGTAAAACGGAACTAACTAGTGTAACGTCGTGGACTCTCTCATCCCTTTATGAGAGACGGTCGCGCCTGACGACCATGGCAACAGATTACCATGGTGCGTATCAACGTATGAAAGTTGTTATTAGATGTTCATCTGTTTTCCGCAAATGACACGCGGATGATGTATGCTCTGTACAAATATTAAGCTATCCTTGTATAGTATGTACAAATTAAATGTACATATTTGAGAATCCCTGTAGTCTTTACTCATCACGACGCTACACTAGCACGAGAAAGCCTGAGCTATTTTGTAGCATCACTAAACACATATGATTAAAAAAAAGGTTTTCCAATTCTCACTTGAGCATTTTAAAGATATCTTTAAAAGTTCGCAAGGTTTCCCTAACATAAATGTTTTATTGAACAATTTAAATCGAATACAATTCTATGCAAAGAACCACCTTCCAATATTTTATTAAAATACAAATTCCATTTCTAGCGGACGCTTCAATTGTCAAAATGTTGAAACTTCTCAGTACTATTTGACTGCAATCGTTACCATACCACTAACATAATAATATTGACTGATATCGAGAAAAAAAAGTTTTTTTACTTGCATTAATTAACGTATAAATTAAGTATTATGAATCACCAATATGCTATTTTTTACCATTTGTAATATATTCAAGCTCGCAGTTGCCCACTGAAAAGCTAGGAGGTATGAGCATTTCAAATGTGGAATATTTTCCCGCTTCTCATTTGTACCAACATCTTCCAAAACACTGAATACCAAATGCGGCTCTTTTACTCTTTGTTAGAAAAGAAAAATAATATGAACGCCGGACAAAGAGCTTCGGGACTGGGAACTAGAGGAAATGATTATTAAAAAATATCACGTGCTAAAATTCACACCACGTTTGGTCACGGAAACATTCTTGTTATTACTTGATTTACAACTACATGCAATGTCGCAAATGATGAAAAATAGCGACACGCATATTTAACAACAAACCTTTTCTGAACGCGGTCATCAGTGATAGGAATATTATGAATATCGTGATTAAGAGCACAGAAAAAACAACAGAAAAATTCCTTGTGTGTCATCCTATTTTTCTATAGCCAAGAAAATAAATAATAAAATCTTAACAAAAACTGCTGAGAATTATATGCTTGTCAGAATAATTTGTTAAAAATGACTCTAACCTAGATTTTCGTTCTATCCATTCCCATTCTAAGTCAAATTATGTATCATCGAGGAACATATAGCTTGCCCTTCCAACATCGAAACGTTTTTCATTCATAGTGGCCCGTCGAACATAACTTTGTAAATCGATAACATAAATTGCATTGGATGTTAGCCTTAGGTTATAATTCTTCGGAAATTGATTGCTTTCATGTTCCATTGCTTTACATTCTGTTGCCTTTAGTTCCCGCTCTAGTAGAACGAAGTCTTTTAATGGTTGCGTTTCCTCATCAAGGCACTAATCAATGGTATTTTACTGTTGTTTTTTTTTTTAAGAATAGTTCTGACAGAAACATTTCTCCAAAACTCGGGAAGCAAAGAATGGAAATGAGCAATTCACATTCTTCTCATTACTATACCTTCAATAATTTAAAACGCTGAAATTGAAATTAACATTCAACTCAATATAATCAAATAGCCTTGTAGATATTTTGAAACTAGCCTTGTAGATAGCTTGCAAGTTAGAAAAGCACCTTAAACATTAGATAAGAACAAAGAATTGCAACAGATTCTACAAAAATTCTACGCTCAATTTCAACTAAAATGAGTGGAAAGTTGAAAAAATATTTTCAACTAAATGAATGTTACTACTTTGTCCGCAAAACTGCAGCGACCATTCCTTTCACTAAAAAATAAGAATACTATTGCAATTAAATGAGAAAAATAATCTAGCTATTAAAAAAAGTTGTATAAGATCTCTAGTCCTCTAGACCGATTGGCATGAAAATACAATTGATTGATTAGTGACCCCGGATGCGTCGACTGCTAAGGTCATTAGTCTCGTAAGTGTAGTGGATGTCCCGCCCAAGAGATGGCGGTGATCTTCCCCCGCTGGATGATGAGATGGGACGCCGACGTTCTCATTGGCTACCGGGGTTACCCTCAACCAGGTATCTCCCACCAGCGGGGCACCGCCTCAGCCAGGACAAGCTCTAAGCTCCCGGCATGTGTCGCAGTGTAGTGCATGTAAGTGTGGGTGTGTGTAAGGGGAGAGGATAAGACAAGGAAGAGGAAGGAAAGATCGCGCGCGGTCTGTGGCCCGTTTGTAGGGTACTGCTCCGGCATTCGCCTGGTGTTGACCTTAGAAACCACGGAAAACTATAGATCAGAGCATCTGGCCGCTAGAATTCTCTTCCAGACAGCGACTGAATACGACTTAGCTAATGTCGAAAATTCTGCCACCGTGGGGACCCGAACCTAGGACCTTCCGGTCAGAGGCAATTCAATAACGTAAGTTGATGCCCTGAGTTACCTCTCTGTATGAAAATACGAGTGAGTACAAAGGAACCAAAGATAATTAATACCCCATGTAAAGTAAATCACGTTCCTGCAGTAGTTTGAAGAAAACAGTTATAATTCTTCAGATACTAATTGTACTAGAAACACGTAAAAGTTATGTTCAGAATGACCATCACGGAACAGTGAACATGAAATATACGTGTATCGCGATGCCATCTCCATTTAGTTTCCGCCTGCACATTCCGGTTGTCCACAGTCCAACATGAAAACTACTTGTTTAACAACGCGAAAATGAATTCTAAATTACTCTAAGCTACGCGCGTCAAAAGGGAATGAATAGAAAAGAAAAGCAAATATTGCATGGATGTACCCATTAAGGAAAAATTTCCCCCCAAATTTCCGTTTCGCCATTATGGCTTTCGTAATTTCATTGCATACGGCTACGTTTTATTGCAGACTATGTTGCCAATCGTATGTTATAAAGATACTATTGAATGCAAACAGCTTTTGTTAAAATTCGAAATAGAATTCGTATTAAAATGACAAGTAGGCTTTTCTCGAAACGTGTGACTCTCACAAGATTTACAATGAACCCCACCAGCCTATTTTCTATTGCATATCTCAATATTGCCTTTCCAACTGTTCACTGTTTTCTATTGTATCTTCTAATGGTCTACATACATTAAATTTCATAAATAGTCCTTAAAACGAAAATCTACGACTCCACAATTTCAATAAGACTGATAATAGTTAAATAATAGATGTTCCTTCGTGTGAAGATGACAAACAACGAAAATTGAGTTTTCATGGTCAATTCAATACCACCATCCCGATGAGTTTGTCCTAGTTCCGTAGATCTTACAACTACTATTTGCTCTACTATACGTCGCATTAGGCCTCAATTGAATCATTTCTCTGTACACATTCAGCCCGTGAATCACGGTCATAGTCGCAAACTGTGTTTGGAACGTGGACTAGGCTTTGCGCTGGCAGCCTGTCACGCCCTACCCAGCCCTCTCCTGCGAGACATCATAATCCCGGGCGGCAACTCTGCACGCGAGAAGGGGAGCGCCGTTCGTGACGTCACGTGCACCCCGTCCCGCCCCCTGATTCCGTTGGGTTCCATCAAGCCCTATGAGCCAGGGGGCGCCCCGCGCCAGGCCTTGCACGCCCCGGGCACGGCCGCACTACACCACCGCCCCCACCGCCGCCGCCTCTCCTGCCAGCCCCGCCGTTTCCCCTCCCGCCGCCGCTGCTCTCGCGGCCGCCGCCTCCGTCGCCGCCGCCGCCGCGACTCCGCACGAGGTCTCTTATAACCGGCCCGCGCCGCCGGCCAGCCAGTGCACTGGAGGCGACGACTACTCGCGGCACCGGCGAGGCGCAGGCGGCCACGGCGACCACTCAACGAGGTAAGACGCACGGCGTACGCGACGACAACGCTGCTTGCAAGACATGCGAGTCGACGACCTCGATAGAGCGATCGGGAGCAGGTCAGGGTAAAACGGGCTTCGACTTTGCATCGATTCATCAGGGATGCGCTTTGCGGGATCTTGAAGTGTAGATACACATTACCTATTTCTAACATGCGGTGCAACTTTCTCGACTAATAGGTGTTTTTATTTCTGGAAGGTTGTGTCATCCAGAAGAACAAATCACGAAAAGCTAATACGAAAACATAAACACTGAAGTAGAACTGTTTTGTCATTCTTTTTCTTAGGACATAGAGATTCACAAATGGTAAACGAAACCCCCATATAGACTCCACGAATGGTAAAGGACAGGTATGGAATAAAGGTGTCTGTCAGACGTGTTCAGTGTACCAGTGAATATCAACCTGTCAACAACTCTTAATTATTTACTGCAGACAATTAACAGGGGACGTACGCCAAAGTGCATGATTCATGCAAGTAACAATACACATGTATGCTAATATTAGATCAGTTGTTTCTTTTTTCGTGTAATCATTTTGTGGCACTGGTTTTCTCTAGCTCAGTGCCACGCTACCTGAAAAACATAAATATTGACTCTCTTACGAGAGGTTCGAGTGCAAAGGTGACTGTGCTCCCCATTCCACGATAGTGCCACGCGCTCCTTCCTCATCGTGGCGTGGGCAACTCAGAACGCAAAGATAAGCGGAACCGTCGCTCCAACCCTTCCTGCTGGCCACTTGCTCGGTTTTGCGAGCGCGAGCGAAACGTTGCAAATCGCTCCCCGCGTCCACTGACTTTCAAACAACTTTCTCTCGTGTTGGATAGTAGCGGGCAAAAAGCCATTCACTTAAGAATTGTACACGCGTCGATCAGAAAACAACGTTTGGAGATTTATTATAATATCTGGTTTTAAATTTTATACGATTGATATCGAAATGTATTTTACCAGGTGGACAAGAGTTTATTATCCAAGTTCTCTAAAATATTAAATTTCTTAGTATGCAGAAAATGAAACTTCGCATGAAAAAATCATTAAAACAAGGATAAAATTATTTCTGTCAAAGTCGTAGTTGTTTTGCTGGCCTTGAATTTGCAAACGACATATTTTATCAAAGGGGGAATTCAGTACTTTTTATTTACGAACATAAAGTAAGTTTTTTCAGATTACGTTATCAAATTGATATTTTATCGGGAATTTTTTTTTTAATTACTTTTTGTTACTATCGAAAGGAGAAACGTATTTGCACAGAATGTCTAAAACAAAACTCTTCTCTATGAAATAAAGTATATGATAAACTTGTGAGCATTTAAATAAATAGACTCACGTGCAATATTCTTTACCTCAAGACGTCAGAGTAAGGATTCAATAAAGCACTAGAATGCATTGTTGTTTTTCTGGACAATACACGGTTTCAGCGGTTTGTTCGTACCTATCGTACCCATTCAGGCGGGAAATCGCAATCTCTTGCAAGATATGCACTTCTATGTGCAAGACGCATCATTCC